>CAWUFW010001181.1:2400000-3083816 GCA_963921515.1 Calotriton arnoldi
GGCCCAGCATACCTCGACAATTGCATCTTCTTTCACAAAGAGTTCAGGCACCTCTGCTCATCCGGACTCTTGCTTACACAAATCCCACACATGCAGAAAACCAGATCCGGTGGTCGGACATTCTCCTACATCGCTCATAAAAGTGTCGAACAACCTGCCTCTACACATATGAGCCCCCTCCTCACTTCTTGAATTCCACAAGAGGCTAATGACCTGGCTTTTCAAGTAGTCCCACTAGGCCCTAGCTGTGCCTGGACTCACACCTGTTCAGCGCCAGGATACCCTCCCAGGTGATAGTGTGCTCTACAAATCTGCATAAAATAACATACCAACCTTTCAAGGGGCCCCCTGGAAAGCGAACTTTTTCTGTAGCTCTCTCCTATGTATTTTTGTATCTTAACCCTTTAACTATAATTCAATATTGGGCTTGAATCAGCAGAAAATAGGTAATAAAACAAAGTTGTTCCAAACAGGGCCCCTCGAAATATTTCTTTCCTGGGACCCCCAAAATCCTTTAGATGACACTGTGTTCAGTGTATTTTTACAATATATTTCACTTTTTTTGTTTGGAAGTTTTGTGCAGTGCTGCGTCTCCTTTTGGTTACTTCAGAGCACTGAAGATTTTATTTCGGCTAACTGATCTAAAAATCGCTTCTCTCTCTTACATCAGTCAATTCACTGTTGCACTATTATACATGTTCTGGGCTTGCGAAAAATAATCGAAATAACCATTTCTTATCCGCACATCAGCATTGCTTGGGTTTTACTCCTGAAGGAAGTATCCTTCAAGCTACACTGCAATGTGTACTCCTCAGCAGATCGCTCCAATCTGAAGCATAAAATTCCTAGCAGGAACTATAAAGTATAATTGTACACTCAGACTGCAAGCATTCATCCTTTTCCGTGCTACAATAATCATTTTAGCGAGTGGGTGACGGGAAAGGCAGAGAGCAAGGATAGGAAACGCGCCCCACGCGCTCAGAAGCGTTTTGCAATCATTGAAACTGCCGGCGCATTTGCTACATGAAAAGCAGTAATCTCGCCATGCGATGCCCGAGGATATGGAATGCCAGTAGCTGCTATCACGTTCTAATTTAAGACGAATTCAGAGAAATATATGGTTTGCTTGAAGGTCATAATGAATTAAGGAATAAATGTAAAAATATATACATACGAAAAGAGATAAAAGAAGCACTGAAGTAGTTTTAGGGTTTAGTATTTTACTGCCTTTGGGGAGGATCCCATCACAGTCCCCGCCAGACTGAATCATACGATTTATAGTTACCTTACGTCAATATACATCTTTACGAGCTGGTAAAGCCCACCATTGTCCATGCTCTCCCTTGAAAAGCAGCAAGGGCACCAAAGGTCGATGAGGACAAGTAAAACGTTCATTTGTAATAAGTTGTTAAAGTTTTATATTAATAAGAATACACTGAGCTCAGCAGAGACCATTTTCCTTCTGGTTTCTATTAGAAGAAAAACCAAGCAACTGGTGCAGAAAAGCCACTGAAAATGTATGAACGTATTTTATTTTTACCTAGTGAGGAGGGGCGTGGCAAGAGAGGCTTGCTTTGGTTTATGAAAATTATTCCATCAGATGGTAGGAACAACACTGATCATACTGATGGGTGGCTTTACAAAGTACAAATTGCAGCGGGACACACGCACATCTGTCTGAAAAAGCGAGTTGTAAAAGGTGGTACATTAAACGCAGGCGCCTTTTTCGCTTCTTGAAAAGAGTACAGAACAAGCAGAACTACAAGACGTTGGGCTTCTTTCCGAGATCGCTCAATTAAGTTTATCGTCTGATGTCTCCCGTGCCAAGTCTGGCTATTACTACTTTTTGTTCCCTGAAATGGGAAATAACTGCTCGCACAGGTTTTACATCGTGGTTTATCAGGCCGTTTTTCATCTTTTCAGCAAAAAATTGATATTTTCCGCCAGATCTGCGCAGAAAGAAAACGTCAGCGGGATTGCTGGTTGTGGCGTTGAATTGGAGGAGGGAGAGGGGGGGAGAGGAGGACTGACGGGCATGCTCCTGCTGTCTGTGGAAGCGATAACTGCTACCCCAAACTGCAGCTGTCAGTGGCAGTGGCAGGGCAGGGCAGTACAGCAGTCATTAAAGCAGGGGCAAAGTGAGCAATTGTCCAGGGCCCCCCACCTGCCACGGGGCCTCTTTATGACTGGAATAGTGAAAAGTTCCTTTATAGTAACGATGTGCTTGAACGCTAGATTCTTGTTTTAAAAAAAAAAAAAATGTTTAGTAGTAAAAATACTTTATTGCATTAATCATTTGATTACAATAAATAGAAAATAGGCAGGCATAAAAATAGAATAAAAACAATCACATATTAACCATGTGAAGTATCCTAAAAAGAAGATATACATAGGTCGTAATACCTATATTTGCATCTATATACAGAGCCGATAAAAATCATCTAGTCGAGTAATGTTTTATAAGCATGTTCTAAAAACTGTACCATCCTTCTAATTGCACTTTCCCCTCTGAGCCTAAAACAATAACATATAGCCTCTGTAGTTGTTCTTATTTTGGCATTATTAAACATGGGGCGTAAATATAACCTCCGTGTGGGCAAAAGTCTCGGGCAAATACATATTAAATGTTCAAGAGTTTCCTTGCCGGTTCCACAAAGCCGACATCCCTGAGTATCTTTAAGCGCCTTATTCCACGTCCCTTCAAACTCCCCTATCGGAATATAGAGTTGTCTAAACCTTACATATTTCCATTTAATATAACTGGTCACATTCCATCCCCAGTATTCTTGAGCCGCCAAGGTATATGTGTCAATTATTAAGTCTGAGTGTTTATATTTCTCGGCTTGTAGGCGATCTGAATTCCACTGTGTTAGCTTTAATGTTTTACCTATTAGTTTTTTCCGCACATCCCTGGTCATTCGTCCCATCTCCTGAATATCAGGCAGTTCATAAGAGTCTATTTCCATCATTATAATAGAAAGTTGCAGATCTCTTACTTTATTACTCCGGTGTTCCTCCATTATTAGATGTTTCAATGTACATGAATCGGCCTTAGCACAATCGATAATGTAGTTAACACAACTGATCTTATGCAGCATTTCCAAAGATTTTAGGCCAAATTCCAGCCGTATCATACAATCTGGAGTAGCCTGTCGTAAATGGAGTATGGTACGTACGCTTTTCATGAAACATTTTTCAAGATCACAAATGACTTTCTTGTTCATGACAGGAGATGCATACAATAGAAACGGAATCATTTTCATCTGTAAAGCTTTTAGAGATGGGATAATTGCATTCCCTCCGCATAGTTTCATAAATCTCGCAATTGATTTTGTAATAGTTATAGATTTTACACGTTTACAAACCGTATGGTTTAACCATGATAACTTTTGTCAAATGTTACGCCGAGGTAGTTATATTGATCCACTACCTCGATTGGATTGTCTCCTAAAGTCCACGTTTTTGATTGTGTAGAATGTCCAAACGTAACAATTTTTGTTTTAGATAAGTTAGCTATCAAACCATTCATTTTGTTGTATATGTCTAGTTGATTCAGTTGATGCTGTAATCCATTGGGAGTTAAGGATAAAATCACTAAATCGTCAGCATATGCCAGATATGGTATTTTTTGTCCCCTAATTTAGGTGCCACACCCATATCTGAACTTCACATCGAATCGATATCTGCAATGTACAAGGAGAATAATAAAGGCGCAAGGACACAGCCTTGTTTAAGACCGTTAGTGGTATCCATTTTTGGAGATAGTGTATTATCATGAGCCAGCTTCACCCTAACCATGTATCCGAGTGCAGGGCAATAATTTTGCAGTTAGGCATGCTTAATAGATACTTAGGACCTTATTACGAATGGCCGATGTGGTTGGGATACGTTATGTATTGGCCCCAATAATGTCTGATACCCCAGGGGATCTGTATTTATCAGGCCAATGCATTACTCCTATTATGAGTTTTCCTCATTCAAATATGAAATAACATGCCCGGTACCGTAGCCACCAAACTCCTCATGTCCCGAAGTTTCCTGGATACTTTTTGCCTGTTCAATTAGATCTGCCAAAATATAACTCAGAGGGTCAGACTTTATCACAGCTGGTAGTACTCAATAGCAACAAACACCTATAATTGTGACCCTGCTCGAACTGGTGCTTGCTCATTGACTGTAATGTGATTGACCACTCCTAATGAGGCGCCACGTGTGAATGCTTGGCCTGTCCTACAGTAACCTTCAGCTCTAAGCCAGTAAGTGTCGATTACATTAAAAATATTCTTTCTGTGTCATGTTTGTCTCTTTCCTTATTACATTCCTCATACACATCTCTTCACCTCTATCTCTATACCAGCATCTACATCCTCTTTCTCTTCCATAGCTGTCCTCTTCACAGCTTTCTCATTATATCTGTCTACCTCTGGCATGGCCTCGTCTCTCTCTTTTTTATCACCCTGTGCCTAACTCTATATCTCTCCTTCTCTACCTCAACTCTCTCTACCTCATCTCCCACTCTGGACCTCAGGGCTCTATTTCCAAATCACCTCCCTATATCTCTTGGCCATCTTCTACATCTCTCTCCGCCTAATCTCCCTCTTTTTCTCTCCTCTCCCTCTGTCTTTTCTTATCTCTGTCCGTTTCCTTTATCTTCCTCTCTGTCAGGACTGTTTTTACCTCACCACTCTCAGGCACACCTCGGTCTTTCTCATTAATCTTCACCTCAAGCCTCCTTCACTACCTTATCGCCCTCAAACCCGCCACTCCCTCTCTTACTACCCAAGCTCTGAATTTTCCTCACCATTTGTTTGCTATCTCACCTTTCCACATTCCCTTCAATTTACCTTTGTTACCTTTGACCCAGCACTGTATACTGTACTCGTTTATCGCTACCTGTCTCTCTACCTCGTCTTCTTTATCACTGCCTTGCTCTTTCTGACACACACACGCACATCTCCTTTTCTGTTTCAACTCACCCGCTCTACCTTTCCCTTTATGGTTTTCAATACCTCACCACCTGTCTAGAGGTACCGGTAAATAATCCTCACTCCTCTTTCTCCACTTTACCAATGTATCTATTCTTTACCTCTTTTCGCTTTACACTTTTTATCTCCTACCCTTAACTTCTCTCCTCCTTTCTGTGTGCGCCACTAGTTTTTACCTCACCGGTCTTTCGATACCTATTCTACTTTTGCCCTGCACTGGATCTCACAGCTCTCTCTACTGTGAATCCCCCTATGTTTCTCTCACTACTTAATTTTTTCTCTATCTTTCAACCTCTGTCTCTCTTTGCTTTAACCTCTTTAACTCACTTCTTTTTTTTATCTTACTTTCTTGCTTTGATCACTGCCCGATGTACCGCACCCCATCCTTCCTTCGTAATTGCCTTCTCCCTATATCCTGTCTCTAACATCCTTTCTTATCTCTCTTCCACCTCTTTCTCTACTGATCCATTATTCTGTCTACCTCTCTAAATTTTTGTTTCTGGCTACTTCACTTTTCTCTCTTTACCTTGCATCTGTCCCTCTACCTTATCTCTACCTCAGTGTTGAGTGCACATAGAAAGAGGAGAAGAGGGACAAGGCAGGGGAAGAAAAATATGGAGCACATTATCAGATTTCAACTGAAGGACTGGTATGGTGAAAATCATCGAAGCAGCTCTGTGATTTTCACTGTTACAGCAAGAACACTAGCAGTAAATGTATGCCAACTATAGCTACAACCTTAAGTTATATATTAGCATTATGTACTAGAACACCAAATATTCACCAAGTGACCTTGCCATGTCTTTCCGATAATGGGAGAGAAAGACTGGTTAAACACTGAATTCCACGTGAAAAGTTGCTGTTATAAGTTAAAATAATCTAGATCCAAGCACAAAATTAAATTGCTTTGTCAGCTCTGTGATTTTCACTGTTACAGCAAGAACACTAGCAGTAAATGTATGCCAACTATAGCTACAAATTACAAGTGCTACAACCTTATGTTATATATTAGCATTATGTACTAGAACACCAAATATTCACCAAGTGACCTTGCCATGTCTTTCCGATAATGGGAGAGAAAGACTGGTTAAACACTGAATTCCACGTGAAAAGTTGCGGTTATAAGTTAAAATAATCTAGATCCAAGCACAAAATTAAATTGCTTTGTCAGTCAAAGCTTTCTTTTGGAACAATTTAATGGAAGGACGCCGATAAGCTTGATTTTTCAGATTTTCTTGTGTGCCCTGTTAATGAAATTTTAACAAATAATTAATATTCATCATAAATTAATATTGGTTGGTGTCAGAAGGGCTTCTGTTAGATGACAATGCGTAGTAAATTCAAAGCTGTTCCAAAGAAGGGGCCCCAAAATATGACTTGCAGAGGCACCACAAATCCTTAGGGTGTCACTGCTGTGCAATGCTGCTTGCCATGACCCCAGTGTTTCCAGGTCCAGAATTATAGAGTCCAGAGATTTCGGACCCGATAAATCCAAGCCCTAGATATTTCAAATCGAATGTTATTCTGGGCCACCCACATTTTTACAGGGCCCTGGGAAAAAATATAATCAATTACTCAATCAATCAAGTGACTTGTAAAGAAAGCGTTACTACTCACCCGTAAGCGTCTCGAGGCTCGGGGGCGGCTGCTGATCCGTTGAAGAACAGCGGTTCAGTTTGGCCCAATCGGGTCCGATTGGGCCAAACTGAACCGCTGTTTTTCCCTAAAACATATGTTAACCCCAGGTTCTTCTAATGGGGTACCCTTATTTTACTATACTGCTGATCCGTTGAAGGCACTGTGATTCAGTCAAAGAGCCAGGTCTTGAGGTCCTTCCTGAATTGAGGCAGTGACGGTGATTGCCTGAGGTGAAGAGGCAGGATGCTCCAGGTCTTTCCTGCAAGGTAGGAGAAGGATGTTCCTCTATCCGTGGTCTTGCAGATACGTGGGATGGTGGCCAGGGCCAGTTAGACAGAGTGGAGGTCCCTGGTGGGTGCGTGGAATGTGAGGCAGTGGTTGAGGTACGCTGGTCCTGCATCTTGTAGGGATTTGTAGGTATGTGCCAGGAGCTTGAAGGTGATTCTTTTGTTGACTGGGAACCAGCGGAGGTCTTTCGGGTAGCCGGTGATGTGACAGCGACGAGGGATATTGAGGATGAGTCTGGCAGAGGCGTTCTGAATGTTCTGAAGTTTCTTGAGCAGTTTCTGGGTGATGCCGGCGTAGAGTTCATTGCCGTAGTCGAGTCTGCTGCTGATGAGTGTGTGGGTGACCATCTTTCTGGACTCAGTGGGGATCCACTTGAAGATGTTTCGAAGCAGGCATAGCATGTGGAAGCAAGATGAGACGGCATTGATCGGGCGGTTAATGGTGAGCGAGGAGTCCAGGATGATGTCAAGGTTTCGTGTGTAGTCTGTGGGGAGGATCCAAGATCTGCTGGCCACCAGGAGTCGTCCCAGGCGGAGGAGGTGCAGCCCAGGATGAGGACTTGGTCTTCTATGAGTTGAGATTGAGGCAGCTTCCTTCATCCAGGTGGCGACAGCCTTCATCCCATTGTGGAAGTTGTTCTTGGCGACTGTGGGTTCGTTGGTGAGGGAGAGGATCAGCTGGGTGTCGTCAGTGTAGGAGACAATGTTGAGTCTGTGGTTCCTGACGATGACTGCGAGTGGGGCCATGTAGATGTTGAAACGGGTGGGGCTCAGGGAGGAGTCCTGAGGCACTCCACAGCTGTTTTCTGTGGGTTCAAAGTGGGACGGTGGTAGTCTGACTCTCTGTGTTTGGCCGGGGAGGAAGGACCAGATCCACTCCAGGGCTTTGTTGCGGATGCTGGCATCGTGGAGTCTTGTGCATAGGGTGCAGTGGGGGACAGTGTCGAAGGCAGCCGAGGGTCCAGGAGGATGAGGGCTGCAGTGTCACCGCAGTTGAGGAGGGTGTGGACGTCTTCTGTGGCAGTGAGGAGGGCTGTCTCGGTGCTGTAGTTGCTTTGGAAGCCAGATTGGGAGAGGTCCAGGATGTGGTGCGCTTTGATGAACTCGGAAAGTTGGGCGTTGATGGCCTTCTCGATGACCTTGGCTGGGAAGGAGAGCAGAGATATGGGTCTGAAGTTCTTGAGGTCCGTTGAGTCGGCAGAGGGTTTCTTCAGCAAGGGGTTGATCTCTGCATGTTTCCAGTCTTCCGGGAAGGTGGTGGAGTTGATGGAGCAGTTGATGGTGTGGCAGAGTTCGAGTGCAATGGAGGTGCCAGCTCTGATGAAGATGTGTTGCGGGCAGTGGTCCGAGGTGCTCTGGAGTGGATGCTCTTTATGATCTTGAGGGTGTCGTCAGCGGTGAGGGGAGTCCAGCTAAACAGGGTCTGCTGGGTTCTGGTGTCATTTGGTGTGGTGGTTGCAGGTGGGGTGAGAGGGTCTTAGGTATCGAGGCTGTTGCAGCTGTCGTAGATCTCCTTAATCTTGCAGTGGAAGAAGGTATTCAGGTTGGTGCGGAGGTCTTGGGAGGGTGGGATGTCTGGTGTCTGTGTGCTGGGTTTGGCGAATTCTTTGACCACGGCAACAAGTTCTTTGCTATTGAGTGTGTTAGCATTAATCCTTTCCTGTAGGGCCACTTTCTTTGTTGTTTTAATGAGGTGGTGGTGTGAGGAGAGAGCAGTTTTGAAGGCTGAGTGGTCTTCCGGGGTCTTGCTGCTACTCCATCTCTTCTCGAGCTGTCAACAGGTGTGTCTGGAATCATGACGGGCGGGAGAGAACCAGCTGGCTTTTTTGGAGTGTTGCTTCCTGGGGCTTTCTTGAGGGGAGCCAGTGTGTCGGCACAGTTGGAGATCCATCGATGGAGGTTGTGTGCTGAGATATTAGCGTCCGTGGTTGTCAGTGGTGGTGTTTTGCTGAGGCAGGTGGGGAGCTGTTCTTCGGTGACCTTGTTCCAACTTCTGCAAGGGTAGCGGTGGGTGTGGTGGTGTACGGTGGGTTTGGTGAAGGAGAAGTGGACGCAGCGGTGGTCGGTCCAAAAGAGCTCGGAGGTGTGGCTGAAGGTGATGTTGTCTCTATATGTCACAAACGCCCATTTTTCATTAAATAAATGTCTTGTGGGCAATAGAAAGCATGCCAACACCAGCATCAGGCAAAATGTAATGGTGTTAACCTTGTTAAATATCATGAATAACCATAAATAACCACTGTAGCCTTTCTTCAAATTCTACAAATACATTTTGCATCAGAAGCACAGAGTCTTGAAAAAACACGGGGCCTAGGGAAAATGTCCTTTCTGCCCCTCCTTCCTGATGACTCTGTGACCGGCCTGCTGCCCTGATAATCTCTAATGCCGTCTGGCATTTCTTTTATCTCCCACGCTTTCACAAACATTTGTCTGTCATAGTCCTGGTGGACTATGTGACGGCAGGGGCCCGCAGTGGCAGGGTGCATGAGGTATTTACATTTTCTGTTTCTTTTTATTTTGAATAGTGTAGTAAACAGTGCTTTGGAATGGGGTGGAGTAACAACAGTTAACAGTCACTTCATATAATGTTGCTGTCATTAGAAGGGCCACTCAGTGATAAGAAAAAATACACATTCAATTTAGCCTATTGTGGACCACAAATAATTGCTAATAACAGGATGTTATGTTATGTGCCTTTATTTTATGATGGCTCTTTGGGTTTTAAGACTGATTGTGGCTTAAGTTTTTGGATGCCCTTTTAACAGAGGGCTGTGAGCTATCTTCATATCAAAGCCAAAAACTCCACATCTCAGTTTGCCTGCCACCAGAGACACACAAACCGAAAAAAATAAACTAAATGATACTGGTTTTCATTTGTTTATGGATTACAAATTAATGTCTTCTTATGCCATTGGAAATACATTTTACAACTCTCTCTCTCTCTGTTTCTCTCTCTGTCTCACACACACACATACAAACTCACACATCCATAGACACACAGACACAAAACAGGAATGCTGTATACAAATAAGCTTTGCTTTCCTTGCAGTATGATGCCTCACCATATCCAATATAGAGTAACAAGACCTTCGGATAAAGCATATTGTTGTAATCTCACCATCACCACACTTAAGTACAATCTGCACAATGGCCCATGTCAGGCATGGTAGCTTATCCAAACCAGTTTTGCTCATGAACTCTGGTGTCTGTAGTTTTGTAATTATAAAGTTTAAAACTGGAAGTGCACAGACGTAGCAAAGACGTTATAGCATGACTTGATGAACTACGTATATATGACGAGAAGTTCTCCTTGCCCCCTTTTCCCATCCTGTGCTCCTCGTGTACTTGCTCTGCCCACCCACCCCAGGTCTCCTCCATCCTCAGGGACCATCTTAATATCAGTTACAGGTAGGAACGACCTCCCTTTCCCCATCAGAGCAGCCAGCTCCCTTCCTGATTTCAGAAGGAAACTGCAAACCTGGCTTTTCAACTAGGCTCCTGGATATTCACCCAGGTGATTAATATGCAATAGAAATCCCTAGAACATAACATAAGATAACATAATATATAACATAAGATAACAGAAGATAACATAACATAACATAACATAACATCAGTTTAAAGCCACTGCTCTTCTGCTGCAAACAGCCACTGAAACTGTCCCTATTTTTAAACATATAACTTTGCATGCTTCACTTTTTGCTAAGCTTGCAAGGTTTTCAAAAATGAGAATGTGTGAGTGGGAAGAATTAGCACTCCCACTCCAACTCATGCTTAGGAGGATAGAATGGTGTTCAGACCCCATTTTTATTCTACATTATCCCCTTGTTTTCAAGCTACCAACAAGCAAAAACAACCATTATAGGTACACAACATTACAGCTGCACACTCAAAACATCTTCATGCTAGTCCCATCTGTTTTTTGATCTATATTTAAAAGCCAGAGCTACTGTCTTTATTAATGCTATTTAAGGAATATACCTGTCTGGTTCAAATGAAGTAAGTGAACTCTTTAAAAATAAAACATAGTGAAGACTACTTTGCTGGAGCTGCTGGGGGAGCCAGAAGCCCTAGATAACATCGCTCCAAGAGGCACCATCTGCTGCCGCTAAAGCGCTCATAAGCGCCATCGCACTCCTGCAGCACGGGACGTGTTTACTTTGCTGGGGGCCACTGGCAGGGCCGGACTGGGAACAGAAACTGGCCCTGGCAAACTGCTTGGCCGGCCCCCGATGGGGGGTGCGGCCGGCCGATTTTGTTGCAGGGAACCGATATTGCCGGCCCCCGGTAACAAAAACAGCCCCCCAGGGGCCCAAAACCGGCCCCCACCCTGGCGGCCCACCAGGGAAACGCCCCGTGCCCGCTACTGCCAGTCCGGCCCTGGCTGCTGGGGGACCACAATCCCCAGATTACATCGCGCCAGGAGGTGCCATCTGCTGCCACTGAAGTGCTCATAAGTGCCACCACACTCCAGCAGCGTGGGGCATGTTTACTTTGCTTGGGGCTGCTGGGAGGACCACAAGCCCCAGATAACATCGCTCCAGGAGGCGTCATCGGCTACCGCTGAAGCGCTGATTAGCAGCATTGTACTCCCACAGCATGGGAATCACATGCCTGGGCGAAGACTAGGAGAGGGGTTGTGGCCTTACGGCCAGAGCTGCCGACTTTGGAGCTGGGGAACCAGGTTCGAGCCTCGGCATTATCTCAGCCTCCTATGATTCTGGGCAAATCACTTAATATCCCCATGCCTACCAAAAAATGAATGTGTCCTTGTGTAATGTAACTGGTGCTCATGTAAAGCGCTCCAATATCTTCGGGTCGAATTCACGCTATATCAATCCACAAAAAAATAAAATAAAGAGCGGGCCTATCTTTGCCCATAATCGCCCGGAGTGGCCGGGCTCGGCCACCTCCTTTACGCCTAACATAAGGTACTGTTGATACTCCTTTCTGGGATTTGTCCAAGGCTATATTTTTCTTTCAATATGGGAAAATGTAAAGCCTCTGCTACTCCCTTGTTACCTGCGCCAGGTACTACCTTGGATGGCTTTTTACAGCAAGCTGTGGAGGGGATTAATAAGGAGATTGAACTGGCTAAAAGTTCATCCCTCTCCTCGTCACTTGATTTACAGACTTTGCCTGAGGTAATCCCTGTTAATGAAGGCCCAGATCCAAGTATGTCAGAGGAGAGACCAGGTGCCTCTGACATCTTAACTGGCATTGATAGTACCCCAGTTATGGAGCCGGTCAGGCATTTCAAGGGAACACAATTCCAACTCCCAATTCCTCCTACTGGCGCTAAAACAAGGGGTCAAGCAGGAAAGATGAAGAGAGCGGAGGGAGGCGAAAATCAAGGAGACAATGCCCTGGCTCTTCAGCTCTATTGCAAAGCCTGAGCCCCAATATCATGGGGAAGGACGGGGAAGGAGTCCCCAAGTTAATGGAGGATCTTTGTAATTGATTCCTGGAATCTCTGATAGGTGCTCTGAGCCTGATTTTGGCCCGCCTAGAGAAAGTAGAGAAAGCTCTGGTTAATTTAAACCTTAACTTTGCATTATATACACCTACCATGGTGCTTTTTGTTGACCACCAAATTGGCCTTTTTGTCATCAAGGCCATTGCCTGCACCAGCAGGGCCTACCACTTCTACTACTTCATCCAATGGGTCATCAGATCAAGTAGGGGGGCAGGAGTAAGCTCGCAGAGAGAGGAATCAGATCCCAAGATAGACTGGAGGGGAGAGAAATGGCTCTGGAGCAAGCTAATGGGTATTCCGATTCCCGGGGTCATAGGCAGGATAACTTTAAGGAGATTTTCTCTATGGAGCTTCTTAAGCTGCAATTGCCCCCACATGCCACTCCTTTTGTTTGGGTTCTTGAATGTGTCCCTCCACTGAGACCAGGTACACATGAGAATTATGAACAACTACTAAACAAGGTGGTGCTCTTGATAAACGTAAGGTTGGGGGGATCAGGGCAGCTCCATAGTCAGAATAATTTTGTTCGGAGAGTCTCATGGGTAGGAAACCACCCCAGACACGATAGCAATGATTGTATCATTATTCATTTTAAGAATAGAGCGGTTACCAAGGACACTATGACAAGGCTCAACTTTTCTGTGTATGCTCCATCTGCAATTGAGGCACACCCTGGGCTTTTTTTACAGACCAAATGAAAGAATGATCTCGATGCCTACTAATTTCCCTAATCCTGTGACTGTCTCAAATAGATTTATGCCTTTTTTGCAGCTAGACCAGCTGGATTGTCTTTCAAATCAGGCCATTGCCCCCAGTCAGCCAAGTTGCTAAAACATCCACTGTAGGGTGTTTAGTGTAGGAAGCTGGCTCTCTATATAGTGCACTAAAAAGAAGTACACTGTGTAGAGAGTCCAGTGGGTCTCCAATTGGTTTACAGAGGCTTAAGTAGATAACACTAATGCTCTCTTTTGTGGTAGTGTGGGTGAGCAGTTAGGCTTATCAGAGGATAGTGCTAAGCATATGTTGTACTCACAGAGGCAAACAATTAGTCACACACTCAGAGAATAGATCCGAAACCAAATTAGAAAAATAACACTTCTTTTAATATATGTTGGAAAACCAAGAACTTCATTCAAAAGTAAGTACTGTTTTTGCTATCAATTTTCACAGGTAAGTAGACTTTTCAAATTTGTTCGCCTTTATGCACAATGCAATCCTAAGGGGAGACAAGACAAGTATGCATAAAGGTAAATACAGTCAGTTGTAGGGGTTCACCTTCTGGGTTTCGGATTGCAGTGGGCCAAAGTCCAAAGTACTACCAGCAGTTCTTTGGGAACTGAATGGTTTTAGCCGGGAGCAGGGTGCTGGTGAGGTTGGTAGCTGTGGACGCTACGGAGAAGGGGGGGGCACCTGGAAACAGCCTGCACAGGGGGACTTGGGGACAAGTCAGAGAGCTGCCAAACGGGGGCTTGGGTTGCAAGGGGTCTTGAAGCAAGGGGGCACAGCCAGTTCTTTGGTACCCAGGCCGAGTGGTTAGGTCGGCTGGGCCGGTTGAGCAAAGTTGATCCTCGCAGTTAGAGACAAACAGCTGGCAGGTGCAAAATCAGGTCAGCTGGGCCACTCATGAAGTGGGTCTCAGTGATGCTGACATCCCTCAATGGCTGCTCGGTCATGGTGCTGGGAGAATCCGGATTGGACTCTCTCTGTGGGTGTTTGATGCAGGGCATCAGGTACCCCGGGTATTGGTGCTGCTATGCTCCGGTTAGTCCTGGTTTCTTCACATTAGGTGGGGAGACAGATCTGACCCTCACTTAGCACAGGTACCTCTTCCTTGTCATCTGCAGCATTGGTCGGACTGGAAAGCTGCAATGTGGTGGATGGTCTCTGCTCCTCGGTGCCTGCGGACTGCAGGGCAATAGCTCCTCTACTCCAAGGGAGACTGTAGGTGGTTTTTGAAGTGCTGGCAGGCTACCCAAACCTGTGGTAGATCTCCAGCTTGCAGGATGGCTCACTCTGTTGCGATTGTCGAGAGAGTTGCAAGCAGACAGAGTTTTGCGCCAAAAGTTCAGAGTTCTTCTGCAGTTCTCGCTAGGCAGTGACTCTTCTTCATCCTTCTTCTCTTGATCTGTCAAATCTGAGTTCTTGGGTTTAGTGGTGCCACCTAAATACTCAATTTAGGGGCGTTAAATGGAGTGACAGTTGGTATCCAGTGGGCTGACTACCTTTAGGGTGTCTACACCCTCTATATGTCCACTTCCTGTGGGAAGTGGGCATAACCCTGACCCTAGAAGGCTAATTCCATCCAAAATAAGATGGCGGAAACTAAAATGGTGGTGTCCATATCAGCTAGTCCACCTTAGGGGTGGTGCTGGGTTGGTGTGGGAGACACCTCTTAATGTTACTAATTTTCCCGCCTGTCTTGCTGCCAAAAGTGAGTGTGGACAGGGGGGCGGGCATCTCTATCTGGAGAAGCCAGGGTTGCATAACAAAGGTGGCGAGGACTTAGAAGGTACCCGCCCTTGAATGCAGAACCTGCATGGATGAGTTGTAAACACCTCTGCCCTGAGCAGGCATTGTTCCTGGCCTCTGAGACCGAAGTCTCTCACCTCAGGGGGCCAGAAACTCATCTGTAGTGGCTAGCTGGTCAAGACCTGACAGTCAACACACTAGCAGTCAGTAGGTTTTCAGGAGGCACCTCTAAGGTGCTCGCTGGGTACATTTCTTAATAAATTCATCATGGTATCAGTGTGGGTTTATTAAGATGAGATGCTAAGTACCAAACATCTGGGCATACAGTGAAGCCATCATGTTGCTGGGGAACTCGTAATCACAAGTGTTCAACCCATGTATTCGTTATGGCTTCCCTGTGCACTTGTGTTATGTAAGAATTGACTTAGATATCACAGGGACACATCCACTTACACAGATATGCCCACACAAGGGGTATAGTGCCCCCTGCTTTAGGGCTGTAATGCCTGCTATAGGGGTGACGTACCTATACCACATGTAGTGATTTGCAGGCATGGCACACCGGGATGTGTGCCATGTCGACTCGTCACTTTCCTCTGCACCAAGTCACGCAGGCTGCAATGGCAGTTTGCACAAGCTTGGTGAGGGATACCTTAGGGTGGCACAATTCATGCTCAGCCCTTAGGGACCCTCTTTACTTCCAATGCCCTAGGTACCAGGTCTACCATTTACTAGGGACTTATATGGAGCCTAAAGGGGTGCCAATTGTGGAACAATGGTACAGTTTAGGGAAAGAACACTGGTACTGTGGACCTGGTCAGCAGGAACCCAGTACACTTTCATTTAAAGGTGCATCAGATACCAGGCAAAAAGTGGGGCAGTAGCCATGACAAAAAGGGCACTTTCCTACAGTTCTGGGCCTAGTGGACTAATGCGTCCAGTATAGGGGGCCTGTGTTTAACCTCATGGTCACAGATTCAAATCCCAGTGGGTCCACTCAACATTGCATCCTTCTGTGGTCGATAAAATGAGTACCATTGAGTTGGGTAACAATAAACATCTGTTATTCAGCACCAAGTTACCCTTCTGGGTGAACGTGCACTTTACAAATACACATGTTATGTTATGTTATGTTATGTTATGTTATGTTAGCCTCCGACCTATTACACCAAACATACCTTCTTCCATTGAGAGAGGCATCCCTGTTAATAGACTTGAGAATGGAGTAGGCAAAACCATAAGGCTAGCTTCATGGAACGTGGAAGGTCTGGCAAACAAGCTGACAAATCTAGACTGGCTAAATTTCATTGAACATCATGCAGTACTTTGCTTGCAGGAAATCTGGCTGACATACACTATGTCCATTGATGGCTTTGTTACCTACTTTACATCTGCCACACCAGGATCTATGGGCAGGGCCAAGGGAGGACTAAATTCTCTTGTCTCCCTTACGTTCTCGGGCCAGGTCATATGAATGAGCTTGAGTTCTCCAACTATCAACTTATCCTGATAAACTGTCTAACAAAGTACATGCTATTGATAAATTCTTACAATAATGTTTTTGATTCAAGTAATTTTGTTAATGCAGAACTACTGCATGAGGACATTGCTCAACATAAAGGGTAGTTATGTGATTGTGTGGATGGGGTATTTTAACACAAAACACGGTCAATTTTCATTAGCAGAGTCTTGCGGGTGGTGGGTGATGATGGGTTTCCCATCACCCATTTGGTCATGGTTCATTTGGAGATGAACTTAATTTGGTTCTTATGAAATATAATTTGATATTTGCCTTTGACTCCCTGACAATTGTTCCAGTTATTACCCCCACTTTTTTTGGGAGGAGCTGTTCTAATTAAATAGTTTTCTACCTGCTTTCGGTAAGCCTAAGAGAATTGGTAGTTGACTACATCCTATCAGATTCCCCACTTAGTGATCAAAGGCTTACAGCCAAATCAATTCACAGCACTTTCTTTGCAAAGAGACTGTTGGAGGTCAGTCCTTTACCAATGATCTATACAAACAACAAAGGGGTGATTATGAATTGGGCAAAGGTTCAGAATGATCTTTTTTTATCAGCTTTAATGGTTTCAACGTTTTCAGTTTGTCTGCTGTGCTTTGATAAAAATATCAATATCGAGGGGAGGGGCGAGCTAATTATTAGCTTGGATAGAATTTTTGGCACTGCACATGATATGCTCACAGTCACAATTAGACCCAATAATAGGAACCAAGTTAAATGGTTTGACTCCAAATGCACAAATTATCACAAATCAGCTGCTGGTAGCTCTCAAAGAAGTACCTAGTAGTTTAGAGCATGTGCATAGTTGCAGGAAGGTGTATAAGAAGGTATTAAGGGCCCGGAAAAGATAATCAGCAAGGAAGGTTATTACAACTTAGTACTGGCCAGTGACCTTAAAGATAGTAAAACCTTTTGGCAGACAGTGAATTACAATTATTTTGAGAAAGCCTAGGAGTCCAGGCTTGACACAATGATCTCACCGAAAGTCTAGGTCCCTCACTTTACTCAGTTATACTCAGGCCCTACCTCTATGGAAGGTTCTATTCCCGCTGAGATGGTGGGAATTTCCTCAAGAGCTTCTCCAGCTTCTTCCTCATCCTTTCCTATGCCCCTCCCATGACTAGAAATAGAATTGAGTGATTTTTTAGATGCAGTCAGAAGATGTCCTGCAGGGAAAGCTCCTGGGCCGTATGGGATACCAGCAGACCAAAGTCTTAAAGGCTTCTTTAATAATGGGTCACTCCAAGGCTGGGTCCCATTCGATTATCGTTCCCAATTTTAAAAAAAGCTCGAAAAGGAACCCACAGTGCTATCGTCCAATATCGCTTATCGATTCAACCACTAAAATAATGGGCAGGATTTTGCTTCAGCACTTACAAACCTTGGTGAGCGAATGCAATGTGCTCTCAGAGCTTCACTTTGGCTTTTGTACCAGTCTTGAGACAGTAGATCAGTGCCTTAATTTGATCTCTTAATGAATAAGTATACAGTGGCTAAGGAAAGAAAGATATATTTAGCATTTATGGACTTGATTTCAGCATTTGACACATTTATAGATCTGAGCTCTGGAATATTATGACAGAGCTTGGGGTAGAAGTGACCATTGTTAACGTTTTGAGAGAACTTCACCTAGAGGTGACTGCTAGTATGAGGTATGGCCCTGGAGGGTAGACAACTGAACCCTTTTAAATTGCTAGAGGTGTCCACCAGGGCTGTGTTTTGGCACTCTTTCTCTTTTCCTTATATTTCAACAGCCTATAAGATCAACTACTGGATCTTAATGCTGATTGCCCGTGAGTGGGTAACCGCAGTGTTCCAGCATTGATTAACGCTGATTTCAAGTCTTAATAGCTAGAACCGCGATTGGCTTGCAGTGACTGCTATACTGATTCTGTGCTTTTATGGCTAATTTGGATCTGACGGTCGTAGTGTCGTGTAAATAAAGATTGATGGAACTCTTTTGGTTCTTGATGGATTCCGCAGACCTGTGATATAGCCTTGGAGGGTAGTGAAGTGAATGCAGGTTTAGAACGTTGAGTTCTTTCTTACACGCTGAAAAATTAAGATGTGTATAGCTACTCCCCGTGTGTGGCGTAGTCATTGGCGAGTGCCCGGGCTGGATAGGATGCTACAACTGGCGACGAGTAGATGATAAGTAACCTGTAGATTGACAGTGCTCTTCCAGAGAGTTTGCCGTGGTTCAGCAAACTGCTCGTGCGTGCCACGTGTGCTGCTGTCGAAGTGCAGATTTGAGGCTGGCACCAATGGCATCTCAGCGCAATGCCAGTCTGTGTAAAGCTTTTGAGGATAAAGAAAGCATAATTGAAAATCTACACATCAGTGGCCAAGAATCAAATGTAAAGGTCTCAAACAGAGGTACCGCGCTACTACGCAAATTAATGCTATACATGATAAGGAGTGACACTGCTAAAGCCGGACGCAACCAGGTTTTGAAAAGCAGCGTATTGTGATAATCCAGTCCAAGTTAAGCTGTAATCTGATGTGCTATGAGGCAGAATCCAACCAGGTGTTTACGAAGAGACATTTATCAGCAAAGCCAATTGAATATCATAACGTTATTTGCTTGTCAAATCATTCGAACACAAACAGATTTGTCTATTTTTCAAAACAACTAAAGAAACTCATAATACCATAGCCTGCTGTGAAGTAGCCCCAGAGAGAGGGCCGGGTTGTGCTTGCGAAGCTGTCCATAAACAAAGCGGCTCACTACCAAAGCTGCGGAGTGGGGGCTCAGAACAACTCTACAGATCTCCATCAAAATAAAGAGCTTCAATGGAGAGCAAGGTCGAGGCCAAAGCTCCTCCAACTGTCAAGAGTGACCCTGAAGCCAGCATGTTACAAGGCTCTAAAGATGGTTTGCATGAGCAATCATCATTTGATACTGCCAAAAAACACAATACGTGCACTAGATGGACTACTTGGATAGAGACTTTTGAGGATTTCATAGATGCACTAGATGAAACAGATGACAAAAAGATTATCAAGTATCTGAAGAACATAGCTGGTGAAGGTATAAAAGAAGCCATAAAGAATATACCAAAAGATGGTCAAGTGACGTACCATCAAGTCAAAGCAGCCTTGAATGTCAAGTTCAATCCAGTGCCAAATGTAGATTATGAAAGATATATCTTCAGTGAAGAACACCAGAGAGTAGGTGAAACCATTGATCAATGTTTTGAGAGACTGGATCTCCTTATAAACTGTAAGTTCAATTATTTTAATGATGAGAAAGCTACACGCCACAAAGTTATGGATGGAAGTTTGTCAGACTCCTTTTGACTGCAAATGCTGAAGGAAACTCTGTGCTTAGAGCAACTCCTCACGGCTGCCCGAGCTGAAGAGTGTGCTAATCGACTGACATGGAGGCCAGAGGTGCCCACAGTGCGTCAGTAATGAACATGAAAAGGAAACCAAACCATAAAGCTAAGGGGCACTGTTAGACTTGGCACCATTGGCGTGGGTCTCCCTTCCATTTTTTTGCTGTTGCCTCATCTGTTTTTGCTGGTCTAGATGCTTTGGGCACTTTGCCACTGCTGTTCAGTGCCAAAGTGCAAGTGCTCCCTGTTGTAAATTGATGTAATGGATTAGTGATTCCATGATTGGCTGATTTGATTTACTTGTCAGACCCTAGTACAGTGCACCATGTGTGCCCAGGGCCTGTAAATCAAATGCTACTGGTGGGCTTGCAGCACTGATTGTGCCACCCACAGGAGCAGCTTGTAAAATGTGTCTCAGGCCTGCCATTGCAGAGCCTGTGTGCAGTCTGGGACTGCCATGTCGACTTGGCATGTGCACACACTTGCCAGTCCCTAAACCTTTCCTTTTCTACATGTTAGTCACCCCTAAGGTAGGCCCAAGACACCCCTGTGGGCAGGGTGCATTGTATGTAAATGGTAGGACATGCCCTGATGTGTGTGGCATGTCCTGATAGTGAAATACTGCCAATTTCGTTTTTCACTATTGCAAGGCTATCTGTTCCCATAGGCCAGAATGGGCAGTTAGTTTATAACATCTTATAAACATAACTGACCCTAGGAACAAGATAGGAAAATAAAGTTTAGTATGCCTGAACTCAGAATGTTAAAGTGCATCTTTTAGTGTGGGTGATTTTTACATTCTGTGTTTGAAAATACCACTTTTAGAACGTGGGTATTTTCTTGCCTAACCATCCAGTATGCCTCTGCTAGGTTTGTGTATTGCATGTCTGGCTTGTGAGTGACAGGAGCTGGGAGAGGGCAGTGGCTCCGGCAGTCTGATGAGTCAGGGCTGGGCTGAATGGGACCTGGGTTGAATTTAGAGTAGGGGGAGGAGATTTCTTTTCACCTTCCTGGGCCAGGTCTGCTTTCAACAATGCTGTCTGTACCTCCTGCCAGGAAGCTGCACCAGTGAGGACAGAACTGGTTTTGGCTCGGTACAGACACCCTCTGCCTTCAGAGAACAAAGAATTTGTGTGTATAAAAAGGGGGACCCAGACCCCAGAACTTTAGATCACTTCTGGGAAATCAAGAGGAAACCTTTGCCAAGGAGAAGAGCCGGAGAAGCTGAGGAGGAATACTGCCCCTGTGCTGTTTGCTGTCTGGGGTTGGCCTGCAGTGGCTGCTTGCTGCCAAGGAAAGGCGAAGAAGGACTTTGCTGTTTTGCTTTGTCACCTGCTTGAAGAAGAAGATCTCCAAGGGCTTGAAACTGAGCTTGCCTCCTGTTCTGAAATCTCAGGAACACAAAGACTTCACCCCTTCGGTATTCCTGCATCTAGAACTGCTGTTTTAACTGCTACAGAAGGAAATTGCAACACCGACGAGCGACGCCGTAACCTGCCCGAAGCTGTGAGCGCTGCTCCGACTTGCGACGTAGGCTCACCGCCAGCTGCAGTGCCACCTCGACGCAAGCGAGCGATGCCGTAACCTGCCTGAAGCCGTGAGCACTGCTCCGACTTGCAATGTGGGCCCGACGCCTGCTGCTGTGCCGCATCGACTCCGAAGCCGACTTCATCATCGCGGACCCGATCCTTGACGTGGGTGACCCCCGAATCCATCGACATCGCGCCATCGTAAGGAACAGTGGTTTTGGCGCCATCGTGACGTCACCTCCCCGACACAGTAAGGAACCGTCGTCTCGCCTCCTCTGTGCTGCAGTAAGGAATAGAGGCTGCACCTCCCCTGGGGTCGTAAGGAACCGACGCCGCGCAGCACCTACGAAGCCGCACCTCCCCGACACCGTGAACTGTCGCTGTTTTCATCCTTTCCAAGGTAAGAAAGAAAGCTTGGCAGTGGTGTGGGTTTGTGAATATTTCCATGTCTTTTTATATGGAAAGCCTGTCACAGTAGTGACCGATCATCAAGCACTATTGACAATATTTGGCAATCCAAAAGCCAAGATACTTCCTTATTGAACGTTGGGGTCTGAGATTACAAGAATACAACTACACAAGCGTTCACCATCCAGGGAAAGATCAAAATCCTGCTGATTATTTTTCAAGTGTGCCATTACAATGCCCTGGTTTCCCATCAAAGACGGATGAAGCCTACATAAATTTCATTGTAAATTCGAGCACACCAGCTGCCATGTCAGTAGAACAAATTGTCACTGCCACGAGCCAAGATAGTGACATGTTGAAATTGAAAGACATCATTGCTTACCAATCTTTGAACCAGCTCTCTCGACCGCTAACCAGTGATAGTGAATACTTAAAACTCAGAAATGTCAGAGATGAACTGTCTGTAACCCAGGAAGACCTCATCTTGTGAGGTACATGAATTGTCATTCCATAGAGTGTACGACAACAAGTAATTGAAGTGGCCCATGAGGTACACTGAGGAATAGTTGCCACAAAGACAGCTCTTCGAGACAGAGTCTGATTTCCTTATCTTGATGAAAGTGCTGAAGGAGAGTTAAAGGCCTGTCATTTATGCAACTGTCTTTCATTCCACATTACTCAGCACCCTTTAAACAGGTCAGAATCGCCTAACCATGCTTGGTAGAGAATTACTGCTGATTTATTTAGTCCTCTTGAGAATGGACATCATCTAATGGTCATTGTTGATGAAAACTCCAGTTTTTCATAGGTAGAAGATCTTCCATCCATCACTCATGAAAAGGTTATTGAAAGATCTTTGCAACATTGGGTGTCCCTGTGATCTTGAAATCTGACAACGTCCCGCCCTTCAACAGTCGAGAGTTTAGAGACTTTCTCAGCTATCTCAATGTAAAACACCAGAAAAGTACTCCTCTCTGGCTACAGGCCAATGGCCTTGTAGAACGATTCATGAGTACTTAAAAGAAAGCTGTGCAGTGTGCTGCATTAGAGAATCTCGACCTCAGGGTTGTTTTGAATTCTAGTCTTCGAGCTTACTAATTGACCCCTCAGTCAACTACAGGGGAAAGCCCTGCAACCGTAATGTTTGGGAGAGCCATGACGACCAAGTTACCTCAATGGACCAACCTCAGATCAAAGACTGAGAAAGACATTTGCACAAAACATTCTGGTCGCAAATGAAAAATTAAAATCTATGCTGACAAGCAATGTCATGTGAAAGATATCACTTACAAGAGAGGAGATTGATTACTAGGTCGACAATCTAGAAAAAGAAAATCTGATGCTCCTTTTGAGACTGAGCCATTTCACTATTACAAACACCAAAGGATACATGACTGCCCAAAGTCCTGGGAAGTCCCTTCTAGAGATTCTTCTCACTTCAGACATGTGGGTCATCACTCACTAAACATAAATGTCACCATAGAGACTGGGTACAGACAGACTGTTGATGATCCGGCGACTGCTGTTGTTTCCACCTCACCAATGCAGATCACTGAAACTTTGACTGCCAGCTCCCGGTTTCCGATAATCCGATCAGGACATGTGATTCAAGTGCCACTAAGGCTCATTGAAGAGTTATAAGTGTATATTTATTTGTAAATATTTATGTATTTATTTGCTCATTATTTATTTATTTATTGTAAAAGTGTTGTAATTTTTTATTTATCAAAGGGGGAGGTGTGGTGTTGTGTAAAGAATGACAGAACTCTTTTGGTTCCTGATGGACTCCATAGACTGGTGAAATAGGCGTTGGAGGGTAGTGAAATTAATGCAGGTTTAGAACGTTGAGTTCTTACTTACACGCTGAAAAATAAAGGCATGTATAACTACTCTCCGTATGTGGCATAGTCATTGGTGAGTGCCGGGGCTGGGTAGGATGTTACAATGGTCTAACAGGCAGAAACCTGCATAATGGTTTTTGGATCTCGGAAGAAATAAAGGTATCGCTTTTAGCGTGAATAAACAAAATTGCACTGTTCCTTCCTAACCATATCTAGGGATATCTTTTGATGACAAACTTATCTGGGGCCCACTGAAAACTACCAGAGCTGCTGCTCTTGCAAGAACCAAAGAAGCGGTCTTCAGCTTTGCGAATACGCTAAGCCCATCACCGAGCTTGTAACAATATAGAAGGCTAAGTGCTGCATGAATGCAACTTATGGGGATGGTGTCTGGGGATATAGGGGCATATTTATGAGAGCCTTGCATCATGCTTGCACCACACAATGTGGTGCATGCATTACGCAAACCTCTAAGTCAGATTTATGAAGCCACGCAAAGCCATTTTGCATGGCCTTCAATGTCTTAAAAAATCTGGAGTAAGGCAACACAGCACAAATCGCTGCGCTGCCTTACTCTGTACAAGGGAAACATTCCATGGGAGGTCTGATGGGTTCCCATGCAACTCCCATGGTTTTTGATGCATTTTCAGATTTACAAGGACTTGTAAATTTGGGACTGCTCCAAAAAGATACACCTCCCCAAGAGAGGCCTAACAAGGAGAAATATTTTTTATTTCTCCTCGTTTTTTCCTCTTTCTAAAAAGCCTCTCTGGATAGTTTTTGTACCGGAAGGTGCCCCTTCCTGCACAAAAACAATCCTGCCTACAACACAGTCACCCTTGCACCGCGGTGCAAGGGGTCCTGCGTTGGCGCCAAGCTGCCAAAATGGTGCCAGCGCAGGGGGAAAGGACAGGAATACGTCATATTCCTGCCCTTTCTGTGTGTTGCATGGCAGCGCAGCAAGGTGGCTTGCTGCCCTGCCTTGCACTACAAATTTAATAAATATAGCCCTTACTGACCAACCTGGATTGGAAAGGGTTGAAGATGGCTTTGTTAAAAGATTGCTGGCACTTATATTTGTCAATGTGAACCTGGACTAGGGTATATTAATAATATTGTTAAACTGCAACCACTTTTGTTATGGCTCAAGATCTGGACTAAGTGTAAAACTTCTTGTAACCGGCCAGTTCGTGCTGACTGTCTAAAGCTGGAACAATGCTTAAAAATACCCTGGATCTCGTATATCTGTATGAGCCTGAACTAAATTGACCTGTTTGAGAACCCAGAAACCTATGAGGTTAGCTGCTCTAAAACACTGGGGGCAATGTTTTTAACTAAATGTACCAATGAGAGAATGCATAAAGAGGCTAGCAAGCCCACTTGTCTGGCCTATGCCTCAATCTGTACTGGTCCTGGCATCGAGCCATACTTAACCTGGGTTAGCAAGTCGCATCACAGGTTTCTGTTAACAAGATTAAGGCTGAACAATGTTCATTTCCTAGTGGCTCATCCTGTGCAGTATACCTACATTCCTAATTAACCTGTATGCCTATGTGATAGTTGCTCTGCACAAAGCATGTTGCATTTTATGTTTTTTTGTAAGTTGTATGACTCTTTTTATGCCTCATTCAGAAAGTTGCTTATTTTACCTTTTTATAAAACAGGGCAATTTTAGACAATGCAGGGCTGCTATGGAATTTCTTCAGTCACTGCTAACTGTAACTGTAGGGATATGTTTTTTAACTCCATCCTTTATACAGTGTGCTATATGGCTGAGGGCATCAATTGTATTGTGACTCAAGAACTATCTTTTATTGTTTTCTAAAGCAAACTTTGTTTTTTTTTTTTTTTTTAAATAATCTTTATTATGCATTTTATGACAAACACCCCCGCCCACCCCACCCCCTCGGTCAGGGTAAAAATATCATTAAACCGTACAAATTAATTTTGATACATTGGATGGAAAGAGAGCAGCGTAAAATCAGCAGTTACCAAACATGATTGTCAACACCCATTATTTAAAGTGCAGCGTGCGGAATAAATATGATGATGATGGGACGAAGATCAATAATAATTGACTGAGGTATAAGCCAACAATAGTACAACATTAAATGTAAACAATAGACAATTCTTCAAGGTGCAAATATACAAAGATAAATATAATTGCAAGGCTAACAATAATAAGTATCAGCAGAGCTCCCAACTTTGCATGTGCCCTTATCCTCGCCTTACATCGCCAGGATGCGATTCAGAAGCCCTATGCCTTGAGGTATATGAAAATTGCCCTAAATTTGTTATGAAAAATGTGAAATGTGAAATAAAAGGAAAGAAAAAGAGAGATCCAGGGCAATCTCTCCTATCATTCCAAACCCCCTCAGGTTTCTAATCTAGAAACGGGCACCCAAAATAGCAATCCCTTTTTCTTTGTTTTAACACCCTTTCTGACATATATTTCTCTCTCTAGACTAAAAATAGCTAATAGGCGGGCGAGCCAGTGTTGGAACTGCGGGGGTTGTAGATCTAGCCATGCTGTAGCTAATACCAATCTAAAAATTGTCATAGCAACCGCAATAAAATAATCTATCTCTGGGTTCAATTTTTCATCTATAACTCCAAGCAAGATTACCTTAGGGCTCAGTGCAACATTAATATCTAGCTTAGTGCAAAAAAAGTTATGGATTTCATTCTTTAAAAGGTTCAAAGAAGAACATGTTGCAAACATATGCACTAAACATGGAACAACGCGGACACTTAGTACCCTGTCCCGAGCTCCATTTGGCAATTCTTGCAGGTGTATAATAAAGCATAAAACAAGTTTTAAAAAACTGTGCTTGCAAGTTAGCCGACATTAACACTGTTTGGGATAAGTTGAGGGCTTTCGCAAATTCATTTTCAGTCACCGCCAGCTTATCCTGCCATTTCATGCACTATTTGTCGAGATCATCTTTCATTTCACAATTCAACATCTGATAAATTGAACCAATACGGATTATGTCCTCAGTAATTAGCCAACCCACCAGGGCATTCTTATCAAAACCACTAGGGCCCCCCGCTTTTCGTCGAAGGTAATCTCTTACTTGCAGATACTTAAAAAACTCTTTATTATTAATACTGAATTTTGTCTTTAACTCGTCAAACGAGACGAGGCCCTAAAGCAAACTTTGTAATGCTTTTATGTGATGCTTTTATGCAAATTTGTACTGTGCTTCTTTAATGATCACATGATGATCAAGTAAAGATTGTGATGATGATAATGATGATGGCAGTGAAGACTAGAAAAACCATCATGGCCAGAGATATATTTTTGAGATATATATAGAGCTCTTAGCAGCAATCACCTGAATCCCTTTGGATGGCATGAAGTACTGTTTACGAAGCACAAAAAGGGGGTTGAGAAAGGTTGAATTGTGGAGTGGAGTCACTTGGGTTTACAGGAAGTTTAGGTTTTACTTTATTTTTTGCCCTGAGTACTGTTGATCAAAAGACAGCCCCTGATTTCATTTACCTCACAACTGTTGAGTAAATAATCGGCAATTCTAGTTCTGTATTGTCTTTTTTCTTATTTCAGTGCATTTGTAAATCTACTCCAGAAAGATGGACATGGGACAGATGCTCACCAGGTCATTCTGTTTTTGCGTGAGACTGAGGGGCATATTTACTAGAAAATTAGGCAGGGCGGCACTGCAAGCCATCTTGCTGTGCCGAGCTGCGTCATTAGGAATGTGCAGGGATGCATAAAATTTACTGCAATACAATGCATCCCTGTGCTTTCCTCTCACCTGGCACACAATTGGCTGCCTAGCGCCAAGGCAGGCACCCTTGCACCATGGTGCAAGGGTGCCTACGTTCTTGGGATGATTGTTTTTGTGCAGGAAGGGAGACCTTCCTGGACAAAAACAATAATTGATGGCATTTTCCTCCTTCTATGTGTGCTGCAGGATTTGGCATTGAAAGTTTCCAAATGAGATCAGTCGATGGTAGCTACATTAAAACAGCACAATGCTGATATGTTTCATCCACATTTGCACAGAGTGATTTTCCTCACTGACTGTATACCATTCTTTTCTCACGCACACTGCCCTCACAATACACTTCACCCACTCACTGTTTTCACATTGCTTTTTGTAGGACTGATATTCCACCCCCACTTCCTCCGCATGGTATACTGGTGTGTTCCCCTACCCTGAGTCTGGTGTCCTGACTTTGATTTTGGGCCCAGACAGCATGTTTATCTACAGGTGTGCAGAGGTCTAGGCTTTTCCTTTGCAATGTGAGGTCCTTAACCTGTCCTGTGGCCTGGAGGTGTGCTCTAAGCATTCCCTCATAGTTGATAGAGTATTACTTTCCTTATCCTGGGTGTAGCACTTAAAGACGTGATGGCAGAATATCATGTTTGTGATTTATAGTGTGGCCAGATCTTTTTATCGTAACCAGTGAGTGTGTAGCTTACTGGTCCCTTTTCATGTAAAGTTCTGCATTATGTGACTACCTGGAAACTTGCGCTGACATCCTATGTGTATATCGAATATGTGTGCAAGTGTACTGTGCGAGTAGTACATGTGTAGTAGTAGGACTCTACGTGTGTATGAGTCTGAGTACTGAAACTGCTGGGATCCATTTGGATGCCCTTGGTTTAAAATGGAACAGTATAGAGAGTGAGGACAGCTTACCCAAACAGTAGAAGTGTATTGCCTGAATTTCTGTGGGTGGAGGGTAGCAAATCAGACACTGACCTGTGGAGAAGAGCTACCTTTAGCAATTCAATGAAGACTTTGTTTGAAAGGGACTGCTAATTAGTTCATCCTGAGCACTGCCATTTGGTAGATAGTAGGGGTGAATGATGGTGCTGGTATTTTTGTTGCTCAAGGTGAGGAGGTTTCTTGGCCAGGTCCACCCATTGGTATGTCCCTGATGACAGCCTCAGAGAAGCTGAGGATAGCGAAGTGCAGATACCTCACACTTCATTGTGCATTTGTTGTGAGTGCCCTAGTTTGAAGACAGCCCCAGTGCTACCTGCTCTGAGAAGCAACACTTTGTACAAAGCTGTGTCTGGAGAGCAGCCTGACAAAGACATAAGAAAGAGAATCAAATCAAACCAGTTCTGGTGCCTTAGAGAGTGGATCACATTTCTTTAGGGAAAATTTGTATAAAAGTGGGATCCAAACCACCCCCTCTTTGTCCCAGTCCCAAGTTCTTCTTGACTGCGGAAATGAGTGCTCTGAAGAGTACCAGAAGAACTAATGTCTAACAAGAGCTGGTGTCTGCCTGACACCCTGTCTCTGAGAGGTGAGGGGACATCACTTGAAGTCGCCACTTTCGGCTGGAGGAGCTAAGGGTCTGCCTAGTGCCTAGTTGCCTGCCTTCCTTATCAGATAAGGAGATTTTTTCTGCTCCTAAAAGTTGCAAGACTGTCCAGGAGGAGAAGCTATTGTGTTCTTGGTCTAAGGAACACCCAGAGAAAGAGGGCTGCCTTGAAGTGAAGCCAGAAGCAATCCATGCTTCAGAGGTTCTCTCTGCCTAATTGTGTTCTCTGGGGAGCACCATGAAAATGTACGTGTCTCTGCACATTGTCCTGAGGCCAATTGCATTAACCCTGCTGTTCATATTGTCCAGAGGTGGGATGCATCCAACTTGCTATCTACCCTGATCAGGGCTGCATCTGCCTAGCTGTCAGCCCAGCTCAAGGCTGCACCTGCCTAGCTGTTTGCCCAGGTGAGGGCTGCAGCTGCCCTGATGTTGCCCCATTCAGGGCTGCAACTAAATTAAGATACTCAGTATCCTGAGTTAGGGCCGCAAATGCCATGATCTGCTTCCTCAGAAACCAAGGTTCGCTGATTGAATCCACCTTATCCTCGGCGGCCACGTTGAACTGCACATGATCACAGTGGACCCCTGCCTGCAGAGGCACTGAGCCTCAGACTTAGCATTTCTACCTCACTACATCAACTGGGGTAAGAACCTAAGTGAACAAATAAAATGATTGTACACATCATTTCTGGGGTGATATCAGCTACACTGGAGCTTTATTCATTCTTCTACCATAGCTGCTGGGGAGGACAGACCCGACTAGGTTCATCTGGGTAGTAGAGAGCACAGGTGATCAGGGTTACCACCCTGTATAATGGATTGAATTGTGTTCTTTTGAGTACTGCTGTGAAATTTAAAGAAGAATGTATTTCTACAAGACAAGCACTGGGCTGAACACTGAAGTTACTGTGTTTTTTGGTTGATTGTTGAGTTCTGAGCTTGTGGCACCCACACTATTTCCTTGAGAAGCGAGTGACTGCTTGACCTCTCTACCCAGAGAGTCAAATGCAGAAAGGAACATCTGACAAACTAACTCAGCCACCACGGTTGGGCCCTGTAGCCTGTGTTTGCCTCGTGGCCCTCTGAATGGGGTCTGACAGTTTCCCTCTAATCCTTGTCAGCACAGTCCTTTTTCATATTCCCGAAAATGTCTAACCACTGGCCATCGCTCGTGGCAGCATTCCAACCTGTCGTTTTTTCAGACCCAGCCATGTGCTAATCAGTCTTGGCCCTACTCCAATAGGAACAGTCCAGCCCAAACTGTCAAGCCTGGCACTCTCTGAACTAAAGTACAAGCAACCCAAGATTGTTTTCGCCCTGACTGGGGTTCTTCAGTCAGTATAGCATGGTTCCAGTGGCAATAAAACTATTGATTGTCCTTGAAAGCAGTATAAAGTTGCATTTCTGACAGTTCTTATGTTTGCTGCTCTACAAAACAGTCCTAGATATTTTTTCTGAAATTATAAGAGTTCAGGGAATTGTAACAGTTCAGGGCGAATGCAAATGATATGTTTCAGGGTTTTATTAATTGTATTACATAGACAACACATCCATTGTTTACTTCCAGAAAGTTGCCTACTTCCCTCAACATGGAGGATTAAGTACAGTAAATCAAATCAACAATAAGCATTATTTGCTTCATGTTTTGAATCCTGCCATCTGTTTACAGTATAAGATTTGTGAATCAGTTGTAGATGTTTGTATGAAGAGCATAGCCGTAGATCAGTAAGGTGGGACGTTTCTCATATACTGTTTCAAATTAATTGTTTCCAAGTCATCATGTTGAATTTTGCTAAATTATCTAGTTGTGGTAGATCATACACAGTTATGATTAAAGCAGTTTTTATTTTTTATTGAGGTTTGATGGTTTGGATGGTTATCTGAGATATTTTTCTGCTAAGATTAGTTTTTTTAAAGTGTTTTCAGTCGCCATCTTGCAATCATAAGTTATTTTATTACAGCCATGTTACTTAATGCATATAATGAACTCAGTTCTCATCTGATACAGCAGTGCAGAGTTGATGATCACAGTCTAAGAATTTTCTGTATGTTTTTGATGAAAGCTAAATCTAGTTCCTGAATAGTTTTGAGTTAGATTGGAGATCCAGAAAGGAGCATAGGTATCAGTTTCATGCTAGCAGCACTAACTGCTTTTCCGATTACTCTTTCTCCTTACTATGTTGGAAATGGTTTAGGGCAGTGGTAACATCATCTCATTTAGTTTTCACATTTTCAAGGTTCTCGATCCACTTCAAGTTTTTATATATGCCAAGTTAAGAGTAGGATTCTACTTGCTCTATTTTCGAATTAGCTTTTTTTCAGTTGGCACTTTTACCAAATTTTCCAAAGGTCATTTTCTTGGTGTTTGGTTAGTTAACTATCAAGCATTTGCTTTTTGTTATGTTCACTAAGATGACTAAGCTGGTGCGGAGACCTCACAGGGTCTTTGAGAAAATAATTTTCTGCAATTGCCAAGTAGCTGATCTTATGTTGTGCTAATTTAGGTAGGAAGCACTGCCAATAATCAAGATGTTTCAGCACATCAGCTATGTATAGAGAAAATAACAAAAGATCAAGATTGCAGCCTCATTTCAAACCATTAGAGGCTGAGGTTGAAGTTGAGGTGGGGGTTGGGGTTGGATTACATCCTGTCCCATTCAATAGCTTCATTTGAACCCAGGTCTCCTTGTGTTGGTCCATCAAGAAGTGTAAAAGAGTATTATTTATTTACCAATCATTTCATTTTTGCCAGAAGTGATTTCTGTCACTTCTGTTGAAGGCACTAGAATAGTGTTTAAAACAGGCAAAGAGATTGGTTCCTTACCTTTATACAGTTTTTCTAATGAAAGTTTTTATAGTGAATATGATATTGAGTGTAGAACATACTGGTCTAAAACCTGTTTGATTATTTTGTCTATGATATTTTCTTCTGCCCATTGTGCTAGTTTCTGTTGTATGAACTTAGTAAATATTTTCTTGTCAGCATTAGGAAGGGATATGAGAAGATAGATGAAAACTCCGAGCAATTGGCAGCAATGGCCGTGATACATGCGCTGTTTCTCAGTGTTTTCTATGCCGAGGGGGGCTAACTCCCATGGGTTTAACTGCCTACCAAAACCCCCTGAATGCATTTCAATTCACCACAAAAACCAGGGCGAGCACAACCTATTGATTAATAGTTCTAGTATCCTATATCACATAGTTTATATATTGTACTCTCGAAGATGGCCACTCAACATGTCCATATTCAGTCCATCTGAAACTAAAAAAGGCCATCCAAGACACAAGTATTTTCAAACCTTTATTCTTCCATCTTTTCTTCACAAATGTTCAAAAGTGATTTTAGTGCCAACATGGGACTTCATCAGGGATTGTTTTTTTTATTTTACCTTTGTAGCAATGATTCCAAATGAACTGATATGATTATATACAGGTATAATTCCTATATTCTAGTTTGAACATTCATTTCTGGTGTGATCTGCACCCAAACTGACAGAAAAATACAATGCTTGGAGCATGCTGCAAATCCTGGACCCATGATGTTATATAGGATACTAGAACTAATAATCACTAGGTTGTGCTCTCCATGGATTTTATAGTGAACTATTAAAAGATAGTTTTTAGTACTACGTTTAGGTCCATTTTTATGGATTGGTTTGAGTAATGAACCTTTCCAAGATTTCAGTATATGTCTCGAGTTTGAGATTTAGATTTTTGAGAATAGTTGCTCCAACATTTACTCCAAACTGGCAAATTATGTGTAATGATCATTATAGAAATATTATTTGGTCTGGGAGCTCTAGACAGTTGCAGTTATTAATTAGATTAGTTATATCTCACCGGTGAATGGAACACTTTTTGAAAACGTGGTATGAGCACTGTATGTTGACTAGGTGTGTATATTTTCACTGAAAAATTGTTTCCATTTCCTGTATGAGATGTTATAGTCAAATGATGCCACTGAACCCAGACTAATTAGTATCCAGAACTTCCTCGAACCTTTTCTTTAAATGGGTTTGTTAGACCTGCCATCCTTAGGGTCGGCCTCCCCCAAACGTTTTGCCTGCTTACCTCCTGTTTTTGCTGATTCTTTTTGTTAGCCTTAGGACTCTGAGTACTCTACCTCTGCTGACCAGTGCTAAAGTAAAAGTGCATCTCCCCTAAACATGGTAAAATTGGTGTATACACAATTGACATGTTTAATTTACTTGTAAGTCCCTTGTAAAGTGGTATACCATATACCCAAGGCCGGTAAACTAAATGCAACTAGTTGGCCTGCAGCATTGATTGTGCTACTCACACAAGTAGCCTTTCAAACCTGACTCGGGCCTGCCATTGCAGTGCCTGTGTGTGAAGTTTACTGCCACTTCGACTTAGAATTTAAAACTACTTGCCAAGCCTTAAACTCCCTTTTTATTACACATAAGTCACCCCTAAGGCAGGGGCTAGGTAGCCCTAAGGGCAGGATGTTGTGTAAGTAAAAGGTAAGACATGTCATTTTATGCTTTGCATGACCTGGTAGTGACAAACAGCTAAATTAGTTTTTCATTACTGTGAGGCCTACTCCTCTCATAGGGTAGATTTGGGAATTCCCTTATACACTTTAAAGTAATAATTCCTGATCAGAAAGGAGTAGCTGTGCCATGTTTTATATCTTTGGAATGATTTTGATCAATCCTCCTTACTGGTGAAGTTGAATTTCACATTACTGTTTTAAAAATGCCGCTTTTAGAAAGTGGATATTTCTCTGCATCATAGCTCTGTGTGCTTTGCAGCCTGTCTCCAATCCATGTCTGGGGTGAGTGACAGCTACACTTTGTGCATTCTCTCTAGACAGCCACAAATACAGGAAGGATAGGTGTGTCTTAGCACCCATCTACATACATCTGCATTCTAATGGCGCTGCCTGGGCAGAATGGAAGGGAGGATTTAACACTGCACTTGAATAGGTAGTGTCCTGTCCACACACAAAGGTCTAATTTAACCCCCCCACCCCCTCCCCCATAGCTAGCCTGGAGCCGTGGCTGGGAAGAAAAGGGGACCTGTGCACTTCAAGGGCCTACTTTGAAGTCACCCCCACTTCAACAACACATTTGGATATAAGTACTGGGTCTCTGACCCTGTAAAATCAGACACTTCAGGATCTACAACTGCACTTTGTCAGAAAGACTGATGTGCTGCTTAATGGGCTCATTGCTGGACTGCTGACTTAGAAGGCCTGCTTTTCTGTTGTGTTGCCCTGCTGCCTGCTGCTGTCTGACTTTGCTGAAAGAGAACTGGACTCTGCCTTTTTCTCCAAGTGTGCTCCAAGGGCTTGTTAGCTTGCCTCCTGTTGTTTGAGACTTGGGGATATCAAAGTCTCTACCCCCTACTCCTGTGGACTCAGATAATTGCAACACAGACATCAACGAATCTCCTGTCTATGTGTAGCAGAACCAGCGCATTGACCCGGTTGTGGGAGTAAAACTGTGCTTCGCTCTCTCAATGTAGCGCCTTGAGAGCCTGACGTTTCGGAGCAGTGGATCAACGCCCTAGCAGCGCAGAAAGATCGACACATCCCTCGACTGCATGGAGAAACCTGGTGCATTGGTCTACGGAGCCAACATATATCGGCCCGGCATCTCGCCTGTAGAAGTGATGCATTGCCATCACTGCATGGAGAAGAATTGACACATCCTCGACCTGCGGTATCAACATCGACACATCTCACATCATATCTCGCTGTTGCGACCAGGAAAGGTTCTGTGTACACTGGGGCCTGCGTGGGCCCTGTAGCCGGCCAGTGCTCCATCGCGGTCGGTCCAAACTTTGACTTTGGCCAGGTCCAGCACGACCTCAAGTAAGCATTATAGCGCTATTTGCTTCTAAGTGCTATTTTTACACTTAGTTTTTTCAAATTCCTATCTCCACTTGTACTTATTGGCTTTTTGTTATTTCAGTCTTGCTTTGTTCAGAATATAATAATCTATTTTTCTAAACCTGTCTGGAGTCTTTTTTTGGGGTTTTCATTGTGTTTCTGTGTGTGTGTGTGTGTGCTGCACAAATACTTTACACAGTGCCTCATTTGATTAGCCTGACTGATCTGTGCCAAGCTACCAGAGGGTGAGCACAGGTAATCTCCAAGTGTGTATCTGACTTAGCCTTACTAGGATAGTGGTTCCTGCTTGTACAGGGTGCCTACTCTGAAAACCAGAAACCCAATTTGTAACACGGTTCTTGTAGGGCTGCCCAAAGATTGCCATGCATGGTACATAAAATATTGAACACCAATTTTTTTATTTTGTTTATTAACTTTTTTATTATCTTGTCATGTTTATGGTGGTTCTTAATTTAAGAGCAATTTTCTTTCAGTTTTCGATAGTTCCAAGCGGCACGGATGCATCCAACACGCCAGGAGGCGCATATAGACCGGCCAGGGCTCCCGCAGCGCGGGCGTGCCCGGGCCGTGCCTGGGCAAAGCCCGGGCCAAGGGCTGGCCCGTCTGCACGCGTCAGAGCCCGGAGGAGGCTGGGTGGGCCTACTCTCTTGATTGTTCTTCATCCAGACCTGGGGTCACTGATTTCGAGATATATCTTTGTGAAGCCACGTGAAGGAAAAAACTGATATTCTACCGTTATTTTACCCTTGTTGGTTTTTATATAAGGGCAAGCTGTATCATGGGGAAACAGAAACCTACCCCTGTCCCAAAAACAACGGACACAACCCTGGATGGCTTCCTCCAAAAAGCGGTAGGGGCTATAACTAAGGAGATAGAACTTGCCGAACGAAGACTCTCATTAGCCCCATGCCCGGACCCTCTTGCTTCCACTGACTCAACTGACTCTCAAGTAATTGCGGCAGAAATAGCTACTGAACAGAGGTTACAACCCCCACTTTTGCCCACTGTAATTATCTTGAGTCAGGGGGATTTACACGCTTCCCATGAAGGAGTGGACCCTATTCCCTGCCCAGCCACGAAAAGCACTGCACCTCAAGCTGTAACAGGAGGGAAGAGGAAACACATCGACCTGGCAGGGGCTGACTGTAAATTAAAGGGCCATTCACCGAGGGTTAAGAGAACCAAACAAACCCACTTAGCCGGAAACACAACCAGAACTCGTGCAGGAGGGGGTAGAATCACTGCATCAGATGAAATGGATATTTCTCTTGATAGATTCAGCAACATTGTACAAGAGGCCTTGACATCTATCTTTCTCCGATCAGCCAGTATTGAAGAGCAACTTGCTCTAGTACTGTTGGGCTAAGGGAATAAGACAGTACTTGAAAAGCAGAATGATATGGACATCTTATCATGTAGCACAGATAACAAGGACAGATGATGTCCCTCCTAGTGTTTCATCGAGCCGGATGGCTCCTTTAAGCACAAAACCTATTGCAAGCCACCAGGCCCCCTTTCAAGATGCCTTTCCTAACAATGCCAGCAATAACCCCTTGGTTCGCACACCACGGGATACCGAGCCTCATGGGAACCCCCATAGGAACAACCTAAAGCTGGGACAGAGGTTTACAAATTGGCCAGGACTAAATACGATAAATAGGGGTAGACCCTCACAAGAAAATATTGGTTCCAATGGTCCAGTGTATGACCCTTTGAGCGGGCGGGGTACAAATAATGTATTGAATTTGCCCCCCGAATGCACACCATACACATTGATCTTGACGGGGTCCCCTATTTGGCCCCTGGCCAGCAAGAAAGCTGTCAAAGCCTCATTAATAAATCAGCTCATTGTTGTTTCAGGAAAATTCCATCTAGGATAAACTGGTCCGAATGTATCATCATGGCAAGGCGGGTGAGTTAGCTGGGTTATACGGCCAAACACGAGGCAGGGTACTGTGTTGTGCTTCATTTTAGTAATGCTAGGTATGTACACCTCGCCCTGACACACTTCAGAGACTCTTCTGGTGATTCGATGGGGGTTCGCCCGCTGGGATTTTCTATCCTCCCCACCAGGAGCCCGGTTTAAGACAACAGCCCCCTTGGATAGGCCCATATATATATATCCCCCCACACATCCCTCCCCATTTAGTCACCCTAACCGTTTTGATGCTCTTTCTGGTTTGTCTGAAATTGACTGACTGACTGGGCGATTTGGACACTCAGTAGTAATGAGAAGAATAGGTCTGCATCGTAGCATCCAAGGGGGTGAATCACATGTAGATGAACTTGGTAGCATGGAGCAGGTAGACTCCCTTGGTATCACCTCACTCAAATTAATTAGTACCACCAAGACCCAAGATATATCTGAAAACTGTTCCCTGTCTCCTAATCTAACTTTAAATGGTAACCCTGGTAGGGAGGGGCCCGGTCTGCCAACCCCGGTTATAATGCCTGCCCTCAGTAAGGCATCTGTGGGATTGGCCAACCAGGGACATACCACATCCTCACTTAAAATCATCTCATGGAATATTGCAGGAATTCACCTCAAACTGACAGATGAAGTATGGTTAAAATATATCAGGGGCTTTGACATCATTTGCCTCCAAGAGACGTGGCACAAGGAAGATATTGTGATGGATGGTTACTGCTCTTTCACGGTCCACGCAACACCTTCGATAGCAGGGAGGGCAAAAGGTGGGTTGGTATTGTTAATTTCAGTTAAATATGAGTCCATAAAAACCTTTGTTGTTAGTACGTCACCATGGTATCAACTAATTATGGTTTCTAATATGAATCAAGTTAAGCTACTAGGGGTGAATTGGTACTATAATATCTTCGACCAAAACAATAGTCATGTCATCGAGGCACTACAGGTGGAAATCAACAACATTTCTGGGAAATGGCAACTGTTATGCATTCTCTGGGTGGGGGATTTTAATTGCTCTACCTGCCCATATAGCTCCAACCGAGTTTGTGGGATGGTGGATACAGGGGGTCAGCCTCAGCCGGACTTTGTTCACACCCCACAGGGTGAGGCATTAAACTCTATCATCATCGAGAATGACCTAGCCCTCATTAACGATTTAGCTATTAGTCCCTCTTTACAGTGCCCCACTTGTGTTGGAGGTAGCAGGGAAAGCTTTATTGATTTTATGTTTATTTCATGGAAGTTCTTGCCGCTTGTTGGAGACTTTGAGGTGGAACCAAATAATGCCAGTGACCATAACCCCCTCATAGCTTCTCTTAGTATATTACCTCAGACCAGGAAATGTGATGGTCGCTTGATCCATTATAACCCCAATAAAGGGGTGAGACTAAACTGGAATAAAATAAACCCCTCCCAATTTGAGGCAAAAATTGTCATAGCTAACCAGGACTCGATTATGAGGTGTCTTGAATATGATTCCCCTCCTGCTGAGATCATCAGCGAATTTGAATTGATTTGCACGGATGTAGCAAAAAACTTGACCAAATCGATTAAGAATAGGGATCCTCAGGAGATACGGTGGTTTAACATGGAATGTTCAAGAGCTCAAAAGATTCTAAAAATGGCCCTCCATGCTAACCCTCGTGATAGGTCCCAAATTAAAAATGCAAGGAAGGCTTATAAAAGTACAGTCAGATGAAGGAAAGAAGAACTGAGGAGCCTAGCCTGGGACGATTTGGAGAGAGCTAGGTCCCTCAAAGACTCCAAAAGTTTCTGGGACAATATCAATCGCCCTCTTTTTACTGAAGAAGTGAGGCAGCTGGATTCCCTGATTTTGGGGAATGCTTGGGTAACTCACTTTTCAGCCATATTTAATCCAAACGGCCACCAGCCAGAGGCAAAAAGTGGGGATTTGCCCTCAGACTCAATATCGGCTTCCCAATTAAGTGCATCAATCTCAGTAGTCGAGGTTGAGGAGGCCATAGCGAAGGGAATATGCATGAAAGCACCAGGTCCTGATGGAGTCCCGTTGGATCTGTTTAAAAGTAATCCTAATTTGTGGGCTCCTGTATTGACCAATGTCTTTAAAGCCGTCGGCCCCATTCCAGCAACTTGGAAGGAGCCCATCATGGTTCTAGTATTCAAAAAAGGTAATAGGAGTGACCCTGCCTGTTATAGGCCAATCTCCCTTTTCAATGCCATGGAGTAGTTGTTGGGGAGGGTTGTCCTTGCCCGACGTGAGACCTGGCAACCAATACAGGGGTTATGGCAAAAACGCAATATGGCTTTAGGAGGGGGATGGGCCCAACAGAGCAGTGCCTTAATCTGTCCATGATCATGGGCAAGTACAAGAAGGCCAGGAGGGGTTCTATTCACCTGGCCTTCATGGACTTGGCCAGTGCTTTTGACACTGTAAATCGGGAGAAGTTGTGGGCACTTATGGGGAAAATGGGTGTTGAAGAAGCTTTAATTACCCTTCTGCGCAGGCTTCACGCTTCCACCAAGGTCACCATAAGATACAGCCCACAAGGGGAAAAGACCAGGCCTATAGTCTCCACAGAAGGTGTTCGGCAGGGGTGCATTTTAGCTCCTTTTCTCCTTTTAATTTATACGAATGGCTTAGAGGCTTTTTTAGCAGATAAGGAAATCGACTGCCCATGAATTGGGGACACTCCGGTCCCGCTACTTTCTTATGCGGCTGACACTGTGTTAATGGCCCTGACAGCAAATGGCCTCCAAAAATCACTTAATGCTTTTACAGATTTTATGTTGGCTCTTGACCTAAAAGTAAATTTTATTAAATCATACACTATGGTGTGTGGACCCAAAACGACTAAATCTCGAATGTTTGCTGTAAGGGAGAAGAGAATTGATAAATTGAATAATTATAATTATTTAGGGAATATTTTTAACAATAAGATGAATTGGGAACCACTTGTTCCTGCAAGGGTGCAACATGTGGGCAGGGTTGTGGAGGGGCTTTTTCGTTTTGCCTGTAAGCTGGGCCTCAACAAGCCAGTGACCGAGCTGGTTACCCTCTATAAAGCCAAATGTTTATGTGTTGCAACATATGGGGCAGGAGTCTGGGGTTATCATAAAAGCCGCCATCTCCAGGTCATGGAGGCTTGAATTTTTAGAGGATCACATAGACTTGGCCCCCTTGCTCTTATGGGCAAAAATTTGGCTGTCTGAGGAGTTAACATTCTCAAGGGAGGTAATTAAAGATTGCATTAACCTAGACGGAGCATTATCTATCCCTTGGCTCCGATTTCTAAGAGATAAACTCCATGAGTTAGGCTTGGGAGATTACTTTGACAATCCAACTAGTATTCAAAAAAATGCAAAAGCCATCATAAGAGAAGCACATTACTTAGGGGTAAATACTCGCCTCTCACAATCCGAGGCGACAGGTCTTCCATGTTTATTCCCTGCCCAGCAGCAATTTTATTTAACATTTACTATAAATGTACAGACACGATTTTACCTAACGAGATTTCGTTTACATACTCTGCACTTTTTAGTGGCTTTCCCGAGACAATCGGGATGGGCCGATAAACTTTTGCCTTGCCCTTGCGATAACTTGCCAGTCCAAAGCACTTTGCACTTTACGCTTTTTTGCCCCCTTTATAAAGAGCTGAGGGGTAAATTTTTAGCCCCACTTTTAAGAGAAATTAGGCCATGTTCTTATATTGAAGGTTTTAATTATCTGTACTCTCTGGCTACCCCGCTCATATGTACTATGGTTTCTAATTACATTAAAGTCGCAATGACCATTAGGAAACATTATGAGTCATAGCATACGAATATGAATGCTGTAACCTGTCATATGGCCGATCCGAGGTCCCGTATTCCTGCGCATAGTTCTGTGTATGTGCAGAATCCCTGCAACAAACCTTCTTATACACAACTTAAGTACTTATGAAATTGTAAGATGGGGGTCATGATTTGCTGTGGTGGCATGTGCTTTGTACTATGGATTTATATAATTGAATTTTATGAATTTCTTTTACTAGTTACCTTGCTGCTATGTAAAGAGGCCACGGGAATACTAATCTGTAATGTTCTTGTGCTTTGTACTATGGATTATATGACTGAATTTTATGAATTTGTTTTTAATAGTTACTTATGCTCTTATGTAAAGAGGCCATGGGAATACAAATTTGTAATTTTGTTTTTTAACCTTTTATGGTTTCTTCCTGGAACAGAATAAAGTTATTTTGACTTGACTTGACTTGAAGTAATGGGGCTCTTCTAATGGTTGTTTACATAAAATTAAGAGTTGTGTGGAGAAGGTTTTCACATTTAGAATCCAGGTTAATCTTTTTGTTTTATTTGTGCAAGTGAAATTCATCATACTCTTAAAGAGGGTTTTAGATAAGTTGATCTATTGATTAGTAAACAAAGCATTCCATCTCATCTTAAGGTTGGACGAGATGCCTTAGTCCTCTATATTTAAAAGTTTGGCATTATTGTTGGAACAGATTTCCAGAGAGAGGTCAATGTGTTGGGGAGCATGGTGTCTCTCTTTTCTGTTATTATTTTGAATTCATTGCAGTTGTGATAGTCTGCTGCGTATGAAAATATAGAGCCAGTGATTGAATTTGTATTATTTTTAATGAATGTTGGTCTTTATTTTTGTTTGATTTTTTACCTTTTTGTGATTATGTTTTCTGATGGAAAATAGGGAATGTAGGTATAATTTTGCTAATTGTCACTGTGTTGGTTCTTGTAACTGTGGAGCTTTTTCTACATTTCCTCAACTTTTTAAATCTTCTATTGCCTAAATATGGGTGTTAATCATCCATGATTGGTGTCTCTTAAAGGTTTGATTGAGGTCAATGACCTTAATAACATTATATTCGGCATGGTGATTAATATTAATTAAACTTGCTGGAAAAACTGAGTTGGTCCTATCCTCTTGATTATTCTGCTGGAAACAGCGTTCCGCTGCTATTATGACACCCTCATAAGTTGCCCTTTAAACATATCTTAGGCCTGCCATTGCAGTCTGTGTATTCAGTTTTAAACTGCCATTTCTACTTGGCAAAATAATCCTTTTGCCAGGCCCAAACCTTCCTTTATTTTTTTATACATATGTCTCTCCTAGGTGTTGCTCCTGGACAGCCCAGAGGGCAGGGTGCACTGTACTTAATCAAAAGTAGTACATTTAAGTTTTACATGTTCTAGTAGTGAAAAACCCTTAAATTCATCTTTCACTACTGCAAGCCTTACCTCTCCCACAGAATAACATTGGATTTACCTTATTACAATCAATAAGCTGTCATTTCCAAATGGGAACAAGTTACAAGTTCATGTTTAGTGTATTTGGAATTGTAATGAAAAATCCTCTCTTATGTTAAAGTCAGATTTTAAATTACAATGTTGAAAATGTCACTTTTAGAAAGTTGTCATTTTCCTGCCTTAGCCATTTAGTGCCTGCAGCCTGACTCTGGGTCACATGACTGGGCGTAGCTGACTTTTGGGCTTTGTGTATTCCTCCTAGACATCCACACACAATAGAAAGTTTAGGTGTGCCTGGATGGGCCATCACTGGCACAGTGAGAGGGCAGAGCTGGACACAGCCCTATTTACACTTAAATAGACTGTGTCCTACCTCCACACAAAGGTCTGCATACCCCCTGTAGTTGGTCTGGAGCCAGGGAGGGGAGACAGGAAACCTGTGCACTTCAAATGGAAACCTGTAGAAGCTTCTCACACTTAAAAGGAGGCACCTGGCATAATTATTGGACCTCAGACACCAACTCTTCAGCACACATCTGGACCTGCTAGGAAGATGGATGGCTTTTCTGCTGAAAGGACTGCCACTCTGCTGGACTGCAGCCCTGTTGGACTACTGCCTTGCTGGACTGCTGCCCTGCTGCCCTCCTGCCTGAGTCAGAGGGATTTGATTGCTGAAAACAGAAGTATTGTTTGAAATTTTCTTTATATATTTGGGGCATCATTGATTTGTTCAATACTGAGAAGGCACTGTTTGCTGTTTTAGAAAGTGTGCCTTTATGTTTTCTTCAGCGTTTTAAATAGCACATTGTGTGGTGCTGTTGAAATCTGGATGACCTTTACAAAACTGGAATTCTCGTTGATTAACTTCGAGGTTGTCTGGAATCATTGACACTGGATAGGGACGATTTTATTTAGTAATCTTTTGTCTATCATGGGATCTTTGTTGTGTGCTTTGCTGCGTATGGTACTTTAATTTCCCTGGAGTCCGTGGCTGTCCAACGCTTGACCTAAGGCACCTGTTTTGCTCATACGAATCACTCACATGGTTTGCAGTATTGTGTGTACATGCGAGTGGTATGCTAAAGGTCACACACGTTATGATTACCAGCCAAATAATGTTTGGTTCTATGGCTTGTGTGCTATGGTGCCCAAAAGGCTGATATCTGAGAATATATAAAGAATACTTATGTACCAGAAAGTGCTGTTGATGTTGCGGACATTAATATCTATATTGCATATCAAAACGACTGGATTTATATGTGATGGACTGTCTGTTGTCCCCACCACTATTACTTTAGTACACCATAAAAAACTAAAATGACTGCATGGAATGGTTTGAGCACACAAGACTAATCCCAATAACTAACAATAACCAATAACACTAAACTAATCATTAACCTTGGGTTCCAGAGCAGCATGCAGCCCAGCATAAAGCATTTCAACGCCTCATCAGGGGTACTGGGCGCTATATAAATGCAATTACATTCTGCACAGCACACACAGCATTACGTTTGTAATGCATTAGGTAGTCTGATAATGTGCTGCATGACTAAACACTTACAAGGTCCCAAAGGCGAGACCTATTGGCTATGCCAATACTTGTTTTTGGATAATCTTGGACTACAATGTAAGGCATTTCATAACAGGTTATACAGTGTACATCCTATACTTTATTGCATATTAATAACCATAACTTGCCTAATACTGCAATGCATCATCCTTACAGTCATGATGTCTCTTCAAGGTTGCCATAAATAACTTTCAAACTGTGAACAGCTCACTTACTTGATACAGCGGGTTGCGGCTTCTAGGCTTCAACTTGCTACTGAATGCCTGGCATTCGTGGCCCTTTGGCCATGCCTGGCCTGCAAGTACTGTGTCTGCCCAGTGCTGACAATTTCTTACCATTTTTGTCTGCCCTCAAGTATCCCTGCCGTGAGGCATCCCAAGGTCCTTGTCAGGGCACTTGTCTCAAGAATCCCTGCCGTATGGCCTCTCAAGGACCTTTTTTGGGCAAATGCATTTGTCCCAAGAGTCTCAGCCGTACGACATCCCAAGGACCTTGTCGGGCAATTACCCTTTTACATCCTTATGTGAAGATATTTATTGTTAAACATCATGGTTTACTGACCAATGACAGCTCCCCCATGACTAGTGGAACTGACAGCTCGAGTGTCCCTACAAAGTTGAGGAGGAACACGTCAATTAGTCCACTGGACAGATGAACCCTGTCATCTGTGTAACCCCCGGGGTAACAACCAGAGGTGAAGGCACATGACTCTGGTGGGGGGGCGCACTCTCTATTTACCTTGTGGCGCACACAGGGGGCCCCCGCTGATTGGATGCTTCAAACCAAGCTGACCAATCGGTGCCCAGCATTTTCCGGGACTTAGCTGCAGCCCGCTCTTGCCCCCTGTTAGTTGTTTGTCGCGTGCCCCTCACCTTTCTGGCTGCACCTCCCTGGCCCACGTGCTATCTAAAGGACCACTGCTATCTAAAGGTCCACTGGACAGATGAACCCTGTCATCTGTGTAATCTCCAGGGAAACACCCAGAGATGAAGGCACATGACTCTTGGGGGGTGGGGGTGGCCCCACGTCCTTGTGGGGCACCCAAGGAGCCCACTCCAATTGGTCGCTTCACACCAAGCTGACCAATCAGCGCCTGGCGTTTTCCCAGGGTTAGCTGCCGCCTGCTCGGACGGGGACCCACCACTTTTAATCTTGTGGTGCACCAGGGGGCCTACCTCTGATTGTTCGCTTTGAACCAAGCTGCCAACCACTCTCGTTACCGCCCCCGGTGGGGGTTTGTCTCAGGCTCCTCAGCTGTCCGGCTGGAACCTCCCCAGCACGTGTGCTATCTAAAAGACTGATGATCTCCAGCATTGCTGTATCCAACAGAGATAGTGAGGTTTGTGTCTTTGCCCTTCGAAAAGACCCATCTCAGAAGCCCTGATTTCACTGGAAATATGCAGCAAGAAATGGCAGTCATGCCACATAATATTCTTGTGTCATGGCGGTATCACTAGTTGTTTTCCCATCTTGTCTTTGTTGACCCTGCCTGGCCACAGGCTTCCTCCCCATCCTATCTGTACTGTATTTCAATACCGCAATTGTCGACTGAAGGGTTCTCTGTTGAAATCTCAGCACAGACTTGGCACTGTGCTTTGACCCTTTGTAATTACTGGGTAGATCGGATATGCATATTAATAGTTATGTGGAAGGTGCTGTAAATTCATCCTTATATGGCAGCTTGCTTGGCCGCTAGATTGCCTGAAACTAGTGGCCTTGCGTGTAATTTTATGTATTAATTTTGTATTTTTTTTGCTATTTTTTTCCAACCTGATTTGGGTTCTTTTTGAGTGGTGGTTTCACTGTCTTACAGATTGCAGTGTTGCACAAGTACACATTGTCCCTAAATTAAGCCTGACTTCTCTGTGCCAAGCTATAAGAGGTTTAAGCAAAGTTTCATTTCTTACAGAGGACATTAAGGCTCATATACACATGGCCAGATCCATGGGTCTCAAAGCAAACCTATAAGTAAAGGTGACCTCCTTGACATTCTGTTTGGAGGCAGTCTTTTAGGCGACTCCACCACTGACCTCGCAAAACGCAAGGAGTACAGATTACAAATAAATGCAAAACGTGTTGGCCAAGACAGTAGTGATTTGTTGAGCTGCGACGACTGCCACTGCTCATTGACCCACCACAATTACAGTGCCCCTAATGACTTGTTAACTCATAGAATTATAAATTCAAATGTGTGCGTACCCACTGAGATAAAGGCACAAACACTGTCACCGCAAAAGGATGTTTTGTGCTGCCAGCAGTTGCAGCTTGGAAAAGATTTAAGCTAGCAAAGTTAATGCTTGAATGACTGAACGACTCTTTATATTCTGGCATTTTGGACAGGAAGATATTTCAATTTGTCTTTCTTCTTTTGAAATCAATTTGCTGCTGTTCTGAAGAGACTATTTGTGATTTCTCTTCATCTGACTTGTCAATAAGGAACTTTCGTGATTGTGAAATTCGAAGTAATCTGACTTCTAGCAATCAAGCCCACTCACTAGTACAATATATTCAGGCAGAACACTGACAAGCGTATATAGGGATCACCTTTACAAAATACAATCGAGGCTTTTTAAAGGCACGCCTTATGGTACCCTCGGGCACATTTCGCAATATACCTTTCCCTCAGAGTCCCTTTCGAGAGCAGAAAAGGCTGCATGTCTCTAATTAATTCCTGATGGTTCTACCCAAATCTGTGCATCTTAATTTTATATATGTGGCCCAAGCTGAAGAGTTTCAAGTTTCCACACTGGACCAACATTTACCTGACTCGGATGTCTCAACTGCATAAAACCTTAGAGTAAAGCTCAAACCATCTCTATTCAGACAAGCTTTTTATGACAAGTCTGTCCAGGCGGGATCCCATCTCCCCACCAGCAGCGACTGAGCCACAGCACCGGGACCTTTGACCTCGTCCATTTGCCTTCTGTGTGGAAAGTCAAATACCAGACTATATCGAAATGCACTGCAATGACCTATCAATGTCAGAGTGCGTCCACACATGTGCTAGTTAGCAATAGCATTATAATTCTGACCAGAAGATTCTCAATTGACTGCCGCAGGCTTACCAAACACAACAGGCGCCTCGGGAGGGGCCCGACTTTGCTGCTGGTTGAGGGCTGAAGATGGCCCTCGTTAAACACCGGAAGCCTTGAAGTGAGGTATAGCAGGTTTGACTTACTGGGGTATTTCAAAACAGAAGAACAGCTACAAGTAGAAACGCCCTTGGAGTGACGGAAAAGAAATGTTTTAGCGCTTTACAACTCACCCAAATAAACAATTAAATAAATGGCCATGTCGGGCACGTGCTGAAGCGGATCCATTTTCCATCACCTGTACCTGGCGTATAAAAGAACTGAAGCGCTTCTGCTTTGCTGCCCTAAAGCGGAGTCAGAACTATCACTAGTGGTGACATAGCGGTGCGGTACACCCCCGTCAGCGCGCGCTTCCCGCCCAGACGAAAATGACAGCACGCTGCTGCCTCGGGAGAAGCACCCGCTGGTCATTTCTAGTCAGAGGAATGACGAGGAAGGAGCCTCTTATTTATTGCGAACTGCAACCAGATGAGAAACGAGCAGCGTTTGATGTGCGGTGCTCTACATCAACAGCTCTAGATGTTTTATCCTCCCCCTTCCTAATTTGGCATAATGGAGTGTGCTTAATCCGTCTCTGTGGTCCTGCCTCAGAATTCGCCAGACCTTTGGGAGACATGCCATTGTCACTGTACTGTGTCTTAGGAGTAGAAGATCTACTAAAGCTAAACGTAAATTATTGTTGCAGCCCTGTTTTCAGTAGATTATTATTCAAGCTGAGGGAGGCCACTGATGTGATGGGAATAACCAAAGCACATCACCAGAGTCAGGCATGTGCATGTTTCTACCTCCATTAGCTTTGTAAATATTTGGGGGTTCTTAATTCGAATGGCAGAGTGCAGCCCCTTGTTCGTGAGATATCAGGAGACTAAATATGTGCTCCATGCAAGATTTATACTGTCTATGTCCTTCAAGAACCTGCCATAAATACATTAGGCCTGCTCAAAATGCATTACAGCGGCCTGCTGGCATCCCCAGCGTATGTTGGACCTATGAAGCTCAGCACATGCTCCTCCTTAGCTCCTGCTCAGGTAGGATATGGGGCTCAACAGAGTGATGCCTCACCTGCCGCATCTAGTGTGGAAACTCTCACTCTCACTCATCTCTAGGCTACTTGCCTACAACCAGCTTTCCTTCAGGGCATGTCTGGCACAGCCCTTCCCGCTGGATGGACTGTCTCTCGTAGTGAGAGTATCTACCGGAGAGTAAGTACATGCCAGCAGTATCTGAGGAAGGTGCAGTAGACGTTTGTGGAAGAGGTGTGGCGCAGCAGCCAGGGTGCCTGACTCCGGACCAGGGGATCACGGTTCGATCCCCGGTGTCAGCGGCAGGTTAGCCCAGCACCATGTGACTCTGGGCAATAGCTCGCTTAACCTTCCCGACGGCCCCCAGCGCCTTGACACCCTCGGGAAATTGTGCGCTTTACAAATACTGGATTTGTGTCTCCTTTTGCACCCTCCATCCTGCCCATCATGAATTTTGCAAACACCAAGGGGCATATTATTAAAGAAGAGCGATAAACATCGCTAAGCGCACTTAGCGCGTTTCTGTTTATCGCCGTCTATCGCTGAATTACATCGCCGTGTTAGCGGTGTATTATCAACGCTTTGCAAACAGGCGATGTAATTCCAGCGATAGACGGCGAGAAACATAAATATCGCCTGAAATCCAGCGATGATTATGGAGATGCTTGCTGATAGGGGAGTAACATGGCGATCCACCTCCCATTATCAGCATAGCTAAGTAGAAGAAAAAGCAGACGTTAACTTCATGCGATAACCGCGGTTAGCGCGGTTTGTTTTATCGCTGGGGCCGCATTGTTAATAGTGCGAAGTTGTGTTTGCCACGTTAATCATGCAGACATTGTGAGGAACGCCCACTTTGCATGTCATTAGCGATAATAATCGCTGACATGGAAAATGGAGATAAAACGGCTACTAAATCAAGGAAACACGCGTTAGCGTGTCCTTGATAATAGTGCAATATTTAAATCGCCGCTTTTCGGCCGTAATCGGCTGCTAAAGCGGCGAAAATGGGCTTGATAATATGCCCCCAAATTTCTAACCTGTAAGAGTGCTTTCTCTGTTCGGCGCTAACAGGCCCTGTCTCCCAGGACCGCCCCCTCCACCCAAAGGATAGAGGGGGCACTCTCAGCTCTGACTATCAGAGGCACAAGGACCCATCCCTGTTTGTTTGCAGGCATAGGAATATTAAGTGATTTGCCCATAAAATACAGAATGTTGGGGCGAAGCTGAGACTCGAGCCTGACTTCCCAGCTCCAAAGTCGACAGCTCTGACATAAGAATGCACCTCCCCACCCCCGATCCTTTACCAATACCAGAGCCTTAATGCCACCCCATGCTCACCTCACGGATCCCACGCGACTGTCCGATGCCTCTGCCACCCGGCGCTGTGATGCCCCAACAGTTTGTGGCACCTGGGTGTGTTGCTAGCCCTGCAAAATCGACCATCCTCCCTAAAGCCAGCCCCAGGGCCGGACTGGCCATAGCAGGCACCAGGCGTTTCCCCGGTGGGCCAGCAGATTGGGGCCGATTTTGGCCCCCTGGGGGGCTGTTTTTGTTACCGGGGCCGGCAATATCAGCCCCCTGTAACAAAATTGGCCGAAAACGGCCCTAGCAAACAGCTCGGCCGCACCCCCTCCTCCCGGGAGGGTGTGGGGGGGCCCGAGCAGTTTGCCAGTGCTGGTTTCCGTTCCCAGTCCGGCCCTGGCCAGCCCGATCAGTGTATCATGCTCTGGGTCGGGGGCTCCCCCTTGAGCACCACCGTACTGGCTCCAGGTGTTTCCTGAAGGCAGTGTCGGCTCCTCCACTAAGGCGGAGGAGCATCGCCCCACTGAGCAGGTAATAGGGGAAAAAATAAAATGATAATAACTCATTGTTATCATTTTACTTTTCCCCTTGCTCAGCTGGGTTGCTCACAGGGCAGGGCAGGGGAGGAGTGGTTTGCCCACTCCAAGTGCGCAGGATGCTGTGGCCTGCTGTCTCAGACCGGTCAAACCATCATGCAAACTTTGCATGTTCTCCATGCAGGCTGCAGGCCGCAATCCTTTGTCAGTGCAGGGACGTTTTACAGATCATGTTTCACATTTTTGTATTGCAGACATCTTTTTGCTGATGCAGAGGCACCTGGAATCAGAACATTTGTGTTGATCCCCAATTTGTGCACCCTAAATATGCCTTGTGTTCAGCTCATTGCCTGCAGGACACAGCTCCACTTTTGTCGACACTCGTTGCCCTTTTTGTGAACAGAGAGGTGCCCCGACATCTACAGCACCATCTGAGGGAAAGTTCCCACATGCAGCCTACATGATATTTCAGCGAAAACTTTCCTTATGAAGTTTTAATTTTACGTGGTGGGTGGTTAAAATGCGTAATGCAAGAAATATTCTCTGGCCCTTTTTACAAGTGAACATTTTTATTGATAAAGAAATATATAAGTCCAGCATTTTCAACGAATAGCTCGTGAGCTACTCGTAGCTCTCCAGCTACTTGCAAGTAGTTCGCCTTTGTGCACCCCAGCCTACTAAAGTAGAAGCTTTACCTGGTTGAATTACTTTGTGGATCCCAAAATTGAAAAGCATGGCTTTGAGGCGAAAATGTGTGTATTTTCAGAACACATAAGCTTGAATGATGTTTGAAGAAAAATATCTGAGTTTCCAAAATATATTTAAAATTGATATTTGTGGCCACTTGTAAGACCAATTACTAAAATTATAACCATGGTGCCAGGGGCATTGCAGCTATGGCTTTCATGTATTAACCGTGTAGAAGGATTCCAAATTGATAAAGCCATTTTCACATGGCATCCTTGCGTGATGCACTAGGCTAGTCACTGCTGGTAATTTTTCATGGGCGGCATCTAATGTAATCTTGTCTGACGTGGTCACTATTACCACACTAATAATATCAGTGGCTCAGCATGATTTTTATTGAACATAAGTAGACTTATTACAGAAAAGGTTGGAGACACCTGGTCTAACTATCAATCACTTTTTTTTTTACTTTACATGAAGGTTAGTTGCAGTGTTAGTCCTATCACTGAATAAAACATTCCTAAGTACAAAGGTGCATTCAATATAATGTTTAGAATTGCCAGGTTCAACAAACTTCATGTTTACAAGCACCTTAAAAAACATCACATAGCATGTGAACACCAGCACACATGTATGCAGGATTAACACTATCTCTCTCTTGCTCTATCAGACCCATACCCACTATCAGGTTCATTGAGGATGAACACCATCACACAAACAACATTCAGGATAAACTCTATTTTTTTAAAAATGTTTATGTTTACATTTCTATTGCACTTGTGCATTTCGATTGCTTATTGCTGTAAAGAACAAGGCACATACTTAAGTGGCACACACCCATCAGGTCCTCGGGGGAGAGAGGGCAATAGGAGGATCACTTCTTTCTTTTGCAGCTTTGTACTTTTCATATGTACCATTCACTCAGTATAGTGAGAAAGATAGCTCTGCTGAGAAATACCAAGCATGCCAGCAGCTCTTAGGGAGTACTTGAAGAGGTTTGCTTAGTCTGCTGCCCAGATCTGCACAAAGTGAGGAAACATCAGGGCCCAGGAGTGGACAATGGAGGTAAAAGGCACAGGTTTAGGAAGAAGGTTTAAGAACAAGACATACTATTGGACAAGCTTAATCCCAGGCAGCACCACATGCACACTATGAAATTTAAGACTTGCCAGGGTTAGACCAAGAGACAATTTGCTGGGGAAGAAGAGTAGCTATTAGCCTGATCTAGAGATTGGTGATTAACCACTGGTCTAGTCACAGTGATGGGCATTCAAGGGGCATCAGGTTGCTAGGCTGAATGACGGAGAAAGGAATTGGGGGGGATGGATGTATGGAGGTGATTAGCTGAGACATTAGTGAAGCACCTCACAACATGCTGAGACTGAAACGATAATGCACCATCAGTTTCCTTATAAATGCTTATTTCATGTCAAGTATAAATGTGCAACCACCCTAGCAAGACAGGACAGCAACTGCCGCACGAACAGCAACTGTCAGCCTTCTCCTCACCTGATGACACAGTAAACATTCCATTAATTTATGACATCACTCTGCTTAAACTAGATAAGCTCTAGATCAACTATACAACATATCTCCCTTCCAAATAACAATAACAATTTAAATATCTTCCCAACAATACATATGAATTTATGTATCCAAATCTATATTCATATTGTATAAAACGCATATTTACACAATTCTCACAACCTAACGCATAATCTTGCAAATACCCAGGTAATTTCACACCTCTTACACTCCTTCTCACTTCCATGTTACCTCTACTTCTCAAATTACTTCGACTTCTCATCACCTCCTCATCATCTTCTCTTCTCCTCTCCTCCTTCTTTCTACATCCCTCACCTCCACTCTATTCCTTCCACTTTTCCTCTTCATAACTGCTGCACTTCACCACACTTCCCATATTCCACCTCTTACCATTTTCCAAAACCACACTGTATTTTTTTACCTCCACCACACGCTTAGGAACAGACCACTTCAACATTCCCTATTTTCACACTACCCACAATTCTGGTACGCACCAAATCTCCACATTTGTACTCCTCCGTCCTGGAAACTCCTTTTTGCCTTCCTGTGTACTCTTTTTGTTTACACTGTACCCTTTCATCTAACTCATTCTCATTTATTTTTTTTCTATCTGTCTTACCCATCCATCTGGGCACAGCCTTGGTACACGGTTTCCTTCCTTAGAGCAAGACAAATGGTGCCTCTAACATGGTGGAATGTGGGGTAGTGCAATAGTTCCACAGTAAATTCTTCATCTCCTCTCTCTACTCTAATCCACTTTGAAATGTCAGCTGTACATTCTCACTTAACACTCTGTTGAACCTTTCCACAAGTCCATTTTTGTGGGGGTGACCCCTTGCCATTTTGATATGCTTTATGCCACAATGTTCCAGATACATCTCGAACTCATCCGACACAAACTGGGGCCCATTATCCCTCACAACTTCTTCAGGATAATCTTTTCTTCTCCAAACTTCCTTACAAAATTCTCTTATACCTCACGACTTAACTTCATTTACCACACTTACTTCTGGCCATTTAGAATGGTAGTCCACCATTTCTACAGCAAACCTTTTCCCACTACCTTCCAATTCAAATGTTCCCCTGATGTCCATAGCAACCCTTTGCCATGGTTTGCAAGGAAATGGAACAGGGACAACTGGTGGCTCCTTTACCACATTCGACTTGTCACTGCACACACAACTCAAACAGTTTCTCACGTACCTTTCCACATCATGGTAAACTCCCAGCCACCAGAAATCTTCCCTCACTTTCCTTTTCATTCCTGACATGCCCTCCAAACAGCGCTTCCAATACTCTTACTCTCAATTCCCTAGGCACTACAAATCTGTTTACTCTCCTGATGGTTCCCTCCTGATACGGTAACTCTGATCACACTTTTTTTATAGTTCGTCAACTCCTTAACTTCCCCCTTACTTTGTCCATGGTTTGGGTATAACTTTCACAAGAGACTACATCACCGTATCCCTAGCCATAGCCTCTTTCCACTTTTTCTCAGACACTTCTTTGACTTTGATATCCATTATATTAGCCACCATCCATTCCTCCTCCTCTTCCTGATTTTCACTCTGCACCGGTAATCGTGACAGACCATCAACATTCACGTTCCTCACCCCTGGAACAACCTTTACTTCAAATATGCATTCTTGTAACCAGCACATCCACATCAACCCGCTCCCTTCGTAGTAGACACATCGACCAAAGGTTTGTGGTTGGTTCGCAACTCAAACCTTCCCCCACACACAAAATTCCTGAAATGGTGAACTCACCAACAAGCAAATGCCTCCTTCTCAATTCGTGGAATAACTCACTTCCGCTCCCTTTAACGTTCTCGATGCAAATGCCACAACGCTTTCCTTACCATTTCTCATTTGCATAAGCACCACTCCCAACCCATGCATGCTAGCATCTGTGGACACTATAGTTTGGTCAAGCAAATCAAAAGGTATTAGGCCAAAGGCATTCACAATACTTTTTTTATCTCATCGAAAACCAATTGACACTCTTCCGTCCAAACATACCTATGCCCTTTTTTCATCAATACCCGCAAAGGCTCCGCAATGTCAGCAAATCCCTTGAAAAACTTGGCGTAATCTTTTGCGAAGCCTAAAAATGACCTTTTTTTGGGAGTTTTATATAGCGCGAACTTGACCCGAAGTATCAGGAATCAGAGAGCTTTGCATGAGAACCAGTTGCGTTACACAAGGACACCATCATTTTGTTAGGCAGGGGAGATTAAGTGATTTGTACAGAATCACAGGATGTTGAGCGTCATTGCCGAGACTCGAACCCGGTTCCTCAGATTTTATCTCAACCGCCCTAGCCGTTAGGCCACATCCTCTCCCCAAGAGAGCATTTTGTCCTTAGCCGATGGGCAGGGTGCCTTCTCAAAAGCATTCATCAACTTATGCTTGAGCTTAATTCCCTCAAAAGAAATTGCATGGTCAAGGTACTTCACTGACTGACAGGCAAACTTACATTTATTCACCTCCACTGTGAGACCTGCATCCTCCAGAATCTTACACACCTTCCTCAGCAACTAATCGTGCTTTACCTTGTCCTCCGCCCACGCCAAGATCTCATCCTGGAAATTTTTTACATTTCTTACCTCCCCCAGCAGTCTCTGCATGACCCTTTGAAATACTGCTGAGGCATACGCCATCCCAAATGGCATCCACATAAATTTGTATGCCCGCTCTGATGTTATGAATGAGGTAAATTGTCTTAATTCTGGATGCAACAATATTTGGTGGTACGCATTTGATAAATCAAGTGTCAAATAGACTTTTCCCTCTTTCACTCCAGCCAACAACTCATTGATGTTAGGTATAGTATTGCAGGCCCACCCATAAGTTTTGATTTAAATCATGTAAATCCACGCATATCCTAATACTACCATTGGGTTTGAGGGCGATCACTACTGGTCTCAACCAATCTGATGCCTCAATTAGCTCAATCACTGCCAATTCTAACAATCTTGATAATTCAACTTTCCATGCATCCCTTAACACCACAGGCACACTTCTCCCTTTGTGGGTCTTAGCAACAGCTCCTTCCTTTAACACAATGTTGTGTGTAAATTTCTTCAGACAACCCAGTTCACATCCAAACAAGTTAGGGAACATATATTGCCATACCTTTGCCTCACCATGAGTCACTGATAACACTTGTTCCACTGCATTGGGATTTAAGACAATATCCAAGGCTCTTTGTTCTCCCCACCCAAGCAAACATCGCCCTTTCTCAACCATGTATATGCAACAATTGATTTCTCTTTGTTTGAACAGCAACTTTGCTTGGAAACATCCTATAACTGGTAACGTGTATCCTTCATAACCACTAATTCAACCTTAGTTGTAGATAGTTCTTATTTCCTCAGGTCTTCCCAAGTTCCCCTATCAATGAGTGTATAAGGTGAACATGAATCCGCCCACATATCTACCAACACATTATTGACTGATATAACACTTTTAGGAGGACTAGAAAGCTTATCATCCGACTTATCCACTTTGTTAACCGTGAACCCTTGATCAGGCTTCTCTTTTGAACCTTCATCCAACATTAAAACTTCAACATCATCATCAGATGAATCCTCATTTTCTCCACCTTTGGCACTTTGTATATCATTTACACTACCTTTTCCCTGGAATTTGTTTTGACTACACACTCCTGCAAAATGTCCAATTCTGTTACACTTAAAACATTTGGCCTTTATAGCTGGGTAGTTACTTGAAGACGCCATGTGCCTAACGCTCGCATATCTATAACACTGTCTTTGCGTTCCTTCATTTCTTTTCTCATCTTTATCTCCCCCCTTCTTGCATTTTTCCTCCTTATTATGTTCCTTGTTTACTACTTGTACAGTATGTTCATCCTTCCCTTTTTTCTCTAACTCCTTCACATACCGCGAAGTGTCATCTATACGTTTAGCAATAGCAATGGCCTCATCCAATGATGGATCCTTTAAACTTAACAACTTTTCTTGTACCCTCATATTCCTTGTACGATTTATGAGCTGATCTCTAATTATTTCTTCATGGAGACCACAGAACCTACACGTGATGGCCAATGTACATTGTGCAGTCACATATTGGTCTATAGACTCATTTTCAGCCTGCGCGCGTGAAAAAAATGTATGACGCTCTACCACTACATTGACTTTTTTCCCACAATTGTACTTCTAATGCCTTCATTGCAATACTATATACATTATCATCCTCCTCATCATCTCCCTCCTCTTACTCCCCGTTACTCTGTGACAACATTTCTGCAAGGTAATGTGTCCAATACTTCCCTCCCTTCTACACACAAGCTATGTTTCAGCAAAGCCAACTTATTTTTTGCTACAAAAATGTTTCCCCAATGCTTCCAAATAGGCAGACTGGGATCCCCGGGGACAATTAAAAACCCTGGCGGAGCTGCAATAGCATGCATACTTTTTTTATTTTTATTTTTTATTCATATTTTCAAAACCAAAAACACAATAAAATAACACGTACAATACAATTAGCCAGCATATTATCACTTATTACAAAGCAAATTTTAGTTCCGGACAAGTGGACATAATACAATTGGTGATCGCTGTTGGTCGCCCCATGCACCCATCTCCAAAAACATCTTGAGATTCCCAGACCCACAGGCATCTAACGGAAACAGATTTTTCATGCTGACAGTGTATTTCATAGAGGGTGTGTGATCTAGAGTTACATATAGGCCAATCACCTCCGCATCCCAAGCCCAAAGAGGCATATCATGATTTGAACAACACCCACCAGAATGGCATAGGCAAACACATCTAGGTGTCCACGGCTTGCACCCACGCAGGAGACCCGGGCAGGTTCCGAGCCCAGTCCACAAATGGCTCCCATATATCCCTAGGCCTCGAGGACGGGGGCATGAGTTTCCAAAAAGTACTCAATTGCGTGTGGCCATACGTGACATCCCTCAACCAGTCCTTAATCGTGGGAATCCTCTCCCCTCCCCAGCGAAGTGCAACCTGCCTTTTAGCATAGAGTAACAGGAGTGCATGTAGTTTTCGATGCTTGGGTGGTGTATCCTTCACGTACCCCAGAAGTCCCATTTCCGGTGAAGGAACATCCGTCCTACCAACAATTTGATTCACTGCAGCAAATATTTTAAGCCAGAAATCCGCTATCCGAGGGCATTCCCATGCAACATGCAGGAAAGAAGCTGGCGTGTAGCTACACCGCCAGCAGCACTTATCTTCCCTAAGCCCCATGCGAAACAGGCCAACAGGTGTCCGATAGTATCTATGTAAGTATTTGAAATGAATTAATCGTAACCTGTAGTTCGGGGAGAGTTCAGTGAGTTGTCTACAGCAGAAATCCCATTGAATTTCAGTGAGCGGAGTGGGAAGCTCGCTGTTCCAGCCCTCAAGGGACTTAGGCCTTACCACAGGGCACGTGCTCTGCATTTGGGTGTATAGCCGTGTGACAAGCTTGCGGGGGGAGGGGGACTTCAATACGTTTTCCAAAGCCAGTAGCGTAGGGGGTGCCTCCGGGAAGCCAGCGCACATGGCTCGGCATGCCGCACGCAGCTTGTGATATAGGAATAACTCAGCAAATGGCGTCACCCGGTCAGTGCTAGCGTCGGGAAGGGATCTAAATTTATTGTCTGGATATATATCCGCAAACGTGTGCAAGGACATGCTATTGATTAAATTCTTGCTAATTCCATCCTGGACGCAGGGAAGCATGGGATTACGCACCAGCGGTATAGAGGGGGCGTATAATATCGGAATGTCAGCCCTCTTACGCAGCTCGCCCCACGCCCACCGCAATGTGCCTGCTGTGTCCACATCCCCACGGGGCCGCTGCGAAGCCTGATAGAGCGCCACCTTGAGTGGGAGCGGGGCCACCGCATCCATCTCTACTGCCACATGGGGCTGATACGGCGTTGGGTGGACCCAGAAGTGCAAAAATTGGGCTTGCGCGCATAGAGCATATAAGTGCATGTCTGGTGCGCCTAGACCCCCTGTCTCAACGGCAGAGTTAATAGGTCCCACGAAATCCTGGCCTGCCCTCCAGCCCAGACCAGTGAGATCATCTGCGACCTAAGGGCGCTGAAAAAATGTTTTGTGAGGGGGATCGGTACGTTCACAAAAAGATACAAAAACTTTGGTAAAATTACCATTTTGGTAAGTGCTATTCTCCCAGCTATGGAGAGAGGCAGTTTAGACCAGAGCTCTACTTTCTCTTCTAACCAGGCGATCGCCCGTCCGAAGTTGAGGTTCCATATCTCCTGCATATCCCGGCTTAGCCACACACCCAAATATTTAACCGCTGCATCCTCCCATCTTAAAGGAAATTCAGATATCACCCGGGGTGTGCCATCTGTCAATGGGAACACCACCGATTTAGACCAGTTAACTGCCACCCCCGCCAAACCCCCGAATCGTATGAATTCTCTGAGTACAGGTGCAAGATTCTCTTCGGGTTTAGTAATGTACAACGTCACATCGTCCGCGTATAGCGAAATAAGGAGATTTCGAGTGCTAAAGCCGATCCCCCGGGCCGTGTGATGTTGCCTGATCCGGGCTGCCAGCGGTTCCATCGCAATGGCAAAGAGCAGGGGTGAAAGAGGGCACCCCTGTCTAGTGCCTCGCGATATGGGGACCGGGCCGGAGAGCAGGCCGTTCACCCGAATCCTGGCAACCGGTAAAGTGTACAATAGTCTGATACGGCTCATAAAGGACGGACTTAGTCCCATACGTGTTAATATGGTAAACAAGTAGGGCCACTCGAGCGTATCAAACGCTTTTGTAGCGTCCAGAAAAACTGCGGCAGCGTGTTCCTCCGGGTGGAGATAATGCAGCACCGAAAAAATCGTCCGCAGGTTGTGGGCAGTCGACCTCCCAGGAATGAACCCTGATTGATCCGGGAGTGCAATCATCGGAAGTAAAGGTTGTAACCTATTAGCAATTAACTTAGCCAGTATTTTTACGTCTACGTTTATCAGGGACAGTGGTCTATAGGAATCCACCTCCGTCTCCGGCTTTCCGGGCTTTAACAGGGTTATAATTATTGCCTCTCGCATGGACTGGGGCAAGACCCCCACCTCCAATGCCTCCTCGTATACCGCCAGGAGTCTGGGCGCCAGCTCCTCGCAATAAGTCTTATAGAACGAGGTAGTAAGGCCATCGGGTCCCGGGGCCTTATCAAGTGGTAGACTTTTAATAACCTGTGTCACATCCTCTACTGTTATGGGGAGATCCATGTATTCCCTGTGGGCATTATTGAACCAGACAAGGGCCACAGAATCCAAAAGTCCTGCATCTCCTCCGGGCATACCTGCTGGGTGGCTGTATAAAGTGTGGAGTAAAATGACGAGAAGGCATCCCGGATTTCCGCCTGACCTCTGATTACATCTCCACCCGCAGTGCGAATTTCGTGCACAAACGTAGCCGATTTGGAAGGGCGGATCATACTGGCCAATGTGCGACCCGGTCTGTCACCCTCTCCATATCTACGGGCTTCAACATATTTACCCAGGAATTTAACTTCCCGTTATGACTCCTCCGCAAATTCAAGTAGTTTAATTTTTAAGGAGGCAGCGGTGCCCGGTTCACTCATGGCGTAGAACTGGTTTTCAAGGGCTCTTATTTGATTCTCCAGCGAGGCCAGGGTGCCCCTAATGGCCTTCAATACTCCAGCCTGCCTGGCAATACAGTTGCCCCTTATCACAACTTTAAACGCCTCCCACAATGAGGCCGCGGTATCAACGGAGCCTTCATTAAGAGCAAAATAAACTGTAATGTCAGAACGGATTTCTTCCTTGAATGTCTCATCAAGGAGGGCATGCGGAGGCAATCGCCAGGAGAAAGCTCGGGGTGGCGCTCCCGGTAGTAGCAGTCTGAGCAGACAGGGGGCATGATCTGATAAAGAGCGTGCTAAGTGTCGGACCTCTAACGTCCAGGTTGCAGTGTCTCTCGATATCAGCCAGTAATCCAACCTGGACCATGCACTATGTTGACTTGAAATACATGTACCCTCTCGGAGTTCCGGATGTCTGCACCGCCAAATATCAAGAAGCTCCCCATCTGACATAATAGCATTTAGAGCATTACTGGCATGTGGGTGCAAGGACCTGGCCGTGCCCTGCCTGTCGAGCCCATCATCTAACACAGCATTGAAATCGCCCCCACAATATTGTATTACAGCCAGTTGCTCTGATCCTAGACCAGATGTCACCAAAGAAGTCGGGTGAATCTACATTAGGACCATACACTGCAACTAAAACCAGCGGTATGCCACCCAGTTTGCCATGAATGAGAAGGAATCTCCCCTCCGGATCTACAATGTGGTGGTCCTCCCTCCAATCAATCCCCCTTCTTATCAACACTGCCACACCTCGAGCATAATTGGAATAAATGGAGGAATACACATGGCCCCATCTATTACAGCGTAGTCTGTGTGTCGGTTTAACATTTAAATGGGTTTCTTGCAAAAAACATATATCTATGTTATGTCTGGTTAAATAAGCATGCACCAACCTGGCCTTCCTGTTATCGTTCAACCCTCGAATGTTCCATGTCAAGAAATTTATTGTAACAGCGTGTAGCCTGGCAATCCTATCCCGCCTGAGCAACTTACACTGAAAGAACATGGCGACACCCAACAGCAAAGTTCTGTCCTGATATGCAGCTCATCCCACATGCTGGCTACCAACAATGAAACGACCCCTACCCACCACCCACCACCCACACCAACCCCCCAATCAGGTTGCAGCATACCCACCCCAAAATTTTCACACAAAAACACATGTATTAACAGCGGGAAATCTCCCATGGGGGCGAGGAGGAACCGGCGATCTACCCTGCTTATACAGGGTGGCCGGGAGATCTGCAGAGAGGCAGGCAGCTAATTGAAACAAAGAGCAAGAACCCATGTACCAGAACCGCTTCGGGTCACGGTGCCCCAAACAACAGCATGCTGCGAATGAAAGGAACCGCAGCGAGGGGGAGCGCGCAACATTGCCCACCCAGTTTTCTCCTACCCATCTCAGCACTGCCTGTTTATGGGCAAAGCAAATTCAGGGAAACAAACTAGTCATTGTCACTTAAACGGCCTGACGAGCTTCCCTCTGCGGCACTAGAGGTTTTCGCCTTTTTACCACCAACATGTTTGGCGAACTTCAAAGCAGACTTCGCATCAGTGAAATAGTGTGCAGTGCCATCATGGGAGACCTTCAGCTTGGCTGGATAAATCAGGGAGTACGGAATCTGTGCTTGCAACAGGATGCGCTTGGCAGGAATGAACTCCCGACGCGCCGCTTGTACAGCCGGAGTAAAGTCCGGATAAAATGCAATATTGTTCCCTTTATGTGAAATTTGACCCTTCTCCCTGGCCAGGCGTAGAATGAGATCTCTATCTTGATAGTTCAGTATTTTGGCCAGGATCGGCCTAGGTGCCACACCCACTGGAGGTCTCGGCCCTAGAGATCTGTGGGCCCTCTCCACCGCAAATACTGTCGACAGGTGAGGGTCAAAGAGCTCATGAAGGAGTTCCGCCACAAAGGTCTCCATTTTGGAAAAAGCGGTGGTCTCCGGAATGCCCGTAATGCGGAGGTTGTTTCTTCGAGATCTCGCCTCTAAGTCCTCGTTTTTGGCCCTGATGACGCCCAACAGGCGGTCCATATGCAGCATTTTCTCTTTAGTGTCCATCTGGAATTCGTGGAACTCTGTATGCCGGTTCTCCAGGACGTCTAGCCGGGTCTCATGTGAGGCCACCTGCGTCTTGGACGGAATCCAATTGTGTAGTTAGGGTATCTAATTTAGTATCTATATTCCGCAGGCTGGAACGCATCTCCAGCATGAGGGTCCGCAGGTCTTCCCCATGGTCGTCCGCTGACATCTCATTGTGACTGCCCCCGGTGCCTCGGAGTCCGGGTCCGTCTGCCTCGTGGAGCGTTTGTTTTCAAATGGCAGTTTGGACTGCCTTGCATCCGGTTTTCCCATGCCGCCAGTGGTCCTTGACCGCTATGGAGCAATCGGGGCCAGCACACCAGTCTCCCCTTAAGTGCAGCACAGTGGATCCGCACTCCGCCCCCAGGCCCCTCCAGGTATCACACCGGCACCACAGCTCACAATGTCCGATCAAGTCCGGCAGGGGCCGAGCCGAAGACCGCCCCCACACGCAGCCGCTTTAGGCCCAGTCTCCGCAGCCCATAAGTCTCAATCACAAGCCATCCGCACACAGCCCAGGGGCATGCGACTCCAGGGCTCCCGATGACCCAAGGGCACCGCAGATGCACTCGGTATTATCTAGGGTCTACCGCTGTCAGGTGTCTCTCCACAGTGGCCCCCCACCGGTGGCTGGTCTCCAGAGACGCAGTGCCACAATCTCACAATCCCCCCTCAACAGCAGGGCTCACAGCACGCACCTCACTCCTTCCACCAACCTCCTCCACCAGCGATCCGCTCTCCGGCCGGCTTCGGGTGCCTCCTCCGATGTCAACGGGCGCAGAGCAGGCCAGCCGCACCTGCTCTCCACGGTCACCAAGCTTGTGCCCGCGAAAATGGCGGCCGCGGCCCTGTGAGGAGATGTAGCACGGTGCTTCACACTTGGTGCCTCGTCGCTCTTGGGCTCATTTCCGCAGTCTGCAGCAGTTCCGATCCGCAATACACCTCCGACGCCCCTCGTCAGGGAGCGGGGGGGTCCGCCACGCCGCGCGGCCCCATCAGGTCTCCAGTCCGCACCACAGCCGCGGCGTCGAGCTCAGGTCGGCCCGGCTTCCTCCAGCGGCTCGCCTCGACCTCTCAGCCGCTTACTAGCACGCCGCCTCGCCGCTCCGGTGTCCCACGCTCCCCGCTCCCAGGAGAGCCAGCTTTGGGACCGGGGGCACCTCCGCAGTCCGAATATCGGTTATATGCGCCGCATCAGCCCTCCGTGTGCAGGATTATTCAAGGATTTCTACCCGGCCGGCGGAGCTCGCTCACAGAGCGGCCATTCCGCAGCACGGCAAGCCACGCCCCCCAATAGCATGCATACTTAACCCTGTACTTAACCCAACTATTTCCAAACCCCCAATACTCCAAAATAACAAAGGTAGTCACTGTATTTACTCATCAGGAAACATAACAAACTAACAAAACAAAAGTAGCCACAGTCGTCCACACTCTTCCGCATTCAGCTCCTTTGAAAGTTGTAAAATACTGATACTAATGGTCTTTGCAATGATAGACTGCCTCACTTTTCTTGGCGGTCTAGTCTCTCTTGGAGTACAACTTCCTGTTGCACTTCATGATCTCTGATTGGTAATCCTTCCTTCCTGGCTATGCACTTAAACACAGCTTCCGGCAAATGCACAGACACATGAGTTTTCTTTTACTAATGACTCCTATGCAGAATTAATTTCAATATTATTAAATCTTCCTAGCACTCTACATGCAGCCCCAACGCACTTCTTCTCATGTAAATTTCCTCAGCTGATGTGCTGATGACTCCTCAGCTGATGCGCTAAAAAATCCTCTTGACTTGTGCCCCAAACAGTACACGCGCTCCTCACGCTAACTGGCACACTTCGTAGCATGGGCTTATTTGTGGCACACTGCTACAGCCGCCCTAGCCGTTTGCCTGGCTGCGCATGGTTCACGGTGCTCATGCAGCCGATGCACACACCTTGCTTCAGGCTTTTTCTCCCACACAAAAGTTGTGCTGGCCAAATCAAGCACACAGCGCAAGCCAGCCCCCTCACAGCATGGCGCTCTCCTTTGTTGCCCTCACAGTAATGGGCAAACACCTTCAAGCATTGCAACTTCCCAAAACTAGCCCCACCTATTTTACTCTTGTCAGGGACACCGGCACAGCGGCACAACAGCTTTTCTCACTTTCCAGCACTATGCTGATCTCAATTAGACGCAGTTTCCAGGGCTGAAGAGCTCACACTGCTCCATATCTGCCACCAGTGTCTGCCATGCAACTTCGCACAAGGTTGGTCTTCTCAGGTGGACATCCCATCCTCCCTTGTGAAATCAAGACTTCAGGGACGCCATCTTGAATACATGACATTTGCAAGTAAAACACAACAGGGGGCCTTGTAAAGGCCAGGATCAGACTACTGACACTTAAGTCCTGCCAAAAACATTAACAAAAATGGTTTAAAAAAAATAAAGGGAACCATTTTTACTTTAAATATGGAATGCCTTTATGACATAAATTTGAATGTGTGATAATTGAGAGCAATGCAACAACTCCATAGGAGGCAAAAGAATACACAAACAAGCCAACAGAAGAGGTAAGAGAGTAATGCTGCACATACAAATTGCAAATGTACATGCATCATATACAGTTAGCAAACAGTATAAACACAAGTGCTTGGTCTAAATAACAATTACAAACCCATTCTAAAAGGGGTGTTTAGAGATAACCAATGTGTAAATCACATACCCTAAAAAATGTCACATTGCAAAACTCAGTGTAATTTTCGCCCATTTCAAAGTGTTGCCTTTGCACACAGAAGGCATCTTGCTCCCAGTGGCTGGTAGACATGGTGCTATATGTTTATAACTGAAAAATACAGCCATTATTTTAAGTTCGAGAAATTTTAAAGTGCAGAAACATTTTTGCAGAACATTTTCTGAACTTTAGATTTCTCCCATTTAAAAAAATGGTTATATGTTTGTATTACACATGTAACGTCCCAAAAATGATGAAAGGTATTCCAGTGCCCCTAAATCTCATCTGTTTCAGCAATCTGCAAGGTACTGTGTAGCAATCTATGTGCCTGCAGGTCCTAACTTACACCCCTTACACTTGCATGTCCATGCACTTACATGAACTCTTAACAATAAACACAGTTAGGGCTACAGAGTTTGCCATGGTAGTAGCCAGTGCTTGAATGAAAATATAAAAGTGCATGTACTCACTATTGAGAGTACCTGTTTGCCCCAGAGAAGTTCCGGTACTCTTCCATTAAATGGATTGCAGCAGTGCTGAGAAGTGCAGGTACTCTCCCTTTCAAATTAAAGAAGTGCTGGTACTCAGTACCGGACAGAACCTCCCCATTTAAAGCACTGTTTATAGCACTGTATAAGAAGGACCTTCTGCCATTAACAATGGGCTATGACAAGAGGCCAAGTAAAATGTCAGCATGTGGTACAGGTGTCTCCAACCCTACCAGTAGCTCATTGACACATTCAGAGTAGCTCGCAGCCTTAAGTTAATTTATAAAAAAGCACAGAGTCACATTTTTCTTTTAAAGTTAAGGGAAGGCTGTGTTTATTTTACAATATTATCTTCAGGCTGCAGATAGCAGAGCCTGATAATGAAAAGTGCTGGAGTCAGATTTATGACCCAGGGCACAAGGGTGAAGAACTGAAGCACTTAGGTATTTAACTCTTAAAGAAGTCATTGTCAACTCAATATTGGAGTGCAGGACAGGATGATGTTTCTGAATGCCTTTATATGGTAGGAAATTAAAATTAAAAATAACCTAAATGATTAAGTTAACTCTGCATTTTCTCCCATTTCTAAGTGTCTCATTTACAAACAGCAGACCTCTTGCTCACAGTAGCCAGTAAACACTGGGACATATTTATAGCATAAAAATACAGTCCTCTTTTTTAAATGGGAGAAATTTAAAGTGAAGAAAAATATTTCTATGAAACATTAAATCTTAATGTTTTTCTCCACTTTCAATTAAGCCAATTACGTCTTAATGTTTTATGAAGTATGTTTCTTCACTTTAAATTCCTCCCATTTAATCAAATGGCTGTGTTTCACTGTTATAAATAGGACATCATGTCTATAGGGCACTGGGAGCAAGATGCCTGGTGTTTGTAAATGTGACACTTGGGAATGGGATTATATTTAAATTATTAGTTTTATGGAATCCATTACACATAAAGTTAACTCTTCAGTATAATTTTCTCCCATTTCAAAGTGTCGCCTTTGTACATAGTAGGCATCTTGCCCCCAGTGACTGGTAGACATGGTGCCATATTTATAACAGAAAAATACAGTCATTATTTTAAGGGGAGGATTTTAAAGTGCAGACATGCTTTCCATATCATGAGCATTTTTGCAGAACATTTTCTGAACTTTAAATTTCTTAACTTTAAAAAAAATGGTTATATGTTTGTTTTATACATGTAATGGTCCCACATATGATGAAAGGTATTCCAGTGCCACACGTACATATAACATAGGCTCTCAGTCACCCATTCACATTTATCCCATTGATATGCACACAAGATAACACTCTCACTGACACATATGGCAGTCCTGTCATAGTGACCCTAGTCAAAGTATTTTGTTCAAACGATAGTATCTGGCTCTATGGACATCAGGCTTAAAGTCAATGAAGCTGGGCATGAAGGTGAATGGTAACAATACGTGAGTTGCTTAGCCTTCAGTATCTCACTAGAAGTTGCTCTCACTACACGAAAGGTTGGAGTCCCCTGATTAGGTAGTTTATACACGGTGAGTATGTCTGGTTACATCGTCATCTATTGTGCGAGGTGCTCATTCCTGTCAGTTATTCTCCTTAACTGTCCACCTAAGTTGACCAATCTTGGCATGCTGGGTCCCACTGGGGGCCAGGAGACATAAAATGCACAAAAACAGAAAATGTATGTTTATGCACAATTCCATGGCATGTTATAAAAATGAACCTACTGAGGCATTTTCTGATGTTCACATGGACTATCAATGTATTTTACAACAGGATGAAAAGGTCTATTAATTTTCTTTGTGAACATTAACTGTAAGGGACATGAATTTTGGTTTCATAAAAATAAGAATTGGGTCTTTCTGGCCTGGTTCATGTTGCAAATGCTGCCTGTGTTCAGTTCATAAACTGGCAAATAAAAATGCAAGTGTTGTAAATGCAAGTCAAGGCTGTAAAAACAAAATGAGCTTTAGAATATGATAATTGGATTTACACATACAGAGCAATTTATCAAAATATGTTTGGTTCTAATCCACAATATGGGTTGTAATAACTTTCATTTAATCAGCAGATGTTTGTGACGAGATTTGAATAGTGTGCTTCTGCTGCTGGCCTTGGTGGTATTGTTAAATTGGTTATTCAGTGGTCTGCAACAGATGACTACACTTTATGTTCTTTCTGTGTGTGAAAAAAGCTAGAGCTAAGTGTCTTTGCTGTAAATAAGATAGGCTTATTTTACAGCCACAAATAATGTAATCAACAATCTTATGCTCGTGTTGTATGCTAGATGGTCCACACATGCCTGGATGCCCATTCACCATGGGCAGCTGAGGTGACATCATGCATCCTTTGACCCACAATCCCATGACGTAGTAGACTTCTTGTTTTACCTTTAGGCTTTTAGTAGCCATTATTTGCTGCTAAGAGCCTAATAAAATGAAGAAGAAAGAATAAAAGAGAGCAAACAAAACAAGTCATAAGAGACATGGTAAGTTTCTATTGCTGCTGCTCCCACCATGATCCCCAAGAAATCATGTCTGCAGTGATGAACACAAGACAATCATGTCTATGTGGATGCTCATCTGCTTATTTGAAGACACATCAGGCCAAGTTTCTCTACTCTGGTGGTGAAGATGGATTTCCTGTGAGCAGCACCGCTTGGTATTGTGGTACCCGCCCAATTGCAAAGCTGTTTCTGACACGAGCGGTTGTACAACTGGAGTCTCAGAGAGGTGCGAAGTCCTGACCCCTTGGTCCTACCTCCCTGCAATTCTGACATTAGAATGGTCAATGAGGAACTGCTGGTGCTCCTCTATAGTATGAGATCAGGATCGCTCATGATCTGCTCACCCTACAGTGCTTCCTGCTTTATGAATTTGACAAAGTGCCAGTACAGCGGAAGACTCAAGCATAACGTAGATTTTCACCCAATTTGTTATTTTTGTATACACTACAAGATCGAGCATACAGAGAACACCAAATTTTAAGGAAATGTCCACAGGCACTAAGCCCCTGCCGATTGTGTGAAATGCCAAATTCTATGTCTCTATGTATGGTTGTGGGGAAACTGTTTCCTTTCGTTGCTTCTGGCAATCTCTTCAGTGTCATTGTCCTGAAAGGATATACATGCACTGAATATATTGCTCTTTCTGGGTACAACTCAAACCTCCACTTTGCACTGACATAAACCCTAAAAGAATGCTGAGTTAGCCATAATGAGACAATGAGGCTATAAAACAGAAACTGCCAGCATGACTTTTGACCTGATCTATGCTCCTTCTTCTGTAGCATGTGGAAAATGGAGGTGGGGGGGGGTCACTCATCTGGAAAGCTATCCAATAGCGACCAAAGATACTGAAATATTCCATCTTCCTATAAAACTCAGCCCACCACCTTTCAAAAGGATGACACAGATGCTGCACTCATTGAACTGAACAGAAATTCTGAAGCACTGTCTGAAGCAGATTCTAAATCCTATATTTTGAGATACACCAACCGAGGCCCCAAAGGACCAGTTGAGACCATCAAATGCATTCTATGAGTAATTGCTAGCCCTTCTATGCCATTATGCTCAATGTAGTACCTGTGTCTATCAATGTGAGAACTCGCTTGCTGTAAATTAGCAGTTTACATCATGAATGTGTATGGTCTTTCCTTTATTTTGCTTCCTCATCTTCATCCATCCAGGATTGTTCACCTGGGGCTTCATTCAAGACACCTCAAAGTTGTTTGGCTGACCTGTGTGGTGCTCACCTCAGGGGCATCGTCAACACATGCAAACTGACCAATCAAAAATTAGGCTATTTTTCATGTTCATATTAGGGCTTCTCATTTTCATGAGTTTGGGCCTCGCATATGGACTCCTCACTGGTGACATACCTCACCAAGTTGGAACCAATCAAATAAGTGATTGACTTGAAAATGACAGCAAAGAAAACATTTGCCAGAAGGTCTCCCAAGCATGTGGATACTTTGGTGGTTTACTCCAACATGAAATAAAATGCCCAGCTAAATGAGAGCAAGTTGACCCACACCCAAATGACACACATTAGCTCCACACAGAGCAATCAAACAATTTTGAGGTGTCCTGAATGAAGCTCCAGGTGAATAATTCCAGATGGATGAATGTTAGACCTGGCGGCCTTTGGTGTGATCTTTCCCCAAACTTTTGCCTTTCCCCCTCGTTTTTGCTGAAATTAATTTTTGTTGGCCTTAGGACTCTGTGCAATTTACTACTGCTAACCAGTGTTAAAGTGCTTGTGCTGGCTCTTTTCAACATGGTAAAATTGGCGTACACTCTATTTGGTATATTTAATTGACTTATAAGTCCCTATTAAAGTGGCACTACATTTACCCTGGGCCTTTAAATTAAATGCTACTAGTGGACCTGCAGCACTTATTGTACCACTCACTTAAAGAGCCCTTTAAAATATGTCCCAGACCTGTAATTGCAGCTGTGTGCTGTTTTAAACTGCCAATTCAACTTGGCAAAATAAACCTTTTGTCAAGCCTAAATCTACCTTATTAATAAATATATAACACGCCCCTAAGGTAGGCCCTAAACATCATTTAGGGCAGGGTGTAGTGTATTTAAAATGTCATGCACTTTTAAGTTTTCCATGGCCTGGTAGTGAAAAGCATTGTGTTACCTTATTACATTGAATAAGTGCTACCTTTTGACTGGGTGCAGGTAGAAATGTCATGTTTGGTCTCATAGGATGGGTAATTTAATGTAAATCCTTAATGGTAAAGTCAGATTTTAAGTCACCATTCTGAAAATGCCCCTTTCACAAAGGTGGCATTTTCTTACCCTAACCATTTGGTGCCTTCAGCCTGTATCCTGGATTCCTGGGTCATATGTAGGCCCGGGTGAAGTTCGCGAAGTCACAATACGCGGTACTCCGCGAATTGGCAAAAAAACTCCGCAGCACTACGTGGAGTTCCACAAGCAGGCGGAGTTGCTCACCTCACCCGTCCATGCGATATACGCATCGCGTAGTGCGTTCTTGCACCTGAAATCACACGCAAATGGCACCACGCAGTTCGCATGGGTGCGGCCATCTTGTTTTTTGCTCTGTTTATGGTGCTGCAGCCTACTTTTTGAATCCCTCTTAATCTATTTAATCCTACCCCTATGCAACTTACCTACCCCTCATTTCTATTTATCTCCTTTCCCTGTGTTTTTGTTTTTTATGTTTTTTGTATTTTTTTTTTGCATGACTTTTGTACTTTTTTATTTTTCACTTTACTTTCTTATTTTTTTTCCTTCCAACCTTCTTTTACTTACTGTTACTTCTTTCTTTTCTTACCCCCACATGCAGTGCCATGGCAGAGCAGGGGAACGGCAGCGCCAGACCCCCCCCAAATCAGCACAAGCAGCTGCCCACCTTGCGGTTGGCCGTGCAGTGAAGGGTTGCAGCCTTGCACGATCTTCTCAGAGGTGCAGGTGGCTGCGCTCATTTTTTATGTGCAGCGCCACCTCCCTTCCACCCTGGCAGCAGGTGGCAGGCCTGGCAGTGGGTACGCCCTCCGGGAGCATAGGCAGGGCTGTGCACCGCTGCTCTGGGGTCCGGCGCGCCCAACAACAGCTTACTCACCAGTGGGCTGAAATCCTGGATAGGGACCAAGACCTGCTCGACCTGCTAGGTGTGGAGGTTGGGGGACTCGGTGAGTAATAATTATTTATTTGTCATGTTCTTCTATCTACGCTAGTATTTTTTTCCCAACTAGCAAGCATGCTGCTCACACTCAGGTAAGTTAAGTTTATGTTGCAAATATTATTCGATCATAAAGTAGACAGGTGCTCGTGGAGCTACCTAATCCCACTCGTTGGCGCTCGCTTGGGCAGTTTATTTAAGAAGTCATGCAGAGACTCCTCTGTCCTGACACTAAGAAAGTGGTAGTTATTAGTATTAGTGAGTTAGCATGTTCTCTTACTTCTCTGTGCCTTTATTTTTTGTAGCTCGTACAGTTCCAACCCCAAGCAATTTCCCAGTGATGTATGCATGCATCTATGCATTGAAAAAAAATGCAGACTGAGTTGGCCCATCAAAGGGGGTTGATACTGAAAGATTGAGAATGAGATGCGAAGCAAAGATCATTTGTTGCAATTTATTAGCAGTTCCAAAATGTAGTTTAAGAAATTTGGAATAGGGTTAGATTTAGGAAATTAGGAATAGGTCCACGATACTAGTAGTATTATAGGAAATTTGATTTAGAAAAGTTCAATGTTACTGTTTGCCTTTCCATGTCAAAATATTTTTGTGGAGATTATTATTAACTGTACCACTAATCTTATTTTATTTATTTCTTACATTAGCATTAAGGAGCAAGAAGAGGGATGGGCCTGGAGGATCCAGTGAGGTGGGTGAGGGGGCTGTTGGTGCCACTGCCTCCAGAAGTGCCTCAGCAGATGGCTCTGCTGGCCCCAGTAAGTCCTCCTGTTGTTAATATTATTTCCCTAACTTTTAGAGCTCCTCATTTAGAAGTATTTTTCCTTTTTGCTGTGCCTGTCTCCTAATTGTCATTCTATTTGCTTGTTTCCTAAATTCTTCTTATTCCTGCATTATCCTATTTACTTATTTTCTATATTTCAAGTTACTGTACTTGACATTAAACTGTCTGTTAGTCTGTCTGTTCTGTAGATTTCTTTCTTCTGCTTTGTCAGTAAGCTTTCCCTCTCACCTTATACATCTTGTGGACTGGTGGTACTGTAAGACTCAGGGAACCAATTTTAGGCCAGGTACTCCTACTCTACTGTGAAGATTGCATACCCAAGTAAGGTATTGTACACATGGTTGTTTAGAAGGCTTTCTTTTCCTTGCTCATGCTCAAACAGTAAAACGAGAGAGTGGCCATGGTCATGGTGAACCCCCCCAATGTTGTGTATGTATTATTATCCTAGTATGCCAGCAGTTGATGACAGTGCATCATGGCTCGAAATATTAGGAGGGCCCCATTGCATTTGCCAAGCAAGATCATATGTCCTTCATTGATCAATTATTCAATTATTCCACCCCTTCATTGCGCTTCATTGACCCAGACTCATCATTGTTCTGTCCCTTCATTACAAAATGTTTTTGGATGGCTTGATTTCCTGGCTTTTCAAACATTGGCAACCAACTAAGGGGTCGATTCCGATTCGGGCCGGAAATTTCTCCGACCGAGCCGGACCCGGAGAGATTTCCGACCGAATCGGACCCGTGCAGTCCGACCGAACGAGTACGATGCGTCCGTATGTTATCGGACTCGATTCGGTCGGACTCCCATTGAAGTCAATGGGAGCCTGTCGTACAACGCGTACGCGGGCTCCCATTGACTCAATGGGTGCGAAGTCGGACAAGGGCGCCCCCTACAGCGGGTACGCGGCGAAGCGATTCGCGCCGTACACGCACAGGTAGGGGGACCCATGGGTCCCCCCTGTGTGCGACTCGTGCGGCTACGCGTACAGGGGGGTCCGACACGGACCCCCAAAGTACGGCTCCGACTGCTCTTACGAGCCGGAGTGCGCGGCTCGGTCGGACTGCTCGCGGCGCGCATCGTACTTACCCGGCCGGGAAACGTCTCCATTGCGCGGTGCGAGTCGAGTCCGAGCGAGTCGGTCGGAGCGGTTCGAGCCGGGAGCGAGTCGGTCGGAGCGGTCGGGACGCCCGGACGAGTCGGTCGGCGATTTCACATCGTACTCGCTCGGCCGGACCCGCGTACGGTTCGGTCGGGAAACAGGGCTCCGAATCGGATCCGGTAAAGCCGAATCCGATTCGGAGCCCTACCGGCCGAGATCGGAATCGGCCCCTAAATGTCTTACGTGATATATTGAATTTGATACACGATACTGTAACCGAACTGTAGTGATGTATTGTGGTGGTATTTTGCAAAAAAAAAGTAATATTGGGGGGGCGTATCTGGCATCTAAAATCAAATGTGTAATGTTTTTTCTAGCCACACAGAACTCCAGTGCCAGAGCCAGCAGCAAGGGTGCCAGTGGAGCGGATGCAGCAGTGGCAGATGAAGGGGTGTCCCAGCGGAGTCAGGGACTGGCGGTGGTAAGTCACATTGCTTGCTGATTGACAATTAGTAATATATACTCACTGCAGGGGTGTTGACTCATGAACACCCTGCTTTAGCAGATACAGCAGGAGTTGAGTAGTTAATGGCCTCTTCTATCTGGAACTCATCAGACAAAGGTTGATAATGAAGTTTAACAACAATGGGTTGATAGAAAAGGGAAAAAAGGATGGAAGGAGAAAGGATGGATGGAATGTAACATGAGTGAAAGGATGTGTGGGTGAATATGTGGGTGAAAGGAATCATAAAGGTGGGTGATATGATGCATGGGTGGGTGAAGGATGGATGAATGGATATACGCCATAAAAGGATGCCTGCCTGGGTGGGTGAAAGGAATGCTCAGGTGGGTTAAAGCAGGATGAGTGAATGGGTGAAAGGATGCGTGCATGGGCAAATGGATGTTGTGAAAGGTGCATTGAGAGCAATGTTTGAATGGATGGATATATGTGGTTGGATGGGTTTCAATGCTGAAAGACTGGATAAGAGAATGTATGTAAAGCTTAAATGGTGTGTATCCATGCCAAGGGTGAGGAATACTAGAACAATAAAATGATGAATGGATAATTGCTTGGATGAAGAAACAAATGAGCTCTTCTGGATAGGGGCATGCTCACCTACTTCACTCGCTTAGAATGTCTTTATCAAAGCTTTGATTCAAAGGGTTGGGGTGGTATGTCTGCCTACTCCATTGACTCACAGTATTTATTTAAGTGAGGCAGATATTTGTATCCTGCCCATCATCAACCATCACCTTCTTCCCTACCCATGGCATTTTGCCAGTGCCACCCATGATGACCTAACCACTACAAAGTTCAATTTGTCACTGCAGTATTAGCTGTGCAATATGCGTCTGCTTGAGTTAATGTGGCATTTACACAGTTTTCAATGCATGGCAATGCGAAAAGGTGTGTTTCCCTTCCCTCCTAGTGCCCACTCAGTCAATTCCTAGTACTTCACTCCTTTTTTCTTTCCTAAGTTCTGTCCCAGCCTTCTCCAAAATTTGAAAAATCCATTCTGTGCATGCATTACATTTTTCTAGCCAAGTGATATATTTCATCATGGCTCCCATAATGGATTTAGGGACAGATGTACGACCCTTCCAATTTGTGACTCGCAAATTGCGTCATTTTGAGACTTGCAATTTGCGACTCACAAAATGGAGTTTGCGACAGTGTCTCAGACACTGTTTGCGATTCCTAATGGGGTCATAAATTGCCTGCCTCATTAATATTCATGAGGCAGGTGCAATTTGCAACCCCATTGGGAATGGCTAGCACTCACAGGGATGGTGGCCTGCTGGGGTCAGCAGACCACCATGTCTGTGACTGCTTTTTAAATAAAGCATTTTGTTTTTTTAAATGCAGCCCATTTTCCTTAATAGAAAACGGGATGCATTTTAAAAAGAAAAATGAAACATTTCTGTCTCATTTTTTAAGAGTGGGACCACTGCCTGCTCTTAAAAAATATTTTCACTGCCAGTCACAAAGGGGAAGGGGTTCCCTGGCAACCCCTTCCCGTTTGCGAGTGGCTTACCACCCTTTTGAAATGGGTGATAAATTGTGAGCATTTTGCAACCGCAATCGCGGTTGCAAAACATTCGTACATTGAAGTGTGACTCACTATTAGGAAGGGACGCCCTTGGCACAGCCCTTCCTAATAGCGAGTTGCAAACCCTATTTTGCGAGTCAGTAATAGGTTACTGACTCATAAAATAGGGTTTGTACATAGGGCAAACCTATTTTGCCATCACAAACGGGCCAATTTCCCGTTTGTGACCACAAAAAACGGTCGTACATCTGGCCCTTACACCTGTTTAAATGCTTCCCTTTCAACATTGTCAGCCAAAGTGACTCAGTAGACAAAGCTTAGGCACATGATGATGACCAATAACACATCTACTTACCCGGCCTAATCCCTCTAACTTACCCTTCAGTAGAGTAATTTAAGTCTCCTTTCCTTACTGACAAGCAAATGAATTTGTTGGAAAAATAAATAATAAAGTGTGGTGGAGTGTGAGGCCAGGGAGTAAAGTGGGACTAAGAAACTGCTTTGACTTTTGCGGATGGGATAGTCTGTGGCAAATGTGGCAAATACAATCTATATCCTATTCCTTAATCCTTTCCCCGTACTGCAGTATATCGCTTTTCCCACCGTCTACTTTCGGCAGACAAGATGTCCGCATGATTGATACGTGACATGTATCAATAGTCATATGCCTTGTAGTCAGGGTCATTGGAATAAGATTCTGTCTGTTACAGCCGCCCCAGCCGCAGACTGCAGAGAATAGCAAAGTATGAGTAGTGACGAGTACGACTAGGGCTCCAGTTGAGCTAGCATGCCTCCATTAATATAGCGCAACAAGAGAGAGAATACTTGTACTCCATAGTGCATAATGCCTTACTAATTAATGAGGTAATTGATTTTAATTTTTCACACAAAATGTCTGTTTAGTTTTTTTTTACTAGGAAATCCTTGAAAAGAAAGAAAAATAAAGGTATTTTTAAACTGGTGTGCTGTGTTTATATTCTGCCTTAATTCCTTTCAGAATTTACCTTTAGTTTTATGTCAGGCATGTGTGGGAAAGGGCTGTGACTCTAATCACATCAAGTCGAACGACCCTAGGGGACTAGCAATGTACTGCTACTGTGCCACATACTGCATAATTTTAAACAAGTGTTTTGCACAGAGCATTGTTCATAATTTCTCTTTCTTCTTTCTAGCTACTCCTGCTGTCAGTAGTCACCCAACTCGGCAGGATGTAGCAGCCTGTCTGCAGCAGCAGAAGTTGGAGGTGGTACATGATGCATACCGACGGCTGATGGCCCAGGAGGAGGAGGAGGCTGCTGCCCAGGGCACCAGCCAGCCACTATCGCCTCCCGCCTCTCAACACCGGCGCCGCAGTCAACTGGAAGCCGCCCGCCAGCGTTCCATCACTGGTGCCCCCCTCAATTTCTGACTGCAACTGCCGCCACATTATACTCATGCTGGACAGCACGGACCCCAGGCAATTCAAGAGGGAGGGGCACCATAAAAAGATCCTGGCTCGCCTTTAGTTCCCTCTTCTGCCCCTTTTTTAACCTTTGTTTTGGTGAGTGGAAATTGTTGTGGGTGGGATAGGAGTTGGGACCGGGACAGTTTGGACTTTAGTTTTACTTTTTTCAGACATTTTGGACATTGGTTGGGGATGGGGATAATTGTTTGGGGAGAAGGGTGGGTCAGTTTAGGGTTGAAGGGGTGAGTTTATATAGTATTCTTGTTGTACTTAGGGTAATAAATATCGTTATTTATGCTTCAAATCTTTTTTCAGGTGTTTTACTTTGCACTACTGTCTTTTAGCTCAGCAGCAGTCTGCTTTTAAAATCAGCTGATAGCGAATAGCAATTAGTTATGTGGTACCCTTGTCCTACTAGTACTCTCATAGTCTCTGCAACTATATTGGCCAAAATGGGGAGGTAGGTGTTTACAACTTTCCATTGGCTATATTGCCTATGTAGGAAAGTAGGATCTGCTTTCATGGTGACTCCCACTTTTTGCTGGTGTCACATGTTTTCTGACTAGTCTGACTGGGATCCTGCTAACCAGGACCCCCAGTCTCTGTGCTTTCTCCCTAAATTAGACAGGGTGAGTACCTAGTTACACTCCAGATTGGCTACTGGTGTACCCTTGTAAGTCCCTAGTATATGTAACTAAGGTACCCACGGCATAGGTACACCAGGGGTCTCACATAGGCTGCAGCATGTATCATGCCACCCATGAGAGACCACTCAAAATGTGACTACAGGCCTGCCATTGCAGCCTGTGTGAGTTGGTGCTAGCACCACTTACAATAGATATAGGTTTTCATATATCTGAGGTCTCTACACTTAAAACCTATAAGTCACCGCTAAGGCAGGCCTTTTAATCCTAAAGGCAGGGTGCGGGGTCCTAAGTGTGCAGGTGCCCCTGCATGAGCAGGGCACCCCTACAACCTTCGAAGTCCATTCTCACGGGTTGTAAGTGAAACAGCCATTACGATATATAGAGTGGCCACTGCTCCAGGTCTCATCGTCCTGCAAGTCCACTGCACCATCAGTGTCCGTGCTCCATACAGATTCCTCACAGGGCATGTGGACATCCAAAGACATCCAAAGCAATCTCCCTTGGAGACCTTTCTAAGGTTGTCTAAGACCACTAAAATCATGATAAGGGTTGTCTGGATTTGTTCAAGGTTCTACATTTACATAAGTGGGCACCATATACTAAGCCAGCCTCTCACACCCTACAACAACAATGCTCCATAGTTCTTTCACCTTAATAGATGAAGCGAGGGCTGCATGGCTTCCCAAGGTGCCATGGTGGTGGTAGTGGCTAGTGCACTAACAGTAAAGGAGAAGTGAGGTCCCACTCCCACCTAGGTGAACTCCAAATGTAGGATTAATCAGAAGGAATATTCATCGCAGGCAACTCATTTCGGAGTTTTATATAGCGCAAACTTGACCCGACGGTATCAGAACGCTTTACATGAGCATTTACAGACGGACACATTCATTATGTTAGGCACAGGGCGATTAAGTGATTTGCCCAGAATCACAGGATGTTGAGCGACCATTGTCGAGACTCGAAACCGGTTCCCCAGCTTCGAGGTCGACTGCTCTAACCGTCAGGCTACATCCTCTCCCCTATTATTTCAATTTAAATAAAAACTGAGTTAGTGGGTTATATATATTATTATATCATAGCTTTTCAAACAATTGAGACCAGACTACTACGCAACAAAGAATACCTGATAGTGAAAATATAACATGCAGTACTAAATTATTCAGAGCAATGGTGAGCTAGTATTTTAATTATTAAGTAGTAAATACTTGAATTGCAAAAGGGACAAGGTTTAATGTTTACGCAACATAATGTCTGAATGATGATGCTGATGAATGATGTTCTTCTATATCTAAAATATCGATCACTTATGTGTGGGTGGGTAAATGGGGCTAGTGTGGGCTATTGTTTTGGTAATAGTAGTAGAACTGAAGATGCTGCTCTGAGTTGGTATTGCTTTCACCACATCTACCCCATCAAGTGTGTGATCAATTAATGGTATACATTATAAAGTCACACCTCAATAAATCGCACAGCCCGAGAGAAGAGGGTAAGGGGTTTGATGAATGGATGGGAAAGGGGATTTGAGGAAAGGTGTGACAAAGACAAACACTACACAAAGACAATATTAATCTGGGCAGTGAGCAGCCAACCGTCATCAATCTGTTGTGAGAGGAACAAGAAACAAAGGAATGATTATGACACAGTTAACTTAAATGCAGTACAATCCAAACAGTGGTCTGTCAACCCCAGAGAGACCCAAGTTATATTATTATATGTCTAAATGTTCTATCACCTAGCTTTGAAAAATAGTAAATACAAATTATGTAGCAGTGAGGCGAACAACACATACAGTTCTAAAAAAATGATTATTCAAAGAAAAATGATACTGTATTGCCAAAGTGGAGGTGCATCTGCATTCTTCTTGGATTGTCCATCAATCTTGGGTGCCTTTTTGAACAGGAGAAGAGAAGGCCTGCAGATTGTAAAAAACAATGATATTGTAGAATCAAGGAGAAGGACAGAAATTAAACTTCATATGGAGTGCAACAAGAAGACTCAGAGACAGCGCAAGGGAGAAGAACAGTCCGTTTTGTAATCATCCATTTTATGACTGATGTGTGATCAATTATGTGAGAGCAATTACAACAACCAGCAATCACAGACAAGTAGTCGCATGTACTATCGGGCTGATCGAAATTGCAAAAGTCATGATCATCATCATAATAATATGATAATAATATGTAGCCTAGCACTGGTATAATGTGATATGCATAATGAGATGATCACGTCTGTCTCCGGTTACCTACAACAACAGGCCCCCCAACCAACCACCACATAGTTTTAAATTTGAGCCAGCCAGCACACACACTCAGCAACATTGCATTTCCCAAATCAAGTAAAATCTACGTACCTCTCTCACCACCACTCCACAGAGTTGAGGAGGCCTCTTAGAGTCATCACCAAATGTTGGTTTCTGTGAAGTTGATAACTTCCTCCTTCTTGTGGCAGTTGTTGAAGTAGTCACGCCCTAAGTCCGTCCATCATCCTACTGACTCTGAGTAACTAATGTGTCCAACTCCGTATCAACTGAGTTCCGACTCAAATGCGATAGATCGACCTGTAGTTCAATGCTGTTGATGAACAACAGGAGAAACATTGAGGCATTTTTTGTGTAGACTAGATTTGTGTTTGTTAGCTAAAGGGACTGGTTTTGGTTGGGTCTTTGAGGAACGTGAAGCAGAAAAGAAAGCAGTGTGGACCCGACAAACAAATCTTGCTAAGTGTCAAAGGGGAAGGAAAAATCACCTTCAGCAAAAAAATGATCACCCGTCGTTAGGCCACCAACATTGGAAATCAATCATCACAAACGCAATCAAGCTTAATAGTTATAGTTAAACAATCAACACCCAGTCTCACTGCCTGCTACCACATAAATCATCTCAACACACTGACAAGCAACAATCACTCTTAATATATATCAACCTATGGTGTGTGCATGATATTTACCTGTTCTAATTCAGGCGTGGAGATGGTGGTACATTGCAGATCCATTGTTTCACGAAATACACATTGGTCAGAAAAGAAAGGATAGATAGGCCCAGGATGGAGGCAGGCACAAATTTGTCTCTCCAATGTCCTTGACGTGAATGGGAGGGGAGGCTTCTTCACTGCACACTGATCCAACTCCAATTTTGCAATAAAATGTGTCTAAAATGGTGGGCCTGCATTAGTCAGTCAGACACAAACAAATTAAATAACGTTCTGCTTGCTATATTTTTTTTTTTGTCGTCAAAGCAGTTCAGCTATAGAAATAGAATGTTTTATGGTTGGTGGCCCAGGCCTAGTAGTCAGGGAAGTAGACTTCATCCTCAAACACAGGTCGTTCACCCAAAAGGGGGTCTGCTAACACATTTACTACCATGACCTGAGTCTGATCAATAACCCTCATCCTCCTCCTGTCTTACTTCAGGTATGGTGTAATTTGGTGGTATAAAGTGCTGATTCATTTTGATCATGGTTAATCTCTCCACGCTTTGGGGTGAGAGACTGGTCCTTCTCACTGTGACAACTGCACCAGCTGCACAGAACACACGCTCAGCGGACACCCTGGCCAGCGGACACACTGGCCACCGGGCAAGCCATAGAGTTTATTGCCAGCCTGCTGAGCACTGGCCATTGCCGCCTCTTCCCATACCAAACACAAGGAGATGATGGACGGAGTGCTGAAACTTTTCAAACACTTTAGGCCCAGATCTCTTTACTGGGGTGAATGTATGACATTGTTCTACATTCTGTCCATCAATTGTTCTTTTTGCATTTTCCACCCCGAGTGGGACGGGTATGCCCAGACGTGGGTCCTGTGCTCTCCATGCCACTGGAGTCAAGCTATCCTGGCTGATGAGGGCTGAAAGCCCGAAACCGGTCCTAGGATGCTTGTTTCCAGTCCAGGGAGGACCTGGCCTGGCAGTTCGGGCTGGACTGTTCCCATTGGGCGCAGGGTCAAGACTGATTTGCATTGGCTGGGTCCAAACTGGAATGGCATGGTGAACAAAAAAACGATGGATTTAGGCCCAGATCTCTGTACTGGGGTGAATGTATGACATTGTTCTGCATTCTGCCCATCAATTGTTCTTTTTGCATTTGTCACCCCGAGTGGGACGGGTATGCCCAGACGTGGGTCCCGTGCTCTCCATGCCACTGGAGTCAAGCTATCCTGGCTGATGAGGGCTGAAAGCCCGAAACCGGATGCTTGTTTCCAGTCCAGGGAGGACCTGGCCTGGCAGTTCGGCTGGACTGTTCCCATTGGGCGCAGGGTCAAAACTGATTTGCATATGGCTGGGTCCGAACTGGAATGGCATGGTGAGCAAAAAACGATGGATTTAGACCCAGATCTCTGTACTGGGGTGAATGTATGACATTGTTCTGCATTCTGTCCATCAATTGTTCTTTTTGCATTTGTCTTCCCATACCAAAACACCAATGGGTTTTGATCAAGATATCAATCAATCAATCAATCAGGGGTTTGTTAAAGCGTGACTACTCACCCGTAAGGGTCTCAAGGCGCTAGGGGGGGGATGCAGGTTCCATTCATCAAGGAGGGGGTCTGTCGAAGAGCCAGGTTTTGAGGTTTCTTGCGAAGATGGGGAGCGATGTTGTCTGTCTGAGGTGGAGCGGAAGGGCGTTCCATGCTTTAGCCGCGAGGAAGGAGAAGGAGCGGCCTCCCGATCTGGTCTTTCTGGTGTGGGGGACCACGGTGTAGGAGAGCTGGGCTGATCGTAGGGTCCTTTGGGGTGCGTGGAATTTGAGTCGGCTGTTCAGGTATGCTGGTCCGGTGCCGTGGAGGGCCTTGTGTGCGTGGGTGAGCATCTTGAAGGTGATTCTCGCCTCGACAGGGAGCCAGTGGAGTGTGCGCAGGTGCTGGGAGATGTGGCAGTGTTTTGGCAGGTTGAGGACCAGTCTTGCGGCGGCGTTCTGGATGTTCTGTAGCTTGCGGGTGAGGTTTTTGTTTATTCCGGCGTAGAGTGCGTTGCCGTAGTCGAGTCTGCTGGTGACCAGGGCGTGAGTGACGGTCTTTCGGTGTTCGAGGGGGATCCATTTGAAGGTCTTACGAAGGAGGCGGAGGGTGTGGAAGCAGGAAGACGAGACAGAGTTGATCTGGCGGTCCATTTTGAGCTCAGAGTCCAGGATGACCTCTGTTGGGTCATCCAGATAGGCCTGGACCATCCTCTCAATAGTCATTGGTGCTCCACCTTGTTTGACCTCTTTTGCCCTTGCCTCTGCACTGGACTTAAGCCCTACCTTTAGAAACCAATCATATGCAGATTTGGGGTTGATGCTCCTGTTCCTGTTGTTGCTGGTGTTCTTGTTGTTCGTTTTGGCTGCTGTGAGCCAACAGCACTGCCCTCAGGCGCTGAAGTTGAAGGCTGCAACGCAGAACTTGCGCCCTGGAGGAGTGGGACTCTAAATCCCAGCTATTCCTTTTCTAGCTCACTGGCTTGCTCGGCAATCCACGTCTTGTAGATTGAAACATCCTCATCTGAAAAAGGACTGAAAGTGGCCAGTAATTGTTTGTACCATAGATCAAGAATTGTGGCACAGATGTAATGTTTGGAGGACATAATGTCTCTTTGCACCCTTGTAATAACAGATAAGCAAAGGATTAAGCTCTCCACCAACTCATGCACATCTTTTTTTTTCATCCACACCTGTGTACATTTCAGACACCTCCTTTAGCTGTTCCTGTAGCATATGCAAAAACGGGATAGCTAGCCCATGATACTGTCCTCCTTGTTGACTTCCCGTGTGAAAACCTCAAAAGGAAGCAGCATCTCTGTCAGGCATTTGACTACGTCCTATTGATCCATATCAATGATCATGCCTTTCCTTTCACAGTTGCATCCCCTCTTTGCATGACATATTCATTGATCGGTCTGTTCTGCTCAAACGGATGTTGCAACATGTAATAAGTCGAGTTCCAACGTGTTGGCACCTCCTGTATGAGTTCTTTAACTGGCATTCTATTATCACGCTGAATGACCCTCAGCAGCTTCCCGGCTTTAAATGGCTGAAATGAGTCAGATTCTTCTGCAGGTGGACAGTAAGTTGCTGACTCAGTCTTCTTTTTTGAGAAAGTCCTTTACAATGATGTTGATGCAGGGGGCCAAACCCAGGACCCTAAAATAGCTACCATCTGCCACGGCCTTAACTATATTACTGCCATTGTCCATGGCAACAAATGCAATGTTAAGCCCTCTTGGTCGCAGCCCTTTAAAGCCCTTATTGTTAAAGTCTTCCAAAAGGTTTGCAGCAGTATGGGATTTCTACATGGCGAACATGGATATTGTTGCATGCTTCCAACTGCCATTAAAAATCTCAGCACTGTTACCACCTGCAGATATCAGTTCTCTAACCTCCACCAAAGAGATCCAGTGTGCAGTGCTGCACATGCAATCAGTGGCTTGGCAACTGGTCCACATGTCAGTCGTCAGGTGGATTGTGCCAACAGCACTCTGCTGCAAAGCTTGTCCAAGCAATTCGAGCACATTGTGATGTAGCAGTGGAACAGCAACTCTGGCAAAATAGGACGGGCTGGGAAACTTCCATTTCAGGCAGCTGGCTGCCACAAATTGTAGAAAACCCACCCCTTCCACAAAAGAAAAAGGGAGGAGGTCCAGCTCTTACATTTTAGCCAGCTTTGCGTTGTACAAATGTGCTCTTGGGTGGTTACGTTCGTACTGCCGCTCTTGCCTAACATGCCAGGAACAGTAGCCTGGATTTTATTATTTTTTGGTGCCACTGATGCAGATGACTTTTTGAGAGCAGACGGTGGTAGGCTCAATGCGTGTCTCAGTGGGGCAGTCACTGTATGCTCTTGGCTTGGTGTCTCGACCTGAGTCTTGTGCCATTGCGATGCTGCTGATGTGGGCTATACTACTGCACTGCTGGGGACAGGGCTGATTTGCTTAACAAAAATGTCTTCCTCTTCTTCACCTTCCAACGTGATCGGATTGGATTCCCTGCTCAGCCTTTCACCCCCTTCACCCACACCATTTGCAGTTTTTGGCAGATAAAGTGCTCCTCCCACTAGACTGTGTGGTGTTTTCTCAAATGGGTTGTTTGGTCTCCGGTACCATAGTTTGTACCAAGCTTACCCCGACTAACACTTGCTCCACAAATGGAGCATGAGGCAATGTTCTGCTCCTTCTTGCAAACCCTAAAGAAGATCCAAATTGGGGAGGTTCACTTCCTGACGCTGGTACCACGACCAATGTCGGATGAACTGGTGATAGGTGGGCATTTTGACGTTTGCCTCTGTGCAGTGCCTACTTCTACTGAGGTGGTTGTGGATTTAGGTCGCTGCCGGGGCATTGCAAATATGGCAGCTGGCGGTGGTGGTGGTATCTGTGCCACATCCCTCAAAGCCGGTTGAGAGGAGGTAATGTCAGTCTCCACTGGGGCTGGGCTAACATCCATGATGACTGGCTCATCATCATCCTCCTCTTCTACATCCATAACTCTAAGGCTTTCAGGAACCTTTCTTTTCCCTAGCTGCTCCTGGTGTGTCTCACTCATCAACAAAAGGGGAGCAAAAGAGGGAAAAGTAACCAGGTCGCCCTCCACTCACTAAACCATAATACACAAGATGCCGGTCTCAGAATAACGTCATATTCGTGATTGTAAAAAAAAGCGGGCTCCTACGTGACGGAGCCCGCTTTTTTACCGATCGAACAGATCGACCATCATGTCGCCCGGTCATCTAATACATTGAGACCTGGAATCGTCTTCCCGATTCCTCCATTATTTTCAGGTCCGTTTATACCTGCCACGCCAGGGGACCTGCGGTGCAATTTCGTTTCGCTCCTTTAATAGTGTATCCAGTTTGTCAGAATTTCTTTTATGTCATTGGAGCCCTTTGCCCGTTAAAAACCTGCATTTCCACGGCTCTCGGCCCAGGCCCTAGCTGCTCTTTGAACTCCCGTATCCAGTTTGAACAGGGTCTGTGGGTTCACCCTCACGGCCATCCAGGATCTATTCATCAAGCATCTCGCTCCTTCGGAGAGGACATGTGCCCAGACTTCTTTTACAATCACGAATATGACGTTATTCTGAGACCGGCACGTTTTATTGTTATTCCTGGTTGTCCATTTTATCTACATCAAGGCTTGAGTTTATTTTTAAACCAGAATTTACCCACCGCTTGATTTCACCGCTATTTGCGCCCTGAAGAAGGTGTTTGCCCATAGCCGGGCTGCACACCAAAACGCGCGTCGGCGCTTATTGATGTAACTTCGGTTAGAGTGTTGTCCACAACTTTCCCCCTTCCAGAAATATCCTCCAATGCAGCCATCAATTCTGTGATTGTATTATTGTTATATTTTTTGTATTTTGTACATATTGAGTTATTTTGACGACTTTGATCTGTTCCTAGCATCTTGTTCAATGATATCCAGGATATTCTGTGGGGATTTGTTTAAACACATAGGTTGCCTAACCATTTGAGTGCATGTATGATGTTTTGCTTTTGAATGATAGAGGTGTGTTTGATGGTTTGGTTGTGTGAGATTGTATGAATGAGCAGTGGGATCTCTTTAATAGATGTTATTATTATGTCTTATTTATTGATTAAATAAATCTATTTTGTTATAATCTTGTCCCTACGTGTCCTCCTCCTTTGGGGACCTATTCATCAGCACTGGTCATGCTATAATTATTTGTGACGTTATGCATATTTTGAAATAAATAGGTAGGGTTGCTTTCTTGTTTGAGTGCCTTGTGTTTTCCCCTATGTCTCCCTACCTTCATCCTTTTCATTAGGGGCTCGCTCTGTTTGAGCGATAGTGCATACAGAACCCACACCTATCCTGGAGCAATTCTCCCGGTTTTATGAGGAATTACGTAGTCAGCCTCAAATGATTGATCAAGTTGGACTCAGGGATTACTTGCGGCAATGTACTCTCCCATATCTCAGTGAAGACCAGGCTAAGGAGTTGCAAGCTAAGTTTTCTTTGCTTGAGAATGAGGCTGCATTAGAGACTCACTTTATAGGCAAGGTGGTGGGCGAAGATGCCATACCTCTGGGATTTTATAAGGTATTTAAAGACATAATAATCCCTGAATTTTTAAAAGTAATCCAACATATCTACATAGGTGGCTCTGTTCCTAATACTTGGAATACTACCAATATTGTGGTATTTTATAAAAAAGACAAACTTGAAGGAGATATGGGGTCTTGCCAACCCATATGTCTGATTAATTCAGACGCTAAATGGTTTGCAAAAATCTTGGCAATGCATCTTGCCCCCACACTATCAACCCTGGTGACAAGACAACAACATGGGTTTCTTCCAGGCTATCCTGGAGCAATTCTCCCGGTTTTATGAGGAATTACGTAGTCAGCCTCAAATGATTGATCAAGTTGGACTCGGGGATTACTTGCGGCAATGTACTCTCCCAATTCTCAGTGAAGACCAGGCTAAGGAGTTGCAAGCTAAGTTTCCTTTGCTTGAGAATGAGGCTGCATTAGAGACTCACTTTATAGGCAAGGTGGTGGGCGAAGATGCCATACCTCTGGGATTTTATAAGGTATTTAAAGACATAATAATCCCTGAATTTTTAAAAGTAATCCAACATATCTACATAGGTGGCTCTGTTCCTAATACTTGGAATACTACTAATATTGTGGTATTTTATAAAAAAGACAAACTTGAAGGAGATATTGGGTCTTGCCAACCCATATGTCTGATTAATTCAGACGCTAAATGGTTTGCAAAAATCTTGGCAATGCATCTTGCCCCCACACTATCAACCCTGGTGACAAGACAACAACATGGGTTTCTTCCAGGCAGAGACTCTACAGTCCACACCAACACCGCAATTTCAGCATTTGATGTTGCCGGCAAGTCTAATGTTAACATAGGTATGTGCCTATTGGATCCCGAGAAGGCCTTTGATCGGGTATCATGGAAGTACATGTGGGCCATCATGTGCGTAGTTGGTTTTGGGAGGGCTTTATTAAATTGACTCAGGCACTATATAAGATCCCGCGTGCCAGGGTGGCATATGCCGGAAAATACTCAAATACATTTTTATTCTCTCAAGGTACTTGACAGGGGTGTTCGCTCAATCCCCTCTTATTTGCTCCGTACATGGAGCCATATCTACAGTTGCTTCTTACGAATGCAGGTATTCATCCTCTGCTCTTTGGAGGTCAACAACTACAGCTGACCGCCTATGCGGATGATGTGGCAGTCTTCTGCGCCAATCCACTGTCATCTATTCAACAGGTCTCGGAGGAAGTGTAGAGGTTTAGGAAGTTCTCGGGGTACAAACTTAACTTGTCCAAAACTCAAGCTCTTTTGAACTTTAAACTAGACACGCCTATGCCTGGGGTGACTGCAACAGCAGTCTATCTTGGAATTAGACTGTCTCCCTCAGTTACGAATATTATTAAACTGAGCTATGAACCTTTACTACTCTGTCATTTCCAAGATGAAATCCTGGAATAAGCTCCCACTTACTATTCTGGGTAGAAACAATATTTTTAAAATGAATATCCTTCCAAAATGTCTTTGTTAGAAATGAGGGCCTCTAGTTGGCAGAGGTAGGTACTTTTCCCCAAGTAGGGACCCTTCTTCCTAGTCAGGGTAAGGGGGATACACTTCTAAAATAACCCCTGCTCACCCCCTTGGTAGCTTGGCATGAGCAGACACACTTATCTCAGAGGCAGTGTGTACAGGGCCGGACTGGGAACCAAAACCGGCCCTGGCAAAGTCCTCGGCTGGCCCCCCCGGGGTTTGGGGGTGCGGCCGAGCACTTTGCCAGGGCCGGTTTTGGCTGATTTTGTTACAGGGGCCGATATTGCAGCTATGCTGCAAAAACGGCCTTGTAACAAAAACGGCCCCCCAGGGGCCCAAAACCGGCCCCCACCCTGGTGGCCCACTGGGGAAATGCCTGGTGCCCGCTACGGCCAGTCCGGCCCTGAGTGTGAAAAGCATTTGTGCATGCATACAGTAACACAGTGAAAACACTACAAATGGATACCACACCAGTTTAGAAAAATAAGCAAAACTTTATTAAAACCAACAAGACCAAAAACGACAAAAATCCAACAAACAATACTGTAAAAATAGTTACTGTGCAAAATAACCTTTAAATTGCAAGAATAAAATGAAAACACAGTTCCTTTTGGGGCTACCGCGATACTGAACACGACAGAGTCTAATAATTCTAGCCAACCGCGTCGGTTCGGGTTAGCTAGAGCGTCTACAGACCCGGAGACAGTACCTTTCATGTTGCGCCCAACGCGCCGATGCGAGTCGGTCTGGGCAATCGTCGCGGTTGCGATGTGAGATGGAGGCGTTGCAACGTGCGGTGTACTCACGGCTTGGTGCAGGCAGCGGCTCATTGACAGAGTCGGTGAGACCAAGGTTTGTGTTGCAGGGTGGGACAGTGCTAGATGCGGTGCTGGCAGGTCACGGTGCGGCGACGGAGCCGGTCGGGTTTGAGTCGGGCAGTGACGGAGTCGGTGACATCTGTGCAGCGTGTAGCGAAGCGGTGCGGAGTGCAGTGCCCATAGGATGCGGTGCAAGCAGCAGCTTGTTGACGGAGTTGGTGAGACCAGGGTTGCATGGCAAAGCGAGGCGGTGCTCTGCCTTCAGGACACGGAGTCTGCGACGGACTCAATGACGGAGTCGGCTGCTCTTTTCTTCAGTGGTGACTGGAACCAGCAGAACCAGAGACAGAGCCCAGAAGGATGGTGAGGTCTTTGCTGTTCCTGAGACCTCTTGAACAGGGGGCAAGCTCCACTTCAAGCCCTTGGAGATACTTTCTCAAGCAGGATGCACACACAGTTCCTCTCCTTAGCAGAAACAGCCACTGCAGGCCAACCCCAGACAGCACACAGCAAAGGGACAGTACTCCTCCTCCAGTTTCTCCAGCTCTTCTCCTTGGCAGAGGTTGCTCTTGAAGTCCCAAAAGTGATCTAAAGTTCTGGGGTCTGGGCCCCAATATTTATACAGCAAAATCCTTTGTTCTCTGGTGCCAGAGCAGCCCTGTGCTCAGTCAAAACCAGTTCTGTCCTCTCTGGTGCAGCTTCCTTTCCTGGCAGGAGGTGGAGTCAGCATTGTGGAAGACAGACCAGGCCCATTCAGGTGATAAGAAATCTCCTCCCCCTCCTCTAAACGCAGCCCAGGTCTATTCAGCCCAGCCCTGACTCATCCATACTCTCTGGAGCCACTGCACATCCCCAGCCCCTGTCACTCCAAAGCCAGACAGTCAATACACATCCTAGCAGAGGCACACTGGATGGCTAAGCAAGAAAATACATACTTTCTAAAAGTGGTATTTTCAAACACAGCATGTAAAAATCACCCTCACTAAAAGATGCATTTTAACATTCTGAGTTCAGGCATACTAAACTTTACTTTCCTACCTTGTTCCCAGGGATAGTTATGTTTATAAGATGTTATAAGCAAACTCCTCATTCTATCCTATGTGACCAGGTAGCCTTGCAATAGCGAAAAACGAAATTGGCAGCATTTCACTATCAGGACATGCCACACACACCAGTGCATGTCCTACCTTGCACATACACTGCACCCTGCCCACAGGGGTACCGTGGGCCTGCCTTAGGGGTGACTAACCTGTAAGAAAAGGGAAGGGTAGGGCCTGGCAAGTGGGTGCACTTGCCAAGTCGACATGGCAGTACTAGACTGCACACAGAGACTGCACTGGCAGATCTGAGTCACATTTACAGGCTGCTTATGTGGGTGGCACAATAAGTGCTGCAGATCCACTAGCAGCATTTGATTTACAGGCACTCGGCACGCACAGTGCACTGTACTAGGGACCTACTAGTAAATCAAATATGCCAATCATGGAATCACTAATCCATAATAACAATTTACAAACGGAGCACTTGCACTTTGGCACTGAACAGCAGTGCCCATAGCATCTAGACCAGCAAAAACGAAGTCCAACACACAGCAAAATAACAGGAGGCAAAGGCAAAAATACAGGGGAAACCCACGTCAATGGTGCCAAGTCTAACAGTCTTTATTTATTTTGCGCAATCTCTTTGAGAGTTCCGGAATCCTTTTTTAAGCATCTAGATGGTGTCATTGGAAATTTTATATGGAGTTATGGGCGCGCAAGATGTGTCATTTGCTTTATGAAGCTTTCGTATAAAAAAGGAGGACTCCAGCTTCCGAACTTTAAGTTGTATTTTTGGACAGCCTTTACTGGCCGTCTACGCAGTCTACTAAACTTAGCTAATCTGGACCCCTCATCGTTCGGCTACCAGCTTGCCCTTGATTCTGAGATTAGGCTTTTTTTTTATAGACTAGGGGATCCCAATTATTTCAAGAAGGTATGATTTAAAATAAATATTGATATTACGTATATTTGGTGGGGATATCCGCCAAATATTCAATAGCTCTTTTAAATAAAGATACACCACTTTGGGATAATCCTGCTTTCCCCCCAATTTTCCATGATTTAGTCTGTAGGGTTTGGGCACACAATGGAGTTTCAAGGATTGTCCAGCTGTATGATCTGAATGCCTTTCTTTCCTTTCAAGAATTGCAAGATCAGTATAAACTTCTGCGTCAAGTCTTTTTCAAATACTTACAAGTTAGGGACTACCTACACTCAGGCTCTGAACATCTGTTTGCTAATGAAAGCTCAAAATTAACAGTATACTCTCTTAGATCTTCTATAAAACCCTTGATTAGTATAATGTTTCAAGGTTTTTGTCAAGATATGAAGGACGATATGGCTTCGCTAGCTGCGAAATGGTGCCAGTCTCTTGCATCTGAGATTTTAATCTCAGAGATCCTGAGTGCATTAGAAATACTAGTTCGATCAGTATACTCTACGAATCTAAAATTGCAACCAATCTGTACAATCTGCCTTCTATACTACACCCCAGATAAAATCTCCTGATGGGGCGCTAATTCTACTTCAGAAAAGACTAAGGGGCCAATTACGATGCGGTCTGAAATGGCTCTGACCGTCGGTTGGAGCCGTTCAGACCTCATTCAGCAATGCCAAAAATGAAAATTAGCAGGGCTAAATAGTTTTACAACAGCACTCATCCACCAAAGGCATTTCCCACCTATACACTGTTTGCGGCTGGGAAAAAAAGGAAAATACCACCAAAAAAAAACACATTTTGTATTGTAATCCAGTACCATCCATGGCCTGAATGATGTTTTAATTCAAAAGACACCACAGAAACAGTTGTTTCATGCACCCATGGCTAGTACTGGACCTACTGGCTAGAAGGCCCATCGGCAGATTAGGCCACATCGCGAATTAAAAGACTATTGCAAGTTTAATAAAATACATTGAGAAAATGTACTAATAAATCCTGGAGCATGCCCTCTAACAAACAAACAAAACCCTTATACAACAGTTTTTTTAAATTACTTGTAAAATCTCAAATACAAAGTCCTAAAATCCAATGGTATATGCAGCAGACACAAAGAGTGATCCTTCCAGCTCCAAATCCAAATGAGAAGGGACCAGGAGCTGGACAAGCACTGGGAGGAGCCTACTGGACTGGAACAGGAAGTTGGAGACTATGACGCACTTCCTTCCTGTTGGAAAAAAAGTTTTTAAAAAAACAACACCTTTGAGAAGGTTTTTGACTCCAATTTGTCATTTCAGGAAGATTTATATGCTTCTCGAGGAGAGAATCTTCCCCAGGTTGCAGCCGCAGTCAATCACACTCGCGATCCCGTACACCACAAAACAAGTGCCATAAGTCACGGGCGTGGCCTAAAGCTGTGTTATCGGCAGCAAAATCTTGAGGAGCTCGTGGGCGGCTTTCAAATTTTGTGGTACTTGCGGTTGGCTAGAAAATGTGCACAAAACGACACTTTGAGAGCACCAACAAAAAAAAACTCAGCTCATTTGCAGAGTGCTAAGTTTATTGGTAACTCTGTGTTCTCCACGGAATTCAAATTCTGAAAACTCCACGAGCGGAGCGGAGTTTTACGCCCAGGCCTAGTCATATGACTGGGTGAAGTTGGCAGTTGGCTTTTGTGTATTAGTCCCAGACAGTGAGACAAAGAGGGACCAGGAATTGGCAGGATAGGCCATCCTGACAGGATGGGTGGGGCAAGGCTGCCTCTAGCCCACTCACAAAGAGCTTGACATCAGTCTTTTGTCACTATAGACCTCTTGTAACTAGGGTAGGGGAAGGGAGGAAATGTTCAGAACCAGGTCTAGACGTTTCTACCACCTCAATGGCTGACAGCAGGCATAAATATTGGCCCCTCGGACCAACTCTTTAGTTCACTTCTGTACAAGGGAGGACAACCAGAAGGACTGCCTTGTACTTCAGAGAACTGCCCTGCTGCTTGAGGCCTGCTTTGTATGTTGGAGGACTGTCCTGCTGCTACCAGAGGACCGTCTTGCTACTTGCAGCCTTCCTTGTACCCTCAGAGAACTTCCCTTCTGGTTAAGGCCTGTCTTGCTGCTTGATCCCAGGACTACCAGAGTGACTCCAAGGGCTAGCTGGCTGGCCTCCTGTTCTGAGCTACAGGGGCACAACAAGTTCCAACAACCTTGAACTCAACCCACACTTGGACCCTGCCTAAAGTGAGTCCTGCCATTCAAGTGGTGGTTCCCCATTAGTCCTGGACCCTTGAAGTGGTGCTAATGGTGCACAAACAGCCAAAAACTGAAACTTGGGACTTAAACATTTTTCTACCAAAAAGTAGCATGAGAACCGACAAGAGACTGGGAGGTACCACCTTGCCGATTCGCACAAGGTGCTTCTCTGGTGGGACTGACTTCACCGCATTCAACTCTGCAGCACAAAATCCTGTTCAGCAGCTCCTCACGGGAGGGTATCCATCTTTGTGGGGCCCTTGTCAGCTACAGCATGCAGTCACATCCCACTGGAGATTATCGACTTCCAAAAAAGTGACAAAGTCTGAATGTAAAAATCATCCTCACGACTTCATCTAGCAGCTCCCCAACGATTCACCTCCTTGAAAACTGCCTGCTTCCTTTCTCTGCTGAACTTTACTTTCTCAACAACATTTCTTTGAAATTTCTTCTCAGTCCAAATGTGAAAAATCAGGACCTGTTTGCGGTGTCCCCCCACTTTTAGCCTCCATTTTAACTACTGGGTCCTGGTTTTTCTGACTCTTACTGTGCCCTGGGCTCTGCTAACCAGAACCAGGGCCTGTGCTCTGTGTAAAAAGTACATGGCAATTTGGTATAATACAATTGGCAATGACAGACCCCTGTATATCCTTAGTATATAATAAGGCAAAGGGGATTCAGACTAGTCCCTAGTACATAATAGGGTAGGTTTAAAGGCCAGTAGATTTCTTGCACTGGAGCGTATACTACTATGATGTTTACTGTCATTTTAAAACCCAGCCCTGCTTTGCAGGCTACTTTTAAATTGAAATTATTTGCAAATTCGACTTTGGATTTAAAGGTACTTTCAAAGTATTACTCTACCTTATTTTTACATATGTGACCCCTAAGGTCTCCCCTAGGTGCACCAGGGGCACAGTGCTTTGTAACTATAAGCATGGATATTATAAGAGATGTTTTATAAGTCCTGATGAGGGAAAAACTGCCACTCTTGTTTTCCCCATTGTAGTGAATGGCTCTTTAGGATAAAATTGTAATATTTTATTTAAGAATAAATATTGATAGGAGCCACGTAAAACATAGACTTCAAGGTATCAAATTAATAGTTAAGATACATGTAACAACTTGCCACAGTTAGATTTATAATATTTATGACCGAAAAGAAGTTATCAAACTTTCTTTTCTGTGAGCCAAAATCCTGCCTTTAAGCTGCTCTCTCCTGATTGACCAGCCTCTACCCAGGCTGCTCTAATGAGTTGTGAAAAGCCCTGCTAGAGAGACACTGGGGGGATATTCTCAAGAATGTGCGATAATCATCGCCAAAAAAGGCTAACGCACGTTTTCATATTGCCGTCTATCGCGGGAAAATAACTCCATGTTAACGTCGTATTCACAACACGGCGGTAACATGCGATAGTCTCCCGATAACGCGTCAAATGTCCGCGATACAACTACCCCGATGGCGATAAAAAAGGAAACCCGAACGTGAAAAAAGTTGCGATGGGTCCAACCGTGATAGAAAAATCTGCGACAAGCAGCGCAAGGCCTGCAATTCACACACGTCAGGCGGGAAAAATCACTACAAAAGCAGAAATAAAAACACAAACAAAAACAAAACAACTGCGAAGCACAATGGAGGCAGCCGGAGCAGGAATAGAGGACGAGCAGAACCCCACAAGCCCCCCGGAGGACCAGGCCGGGACCTCGGGGTCAGGGAAGGGCAAGGACAGGAAGAAGAGGAAGACGCGGTTCAGTCCGCAGGAAAACAGGATCCTGATAACGGAGAGGATGAAATACCATCAACAACTGTTTGTCATCTCCAGTGTGTCATTGGCGACAAAAAATGGAATATGGCAGTCCATCGTGGACAAGGTGAATGCAATCGGAGTGCTGAGGAGGACAATGGAAGAGGTCAAGAGGCGCTGGAATGATGTGAAGCGCAAAACCAAGCAGAAACTCGCCAACAACCAGAAGGCAGCAATGCAGACTGGAGGTGGGAGTCCAGTGCCACAGGAGGAGCTGGACGAGATGGAGGAAATGGTCTCCACAATCATCAGTGTGGAGACGGTGGCAGGAGTTGGGGGACTGGACACTGCTCGACAGGAGCTGACACAACAGCAAGAGGGTGAGTAACGACCATGGACTGGGGGGACGTGGGGAGATGGGCACAATGGCACACATGCACAATTAAGCATAGCACAGTGCACACCCACGATTACTCTGGAGCATGTCCCTGATACCCTTGGCACACTGCAGCACACCTAGAAACTGCAAGTAGGCCCCCGTCAACTATGTGCCCAGAGGGGGCCCTCCCCACACATCACTAATCTCACAACAAACCCATGCACAAGTACAAACACACATCCGTGATGTTGTCGAAATGTCCACTGTCCCGCATCAAATAGGCAGCTCCTCCCAAACAGTCACAATGTGCATTGTCATGCAGTTTGTATGTAAACCTGTACAATGCGTCAACATACATGTGAAGACAATGTTAAACTGCATCTCCCCTTTACATTGCAGAGGGTGAATCAACACCTCCTGCAGAGCAGACGGTACACCTCTTCACTGATGATGAAGATAACCTCCCCTCCATCGACACCGACGCCCTCCAACGGCTCATGGACAGCTTCGGCACCCCACCTCCAGGAGCAGGGCAGCCCAGCTGCATCGAGGATACCCCACCCCCTGCACAGACCACACAGCAGGAAGCACCCACCACCACGGCTGCCTCCCAGGACCACCACGAACAACACATCGCCTTCCAACGAAGTGTGTTACTGTGCCAGGAGAAGATGGCTGATCAGGTGCGGGTGGGGTTCGACCTCATGGCAGCCAAACTAGATGCCATACGTGGGTGTCTAAGTCCCATCAGGAACCACTTACAGTCCCTAATGGACACCCACAGTCTGCTCCATGCTCTCCAACGGTCCATGGCTGACATCGCTGGAGTCCTGACTCTGAGACAAGAACAACTGTCTAGTCAGAGTGGCTCCAGCAATGTCAGCCGGGAGTTGGGACACATGCGGAGGATCATGGAGAACAGGGAGCGGATGGAGGCGTAAAGAATGGCTGCCATGGCTGCACACCAGCGAGATGTAGCTGGGATCTACCATGCCCTGCGGATCCTCGTCATGGCATTGCTGCCACAAGGCCTGGCGCAGATGAATGCTGCTGCTGCCTCTACATCCATATCTCCGCCCCCTGATGTGTCAGTGCCTCACAGTGCGGCAGCCAATACACCTCCGGCCCCTGATGTGTCAGTGCCACACAGTGCGGCAGCCAATTCACCTCCGGCCCCTGATGTGTCAGTGCGACACAGTGCTGCAGAGAAAACACCACCACCCACATGTGAGGCACATGAGACATCAGAGGACGAAGATGCGGATGAATCTGCCTTACTGGTAGTAAGGAAGCAGTAGCATTCTTCTCCGCCATATGGCCTGTTTCTGCTTGGTTCTGCCCTCTGCATCATCACCTTCCACTGTCCCCCGATGCACTCTGCGACACTCACCTTGGACCTCGACATGGACTGCCATATTCTGTTTGGTCACCATTGACACAGCTATCAGACTGCGGACTGAACTCCTCCTCTTCCGATGTACTTGTCATTCCCTGAAGGACTCTGGCTGGCCCTCCACGGGCCAACAATGTATAGTGGGGTTTGCATGGCCCGGTACTGCTCCAACTACAACACTCCACTGAATGTGCATTAAACAATCAAATTCACACAGATGTGTCATGTCTATGATCATTCAAGTACGGAAGTATGGATGAATGCCGGGTCAGTGATTCCCCCTTACGTCCATGTTGCACATGTTGTGGGACTTGAGTCACAGGGTGCAACATTACCGATTGCGGACCGGGTGGCGCTACCACCACATCGAGACACACGCATTAGTCAGCTTCTTGTCCAGCCCAGAACGGAACCACGCCCAGAGCGCCGGGGTCATCGTTCACACCCCTACGCTGGACTGGCATACGCCAGGCCACTCTGCTTACGCTTACAGGGGGGGACAACGCTACATGTCCCAGGTCTTCCCTGTAGTGATCTGCTGATCACAGGTCTAGTTGTCAGCATGCCACAGCTACTCCCTGAGGGCTGGTTCACACCCACACCACACCCATCCAGCACATGCGTCACAGGACATGTGACCCTGCCAATAAAAGGGGCCGGGCGCACGTGCCCGAGGCCATTTCCACTATCTAGCTGAGTGTGTTCGTGTGGTCATTATTTATGCATGAGGGCCTCGGGCCCTACCACATCACATTCCCCAATGCCGGAGGTGACATGATGGCGTCTGCATGACGAGACTCAATAGGTCTCCAACAACAAGACTGTATTGCCATCTCATAACATTGATGAAGTTCACGGCTTCTTGGGGATGGTAAATTAATACGGGCATTTGATAAAAAATGTGACATCCCTAATGGAACTGATTAAATACCTACTAAAGGAAGGCAGAACAGAAAGATACCTTCCAAAATACCAAGAATGCACACTTTCAGTAGACAGGAACATATATTTCTATCACACATTGAGACCAATTGAATTGTCCTTTAAAGATAGTTTTACTGCTATATGTTCTGTACAACAACATAGCAATGAGCAGTGAGCATTGTCACATTTGCTAGGTTGGTGCTTACCAAGATGGAGCAATGCTACTCTCACATTAAAAAAAGAGCTGTAGCCATATCGTAGGGCAACTGTCACTATTACATCTACCTCTTCAATAAGAAGTTCCAAATATGCTCTGACGATACACCATTAGTGTACTTCTGAGGGATATGCAACTAAACGATCACCAGTCATGGAAAGTGGATTTTGAAACTAATCAATTATTCAGATGAAGTAGTGTATTCATGAGCTCAACGTAGTACCACTGAGTAATAACTAGAAATGGGTCTCCTTTCAAACAAATTGTGCGGTAAAAAGGGCCTGTTCCTATTGAGATTGCGCAAAATTACATTTCTGGTGACCTTGGTTCAGAAGGAGCCTGGTCTATTTTCACCCTCTCTAAATACTGATCCGGTCATCTCTCAAACCGAGGACCTAGTCAATGTCCTGAGTTTAGGTAATTACAGAGTGCCACAGAATCGGAGACATTTAACTTCATTGTGCAAATAATCCTTGAAGCTAAGCACTTCTTCGTCACAGAAATATTGTGATTCTGTAGTTTAGTACTGATAATTGTCTACCGATATATAATTTATACTCTATGTGTTGATGTTGGATACTTTCTTGAACCTGTGTTTGGAAGGAATGTTCTGTCCATAACCAAGATATGGCATGTCCACAGTAAAGGACAGAAAGCCCAAAGGATATATTTTTTTGGTATAGTCTGCATCATGTTATAGGAACAATAAATACCGGAGCTGCACATATCCAAGGGTACTCTCCAACTGTTATTTTCACTGAGCGTGGTGTCCACTATTGTTAGCACCATCACTGTCGCTTTTTACAATATCTCAGGCCATGGAACAATTGGTAGAACTGCTTCTATGTTGATTGATTGTGAGATCTCAATTCTCTGCTATGATTTGAGTTGAAAAAGCCCTGACTCAAAATTGTCACCACTTGGGGAGCCAGCATGACTAACAATAGCCGCTTGATGGACTACGTTCAGCGAGCAAGAGGAAAACAAGCAGTAACATACCAGCTAGTGAGTATCTCACTGTTAGACCTGACATCCTTGATGTATTCTTCCCCCAAACCTTTTGCCTTCACCCCTTCTGCTTTCTGAATACCTCTTTTGTTGGCATTAGGACTCTGTGTACGTTACCACTGTTAACTAGTGCTAAAGTGCTTCAGCTCTCTCCCTAAAACCTGGTACAATCGGCTAACACCAGATTGGCACATTTAATTTACTTATACATCCCTAGTATATGGTAGGACTTGTACCCAGGGCCCGTACATTTAATGCTACTAATGGGCCTGTAGCACTCATTGTGCCACCCACTTAAGTAGCCCGTTAAAACGTGTCTTAGGCCTGTCATTGCAGACTGTAGTGCAGTTTCAAAACTGCCATTTCTACCTGGAAAATAATCCTTTTGCCAGGTGTCCAAAACATATTTTTCAATACATATAATTCACCCTAAGGGAGGCCCTAACAGCCCTTAGGGCAGGGTGCATTGTATTTAAAAAGTAGGACATGTGTTTCTAAGTTTTACAGGACCTGGTAGGGAAAAACTCCCAAATTCCTTTTCACTACTGTAAGGTGTATCTCTTCCATTTGAAAACATTGCGTTGTTTTATTACATTAAATAAGTGCTTCCGTTGCGAGCTGCCTGCCAGAGACGTTCGTAATAAATGTGCCTGATATGCGCGGCTCTCTTTGGAACCGCACCAGGGATAACATTGTATCCATTTGGTCACGAAAACACTCCTTAAAGACACAAATTGCCTGATAATTTTGGCCTTCAACAGTACCATAGTTTGAGAACCACCATTCGAAAAATTGTTTTTGACTGAAACAGATGGTACATCCATATCCTCACTGGACCGTGGAACTGGTCTCCAGCTCTTCTCTGGATTGGAGCCTACAGACCTTTCTCTTCGTTGTCATTTCACTGATCTCTGTACAGTGCTCTATAGGTTGCTCCCATCCCCGTCCTGAAGAGGACCCCTTTCTAAGGAACAATTGGCCTTTACCCTACACCATTGGTCAAAACGTCGACATACCAACCATACTCACCTGTACTGTAACTATGTCCCATGTTTAGACAACAATGTGAATTCAATAACTCTATGTGGAGTATATGAAATGTGTTAATAATCAACAGACATGTTCTAAAATTGTTTCTAAATTTTTTTCTAATTGTTCCGCTCATTCTTCTTTATCTAATTCACGAGCCCTTTATCCACCACCTTTCCCTTTGTACCTTCCTTGGAGCTAACTGCTCTAAATTATTTTTCCTTAATGGTATCCCCAGCTTACATGTACTTAATGTATCAACTGATTACCAAATTGCTAAAATATAAAATGAAAAATTGAAATCAAATTCTTCTTTTGCTTTTGCTTGGGTTTAATTGTTTCAACAAAATTGTTAAGCATTTTTCTCTTGAAGAACTGTCCTTTTCCGTTCGGACCACTTGTGTCTCTTTACACCGTTTGATTGAGAGCAGGTTGGAATCTCATGTTTAGAATCAAATCAATTGTAATTTAAATTCCTATTTATTGGTAAAGTCGGATTTTAAGTCACAATTCTGAAAATGACAATTTTAGAAAGTTGGCATTTTTTTCTACTAACCATTTGTACCTTCTGCCAGTATCCTGGGTTGCATGACTGTGAACGGTTCTGCTGTTGGGGTTTGTGTATTCCTCCCAGACAGTGAGACAAAAGGGGACCAGGTAATGACAGAATGGGCCATCCTGCCCTAGGGGTTGGAGGCTGAGCTGTTTCCTACCCCACTTACATTTCAAAGAGCTTGCTTCCAGCACACACCAAAGAACCTGCCACTAGTCTTTTGTCACCCCAGACATCTTGGAGTCTTGGCAGGGGGATGGAAGAACGTTCCAGAACCAGATGTGGGGAAACACAGGATGTCCCTCCATTTCAAATGATGGCATCAGGTATAAATATTGGACCCTCTGAACACCACTTAAGTAGACTCCTGGACCTGTGGAAGACTATAGATGGATTGCCTTGTGACCCCAGAGGACTGTCCTGCCTGAGGCCTGCCTTGTTCCCAGAGGACTGTCCTGCTGCTGCCAGAGGACTGCCCTGCTGCATAAAGCCTGCCTTTCCCCCAGACGACTGCCTTGCTCTTTGAAGGAGACCTGAACCATCTCTTTGAACTCAGGACCACCATAAGTGACTCCAAGGGTTAGTTGGCTGGCCTCCTGTGTGACCGCAATGACATAAACGTTCCAGAGACCTTGAACTCTGCATCTGGCCTCAGCTGGAGTGTGTCCTAACTCCCCAAGTGGTGCCCCCCATGTCCTGGACCATTGGAATTGGTGTTAGAGGCGCTGCTCCTGCCTAACCCTAAAAGTTGGGATTTAGAAGAAATTTCACCCGAAAGTCAGAAGAACCGACAGATGACTTGGATGTACATGCCAGTCGATCGGCCACCGCCAGTTGGCCTGAATTTGCGGAAGCTCCTGCTATGTGCTTCTCCACAGCAGCAAATTCTGTTCAGCGGGACCTCTCGGCGACAATAACCGGCCTCGTGTAGCCCTCCTAGGCTTGCAGCTTCATCCTATTGGATGTTTTTGACTAGCAAAAAGTTGTTTTAGTTGGAAGGTAACATCTTCACTGGGCTGGATGACGACAGGTTCCCCATCAACATTGACAACCTCCTCGGCCTAGAAATCCAGCTTCTCCCGCTCTGTGCATTTTCCTACCATCAATGACAGCTTCACTGAGACCTCGTCCAGCAGCTCCCTGATGATGACAACGCCTCCTCTGGTATAGCCTGCTACCTTGCCTTGCTGAACTCTACCTTCCACTAGTCTTTTTTCCGAAATTTTTCTAAGTCTGAAAGTAAACAGAGACCGGGAACAATCCACCTTGTGTATCTGACCCAAGCTCCATTGCAGTTGCCCTTAACTTTTGACTTTGCCACAGTCTTGTGCTAGCGGATACCCGCGGTTGGCTCTTTAATCTTTTGAGCCCCAGATTTCACTAAAAAGGTTAAGCATTCATAACTCCGGTTCTACTGATTGAATTTAATTTGTTTGGGTGTAATTTTATTTAATGCTATTTTCAGTATTTTTTAAATTGCCCTGGGATTTTTCTTATGTTCTGTTTTTACTTCATTGCTGTTTGTGTGCCACATAAATACTTTACACATTGACTCTAAGTTAAGCCTGCCTGTTTTTGTGCCAAGCCACTGGAGAATTAAGCACAGGTTCATTTAGTGACTTTTGTGGTTCACCCTGATAAGGATTGTGGATTGTGGTTGTTGCTTGAGTGGGACTTGCACTCCCCCTCAACCAATAACCCAATTTCTTACACTAACTATATCCAGATTTTACTCTGGCAGTATAGGAATAAAGGCACACCTTCCTTCCAGTCAAGGAAAAGCAACAACAAGCTCTTATCATATACACCAGGCTGTAACCAGAGCTCCTGAATGTGAAGGTAACAGTGCAAGGGTGACAATGCAAATTTACTGATATGCAGTGAGTTGATGCATTTTTCGAGAAGCAGAAACTAAGGTCATGAGGCACAACACCAGATCCCAAAGACGAACCAACCTCAACACAGGACAAAACAGGGAACCATTAAATAAAACGCGATGGCAAACATAGGCCTGTACAAGTCAGTAACAGCAGGCGGACAATGTGTATATCCTACAAACACTGCAGAGGTAAAGGGGATAGAATGTAACTGAGCATGAAAATATAAGTTACATTTATATCATTATCCCAAATACAGAACGTCGCAGCATGGGAAAATGAAAATGATACCAAGGCTCCGGCGGTCGCTGCAAGCAAGCTGAGACACTAGATGCAGCCTACTGCCCCCTTCAGTGCGTCAAGCATATAGCCGAAGAAATGTTCATTAACTGAGTGGACTTGGAATGCTGGGCTTTTCCTAGGGCAGGGGAAAGTTCACAGGTCCATTGGGTTCTGTGGGAGGGAGGCTGGAGTGAGAACACAGCAATCCTAAAGACAAGTCTGTGTTAAAACTTGGCATATCATATGACTGAAAATCTTGTCGCAAAACCGCCAACGTTGGAAAACAAATGAACCAAAACCTTATATCACAACAGATTAATAAAATCACACAAACGAATATACTACAAGTTAAAATGCCAACCTAGAACAAAAGAGGTCTGACAGAAAAAACTCCAGGCATTTGCCTTCTTGGATAGACATAGTGCACAAATAGAGATGTTACAGGACGCAAGTGGAGTTCCCATTGGTTCTTTGTCTCAGACTCAAAATACACAAGAGGCGGAGCTATGCTGGTCAAAAACAGAAGTACCCTTCAAACATACATTAGTCAGGAAAGACTAAGAGGGTGGCTGATTGCTAATCCAAGGTTGTATAGGGAACAAGTTCCTTGCATAAAAAAGCAGACATGGACCCTATATAGTCACCTCCCCTTTTTCCAAACCATTGCTACAGAACTATCACTTGCGATTTCTTAGGGAGGACTTCAACTTCACAAATGACCCAGACATAGATAGGTCCACATCCAGACCTGGCATGCAGCGTGCGTCTATAAAATACTGCAATAGATAATGCAGCAGCTATTCCCAGATAGAAGCACTACTTGACATGGCACTCCATAAGACAGCAAGAAAAGCAATTAAAGAATATTTCAGATTGAATGCAGAGCCAGGACCATCCCTAGGAGTAGGATAGAAGCTATTCAAATCCTATATTGGAGACGTGTGCGTAATTAAATGTGCACGCATCCTTAAATCAATTAGAATCAGATTGTCAACCGTTGAAGGCATCCTAAAATAATTACAAGCAAAGCAGAAAGAAACAATAGATGCACAAACACAAAAACAAATACAAGAGGTTAAAAGATTATGCACTGGAAGCAGATGTGCAAGTACACTACCTAATGAAATACATGACTGCTAGACGATATGGTGAAAGAGAAAGCCTGAGGAAAATGCTATTAGAAATAGTACATTGTCCTAGGGCATCGTCCAGCATCACAGAAACATACACAATAGCAGGGATTACAATTTACTACAATGTAGAAACTTTCCATGCGTTCACAAACCACGTAAGCACAACAATGTAAATCTACAGATGAGATAAAAGTATATCTCGACGAGATGGCCCTGGCTTCGTTCGCAGATGCACACAGGAATATCAGGTGAGACCAGTCACTTTAGAAGAGTTTAAGGAAGCAATAAGAGGAGGCCAAGCTCCTGGGAGGAATGAACTTCCCACAGAATTCAACAAAGATGTTGCTGACATTATAGCCCTGTATCTACATCAAGTACACAAAATCAAAGGGAAAGGGCACGTTACTACCTACAATGGGCAAAACACTTTACTGACTTTATTTAAACCCGATAAAGATCCGTCCAAATGTAGCTCGTACAATCCATTGCCATTAATTATTAAGGCCAATAAAACACTGTCAAAATTATTAGCAGGTAGCACGTCACCACTTACGCCTTGTGATAGGTCCAGAGCAAGCTGGCTTCACACCAGGTCGCTCAACAGCACACAACCTGCACACAATATTTCTGAGGCTACACCAACAAACCCAAGGCTGCAGGCCGTAGCTGTATTACTAGAAGTGGCAAAGCCCTACGACTCCAACCAGGACCAGTGAGACACTTTACAGATGCTGGGCACACAATCTCCTCATTCCTAAAGTGGGGGAGTGATAAAGACGGTCCACAATTAGCAAGGACTGCACATACACATATCATTGTTGATTGATTCTTCTTAGAATAATCTACAGGGGTATTGAATACAATAAACTGGACGAATTTCGTACATAGAAATAATGTGAGCTTTGAAAAAAGGGTTACCCATAAACAAGTTTTGATTGTTTTTGATATCGCATCATATAAGTTTCATTATATTTATTAAGGCTGTTTTTGATACCGCGTCATATGAAACTGATTAAAGAATAAAAGAATACCTGTTATTTTGGAAAAAGACTACAGTGAAGCCTCTTCTGTGATTTATGGAAATTAGATTGGATTCTTAAATGAGACCACCACTAGGCTGTAATTCATATTAAACACGCCCTTGGGGTTGGTGTTTTTTGCTATGCGAATGGAAACACTAGCATGCCTACTCAGACAAAACCACTCACAGAGAAGCTAAACCTTCAGGGCATGATTCATTCTCACTTCACTATATGCAGATGATGTTACCCTGTTTATTAAAGAGCCAAATACCAACTCATCACCTATCATCAAAACTGAGGGGCATATTTACAAGCCTCTTGAGTCGCCAGTACGTCACTTTTCCCACTTTAAAAGTGACCAACCATCTGCGCAAGGGGCTTGTTTTTAAAATTTGTTACAATCTCAGTTCTAACGATAAACTGGGACAAGTCAGTGCTGTTCTCATTAACACTTACTTCATAAAATATGTATTATTTTGATTAACCTAATCAGTAAAATGACTTGGAATCGGAATCCATAGAGAAATTGACACAGCAAAAAGAAGGATGACGCACCAATGGCAACCCTGACAGAACAAATAGATCACTGGATCAAACTTCCTCTAACAATAGTTGGCAAAATTGCCCCAATCACAACGTTAGTTCTCCACAAATTTCTACATCTATTTGAAAACATACCAGTTTATCCCATGCTACAGTTGTTTTCGCCACATTACAGTCAATATTAACCCAGCTAGTGTGGTGTGGCAAGCCACCTAGAATCAAGTGAGACACACTGACAAGACCCTCGGAAAGAGAGGGTTGGAGTTACTTGACCTCAAACTATTCTACAAATGCGGACAGGCACATTTCAACTATTACTGCTGTCATTCTACCCCCCTAGTCCTGCTTGTGGTAGCGATAATGGATGTTGTAGACCCATGCCGTCTTCAAATAGTAGTAATCAACACGAACATTTAGGGCTCAAAAGATATAAATCCAGCGTGTAACACTGTCTTGGCTTGAAAAGTGATGACAAATCATGCTGACCTCAGTCTATTGTACTCACCAGAAATGCAGCTATTAGAAACCTACAACAGAGACAAAGGCTTGCCAACAACTATAGAAACTAAGGGCCATATCTACATTTGGCTGCGACGCACTGGGTCACTTTCAAAGCATAGGGATGCAACATATTTACAATATGTCGCATCCATGTGCTTTCCCCTGCGCTGGCGCACAATCGCCTGCCATACGCCGGCGCAGGCACCCTTGCACCATGGTGCAAGGATGCTTGCGTCGTGGGAAGATTGTTTTTGTGCAGGAAGGGACACCTTCCTGCACAAAAACAATCAATTGAGGTGATTTTCTCTTTCCATGCGTGCTGTAGAAAGCAGCACGCATTGAAAGAGGAAAAAAGCGAGGAGAAATGTAAACTTTTCTCCTCGTTGCATCTCGCTATGCCACCCCTGGGGTGGCTTAGCATTTGGAGGCATTTCCAGGTTTACAATTTCTCGTAAATCTGGAAATGCATCAGAATGCATGGGTATTGTGTGGGAACACCCACAGCAACACCCATGTCATGCCCCTTACACGCAAAGTGTTGCGTGAGAAGGGGCGATATTTACAAGCACACGTAAAGCCACGCAGGGTGGCTTTACGTATCCTTGTGAATATCGGGCAGCAGGTTGCTCTGCCGATGCGTCACACAATGTGACATACCACCGGCATAAGGGGCTTGTAAATAAGCCCCTGTATACATAAAAAATGGAGGTGACGTTCCTCGAGCAACATTTTATCTCATCAGATGCATTTCCAACCTCTGATGACAGAACCCCGATAGATCTATTCCTGTACTTCCGACTTATGCTGGCACTAAAATCTAAGGGGCATGTTTATACATAGTGGCACAGTACAGTGCAGCAAGTCACCTTGCTGTGTTGTGCTGCGTCACTGGGGAAAGGCAAGAATGCCCTGTATTTAAGGAATACAGTGCATTCCGGACTTTTCCCTCAGCGCTTGCACACAATGGGCAGCCTACTGCCAACGAAGGCACCCTTGCACAAAAACAATCCTGAGGGGCTTTTTCCTCTTTCTATGTGTGCTGCAGAATGCAACACACATAGAAGGAGGAAAAAACTAGGATACATAAACAGATTTCTCCTGATTACACTAAACCTGGGGCGGTGAACACCCACACAAAACCCATGGAATGCCTCCCTTGTGAAGAGTAATGCAACGCAGCAATTTGCACTGCATTGCATTACTCCAGATTTTTAAACCATTCAAAGCCAGGCAAAGTGGCATTGCTTGGCTTCAAAAATATGACATGCGATTTGCTTCGCTCTTGCACCATGTTGCATGGTGAAGGAGCAACACAAACCGGGTCATAAATGTGGCCCTAAAATTTACACTTCCTCGTGAACCGATAGCATTGCCAGCCATAGTACACCTTATAGTTACTACCAACTCTACACACGTAAGCCCAGGCTTAGAAAGATGTCATGGAACGTACAGATGCACCCTAAGTTGCTGTATTGCATGCTGAGGAGAGAGCAGTAAAGAATAATATCTACAGAGATATGGCACTATCCTGCTCTTCCCATAATGCCACACATACACCTTTGCACCGTAATGCAAGGGTGTTTGCGTGATATCTAGGATAGGTGTTATATAGGGTAGGTATTTTACTGGAAGGGTACTGTGAGAAATTGGGCTGTTGTTAGAGGGGTGTGTGAGCCTTAATCAAGTAACAGATACAATCCTGGTCAGCCTAAACCACAAAAAGTCACTTAATTAGCTTGTGCTTAACCCTCTGGTAGCTTGGCACAAAAGCAGTGAGGCTTCAATTAGAGGCAATGGTAAAAGTATTTATGCAGCACACAAACAGTAAAGAAGTGAAAATCCCATGCAAGAAAACTCCCTGTCAAAACACTAACCTGGTGCCAATGATTCCACAGGAGCAGAAGAGGCTTTCCCAGAGCCCCCTAGTGAACGCCCCCAACTATACTCAATGAATTTCTAATTGGGAGGTATTCATCAGGGGGAAGGGGAATTGGGATGAAAAGAGAAGAGAGACTGCTTGAAGCTTCTGGTTAACCTCTAGAACTCCTCTCTGTCAGTCTAGTTTAAATCGATCTTCTGCCAACAGGAAGGATACCTCTAGATAATTACCCTAAAAGAAAGAGGGTTATAGACAATGAAATCTACCGTTCTCACACATTGGCTAACTGCATTCTATACTGTAACATGCAAGATATATATATTATACACTGCTCTCTATACCTATTTTGTTTCAAGGACTAGCCTCTCTCTTGTTGATAATTGAGAAGAATTCTCTAGTGTCTTTTCTTACAATGAAGAATTTTTTCATTAATATAGGTATGTATTCTTTTTGCGTAATTATTAATCTTTTCCACAGAATTGTAAGGGAGAGTTTGAGGAGATAGAGTTCAGCTCCCTTAATTGGCGTAAGACGCCTTGGTGAATAACATATCAGTCTCAGGTGATAATTCTCCTTACTTGCTTTTCGAATGCTCATTGCTCTGATACTCTTACTTGTTTCTCAGGTAGTTCACTCTGGAGATGAAGGCTGTGTTTCAGTGAAAATACTTCCTCTGGTTCTGGAGATTCTTTTCCTCTGAATCAAGTGACTCGGAAACTCGGGATCTCAAGTAACACTCAAAAAATTCACGAAGGACCAAAAAGGAAATACCCACTCCTCGGGTGTGCACACCAGCCTATAAATAGGTGGGGAAAAAGGAGGAGTTTTACTCGTGTCAACAAATCTTCTCTGAGGTAATTACTCTCGCGCGAAGGGGAGACGCTGCTCTCAGGAGAATCACAGTTGAAGTGTGCTGCACGAGCATCGCGCAGCCGCACTAGTATCTTGAAGCTTCAGGAAGTCAGTAGGAGGCTTAGAGCGCTGACCCACAAGAGGTTTGAGGCGGCCATGTTGAGCTTTCGCGATGCCGCCGGTGCTCAGATTCCTCAATACCATGTTCAGGAGGAAGCGTGCAGAAGGTAATCGAAGTCTCCAATGGGGATATCGATAGATTCTAAGCCTTTTTTTGTGACCTTTCCTAATTGCCCTAGATATTACATTTGCATTCCTGACAGTACCCCCTTCTAAAGGCCCCTCTAAGAGCCGAGGCTTGTTGGGAAAAGTGTTGTGAAACTCTTTAACGAGCCTTGGTGCATGCACATTTTGACTAGGCTCCCAGGATCTCTCCTCTGGGCCAAAACCCTGCCAATCAATTAGATACAGCAAGCAACCTCTGACCTTTTTGGAGTACAAAATCCGATTTACTTCTAATTCAGTTTCAGAACCCACAAGGATTGGTGATGGTTTTGGTCTCAATCTCAATTTTGGGGGGCTTTTCTTAATCAGGGAAACATGAAATACTGGGTGAACCTTTACAGTAGGTGGCATCTTTAACTTAACTGTAACTGGGTTTACCATCCTGATAACCTCGAAGGGTCCTAGAAATCGTGGTTGGAATTTCCTATTTCCCTTGAGGTGTAGGTGTCGCGTGGACAACCATACCTTATCCCCTCTTAGATATTGTGGGCTTTCTCTTCTCTTTTTATCAGCCTATCTTTTATATGAAATCTTTGCCTTAGATACATTTTTCCCAGCCCTCTGGTAGGCTCTCTGCATTCTCTCACTCAAATCGTCAACTGCAGGTACTGAATCATCTCTCTTGCCCACAAATACACTCGGATTCTTACCATAATTCAGAAAGAAGGGGCAAAAGCCTGTACATGTGTGTATGGCATTGTTGTAAGCGAATTCTGCAGTCAAATTCAGTTCTGGCCACTCACCCTCTTGATCTTGTAAATATAATCGTAAATACTGTTCTAACTCCTGATTGACTCTTTCCGTTTGGCCATCGGTCTCTGGGTGGTAGCTAGTAGAGTACCGAGAGTCAATTCCTAACCTTTTTGTGAAGGCCTTCCAGAATCGGGACAGGAACTGGGCCCCCCTATCAGAGATTACAACCATAGGTACCCTATGAAGTCTTACTATGTGTTGCGTGAACAATTGTACTAATTCTGTGGCTCGGGGCACTGCCTTTAAAGGGATAAAGTGACTAATTTGAGAAAATGTGTCCACAAAAACTAGAATAGTGTTGTAACCTTTGCTGGATGGAAGGTCCACTATTAGATCCACTGATACTGTGTGCCAAGGGTAAGGGGTGGAAGGTAAAGGTTGGCCTTTCCCTTGACACATCCCTCACTAGTCTGAACGTATTGTCTTATCTGACTGTCCATACTCGGCCACCAGAAGTGTCTTTTGATCAACTCCACAGTTTTCCATATTCCTTTGTGGCCAGCTAAAGGATCATCATGAAGAGTTTGTAAGGCTAATTCCTGCAGTTCAGTAGTAGGTAGGTACAAGACTCCTTTGTAGTAGGGAAGGTTGTTCTTAATTTCCCTCTCTGGATCTTCGTCTACCCAATCTCTAATTGCTGTAGTTGAAAAAGTATTCCGTACTCCTAATTCGAATCTCAAATAGTCAGTAGATTCAACAATCTTCCCTTCTGGAATTATCTGCGAAACTTCTCGTGCCTTGGGATTGTTCTCTAAACTTAGTCTCGAAAGAGCATCTGCCTTTCTATTAGAAGAACCTGGTCGGTAAGTTATCACAAAGTTAAAATCTGCAAGGTTAGGGTTTTAGCAGATTTCAAGTACTGTAAGTTCTTGTGATCGGTGAATACAGTTACCACATGTTGTGCCCCGAGCAAGTAGTGCCTCCACCCCTGAAAGGCATCTTTCACTGCCAACAGCTCCTTATAAGCGATGGAATAATTAATCTCTGGAGAGGTTAGATTCCTGGAATGGAAGGCCACAGGATGCAGCTGGCCTGTAGTTCTATGACGGGATAGGATTCCTCTGATGGCTAGGTCCGAGGCGTCAGCCTCAACAAAGAATGGTTCTTCAGGATTTGGATGTTGTAAAACCGGAGCGGTGGTGAAGGCTTCTTTGAGAAATTTGAAAGCTTCTTCAGCCTCTGTGGTCCAAGTAAAAAGAGATCCTTTCCTCAGTAATCAGGTTATTGGAACCACCTTCTGGGAGAAACCTTGGATGAATCATCTGTAAAAGTTGGCAAACCCGATGAAACTTTGTACCTCTTTAACTGATCTTGGGGATGGCCAGTCTCGAATGACCTCTTCCTTTGAAGAGTCCATGACAACTCCTTTTGAGGACAAAATGAATCCTAAAAATTCTACTTCCCTGACATGGAAAGTGCATTTGTCCAATTTAACGTAAAGTTGGTGCTCCTGCAATCTTTTCAGACTGGCCTTAACGTGCATCACATGTTCATCTTCGTTTTCAGAAAAAATCAAGATATCGTCTATGTAGACAACTGCGATCCGATCCAGAAACTCTTTTAAAATGTTGTTTACAAAATGTTGAAACGCTGCTGGGGCATTGCACAGGCCATAGGGCATGACCTGGTACTCAAAGAGTCCAAAACGAGTAAGAAAGGCCGTCTTCCACTCATTACCCTCTGCTACTCTTATCAAGTGGTACGCACCCCGAAGGTCCAATTTGGTGTAGATCGTGGCTCCCTTTACGATCCAGCAGGACGGAGATCAAGGGCAGGGGATATCTATTTTTGATTGTGACCTGGTTCAATGCCCTATAATCAATTCAAGCCCTGAGCTCTCCGCTTTTCTTGGGGACAAAAAATAAAGGAGAGGAGACGGGGGATTGGGAGGGGCGGATGAATCCATTGGCCAGATACTTGTCAAAATATTCCTTTAGCTACTGATTTTCCGGCTCTGTTAGGGCGTATATTCTGCTACAGGGTAGGTTTGCCCCGGTTCAAGATCAATATTGCAGTCATAAGTTATATGAGGCGGAAGCTTACCCACCTCTACCTCGTCAAAAACAGCTGCAAATTCCTGATATTCTCCGGGAACTTCTGTAGTGATTACGGAACCGATGGTCTGTGATGATTGGGCTAGAATGTTTGGTTGAGACGGACCGAGCTTCTCATGAAACCTCCTAAAGCAGTTCTCTTGGCAGTATCTGGAGTTCATATTTATGGTTCTCTTCTCCCTATCAATAGCCGGGTTGTGTTCCGTAAGTCAGGGTAAACCTAAAATCAACTGGAACTGTGGCGCATCAATCAAATTGAATCTCAGCTCTTCACAATGACCGTTGAATCCAGTAAACTCTATCAACTCCGTTTCTTCTGTGATGGGGCCCGAGGAAAGATTGGTACCATCGACGGCTCGAACAACTTCTATAACCTTTTTTTTAACGGACCCGATATTCATCTCTTTGGCGTATTTAATATCGCAGAAGTTTACCGTCGCCCCTGAATCAATCATGACAGATACCTTCTTAATTGTCTTCTGATGGTATCTTGCAGTAAGGGACACTGTTAGATGTGGGGCTGCAGTTTGTAGAGTATTTGCCACTTGCTGCTGGTCTGGAGTTGGCTTTTGTACATTCACCCTCATCAGTGCAACTCCCTTTACTGACGGGGTTTCTCTTTTAACGGTTGGTTGCTCTTCGGTCTCCTTGGACATTCTTTCACAAAATGCCCTGCATTTCCACATTACATGCATCGGTTACCCAGTCTCCTTTTTTCCTTCTCTTCTATGGACAGTGGCCCACGAATGCTGCCAATTTGCATTGGTTCTTCTCCAAGACTAGATTTGGGTGTTTTTTCAACGTCCAATCTTATTCTATCAAAACGTGGAGGAATAAGCCGGAAATCTTCTCTTCTTTCTGACTTTCTTTCATTCAATCTCTGATCCATCTGCAGGACTAGATCAATGAGTCCTGAAACCTCTGTAGGTCGATTCGGAATATGTGCCAGGGAGTCCTTTAGCTTGTCTTTTAGCCCTCTATAAAAAATAGAGGCTCTCTTGGATTCTGGCCAATGGGTTTCAACAATGATTTTGTTGAATTGTGCCAAATAAGAGATGAGATCTCTGTTACCTTGTTTGAGGTCCAATAGTTCATTATCCGAAGCCTGAGTAACTGCTCTTCCATGAAAAATTCTAAGAAATTTGGTTTTAAATTTCTCAAAGTTGTAAAGAATTGGATCATTCTGGGTGACCAACGGCATGGACCAAGCGGCTGCATCTCCAGTGAGATAAGACAAAGGCTACTTTGGACTGGTTTTCTGAACAAATTACAGGCCAACACAAAAAATGCAAGGAGCATTGCGTTAGAAAAATCTGAGCCTTGTGAGGATCACCGCTAAAACGCTCTGGTGAAGCTAAAGGGACAATTGGTGAGACTGCCTGAATGATTTGTGTGGATAACTCTGAGGTGGAAGATGCTGGAATGGTCTCCGTAGGAACAGTGGAGGGACCTGCCGAAATCTCATTTATTCTCTGGAGTAGGTGTTGTGACTCTTGATGTGACCTCTCAAACTTATCTCTCAACATCTTGTATTCTTCAATGGTTGTATTTAACTGACTCTGCATGTTCTCTAAAATTACTGCTAACCCTTTCAGGTCCAACCCTTCAGCCATTCTATCCAGGTGGAAGGTTATTATTGTTGGCACTTCAATCTGTCAAAACACTAACCTGGTGCCAATGATTCCACAGGAGCCGAAGAGGCTTCCCCAGAGCCCCCTAGAGAACGCCCCAAATTATACTCAATGAATTTCTAATTGGGAGGAATTCATCAGGAAGGGGAATTGGGATGAAAAGAGAAGAGAGACTGCCTTGAAGCCTCTGGTTAATCCTCTAGAACTCCTCTCTGTCAGTCTAGTTTAAATCGATCTTCTGCCAACAGGAAGGATACCTCTAGATAATTACCCTAAAAGAAAGAGGGTTATAGACAATGAAATCTACCGTTCTCACACATTGGCTAAATGCAAGATATATATATTATACACTGCTCTCTATACCTATTTTGTTTCAAGGACTAGCCTCTCTCTTGTTGATAATTGAGAAGAATTCTCTAGTGTCTTTTCTTACAATGAAGGATTTTTTCATTAATATAGGTATGTATTCTTTTTGCGCAATTATTAATCTTTTCCTCAGAATTGTAAGGGATAGTTTGAGGAGATAGAGTTCAGCTCCCTTATTTGGCGTAAGACGCCTTGGTGAATAACATATCAGTCTCAGGTGATAATTCTCCTTACTTGCTTTTCGAATGCTTATTGCTCTGATACCCTTACTTGTTTCTCAGGAAGTTCACTCTGGAAATGAAGGCTGTGTTTCTGTGAAAATACTTCCTCTGGTTCTGGAGATTCTTTTCCTCTGAATCAAGTGACTCGGAAACTTGGGATCTAAAGTAACACTCAAAAAATTCACGAAGGACCAAAAAGGAAATACCCGCTCCTCGGGTGTGCACACCAGCCTATAAATAGGTGGGGAAAAAGGAGGAGTTTTACTCGTGTCAACAAATCTTCTCTGAGGTAATTACTCTGGCGCGAAGGGGAGACGCTGCTCTCTCAGGAGAATCACAGTTGAAGTGCGCTGCGCGAGCGTCGCGCAGACACACTAGTATCTTGAAGCTTCAGGAAGTCAGTAGGAGGCATAGAGCACTGACCCACAGGAGGATTGAAGCGGACATGTTGAGTTTGCGCGATGCCGCCGGTGCTCAGATTCCTCAATACCATATTCAGGAGGAAGCGTGCAGAAGGTAATCGAAGTCTCAAATGGGGATATCGATAGATTCTAAGCCTTTTTTTGTGACCTTTCCTAATTGCCCTAGATATTACATTTGCATTCCTGACACTCCCACACCAATTTAGAAAAAGTGAGAAAAATTTGATAAATAAAATGACACCAGAACAAATTAAATCCAATTAATAGAACCGAAGTAGGGAATTTTAAATGTTTTTATTGACAATCTAGTGCCTAAAAGATCGAAGCACAAAAATTCAAAGGGCAAAATCAAAAGTTAAGGGCAACCACAATGGAGCACGGGTATGATACATGAGGTGGATGGAGCCCAGTCTTGGCTGACCTTCAGTCTTCAGAAAATGTTCTGGAGAAAAGTTCATGCGAAGCTAGAGTTCAATAGGGAAAGGCAGCAAGCTGTATCTGAGTAAGTATCATCATCACCAGGGAGTGCTATACGAGGTCTCATTGATGGGGAGCTTGTTGCTGTTGAGCCAAGAAAATAATTTTACCTTTGGAATTAGACAACTTTGTGGAAGTTGAAAACCTCTGGTGAGACTAATCTGTAAGCAAAATCTGAAGAGGGATCCATGAGCTGGATATTGTCACTCAAAGGTACCGACTACTGAAGATAACGTAATGGGAGCTATCACAAATTCAGGCTGGTGATGCTCTTTGGGTGGATCGGCTGGCAGGTAGGTCCTAGTCTTCTGTCAGTTCTTCCGACACTTTTCAGTAAAACATTTTTTAATTCCCAACTTTTAGGTTTAGGGTGGAGCAGCACCTCCAATACCACTTACCCAGATCCAGGACCCTGGGTCCCCTATTTGGGGATTAAGACTCACTCCAGCAGGTGCAGGGTTCAAGGGCTCTGGAGTTTGTTCTGTCTGTAGCTCACACAGGAGACCAGCCAACTAACATGGAGTCACTCTCTTAGTCCTGGGTTCAAGCAGCCAGGAAGGCCTCTAGCAGCAGGACAGTCCACTGTGGTGCCAGGCAGGCCTCAGGCAGCAGGGCAGTCCTATGGTAGCAGCAGCACATCACTTCTCTGCAGAGCAAGGCAGGCCTCAGGCAGCAAGGTAGTCCTCATGGGGTCCAGGCAGTCCTTCTGAAGACTTACATAGGTCTAGGAGTGTACTGAAGAAGTGTTGAAAGGCTCCAATATTTATACTGGTGCCAGCCTTTGAAGTGGTGTACTCTTCCAGGCTACCCCCACATCTGGTTATGGAAAGTTCTTCCCTTCCCCTTTCAAGGCTCCAAGACATTTAGGGTGACAAAAGATGAGCATCAGGTTCTTTTCAGTGTGTACTGGAGGAAACTCTTTGATATGTAAGTGGGGCAGGGAACAGCGCTGCCTCCATCAATTCTGGCAAGATGGCCCATACTGCCTACACTCAGTCCCCTTTGTCACACTGTCTGGCAGGAATACACAAACCCCAACAGCAGATGCATTCACAGTCATGTGACCCAGGACACTGACAGAGGCACAGAATGGCTAGGGCAGGAAAATGGCAACTTCTAAAAGTGGCATTTTCAGAATTATGACTTTAAATCAAACTTTACCATAAAAGAGGATTTTAAATTATAATTCATTTGAGCCTAAACATGACATGTATACCTGCTCCCAATCAAATGTTAGAACTTGTTAAATGTAATAAGGTAACCCAATGTTATCCTAATGGACAGGTAGGCCTTACAGTAGTGTAAAATGAATTTAGGAGTTTTTCTCTTCCAGGACATGTAAAACGTAATAACATATGTCATACAGTGCACCCTGCCATTTGGGCTTTTTAGGGCCTACCCAAGGGGTGACTTATACATGATAAAACGGATGGTTTAGGTCTGGTAAAAGGTTTTTTTGCCAGGTCAATTTGGCAGCTTAAAACTACATTAAAGGTTGCAGTGGCAGATCTGAGACATGTTTTAAAGTGCTACTTTAGAGAGTGGCACAATGAGTATTGAGTCCCACTAGTACCATTTACTTTATAGGCCCTAGGTACCAAGTAGTAACATATACTAGAAACTTAAAAGTAATTAAAATGTGGCAATCAGGTGTAGAGCAATTTTGCCACATTTTAGGGAGTGCGTACAAGTACTTTAGCACTGGTAGCCTTGGTAAAGTGCACGGAGTTCTAATGCCAACAAAAAAATGAAATTCAGAAAACAGGAAGGCTGAAGGTAAAAGGTTTGGGGGAATATCACACCAAGGATGTCAGGTCTAACACATGGTTTTTTCAATCATCATTGTTATAAACTCGAAGGAATGGCTTTCAGATTTCTATCTCATCAACTTCTTGAATTCGCTTGAGACCACCTCCTGTGAAGATCACATCCTACCTTCATCCATCATGAAATCTTTTTGTGGAAATGTCCTCACACCCATCCCCAACATTATCAATGCCGTCTTCAGTCATGAAACATTTTATTAAAACAAGACAAATTGCCCCACCGTGATGAAAAAACTAACCCTGGGCTCAGATGGTTTTGTTTATTTCTGCATCGTCATCCACCTGTATTTCATAGTAAAAATCATATAAAAGCAATTTCAACCTAGTTTGAGGAGCATATCAGCAAGAACAATATTCTACAAGACTATGAAACTGGATTCAGACTACACTACAGTTATTCCTCCAGTAGTCAATTACACGCTCCTCATCTGTGGCAGTAACAACCCCTGCCTTCTGATCCTTCTTAACCTTTCTTTGGCCTTTAACACAGTTGACCACCAAGCATTGGTCTGCATCATGGAAAGATGTATTTGCTTCTCTGCCACAGTCTTGCAATGGTTCACCTCCTATTTAGGCAACTTCCATCCTCTTGTACAGATAGGAATCACAGCATCCCAGAAATGTCCATTATCGTCAAACGGAAAATTGAACCACTCAGGTTGACACACAAAGGCAACAGCATCAAGATCACCAGTACACTGATGTAACTCAACTCTACTTCAATATCTCCCCATCAATGATATTGACTAATTCAAAGCCTGCCTAAAGCTAATTCAGATTTGATATAAAAATACAACACAAATCTCAACCTAAAAAAGACTGCATTCTTCTTTTTGCCAATATCTCCAAACAACCAAAGATTCCAGCATGGGTCTGCAACATAAATCTGGATGGATTGTCCCCTGTGTAGATAAACAATGCTAAATCACTTGGATTCACCTTTGATAGAAGCCTCCCATTCAAAGAGCAGATCAAACCAAGACATTTTGATGCCAACTATCCTACCTGAAGAATAGAACACCCTTTCTTCCAGAAATATGTTTCAGAACATCAGTGCAAGCCCTTGTCATCTCCCATCTGGATAAATACTATGCTTGTTCAACAATCTCCCAGACATCACCTTGGCTCACATGACGTGTATCCTCCACTTTGCAGTGCAGTTCATCAAGGGACTGAAGAAATGTTGCCACATCTCCCCAACACTCAAGGAATTACACTGACTTTCTCTCCAGACCTTTATGAACTTCAAGCTGCATAAGCTGCAACACAATCAGAATAGACAAACCAAAACATCTGTTCAAGAAACGAACCACCTAAAGGTGCACAATATCACACCAGTATCCAGGACACTGCCACACCGAATACCTAGAGTTGCAAGAAGGAAATAACAGAAAGCAAGCCTTTTATATCTATACATCCTGGTTCTGGAATCACATCCCTGCTGACATCAGGCTTGATCCAACCCCATTGCAAATCACAAGGTAGCTGAAAAGACAGTAGGGCTTGATTTTTAATTATAACTCCTACCCATTGCTCAGCAATCTGTTGCTTCCCACATAGGTCCAAGCAACATACCTACTAGTAAATTTACACATGCACACTCACAATGTTTCATCGATTTTGTAACTGTTAGATGGTCCTGCTTCAACTTTCATTGAATAAGACAAATAAAATGTCAACCCCTCTTAAGAACCCTCCTCGGTTCTTTCAACAAGATGAAGGGAGAGTTCCCATGAAACAACAAGGCAAGGCAGGACTATAGCACAGAGTGAATGAAACAAAACATCTGGCTTGACAGGAAAACAATTAAGTCCTGTAAACATCCTGTGAAATCCAAACCAATCATTACAAAATAGAGGGAAGTCCTAAAAAATAAATCCATCATAACATCTCCCTCCCAATAGGAGAGCACACCCCCAGGAAAAGGTGGTTGGGCATCTTCATTACAAAAAGGTAGTCAATGCTTGAGACAGAATAGCTGTAGGCAAAGTGGAAGGCTGTCATGATGTTCTCAATCTCTGACAGGGCTGCCTGCACAAATTCCCATATCATCTCTTAAGTAGAAGCAACTATCTTGGACCCAGCCTGCACAGGAACAAAAGGAATGGGTTTCTCTGGATGGAGAGGGAATACCGAGGGGATTTGGCATGCTGACTGAAATCAATGGGCAGTAAATGATTGCAGCACTACTCCCCCACTCCACCATGGACCACTCTTCTTCATATGATGTGCTCCATATAGACTGATGCAGTCCTGTGTCCTTTATCAAGTGAGATGAAGAACCCACTAGCAGAACATCAGAGTCTTTCAATTTGTTCACATGGGAGTAATCGTGGAATGAAAGAGTCAGCTGCAAAAGTATATCCGAGTTCAAGCACATGCCTGACATTCTATGAGAGAGGTGGAGGAACCACAATGACACAACAAACTATATTTTTTCTTTTTGTATTGTTATAGTTGTCATTAACGTGTACAATACACTTTACCTTACCTTAAATTCCTGTACAAAGGTCTCCCCTTGCAAAAACCAGCTTCACATTCCGCCACCTATTTGTGTTGGTTAATGAGTTTTAGAGATGTGTATTCACACCAAGTTCTTTTAGTTCTGCCACTCTGATGTTTGGTATCACAATCTTTCGTAGAACACCAGTTAGAAGCCACTCACTATTTTCAGGCCACATCAACTAGACAGAGCAACCCGCCTGGTTGTGAAGACCTATCGTGACCTTACAGGGGGGCTTACTGCCTGCCCATTGCTTACCTTTGGTTGGTTTTATTGTCACTCTCATTTGCTTGCTTCTTATTTGATGTCTTGCCTTCCTCTTCTTGTGTTTTCCCCTCCCCTGGAGCATAGCCTCTTTATGTTCCTTTTTATTGGCTGACTTGTATCCTCCAACTGCCCACATTTAGGGAACAACGTTTTTCTTTTTCTTTCAGCACTCAATGAGTTTTCTAGCTTCCTTGTGTGCTGCTTGCCCCCCTCCTGCCCCTGCACCATGTTACTTCTTGCCCCTCTCCACTGATCTGTAAAAGAACAGCAACAGGGTTATTTTTGTAGAGGTATGGCTAAAAGCAGACTTTAAGAACTGCTTTATGTTTTATCTCCTGCATTCCACCTATTGCTTGAAAGCACAAGCTATGGCATGCAAGGGTTTTTATGTGGTTGGAGGAAGGGCCATCTGCTGCACTCGGCTGACATCTGAGGCAGAAGGTGTCGAAAGCATGACATTTCTCCTCAAGCCCCATTAATCTGCTCTCTGGGCTGCCCCAGAAGAGGAGCAAATGGCTGATTCCTAAGGAAAGTATATTAGACCTTCAAAACTGTTCCGCTTTACATTATGACACATACCTATTCTTTTTAATTTCTGTTCAGAGTTTCCGGAGTGAAAAGTATTTGAAAATGTATACTTTTTTAAACAATACAAATACTGGCTAAGCCAACATTTTGGCACTTGCATTATAAAGGTGAAACCTATTGGCTTCGTCAATGCATATTTGACTTTGCAAAAGAAAGTTTATCATTGAGCCGAGTTGTTTAGTGAAATTATCAGAATAATTGTGAGTGAAGTGTCACATGGAAATCATGCATTTGTTGCATACAAGTTATGGTGATATGGATCTGATTACGGTGAATGCTATTGAGAGCCCCCAGTGTAGTGCTGATATCATTTTTGATGAGTATGTAATTTAGGTATTGCCCATTACAGGGCACACGTTTGAAACCTATGAGCTATGTCGGTGTATTTAGGCCTTAGCCCCACACTTGAAGATATGTTGTATGTGTGAGAAACTCCATCCTTTACAGTTTATTATTATCACTATATGCGGTAGAGTAGCTGCCAAGAGTGCAGGAGTTGCAGTGACACTGGGTGTCACAAATGTTAGGTGGCCCCCCCAGCGGCGGCTCCTTTATTAGAGCGTTCTAACATACTCACGCACACTTGTTCCCACAAGTGAAGCAGTGAGAGATGAATTAGTGTACCTCCTTGTGTTCACTTCCCACAATGACCATCAACATCAGTGGCGGCTGGCATCTCCTGCGGGGGGTGGCGGGGCGGGTGGGTGCCCAAGAAAAATTAAATTATAAAATTAAAACGTAACTCACCTGAATGCGACACAATGTCCTCCTCCGGTCCTCTTTTCTCCCCCGGAACTGGCAGCAGCAACTCCCTTGACCAATCAGGGCGCTGTTCTCATGCAGCATGAGAGCAGCACCCTGATTGGATGGAGCAGCCTCACTCTGCGTTCACAGCGCTGTTGAGGCTATAGCTTGCTCTAACCCCAGCTGTCTGGGTTAGAGTTGTTTAAAGTACGCAAGTCTGGCTGGCCGTCTCAAGACTGCCGGCCAAAAACACATGCACACTTTAAACAGTGCTGTTAGACCTGGCATCCTTGGCGTGGGTCTCCCTTCCATTGTTTCGTAATGCCTCCACTATTGCTGATATGCTGGACTAGATGCTCATGGCCACTTTGCCGCTGCTAATCAGTGCCAAAGTGCAAGTGCTCCCTATCGTGAATTGATGTATGTATTAGTGACTCCATGATAGGATGATTGGTTTACTTGTCAGTCCCTAGTACCGTGCACCGAGTGTGCCCAGGGCTTGTAAATCCAATGCTGCTGGTGGGCTTGCAGCACGGGTTGTGCCACCCACAGAAGCAGCTTGTAAAGTGTGTCTCAGGTCTGCCATTGCAGAGCCTGTGTGCAGCCTAGGGCTGCCATGTCGACTTGGTGAGTGCACCCACTTACCAGTCCCTAAACCTTCCCTTTACTGCATGTTGGTCACCCCTAAAGTAGGCCCGAGGGCAGGGTGCATTGTAAGTATAAGGGAGGACATGCCCTGGTGTGTGTGGCATGTCCTAATAGTGAATTACAGCCATTTTCGTTTTTCACTATTGCAAGGCTACCTGCTCCCCATAGGCCAGAATGGGCAGACTGACTATTACACCTTATAGTCAGAACTGACCCAGGGAACATGGTAGAAAAACGAATTTAGTATGCCTGAACTCAGGATGATAAAATACATCTTTTAGTGAAGTTGGTTTTAACATTCTGTGTTTGAAAATACCACTTTTAGAAAGTGGGTATTTTCTTGCCTAACTATCCAAGCCTGCCTCTGCTAGGTTGTGTATTCCTTGTCTGGAGATTGAGTGACAGGGGCTGGGGGTGGCTACAGGAGACAGGGTGAGTCAGCACAGGGCTGAATAGAAAGATCTGCATCCAGAGTGGAGGGAGGAGTTGCACCTGGGTCTGAATAGGGCTGTGCCTGCCTTCTACAATGCAGGCTCCACCTCCTGCCGGGCGGCTGAGCACTCTGCCCCACATTCTGAAAGGAAAGAGGGAGTCAGAAAAACAAAGTGCTCCAGGACTGACCAGAACTGGTTTTTGGCCAGGCAGAGGCCTCTCTGCCTTCAGAGAACAAAGAGAAACTGTGTATAAAAAGGGGACCCAGACCCCTAGGAAATTAGATCACTTTTGGGAACAAGAAGAAACATTTGCTGAGGAGCGGAACCAAGAAGAAACTGAGGAGAGACTATCCATAAGCCTGAAGTGCTGCTTGGGGGATTGGCCTGCAGTGGTTTGCCTGACTGCCAAAGAAAGGAGAAATGAACTTTTGCTTTGCTGTGACTTTCATCAACTTGTGAAGGATCTCCAAGGGCTTGAGAGAGAGCTTGCCCCCTGACCGAAGTCCCAGGACCAGTGGACTTCACCAGCCTTGTGAATTGCTGCTGGAAACGCTGTTTCAGTGGCTACAGGGTTAGGGAGCTGTGACCGACTCTGACGACCGGCTCGGTGTCCTGTAAGCACTGCATCGAAGCACCGTCTCACCCTGCAACGCACGGCCCTGGTCTCACCGACTCTGTCAACGAGCCGCTGTTTGCACCGCATCGAGGGACAACGCGTCCTGCAACGCTTCGCTACGCCGAAACGAACTGGTCCGACCGACACGGTCACTGCTGCTGAGTTCAAGTCTTGTGACCGCACCGGAGTTGGGCACCGCTCGCACGCTCGCGACGCACCGCCCGACTCGCACCGCGGTCCCGGACTGATCGACGCCAGCCCCCGAATCCGGCTCCGTCGCCGCACCGCAACCTGCCAGCACCGCATCAAAGCACCGTCTCGCCCTGCAACGCACGGCCCTGGTCTCACCGACTCCGTCTCGACGACGTCAACGAGCCGCTGCCTGCACCGCATCGAGGGACAACGCGTCCTGCAACGCTTCCATTTTGCATCGCGACCGCGACGTACAGCCATCCGGCTCGCACGCCCGTGCCTGCCGCTTCAAGTAAAGGTACTGTGACCGAGTCTGTCTACGCTGTGTTGGCCCGTCTCGACGCGGTCAGCTGGATTTGTTAGACTCTGTTTGTTCTTGACATCGCCGTAGCCGGAGGAGGCTACCGACTCGCACAGAACCTTGAATTAAGCCTTTTTGATAAGAACTAAGTATTCTTGACAGTATTGTGGATTATTTTTGTCGTTTATGGTCTTGTGGTAATTCTATATAAAATATTCTTATTTTTATAAATATACAACCTGTGTGGTGTCCATTTGTAGTGTTGTCACTTGATTACTGTATGTGTTCACAAATGCTTCACACACTGCCTCTGAACTAAGCCTGTCTGCTCGTGCCAAGCTACCAAGAGGGTGAGCAGGGGTTATTTCAGGAGTGTACCTACTTTCCCTGACTAGACTCAAGGGTCCCTATTTGGACAAAGGTACCTACCTCTGCCAACTAGAGACCCCCAAATCTAACAAGTGCCATACAAGCCCACCCTCCTCCCTGCTGAGTGACATGCTGCTGTCACTCAGCAGCGGCCGTGCCCCCGTCGTGACGCTCTGTTCGGGATGGGGAAGAAAAATAAAATGGTAATAAATAACCATTTTATTTTTCAGTGTTTTGGGGGGATTTTAAATGGGGCAACGCTGCTCCGCACCAACAGAAGAGACGCCCCTGAATGTTAATGCGATTTTGCCTCCCCTCTGCTGCGGAATTAGCATTCCGGAAGACGCATGGCTGCGTTGTTTATACCCATGGGGGAAGATTTACAAGTCCCTTGCGCCACTTTTGCGTCACTTTTCCCATGTTAAAAGTGACGCAAAAGTGGCGCAAGGGGCTTGTAAATCTGCCCCATGATGTTTACAAATGGAGTAAACGTGTATGGGCGCACTGCGTCACTGAGGGGACAGCATTGTCAACTTAAACGTTATTATAACAACTTCATGGTATGGCCAGGTGCTCTCTCGAACAAATATCGGTATTGAGAGAGAGAATACTGCTCCGTTATATTGCTATTTCTCGATTCCTCAGGTTTCTGAAAAATATATTACAAACCCCGCCTTCTTCCGTTGTTTGTGACAGTTTTATTTCGCAGTGAGCAGAGCACACACTCGGCTTTTTGACAGTCGATTCTAATATTAAAAGGATCCTGTCAGTGTTGATTTTGAAAATAATGAACCCAAGAAGTAAAACACATCTACACGCACAAGACAAAAATAACCATCAAATTAAATGTTATGTTTATGTCCATTTATTACCCTGAGTAATGCGAATTACAAACCTACAGAAGTGAGCACAGGAGCACACAAGAATTTGTAAAACATGAACTAAACAGAAGCAGCGAGTTCATGACAGACACAGCAAACCTTTAGTGCAGATTTATATTGGCAACAACACATAATGAAACGGCAGCCATGTACTGCAGAATTGTGGGCAGAAGTATTGCATTTATTTGTATTACAATACTCTGGGGAGAAGACTTTATCTGGTAACTTGAGTGATAAATCTTTCTCTGTAAGATGCAGAGACAGTAATTGCGAATATAGAAAAAAATAACAAATCAAAGCAATAACTTTTTTCACTGTATGAGTTCTATCACATGCTAAAAAATCCAAGTGCAATTAAACTGAATTTTTGTTTCTCACCGAAATCTATGCAACCTTTTTACTTTTTGAGTTTGTTACATCAAATCGGTCTATCAACCCAACTTTCAGTCACAAGAAGTATGTGTTAAGTGTTGGTTTGGTGCTTGATTTAACAGTGGCTGTAATGCTGAACATTACTGTGGCAAGATCATTGACTCACGGTGGCGGTCTGAATCTGCTCTAGTACCAGTAGGGCGGTCGGGCCGCCCTGGGACCACCGCATCCTCTGCACCCACCAGGGAACCGCCATTTCTGGGGCCGTAATACGAGTTTCCTCACCACCACACTTTTCATGGCGGAGCGACTGCCATGAAAAGTGTGGCGTCAGGAAACAAAGGGGGCCCTACAGTGCCCCCTTGTGCCTCACGCCATGTGGATGCACACAGGAGGGCATAACATGTGCCTCCCGGTGTGCATGCACACCAGTACCTGCACGGCATGGACTGCAGAAGTCCCTGCCGTGCAGGTACTGCCTTTGACGTTCCCATTGCGGTACCTATCTCATAGGTACCGCCCTGGGAACGCCAAAGAACAGCCCGCCAGACAGGAAAAAACTCCTAACATGGGTTTGGCAGTGTGGAAAGCGGGGTGGTCCCACTCCCACACCGCCAAAATCATAATAAGGCCCTGAGCTTGCTCGCTTCACTTGCTACATAAAAGTCATACCCAACTTTTATGCCCTACCATTTTCAAATGTCACCAGCCGCCACTGGGCCCTCCTGATCCCTATTTTGTTCGATTTTTCTAGGTTAATCTCAAACACAGGGATTCAGCTTGTGCCTGCTGTTTCAAAGATACGGTCTTTCCATTCTGTTTTGCTGTAAGTATAAGTACATTTTTACTAACTGCTTAAGCTCTTTAATGTTCTTCTGCTGAAAATGGCACTTTCTCCTACCCTGGGCTTGGTTCTTCCACACAATCAAGAACACAAGTCTTGTTTTGTTTTTAAATGTGTAAATTGTGGTCACTGAGGTAGAAAAAAGTGCTCATATGCGAGGTATTACTGTGATAATCACTGATCGATATTTCTTTGTATCCTTGTCCCATTTCAGCAAGGAAAGATTGGGAAATTATATAGGCTATTTGAATCTTCATCTAACTAGCAGACAGAAATGCATCAAGATTGTGCTCATATCGATGGACTTTCAGGAGAAGGAGAGGCTTTTTGCTGTTGACTTTAATTTTCATGCCTTCGTTCAGAAAAATGTGTATTTAATTTGAATAAGAAAAAAATATAAACACATAGGGCCATATTCTCAAGGAAGTGGCGGAGAGAGGCGTTAGCCTTCTTGGCTTAACGCCTCTCCGCCACTTCGAAAGGCGAGGCTGCACCCTATTCTCAAGGATATGGTGCAGCCTCGCGTTTCCCCTGCAATGGTGCTAAGTTTTACAACTTAGCGCCAACGCAAGCACCCTTGCACCAGAGTGCAAGGGTGTCTGCAAGCAGGGAAGTTTGTTTATGTACAGGAAGGTGCGCCTTACAGCACATAAACAAATTTTAAATGCCGGTTTGTAACTTACATGTGTGCTGCTTCATGCAACACACATGCAAGTTACAAAACGGCATTTTAAAAAAAGGTTCCTTCATGTACAGGAAGGGACACCTTCCTGTACATGAACAAACCATGGCATTTTGCTTTTTCCATGTGTGCTGCACAAGGCAGCACAATGGAAAAGCAGAAACGAGGAGAAATAAAGCATTTCTCCTCGTTTCGCCACCTTAAGACCAGATTTTTCCTGGTCTTAAGTTTGGCGCTACCTCCTATTTACGCTGCCCTCGTGAATAGGAGGTAGCGTCAAACTCAATGGGTGTTTCGGTGGAACGCCCACCGCAACACCCACTGCACGCCCCCTTCACGCTAAAAACAGCGTGAAGGGGGCCTATTCACAAGGCAGCGTTAAGCCACTTAACGTGGCTTAACGCTGCCTTGTGAATAGGGCTAAGCCCCTATCGCCACAACAACGTCACTGAAAGTGACGTTGTGGTGGCGATGGGGGCTTGAGAATATGCCCCATAATTGGCAAACAATCTGCAAAAATTCTTTTTTTAAATTAAAATCAAGTACGGGGTATCACTTTCCATTTGGAAAAAATAACGAAAGATAAAAAGTCCATTTAAGGAAAATAATAGGAAGACTTTTGTAGATTCGTATTTAAGAAATTCACGCAAATTTATGGTCTGGGAGGTCCTTTTTTGTTGACAGTTCTTTTTGATTCCATCCTCCACAGTCCTTAACCGAATCACTCCCCTAATAGGAGATATTCCTTCAGACATGTGCACTCTTTGAAGCAACTTTAGGCTCAAAGAAGCAACTTTTGGAGCTTAAAATTATACGTTCACTAGAATCATGTTAACTTTATTTATGAACGAAAGCAGCACTAAAACCTGCACTGCTATTTTAGCGACGGTTTATTTTTTACATTGCTAAACTATTTCCTTATGAATTCTGCTATTCGTGACTGATTTGTGAAAAATATTAAAACAGTTTGTGAAAAAAAATTCTTATTTGACTTGTCCAAAATTATACTCACTCAACAATGGATGCTCTCTGTTCAAGGTCAAATAAACAAATGGACACAATTGATTGGTTTTGTAACGCATATGTTAAAATGTAGCAGTATGTATAGTTTTAGCCAGCAGAAAAGTGTCAGATGACTAACATTTTTAGTGGTGCAAAGCTATTTTGCTCCAACATTTTTACCGATCGGCCATTACAAGAACATTTGCAACACCCAGCCGCTCTAAAAATGATCACCAATTAGACCGATCGGAGCAAATGTGTTTTTTTTTTGTTTTTTTTAATAGGCCGTGTTCATTATGAAACCAGACACAAAGAGAGCTAAATAGAGTTTAGATTATTGTGTGCGTTTTGTATGTCTGAGTGCTTACCGTTTGTGACTTGTGCATGCATAGTGCAAGCGTGTGCCAAAAACTGTAGCCTATTTGCCACGTTTTTCATAGGAGAATGGCTGATTTGTGGCTAGAAAATTGTCACTATTCACACAGGAGGAAATTATGAATGGCATACTTCCAAGTGAACTGTACATTCTGCAGACAAGTAAAGATAAAGAGCATTCAGCATATACCAAACGTCATGCAACTTTTTCACTGGAAGAAAATCACTAAAGTTACAATGCCCAAAATAAGTGTAGGGTTAAAAAAAAAAAAGCCTACCCTGGATGAGGTAGAAAGGTTGAATAGTTGGAACATGGAATGCCGTAGCAGGACTTTGGGCCCGATTACGATGTTGGACTGTCGGTGGCGGTCTGTCCGACATCTGGGGCCACAGTCCGACTGCCGCATTATGATGCGGTCAATCAGAGGCAACGGACGGAGGGACTGACTGAAGCCTCCGACAGGCTCAAGGAGGCCATCGGAGCATCCGTCGGAGGGTAATGCCCTAGAATGGGGGTGGTGCCTGCAGAGGCACCGCCGTAGGAATTACGATATTTCTTTTCCCTCTGCCTTTACATGGCGGTCCGAACGCCATGTAAAGGCCGATGGAATGGGACTTTGGGGGCCACTAGCAGGGCCCCCGTCACCTGTGGGCCTCTGCTATGGGCCCAGGGGGGCGCATGTGGTGCCCCCCCAAACATCCATGCACTATGTGCCAGGCACCACATGGTGCCTGGCATACAGTGCCTAGATGTTTGAAAACATACACTTTACTATTGCGGCTTGTGCTACGGCCCTTTTCCGGCCAGCAGCACAAGCCCCAATAGTGAATGGCATGTTTCCAACTGCTGTGCTGGCAGTTGCATTGTGATTCGGCATGTGCGACCTCAGACTCCTTGTCGGGCGGTCCCATTCCCACTACAATGATAATCAGACGCTTGTCCAACTGGCATCCGTAATGAGGCCCTTTGTACTGTATTTTAAGCTTTAAAACGTCCATGAATGAATTTCTGTTGACATTAAAAACTAACGCTTTTTAAGGACATTCATGTTCTGCTTTGTTTGTTTCCGTGTAATGTATTCTGGCTGCAGAGAGGGAGGGTAAGGTATGACAGCACCTCACACAATCTTTCTATATTATTCATTATTAAATATTCTGAAGCGAAAAAGAAACTCATTGCTGTCACGATTTGGAATTGCATTTTCCAAATTGGTTCCTTCTGATTTGACTTTAGGAAACATATGGTTGGTGAGTGGAAAGTGAGATTGTCACGCTATCAGATCCTACCCAGGGCTTCATTTGCTAAAAAACATTAGGAGCCTCATTTGTGGGGATTTGAAGTAAGTCACCCTGCTGCGCTGCCCTGCATCAAAGTGAAAGGTATGAACGCACCGTATTTATTTATTGATTTATAAAGTTTTATATTGCATGAACATGACTCTTGCAGGGTATCAGAGTGCTTTACAATGATCAAGGCGACATGTGTACAGGTAACAACAATATCATCGAGCATGGACAAGGTGTGGGCATCTCTCCTAGAGAGCAAACCATGGAATCCAGGTGGACCGTAACCTGCAGTACAGAGTAATACTATAGTTTGCGAGGAGTATGCATGCGTGCAGGCAAGGGATTGATCAAGCTCTGGAGTATAGATCATGTGTTTAGCGGCATGGATTTGTTCATCAGTATCCTTTTGACTTCTTTCTTGAATTAGGCAATTGAGGGATTCATTCTGATTTCAGGAGGAAGGGTGTTCCAGATTCTTGGGGCCATGCCTGAGAATGTTCAGTTATATGTTTTCTTTTTATGGAATTTTTGTGGTTTCAGCAGTAGGGAGCTAGTGTGTCTAGATGCTCTGAAGCCACCAGACAGCTCAAGTTTTTTTGCAAGGTACCTCGGAGTGTTGAAATGAAGAGCTTTATGTGTCATGCAGCCAAGTTTCAAATGAATCCTCACCTCATATGGAAGCAAGTTAAGTGATTTCAGGTACGGAGTGATGTGATTGTTCCTTTTTGATCCTGTAATGAGTCTAGCAGCAGATTTAAGAGAGGCCCTTAGTGGCACCAACTTAGCTCTGGGTGGGCCACAAAGGGTTGCACTCCCATAGTCCAACCTGGGAATCATTAGAGCTTGAACAGCAGACTTGAGGTCATCCTGGGGAAGGAAGGGCTTTATTTTTCTTAAGATGCTATGCTCATGTGGAATTTCTCTCCTTTGGTGGCAAAGCTGATGTTTTCCTGTATGTTCAGATGTTTGTCCAGTGTTGCTCCCAGAGATCTAGTTGACTCTCTGATGTATAGGACACAATTCAGTGCTGTTAGTTGTTTAATCCATTCTGCAATGTCTGGAGAGCGTTTGGGTGGGGCAATTAGAAGGAATTCTGTTTTGAGAGCGTTTAGTTTGAGGTGGTTACCAGTAAGCCATGTTTGTTTTTTTGTACGGTGGAGTTTAGAGTCCTAATATGTTCAGCTGAAGAGATTTTTAGGTACAATTGGGTGTCATCTGCGTACATGTGATAGTAGATGTTGGTTGGATTCAGCAACTTGGTTAAATGTTCCATAAATAACTTGAAGAGAGTAGGTGAGAGGGCAGATCCTTGATCGACCCCTAGAGTGACATTTGAAGGGTTGGATTGGGACATATTGACCTTGATTCTTTGAATTCTGTTCTGAAGAAAAGAGGCAAACCAGTTGAGAACCATTTAAGTGGGTCTAGGAGATTGTCATGTTTGATGGTATCGAAGGCAGACGATAGGTCAAGGAGGATGAGAAGGCAGGATTCATTCTGATCCAGCATTTTTAGTGCATCATTAGCAATGTGTGAGTGCTGCTTCTGTGCTGTGGCCATGGCGGAAGCCTGATTGGAACTGGTCTAAGAGACTGAATTGTTGAATGTGGTTGCACAGTTGTACATGTACACATATTTTGAGGAGTTTTGCTAATGCCGGAATTGTAGAGATTGGGCGGAAGTTGTTAAGGTCTGAGAGGTCCGCTGTTGTTTTTTTTCAGATGAGGGTAACCTGCCCAGCTTCAAGGCAGTCCGTTATTGATCCTTGAAGTAGCGAGGCATTGATTATTTTAGGCCAGAGCGGAAGTGGGGACCTTTTGATCTTCCTAAAGACGTTCATTGGAAGAGGGTCACTGGCATGGTTTGAGGGTTTCAGTGTTGTAAGGATTTTGAGGATGGCCCTCTCATCCAAAGTTTTAATATGCTCCAAGTAGCTTTGTTTTTGGTGGTGTGTGCCTGGAGACCTAGTGCCTCCGCATTCAGGGGCGAGGGGGAGCTACAGGGAGGAGATCGAGGAAGGTGCTCTATAGCAGACCGCAGGTCAATGTCTAATAGACTTCTAAAGAAGTTTGCTTTTGAGATTCTAATTTGTTTGTTGTAAAAGCTCCTCCGTACTCACAGAATTTTGAGGTTTTCGAGGGATGGTGAGGTTCTCCATGCTCGATCAGCTAGTTTGAGCTTATGTCTTTCTGTATTTAGACTGTCATTAAACCAAGGTTTGGAGTCTTTGGTAGGTATTCTTTTTAGCTGTAAGGGTGCTATTGAGTCTAAAATGTTCGACATGGAGTTGTTGTAATGGTTTGGTAGGTCATGGACATCCGCCATATCCAAGGGAGGTGTCAGGATGTTGCTGCTGTCGGATATCAGATCATTCCAGTTAAGATAATGCATGTTCCTTTTCCATTGTTTGGGTTCCTTTGGTTGACCCTTTTTTGTCTTCACTGGTTCTGTAATGATAACGGTGAAAGTCTGTCTAGTCACAAAGGATGATAGATTCCAGTTGGATTGCATTACTCTTGGCAATGATAAGGTCCAGGGTCACTCCCAGGTTGTGGGTAGGACCGACACAGAATTGTGGAATTGTGTCAGATTGAGGTCAGCTATGAAGGTTTTCAGGCTGTTGACTGCTTGGTCATTCCAGTGCAGGTTGAAATCACCTAAGAAGATGTGGGTGTTGTGTTGTCCTGCGCTGGTTGAGATGGTTTCTATTATTTGTTCTGTAAAAATGTTGTTGTCCCCTGGAGCCTGATAGATCGTGTGTAGCTTGTGACATGGGTTATTGTTGCTCCAAATGTCAATACATAGATATTCACATGAGGGTATGTCTATTTTATGTGACTGTTTCACTGCAATATTGTTTCTATGTATGCAGGCTATACCTCCGCCAGGTCTGATTGGTCTGTCTAATCTTATGATGTTATGATTAGGTGGCACTAGGAGGACAAGAGTAGGTGAGGAGGCTTCCTTTAGCCATGTTTTAATTAGAATTAGTATGTCTAGCTCGTGAGTGAGAAGGAAGACTGCGATGTCCGCCGCATGTTTCACAACCGATCTACAATTGAATAGCATGTATTTCAGGTGTAGTTTGGTGTCATTTGAGGATGGCTGAGTGATGGGCACTTGCAGAAGGTTTGACTTGTTTACGGCTCTGTGGCTGTGCCTTGTATCTCTGTGTGGGTTAGTAGGGACTGTTTGGATTTGGGCCATATTGCCTCTCTTAGTGGAGTAAGTAGGATCATAGGAGGAGGAGGGAATGAATGTCCTTATCGATAAGCGTCTCCTTCAACCTGTGCTGGCGCAATTCGGCATTGTGGTAGGGTATCGTTTGCCAATTCAGGTGGGGGTAAGGCAGGACCATTGAGATCCTGTTGTCTGTGGGGTGGGAATTCGGCCTGGCGCGGTAATTATAATCTAGGGCGTGGTTGCGCCTGATCCTCTCAGGTGTAGTGATGTTTCCTCTGTTCGTCATCAATTTTGCAGTGATGTTTATGAGGCTTTTTAGATCTGCCTTAAGTAGTTGGAGGTCCTGTGCCATCCAGCTAAGTCTGGCTTCTAAAGATGTGTGAGAGGAGGTGGGCAATGATTGAGTACAAATGACTGAGGATGGGGAGTGCTCAAACCTGTAGTGTATGTGTGCATCAGGTCTGGGTGCCTCAAAGGAGTGGAGGTAGAGTTGTGGATAGCTTGGGACATGAGGCAATGAGGTGGAGAGCAAAAGAGCTGGTTGGGTAAGGTTGTTTGGGACTCTTGGAGCATGGTATTATTCATAATAGGGCTTTCAGACCTCGCACGGGCATTTGTTTGGGTCCCGTGTAGTGTCTCTGGCATGGTCGCTGAATACCAGGTCAGAGGACCCGGGGATATTCATGGTGATCTGGTTGTTTTCAAGGATCAGTGTCTCTGCGATTGTTCCTAAAGGGGGGTGGTAAGGGCTTATTCCCACTTGTTTGTTCAAGGGTAGGGTCTCCAGTTCTCCATGAGTAGGTTGAGTGGTGATGTATTGTGTGTTTTAGACCCTGAGGCCGACCTGTGGGGCAGGGGTATCACTAGAGGCAAGAGAACCTCTGGTGGTGGCTTGGCCATTACTATTTATAGCGTTTTTGATGATAGAGAAGGTTTTATCAAAAATGTATAGGTTGTGGTTTGAGGATTATATAGAGTGATGGTGGCGTCAGCTCTGTAGTTCGGAGAGGGGGCAACCAAGAGTTTGAGTCCTTGCGGAATTTTCCAAGATGTTGTGATCCTGAGCTGAGAGAGCAATGCTTTCCTTCATTGTGCTCTCCTTTTAGTGTAGAAAATTAGATCAGTAATTATAGCTCCTTTTTTTGTGCAGAAATAAGGGTCACAAATTAGCGTTTCTGGATGTAATTTGAGAAATCTGTGTTTTAGAGTTCTGGAAGCCTTTTTTGATAGAGTGGGAGGAATAATGAGTCTGGAGGCATTGAAGCCTACCTATTCCAGAATAGTATCTTGAACTCTCGTATGGTTAGTCTCCATGTCTGGGAGATAAATAGGCACCAATGTCCTCGTGGAAAGCATCCAAAAAGTTCAAGACAGATATTGTACGAGTAAGGGGGGAATGACTTCGTATGTTATAGTAAATGATAAAAATGTGCAAAAGACCTTGCACCCTAGAGGCTTGTTGAGGTTGAATAAGTAGATTAGGGGGGGCACCATCAAAACCATTACAAAGATGGCCGCTCTTTTAGTCGCTGATTAGTAAGCATACTATAGAGCTAACCTCCTTCTATGCTTTTTGTGGACTTCATCAAAGAAGCAGATAGATGGGCTGATTCTAATGGTCCATCATCACTGACAATATCACAGGGCAGTTGATAAAATAAAACAGTCCCTTGTTTATTTTGATCAAGTCAAGTAAGTCCTTCTTTACTGTCTATATACTTTTTATTTAAAGTCCTTTGTTGATTTTGAGCAAGTCAATTCAGTCCCTCTTTGCTGTCAATGGGTTAGTTTATTGGAGACCCTTGTTAATATTAGACAGGAGCAGGCTGCCATTTTGAGGTTGATTGGATGCGTTGGGGCCACAAAATGGGTGTTCAGAAACATGCAGCCTGGTCGTCAAGAGAGAGATTGTGCTTGCTGCTCAGGGAACAACGTGCTCGTCTGAGCCCAGTCGGTCTCGCTACCAGGTCAAAGTGTGTGTCTGCGGACTGCAGGCAGGTCCTGAAGCACCATAGGGGGGGAGTCACACCCCTGCAGCAGTAAGTAAACCCACAGTATTGGATGCTAAAATCTCACAGAGGGCACAGTGGATCGGGCTTCGGCCAGGCCTAGTCATGCCACCTACGAGAGCCCGCCCATAGGCCAGGCCACAAGAACCAGGCAAGGGATGTCCTCCACAGTGGTGAGGCCACAATGAAGCACTCAGAGCGTCCCCTTATGCCACCAACAGCCCGTAATTTAAAACAAACACTGCAGCCACTGGGGGGACGGGGTAAGTGGCCAGCAGTAGCAGAGCCAAGCGGCGGGCTGATTGGAGCTGTCAGAGGCTGGTCCCTTGAGGGAAAACACGACTGTGCTGCCCTAGATGCGGCCCATACCTGGGTTTCCTAGTGTTGACGTGGCGTAGAGTCGTCCGATGCAGAAACGGCCCCACGGGATCGGAGGTCAAGTCTTCCAGGGAAGAGAGGTCGCCACTGGCGAGCTGGATGAAGCAGTCCCACAACGGAACACTGGCTGCAGATTTGTTGCTGTGAGTAGAGAATGTATTGCTGGGCTAGTTACGATTTGCATTTGTTTCTTGATGCACTGATATTCTTTTCGTCATTGGATGGCAGGGTATAAGGCAGGATATTTACAGGTTAGTGATATTTGTCTAATACAATACATTCCTATCCTTTCCCCCAGCACTGGCACCGTTTTGACAGCCTATAGCCAATGCAGGCACCCTTGCACCATGGTGCAAGAGTGTCTGTGTTGTTGGCAGGATTGTTTTTGTGCAGGAAGGAGCACCTTCCTACACAAAAACAGTCCTGAGATGCATTTTCATCTTTCTATGTGTGCTGCAAAAATATAGGACACATGGAAAGAGGAATAAACGAGGAGAAATAAAGTAATTTCTCCTTGTTACGCCTCACCATGGAGGCGTAAGGTTTTGGCGCTCCCCCAGGTTTACATGGTCTTGCAAATTTGCGAAAGCGTCAAAATCCATGGGCGTTGCGTGGGCACACCTACAGCAACGCCCACGGAATGCCTCGCCAGCGCAGAGTAAGGCAACGCAGCAATTTGCGCTGCGTTGCTTTACTCCATATCTATGAGGCCATTTAAAGCCAAGCAAAGTGGCTTTGCATGACCTTATAGATATAATTTTGTAGTTTGCGCTTCCGGAGCATCACAAAAAGTGACACTCTGCCTGCGTAAGGAGCTCATAAATATGCACCTAAGTGCTGGAGCCACAAAACGTTATTAGGAACCTGCCACAGACTTTGCCAAGTTCAGGGGTTGCTCAGTACCAAGGCTCCCTACACATCATTCCACTTCATGCTTCTTTATTCTGCTATGGTTTACTGACAAAATATCGCCTCTGAAAATATCACCATACCAAAATATTGTGACAACAATATCGTTGTCGAAAATATCATCATCCTATACTGGTAAGTACAAAAATATAGAGAAAAAAATAACCTTGTCATTAATATTGTTGTATTAAATATCGTTTTTTAAATGTATATCAATTTAAATATTAAATATATGAAATAGCAACATTAATTTAATAAAAATACAATGAATGTAATGTATATTTAAACAAATATAACAATTAAACATAAAAAAGTTAAACACATATATATATTAATATATATATATATTTACATATATCTAGTTAAAAAATTATTATTAAACTAATAATTTTAATTTATATTTAATTTCATAATTTTTAAAATAATTTAATAATATAACAAATACATATTTATATATACATATACCAAGAACATAAAATATTTAAAAAACAGGACATTTTAATGAAAATAGTTTTAAATAAACAAAAACATATAAATTGTAATAATATAAAATAAATAATAACATTTTACATTTAATACATATTCTATTCCCACTACAATTTATACAAAAGTAGGCACAGTGTTGGACTAAATATGGATAGAATTTACTACTTCCACTTCACACATTGCAACAGTAGGAAAACTGTTACATCACACAGGGGTAAAATTTACTATTCCCACTACAGTCACTGCAACAGTAGAGTAATTATTAAATTGTGGAGGGATACATTTTACTATAGGGAAAGTGTTAGATTGCGGAGCGGTAAAATATACTATTCCCACTCCACTAAGGGGCCGATTACGAGTCTGGCAGTCCACGGACCGCCAGACTTATGGGATTGCGGCGGTCTCCAGACTGCCCTATTATGATTAGGGCAGTCGGACTGCCATTGCCCCACCGCAGCCTCTGGGGAACTGCCGTTCCCTGTCGGTGTTGCGGTGGTCAGGGGCTGAAATATGCTTGGCGGGACTGCTGTGGTCCTGCCAAGCATATTATGAGTTTCCTCTCCGCTGGTGGTGTCATGTAGGTTCCTACTCCATGAACACCATGGCGAAGAGGAAACAAAAGGGGCCCTGCAGGGCCCTTCGTGTGACCTCTGCATGGGGATGCACGACATGTGCCCCCTGTGTGCATGCACCCCAGTTCCTGCACAGCATGGATTTTTCAGTCCATGCCATGCAGGAACTGTTTTCGGAGTTCCCATTGAGGTGCCAGTTTTCTGAAGCACCACCGTGGGAACGCCAAAAACCAGCCAGCCACACAGAACAAAACTCCTAATATGGCAGACAATCTGACCACGGCTTTGGCGGTGTGGCGGCGGGGCGGACTTGGTGCTGTAGCGCCAAAGTCATAATCAGGCCCTGAGTGTAACATTACAAATACAGTTGGATAGTGAAGGGGTACAATTTACTATTTCCACTCCATTCACTACAACAATACGGAAAGTGTTGGATTGCGGAGGGGTAAATTATACTATTCCCACTGCTGTCAGTGCAAAACTAGAGAATGTGTTGGTTAGCGGAGAGGTAAAATATACTATTCCCACTCCAGTCAGTTCAACACTAGGGAAAGTGTTGGATAGCAGAGAGGTAAAATTAACTATTCCCACTCCAATCGCTGCAGCACTAGGGAAAGTGTTGTATTGCGGAGTGGGTAAAATGTACGATTCCCACTCCAGGCAGTGCAACAGTAGGGAACGTGTTGGATTGTGAAGAGGTAAAATATACTATTCCCACTCCTGCCATGGGAAAAGTAGGGAAATTGTTGGATTGCGAAGGGGTAAAATTCACTGACTTGGGTGAGTGCAATACTAGGGAAAGTGTTGAATTGCAGGGGGCTAAAATGTACTATTCTCACTCCAGTCAGTGCAACTGTAGGGAAAGCATTGGATTGCGGTGGGGGAACATTTACTATTCCTATTCCAGTCAGTGCAACACTAGGGAAAATGTTGGATTACGGAGGGGTCAAATTTACTATTTCCACTCCAGTCAGTACAACCGTAGGGAAAGTATTGGATTGCGGAGGGGTCAAATTTACTATTCCCACTCCAGTGAGTGCAACAGCAAGGAAAGTGTTGGATTATGAAGGGGTAGAATTTACTATTCTCATTCCAGTCAGTGCAACATTATAAACAAACAAATTCTCTTCAACATAATAAAATAATTTCGAAAACATAGTGAACAATTAAAAATAGAAATATGTAGAAAATAGAAATACATGATATTTTAGTAAAAAATTAAATTAAATAAATACTTATTAGAATGGTAAATACATATCATAAACAACTACACGTATTATTATAATTAAAATACAAAATATATTCTCAACATAATAACAACTAATAAGTAAAATAATATTTACATTTAAACAAACGATTACAATAATAAATAACATACTTTTTTATAAAATAATTACCTATATTAAAATGTATTGTAACTTAAGTTACATTCTACCCTATAAATTTACTATTTCTACTCCAGTCAGAACAACAGTAGGGAAAGTGTTGGATTGCGGAGGGGTCAAATTTACTATTCACACTCCAGTCAGTGCAACAGTTTGGAAAGTGTTAGATTGCGGAGGGGTAAAATGTACTATTCCCAATCCAGTGAGTGCAACAGCAGGGAAAGTGTTGGATTATGAAGGGGTAGAATATATTCTCAACATAATAACAACTAATAAGTAAAATAATATTTACATTTAAACAAGTAACACATACAATAATAAATAACATACTTTTTTTATAAAATAATTACCTATATTTAAATGTATTGTAACATAAGTTACATTCTACCCTATACTTCAACAAAGTATACAACACATATCTGAAAATGTTATTTAAAATATTATTTACACATGTTACATAATAATATATTACTTAAAATATTAATAATAAAAATGTATTCCTAAAATAATTACAGTTAATTACCACCCCACCATTTATCCTTACCAATAAAACAACTCACACCAAACATATAAATTAGAAAATTATTATTTTCAACATTTTCTAAATTAGATCTCAATTAAAAAGTTATCATTAACAATTAAGTAATAACACATTAATAATATTTAATTAACTTCCAACCATTTACTCCTACAACTTCACCTAATATATAATATAAAAAATACTTTATGTACATATTTAAGATAATTATTTGTCATTTCAATAATTATTATACATTAACTTTTTTATTATATAGTATAATTAATTTACTCTACACCCTTTACACATACAAAAACTAAAACACACACCTAAAAAAACATTTTAAATACCCACCATATACCCCTATAAAATCACAACCCACACCTACAACTTAACTTTAAAAAAATTAATATTTACACTATTAACATAAATATTTATCAAATAACTAATTATCATTAATTAAAAATGAATTATTATTTAATTATAATTAATTTACTTCCCACAATATACCCCTAGAAATTGCACAACATGCTCCTAAAATGTAACTTAACAAAAGATTTATTACATCATTAACATCATTAATTATCGATTTAATAATTAATATCGATGAAAAATTAATTATTTCTTAATTAAAATTAATTTACTTCCCACCCTATACCCTTACAAAACCCACAACCCACACCTAAAATATAACAAAAAAATTAATTGTGCAATTAACATAATTAAATATCAATTGAATAATTAATATTGATTAAAAACTAAATATTAGTTAATTATATTTAATTTACTTTCCACCCTCTACCCCTATAAATCCCACAGCCTGCACCTAAAATTAAAAGTAAAAAAACATTTTTGCAATTAACATAATTAATAATTAATTACATATTTATGAATAATAAAAAAAATAATTATGAATTAATTATAATTAATTAACTTCCCACCCTGAACCCCTATAAACCACACAACCTGCACCTAAAAGGTAAATTAAAAACAAATGAATTGCACAATTAACATAATTAATTATACATGAAATAATTTCTATTAATTCAAACTAATCATTATTTAATTATAATTAAATTACTTCCCACCCTGTACCCCAGTAAACCCACAACCCGCCATCGTACTAAAAATCCCAAAATTGTAATACATTACATTTAATAACTGCTAAAAATTTAGCAACTATATTAAAAATATAAACAATAATTATACAAAAAATGTACATCATCACATTTAAAATATATGCTATAATACATAATGTCAATTAAAAAACGATATCATTAACAATTATAATTTTTGTGAATGATATTAATGACTTCGATATTTTCAAAATCGATATTACTTACCTTAAAATCGATATTCTTGCAGACGATATTTCCATATCACGATATTTTGTATATGATATTTTGGTAGGACAATATTTTGGTTTCGATATTTTGTCTGAATATCATCTGCTACTTTACACTACCTGTCTCTATCTCACTCTAGCAGTTTCTTTTACATTTGTGCTTTCTCTTTTAGTCACTGTTTACGCCGGCTTTTTGGCTTTTTTAGCTCTTACTCTGGATCACCTGCAGCATCACAGCATTGGCAGACTTGTCAGCCTGTGCACTGTCATTATGCACATTTGCAATGGGAAGGTACTTCAGCCCCAGGGTTTTAAACTTCATAAATTAAAGTCGAAGGAGCACCAATGGTCTTGCATTTGTTTACAATAAAACAGATTACTGTTTCAGCAGTTCATATTTGAAAGGAGAACCCCCTTTAGTAATAGAAATAATCCTAACATTTTGTAGTGAAATAAAACAGAAAAGGTTTTTCACTGTGTAGGCTTTGCTAGACTTTTACCTGAACCTTCCAAGATGGGACTAAAATTAGTGGTGTGCCAAATTCACATAAGTATGCAAAATGTTGGCAAAATTATGCGTAATTATGTGAAGTACGAATCTGTCATTTAGCATTATATTTTAGTGTGTAAAGTATGCAAGGGAGAGGAGTGACAACCCCAGAGCCTACACCTCTTGGACAGGACTATAATCTCACATATTATAGACTAACTTTCTGGGTCCGATTATGATGTCGGTCGGCCTATTTATTGAGCTAAAATATTTGTGTAATAAACACTGAAAAAACAAATATGTCACGAAAAACAGAAGAATCTCATTTATTGCACTTGATTGAGTGAACAACAGTAACACATTTCTGCATTGATTACCTCATATCCTCTATATAATGTATTTTAGTGTGAAATTCACCCTCAAGTAAATTTTTGATGCAAGGATCAGATAGCAGCCAATTGAATTCTGCTTTTCACTTGCATTCCTGGTAAGTTTTTACAGGGAATGGTGCATTTGCTATACATTGCCGCAAATGGCACACTATTACATAAAGTGGCGTAATGGCATCATTTTGAGAATTTTGCATACGAAGTGTAACGTGAAATTTCTGAAATTGCATGAATTACACTGACGTAATTTAAATTTAAGGTCACCACGCCGGTACACAGGCAACATTGGAGTACTCTCCTTTTCCAAGGCAAACTCGAGACACAGGTTGTTGTTACCCTGGCAATAGGGAATATAATTGCATACAAGAGGAGGAAGATTACTACTCCTTTTTTAATACTGATCCACTGAGAACCTTGAGATTGATTTAATTTTTCAACAATATGATTTTAGAGTTAGATATATGTAAGAACCGCCCTGATGAAGTCAGAGGTTCATGTACCTAATGACGAAACACGTGTTGGCTACTGGACTTACCAGAGTGACTACAGAATGTATTGAGAACATCTAATACAGTATGAAGAAGAAAAATAAAAAGACAAAGAACAAAGAAACACTACTGTACTCATGTACTGTTATTCTGGACATGGGTTTGCTCAGGGGTCACAGTAAAGTAATTTGAATTTCGTTCAGGCCTAATTTAAATCTTTATTTCCTATTTCTGTGTGGGAAAATGCTAGAAAATTGCTTAAAGGCCATTTCTTAATATACAAAATCAGAATAAATTATTAAATCAGATTTTTGTTAACTTAAGTGGAAAAGTAACATACTTTTTGCTGCCTTAGTTAACATTGGCCTAAAACCAGTTTTACCACTCAGCCTCACCAGAGCTGGAAAACACATCTTTGGCTGGGAGAGTTAACAACCCTGGATCAGAGGACAATATCCTGCCTCCTAACCCAGGGAGAGCAGGTGACAGTTAATTGCTAACCACTTGTAATGAATTAGCTATCTGGGAAGAGACAGAAACAATTGGCAAAAAAGGCACTACCTTTTTTTAACTGGAGATGCAAGGAAGGGATTCTCCGATTCATTCCTAGGAACCTCACAGAAAGCCAGGCTCTAGTCACAGCAGGGTTGTGAGCCAGTTTGGACATTCTCAGATGTGAGCAGAGGTTTTCTAAGTAGAGGTGTGACTAAGGATGTAAATACAGGCTAAATGCAGGCTTGCCTAGTGGTAGAAGTGTTCTGATATAAGGATAGTGGCAACACTCTTCTACATTGCCTCCCAGATATCACAGTGGTCCTTCTTAATGTAGTCTACATGCTACAGCACTCCTCACCAAAAGGTCTGAAGAAATATGACCACAGCACTCCCACCCTTATGGAAAGCCAATAGCTCTACTTGCAATTTTGAACCATCTTCATGAACAGTCTCATCACCTACAAATCCATCACAAATGGCAAACCTCCCTGTTAGGCTTGCAAATTAATCATTTCCAGCAGCATTTGTCATACCCTCAGGGAATGTCCCACCAGACTAGGAATGAATACATGTTAAAAAGTAAAATACAGAAATTAGTGTTCTTTGGCTATGCACCCAGAATCTGGAAACATATTGATGTATACACCAGGATCACCCCAAACCTTATTCATCAAATTAAAGTGATTTAGATACAACTCTTCAAAGAGCACTACATCTTAATGCATCATACAGTCCCCTTCCACTCTCTGAACCAAGCAGTTTCTTTACCTCCACCCTGTAAAAATCATTGATGGCTTTGTTTGCTTGTGGCCTTGTACAGAGCTCCGTTGCAAATGGCTGAATAATCTCTATACAAATACCCATATGCATACAAAACAGCTTTCAACATTGTGGATGGGGCAGTTTGGGGGTCGTAGGCATCACAATGGGGCACTTAAACTATACATTCACACCTAACCAAGGGTCACATAATTATTCAATTTCTGAAAAGATCATACTTATCAAGGTTTGAAACACGAGTGAGTATCGGCTCCCCTGCTACCCAGCTTGTGTACAGCAGATATGGATTCAGAACTCCCCAAGTTACAGTATTTTCCACCTAAACTTAGCACAACTGACTTGTTTATTTTAATACACAGCTGGCCATACTATATTTGGCCTCAAGAAAATGTTAGCAACTTTATAGGACTAAGGTAAAAAAAAACTGGAAATCAATCTCTCAAGGGCCAAATAATATTAGTACTTGATCCTACATTTTAAAAAGGCAGGAAATGGCATATTATCTCATTGTAGGTGGAATGAACTTCTTGATGTAGGTGTCTGGGACTCTTGCTGGATGAAAGGAGGATCTACATGTGCCATTTCAAGGACTCATGCTTGAATTTTTTGTCTATATGAGTCGTATTGGAAAATCCCTAGCAACTGCAGGTTGAGGATTCTGCACGAGATCATAGCTAAGCTGATGCAGTGACTAGTTTATGGTAATGAGGTCCTTTGTGAAAGCCTAGTAAAATGCCTAGATGTGTTACATTGCTGTATATTCATAAGGTCACTCAAGCTTCCAAACTGATCTGTGCAAGCCCATGGAAGCCTTGAGTTTGGCTTAGTGAGACAATCATTAACCTCAGAGGCACAGTTTGTGAAGGTATGATTTTAAGGTGGGAATGAAATGCAAGGTCATTAAAATCACAGATATGAGCAAGCTTATGTTAAAAAAGTGAGCTTCTCAAATCTGTGGGATTCCTGCCTGAGCATCAGTGCTCTCAAATCTGCCCTTGGTTTTAAACTGGGACAAGGATACAACATACCCAACAAGTCATATCTTTATTAGGAATCCAGTTGAAGTAAATCTCATTTAATTATGATTACCAGTGTTTGCAAAGAAGAAACATTCATGGGTCACTCTGGGTTGATACTTATCAGGGGGCTTGAGTACCTACCTGCATTTACTACCTTCCAATTTTACTAGACCCAAATGTGCTGGCTTACAATTTCTGCTGATAATGGCGAATAACGCTGGAAAATGCATGCAGCTATTAAGGAGAACTGCTTTCTTCGTAGGCAGAAGAAGGAGATGTTGGTACAACTGATTTGCATTTGTCCAACTTTTGATATTGACTGCAGGTTTCAACTGAAACAGTTCCTTAACCAAGTGAATCTGTGGGCGTGCAGGACATTGGGCCTGATTTAGATGTTTGCCGATGCGATACTCCGTCACAAAAGTGACAGATATTGCGCCCGCAGAAATAGAAGTGCAGTATATCGTATGGCACTTGTAATACAGCGGACTCAATAGTCAGTAGTGTTTCTGACAGAGCAGCCCATCCACCAAACTCTAAATCAGGCCTCTTGTCTTAATGGAAGGAATTTACGATCAATGGCAATATTTGCTAAATAATGGATCCATACTGCTTTGTTTATACAGTCAAAAACAATGGAACAAATATATACAGCTTATATGGAAGAGGTTTGACAAGATAAGTGAACCCAATATTTTTGCTGACTGGCATCTGGTTCTTTTTTTTGGTAACAGCCTGGCTTTGTCAAAAAGTGTTACTCAGAAATGTTCTCATGTATTAAACCTAAACTATGATCATTAGTAAAGCAATTTCTGTGAGGAATGCTTTTTTTAAAACTTCTGTGAAGAGGGCTATGACCAAATTCCAAAATGGTTTTTATAAGCGATGTCCAGATGATGGTCTTGTGATTAATAAGTCGTACAACAATTTTTTTAAATTGCTTTTATCTTGATATATTGGATTAATTGTAATGCTGCTAACTAATGACACACTGAATTGATTACTTATTTAACCCCTTCGCTGCTAGGCCTTTTCCCCCCCTGTGCTAAGCCTTTTTTTGGCTATTTGGGGTAGTGCGCGCTTAGGCCCCTGTAACTTTTTGACCACGTAAGGTATCCACGCCAAATTTGCGTCCTTTTTTTCTAACATCATGGGGATTGTAAAGGTACCCAGGGTTTGTGGATTCCCCTGGAGGGGACCCAGAAATTAGCCAAAATACAGCAACATTTTGTTTTTTTGGGGAAAAATGCGAAAAAAGGGCTACAGATGAAAGCGTCTTGTTTTTTCCCTGGAAATGGCATCAAAAAAGGGGTTGTGGTGCTGAAATCACCATCTTCCCAGCTTTCAGGGACAAGCAGACTTTTGTCAGAAAACCAACTTTTTTACACAGTTTTGGCATTTTTCTGGGACATAGCCTATTTTTGCTATTTTTTGTGCTTTCAACCTCCTTCCAGTTAATGGTAGAAATGGGTATGAAACCAATAATGGATCCTAAAAAGCCATACATTTCTGAAAAGTAGACAAACTTCTGAATTCAGCAAGGGGTCATTTGTGTAGATCCTTAAAGTTTTCCTTATAGAAACTAACAGTTAAATGAAGGAAAAATTGAAAATTAGTTGAAAAAAACAGCCATTTGTGTCAACGTTTTCACCTGTAACTTCTTCTAATTATGACAGCTATTTGAAAGCAATATACCATTATATCCGCTGGACCTTTCTGGTTGTGGGGATATATAGGACTTGTAGGTTCACCAAGAACCCGACGAACCCAGAGCCAATAACTGAGCAGCATCTTGCAATGGTTTTGTACCGGGTATATAGCAATTATTTTGGGAAAATGTATACATGGAAAAATTGTTATGAAAGACACCTATGTATTTCTGAAATGGGAACAAAATGTAGATTTTAGAAACAGTAGATATTTGCACATTTCCGAAATTGGGAGTACCCATACTAGCATGGGAATTATAGGTCATTTTTCAAAATGACTTATTTTTTACACATTGTCTTTCATTTGGAAGGCAGAAATGCATCGAAAGTCAATAGGTAATAACAGTTGCTCTACAATTCTGTGTTACCCTAAGTCTCCCGATAGAAATGGTACCTCACTTGTGTGGGTAGGCCTTGTGCCCACAACAGGAAATGGCTCAAAATGCAACGTGGACGTACCACATTTTCACAATGAAAAATTACCCTTTTTTTGCAAAGTGCCTAGCTGTAGTTTTTGAACCCTAGCTCTGCGGGCACTTAGGGAAACCTAGCAAACCTATACATTTTTGAAAAGTAGACACCAAGGGGAATTCAGGATGGGGTGACTTGACTGGCTCTCACCAGGTTCTGTTACCCAGAATCCCTTGCAAACCTACAAAATTGGCAAAAAAACCACATTTTCCTCACTTTTCTGTGGTGGAAAGTTCTGGAATCTGCGTGGATCCACAAAATTCCACGCACCCCGCATTCCCCAAGGTCTTCCCAAAAAAATGGTACCTCACTTGTGTGGGTAGGCCTAGTGCCCGCGACAGGAAGCAGCGCAAAACGCAACGTGGACGCACCACATTTTCACAGTGAAAAATGACCCTTTTTTTGCAAAGTGCCTAGCTGTAGTTTTTTAACCCTAGCTCTGCCGGCACTTAGGGAAACCTAGCAAACCTATACATTTTTGAAAAGTAGACACCCAGGGGAATCCAGGATGGGGTGACTTGACTGGCTCTCACCAGTTTCTGTTACCCAGAATCCCTTGCAAACCTACAAAATTGGCAAAAAAACCACATTTTCCTCACTTTTCTGTGGTGGAAAGTTCTGGAATCTGCGTGGATCCACAAAATTCCACGCACCCCGCGTTCCCCAAGGTCTTCCCAAAAAAATGGTACCTCACTTGTGTGGGTAGGCCTAGTGCCCGCGACAGGAAGCAGCGCAAAACGCAACGTGGACGCACCACATTTTCACAGTGAAAAATGACCCTTTTTTTGCAAAGTGCCTAGCTGTAGTTTTTAACCCTAGCTCTGCCGGCACTTAGGGAAACCTAGCAAACCTATACATTTTTGAAAAGTAGACACCCAGGGGAATCCAGGATGGGGTGACTTGACTGGCTCTCACCAGTTTCTGTTACCCAGAATCCCTTGCAAACCTAAAAAATTGGCAAACGAAACGCATTTTCCTCACTTTTCTGTGGTGGAAAGTTTTGGAATCTGCGTGGATCCACAAAATTCCACCCGCCCCGCGTTTCCCAAGGTCTTCCGAAAAAAATGGTACCTCACTTGTGTGGGTAGGCCTAGTGCCCGCGACAGGAAGCAGCGCAAAACGCGACGTGGACGCACCACATTTTCACAGGGAAAAATGACCCTTTTTTTGCAAAGTGCCTAGCTGTAGTTTTTGAACCCTAGCTCTGCCGGCACTTAGGGAAACATAGCAAACCTATACATTTTTGAAAAGTAGACACCCAGGGGAATCCAGGATGGGGTGACTTGACTGGCTCTCACCAGGTTCTGTTACCCAGAATCCCTTGCAAACCTAAAAAATTGGCAAAAAAAACAAATTTTCCTCACTTTTCTGTGGTAGAAAGTTCTGGAATCTGCGTGGATCCACAAAATTCCACCCACCCCGCGTTCCCCAAGGTCTTCCGAAAAAAATGGTACCTCACTTGTGTGGGTAGGCCTTGTGCCCACAACAGGAAATGGCTCAAAATGCAACGTGGACGTACCACATTTTCACAATGAAAAATTACCCTTTTTTTGCAAAGTGCCTAGCTGTAGTTTTTGAACCCTAGCTCTGCCGGCACTTAGGGAAACATAGCAAACCTATACATTTTTGAAAAGTAGAGACCCAGGGGAATCCAGGATGGGGTAACTTGACTGGCTCTCACCAGGTTCTGTTACCCAAAATCCCTTGCAAACCTAAAAAATTGGCAAAAAAAACAAATTTTCCTCACTTTTCTGTGGTAGAAAGTTCTGGAATCTGCGTGGATCCACAAAATTCCACCCACCCCGCGTTCCCCAAGGTCTTCCAAAAAAAATGGTACCTCACTTGTGTGGGTAGGCCTAGTGCCCGCGACAGGAAGCAGCACAAAACGCAATGTGGACGCACCACATTTTCACAGTGAAAAATGACCCTTTTTTTGCAAAGTGCCTAGCTGTAGTTTTTGAACCCTAGCTCTGCCGGCACTTTGGGAAACCCAGAAAACCTATACATTTTTGAAAAGTAGACACCCAGGGGAATCCAGGATGGGGTGACTTGACTGGCTTTCACCAGGTTCTGTTACCCAGAATCCCTTGCAAACCTAAAAAACTGGCAAAAAAACCACATTTTCCTCACTTTTCTGTGGTGGAAAGTTCTGGAATCTGCGTGGATCCACAAAATTCCACCCACCCCGCGTTCCCCAAGGTCTTCCCAAAAAAATGGTACCTCACTTGTGTGGGTAGGCCTAGTGCCCGCGACAGGAAGCAGCGCAAAACGCAACGTGGACGCACCACATTTTCACAGTGAAAAATGACCCTTTTTTTGCAAAGTGCCTAGCTGTCGTTTTTTAACCCTAGCACTGCCGGCACTTTGGGAAACCTAGCAAACCTATACATTTTTGAAAAGTAGACACCCAGGGGAATCCAGGATGGGGTGACTTGACTGGCTCTCACCAGGTTCTGTTACCCAGAATCCCTTGCAAACCTAAAAAATTGGCAAAAAAAACACATTTTCCTCACTTTTCTGTGGTGGAAAGATCTGGAATCTGCGTGGATCCACAAAATTCCACCCACCCTGCGTTCCCCAAGGTCTTCCCAAAAAAATGGTACCTCACTTGTGTGGGTAGGCCTAGTGCCCGCGACAGGAAGCAGCGCAAAACGCAACGTGGACGCACCACATTTTCACAGTGAAAAATGACCCTTTTTTTGCAAAGTGTCTAGCTGTCGTTTTTGAACCCTAGCTCTGCCGGCACTTTGGGAAACCTAGCAAACCTATACATTTTTGAAAACTAGACACCCAGGGGAATCCAGGATGGGGTGACTTGACTGGCTCTCACCAGGTTCTGTTACCCAGAATCCCTTGCAAACCTTAAAAATTGGCAAAAAAACACATTTTCCTCACTTTTCTGTGGTGGAAAGTTCTGGAATCTGCGTGGATCCACAAAATTCTACCCACCCCGCGTTCCCCAAGGTCTTCCCAAAAAAATGGTACCTCACTTGTGTGGGTAGGCCTAGTGCCCACGACAGGAAGCAGCGCAAAACGCAACGTGGACGCACCACATTTTCACAGTGAAAAATGACCCTTTTTTGCAAAGTGTCTAGCTGTCGTTTTTGAACCCTAGCTCTGCCGGCACTTTGGGAAACCTAGCAAACCTATACATTTTTGAAAAGTAGACACCCAGGGGAATTCAGGATGGGGTGACTTGACTGGCTCTCACCAGGTTCTGTTACCCAGAATCCCTTGCAAACCTAAAAAATTGGCAAAAAAAACAAATTTTCCTCACTTTTCTGTGGTAGAAAGTTCTGGAATCTGCGTGGATCCACAAAATTCCACCCACCCCGCGTTCCCCAAGGTCTTCCGAAAAAAATGGTACCTCACTTGTGTGGGTAGGCCTTGTGCCCACAACAGGAAATGGCTCAAAATGCAACGTGGACGTACCACATTTTCACAATGAAAAATTACCCTTTTTTTGCAAAGTGCCTAGCTGTAGTTTTTGAACCCTAGCTCTGCCGGCACTTAGGGAAACATAGCAAACCTATACATTTTTGAAAAGTAGAGACCCAGGGGAATCCAGGATGGGGTAACTTGACTGGCTCTCACCAGGTTCTGTTACCCAAAATCCCTTGCAAACCTAAAAAATTGGCAAAAAAAACAAATTTTCCTCACTTTTCTGTGGTAGAAAGTTCTGGAATCTGCGTGGATCCACAAAATTCCACCCACCCCGCGTTCCCCAAGGTCTTCCAAAAAAAATGGTACCTCACTTGTGTGGGTAGGCCTAGTGCCCGCGACAGGAAGCAGCACAAAACGCAATGTGGACGCACCACATTTTCACAGTGAAAAATGACCCTTTTTTTGCAAAGTGCCTAGCTGTAGTTTTTGAACCCTAGCTCTGCCGGCACTTTGGGAAACCCAGAAAACCTATACATTTTTGAAAAGTAGACACCCAGGGGAATCCAGGATGGGGTGACTTGACTGGCTTTCACCAGGTTCTGTTACCCAGAATCCCTTGCAAACCTAAAAAACTGGCAAAAAAACCACATTTTCCTCACTTTTCTGTGGTGGAAAGTTCTGGAATCTGCGTGGATCCACAAAATTCCACCCACCCCGCGTTCCCCAAGGTCTTCCCAAAAAATGGTACCTCACTTGTGTGGGTAGGCCTAGTGCCCGCGACAGGAAGCAGCGCAAAACGCAACGTGGACGCACCACATTTTCACAGTGAAAAATGACCCTTTTTTGCAAAGTGCCTAGCTGTCGTTTTTTAACCCTAGCACTGCCGGCACTTTGGGAAACCTAGCAAACCTATACATTTTTGAAAAGTAGACACCCAGGGGAATCCAGGATGGGGTGACTTGACTGGCTCTCACCAGGTTCTGTTACCCAGAATCCCTTGCAAACCTAAAAAATTGGCAAAAAAAACACATTTTCCTCACTTTTCTGTGGTGGAAAGATCTGGAATCTGCGTGGATCCACAAAATTCCACCCACCCTGCGTTCCCCAAGGTCTTCCCAAAAAAATGGTACCTCACTTGTGTGGGTAGGCCTAGTGCCCGCGACAGGAAGCAGCGCAAAACGCAACGTGGACGCACCACATTTTCACAGTGAAAAATGACCCTTTTTTTGCAAAGTGTCTAGCTGTCGTTTTTGAACCCTAGCTCTGCCGGCACTTTGGGAAACCTAGCAAACCTATACATTTTTGAAAACTAGACACCCAGGGGAATCCAGGATGGGGTGACTTGACTGGCTCTCACCAGGTTCTGTTACCCAGAATCCCTTGCAAACCTTAAAAATTGGCAAAAAAACACATTTTCCTCACTTTTCTGTGGTGGAAAGTTCTGGAATCTGCGTGGATCCACAAAATTCTACCCACCCCGCGTTCCCCAAGGTCTTCCCAAAAAAATGGTACCTCACTTGTGTGGGTAGGCCTAGTGCCCACGACAGGAAGCAGCGCAAAACGCAACGTGGACGCACCACATTTTCACAGTGAAAAATGACCCTTTTTTTGCAAAGTGTCTAGCTGTCGTTTTTGAACCCTAGCTCTGCCGGCACTTTGGGAAACCTAGCAAACCTATACATTTTTGAAAAGTAGACACCCAGGGGAATTCATGATGGGGTGACTTGACTGGCTCTCACCAGGTTCTGTTACCCAGAATCCCTTGCAAACCTTAAAAATTGGCAAAACAAACAAATTTTCCTCACTTTTGTGTTGTAGAAAGTACTGGAATCTGCGTGGATCCACAAAATTCCACCCACCCCACGTTCCCCAAGGTCTTCCGAAAAGTATGGTACCTCACTTGTGTGGGTAGGCCTAGTGCCCGCGACAGGAAGCAGCGCAAAACGCAACGTGGACGCACCACATTTTCACAGTGAAAAATGACTCTTTTTTTGCAAAGTGCCTAGCTGTAGTTTTTTAACCCTAGCTGTGCCGGCACTTAGGGAAACCTAGCAAACCTATACATTTTTGAAAAGTAGACACCCAGGGGAATCCAGGATGGGGTGACTTGACTGGTTCTCACCAGGTTCTGTTACCCAGAATCCCTTGCAAACCTTTAAAATTGGCAAAACAAACACATTTTCCTCACTTTTCTGTGGTGGAAAGTTCTGGAATCTGCGTGGATCCACAAAATTCCACCCACCCCGCGTTCCCCAAGGTCTTCCAAAAAAAATGGTACCTCACTTGTGTGGGTAGGTCTGGTGCCCGTGACAGGAAGCAGCGCAAAACGCAACGTGGACGCACCACATTTTCACAGTGAAAAATTACCCTTTTTTTGCAGAGTGCCTAGCTGTAGTTTTTGAACCCTAGCTCTGCCGGCACCTAGGGAAAACTACCAAACCCACACTTTTCTGAAAAGTAGACACCCGGGGAATTCCAGGGAGGTATGGCTTGCGTGGATCCCCCAACGTTTTCTTACCCAGAATCCCCTGCAAACCTGACACTTTGCTGAAAAAATCCCTTTTTCACACATTTTTGTGTGGTAAAGTTGTGGCATCACTGGGCTGACACAAATTTCCTACCACCCAGCGTCCCCCAGGTCTCCCGATAAAAATGGTGCCTCACTCGGGTGGGAGGCCCAAGTACCCGCGACAGGCAAGGGCCCACAACGTATTGAGGCAACCTCAAATGGCCTATCACAAAACGACCTGGCTTTGCAAGGGGGTCCCATGACGTTTTGGCCCGGGGCTCGGCGGTCACCTAGGGAAACCTACCAAACCCACACATTTCTGAAAAGTAGACATCCGGGGATTCTAGGAGGTATGGCTTGCATGGATCCCCCAACGTTTTCTTACCCAGAATCCCCTGCAAACCTGACATTTTGCTGAAAAAATCCCTTTTTCACACATTTTTGTGTGGTAAAGTTGTGGCATCACCGGGCTGACACAAATTTCCTACCACCCAGCGACCCCCCAGGTCTCCCGATAAAAATGGTGCCACACTCGGGTGGGAGGCCCAAGTACCCGCGACAGGCAAGGGCCCACAACGTATTGAGGCGACATTAAAATTGCCTATCACAAAATGTTGTGGGACCTTGCCTGTCGCGGGTACTTGGGCCTCCCACCCGAGTGAGGCACCATTTTTATCGGGAGACCTGGGGGAACGCTGGGTGGTAGGAAATTTGTGTCAGCCCGGTGATGCCACAACTTTACCACACAAAAATGTGTGAAAAAAGGGATTTTTTTCAGCAAAATGTCAGGTTTGCAGGGGATTCTGGGTAAGAAAACATTGGGGGATCCACGCAAGCCATACCTCCCTGGAATCCCCCGGGTGTCTACTTTTCAGAAATGTGTGGGTTTGGTGGGTTTGGTAGGTTTCCCTAGGTGGCCGCCGAGCCCCGGGCCAAAACGTCATAGGACCCTCCTTGCAAAACCAGGTCGTTTTGTGATAGGCCATTTTGAGGTCGCCTCAATACGTTGTGGGCCCTTGTCTGTCGCGGGTACTTGGGCCTCCCACCCGAGTGAGGCACCATTTTTATCGGGAGACCTGGGGGACGCTGGGTGGTAGGAAATTTGTGTCAGCCCGGTGATGCCACAACTTTACCACACAAAAATGTGTGAAAAAGGGATTTTTTCAGCAAAATGTCTGGTTTGCAGGGGATTCTGGGTAAGAAAACGTTGGGGGATCCACGCAAGCCATACCTCCTGGAATCCCCGGGTGTCTACCTTTCAGAAATGTGTGGGTTTGGTAGGTTTCCCAAGGTGGTCGCCGAGCCCCGGGCCAAAACGTCATGGGACCCCCTTGCAAAACCAGGTCGTTTTGTGATAGGCCATTTTGAGGTCGCCTCAATACGTTGTGGGCCCTTGCCTGTCGCGGGTACTTGGGCCTCCCACCCGAGTGAGGCACCATTTTTATAGGGAGACCTGGGGGAACGCTGGGTGGTAGGAAATTTGTGTCAGCAAGGTGATGCCACAACTTTACCACACACAAATGTGTGAAAAAAGGGATTTTTTCAGCAAAATGTCAGGTTTGCAGGGGATTCTGGGTAAGAAAACGTTGGGGGATGCACGCAAGCCATACCTCCCTGGAATCCCCCGGGTGTCTACTTTTCAGAAATGTGTGGGTTTGGTAGGTTTCCCTAGGTGGCCGCCGAGCCCCGGGCCAAAACGTCATGGGACCCCCCTTGCAAGACCAGGTCGTTTTGTGGTAGGCCATTTTGAGGTTGCCTCAATACGTTGTGGGCCCTTGCCTGTGGCGGGTACTTGGGCCTCCCACCCGAGTGAGGCACCATTTTTATCAGGAGACCTGGGGGAACGCTGGGTGGTAGGAAATTTGTGTCAGCCCGGTGATGCCACAACTTTACCACACAAAAATGTGTGAAAAAGGGATTTTTTCAGCAAAATGTCAGGTTTGCAGGGGATTCTGGGTAAGAAAACGTTGGGGGATCCACGCAAGCCATACCTCCCTGGAATCCCCCGGGTGTCTACTTTTCAGAAATGTGTGGGTTTGGTAGGTTTCCGTAGGTGGCCGCCGAGCCCCGGGCCAAAACGTCATGGGACCCCCCTTGCAAAACCAGGTCGTTTTGTGATAGGCCATTTTGAGGTCGCCTCAATACGTTGTGGGCCCTTGCCTGTCGCGGGTACTTTGGCCTCCCACCCGAGTGAGGCACCATTTTTATCGGGAGACCTGGGGGGACGCTGGGTGGTAGGAAATTTGTGTCAGCCCCGTGATGCCACAATTTTACCACACAAAAATGTGTGAAAAAAGTGATTTTTTTCAGTAAAATGTCAGGTTTGCAGGGGATTCTGGGTAAGAAAACGTGGGGGGATCCACGCAAGCCATACCTCCCTGGAATCCCCCGGGTGTCTACTTTTCAGAAATGTGTGGGTTTGGTAAGTTTCCCTAGGTGGCCGCCGAGCCCCGGGCCAAAAACCCAGGTGACCCCCCTTGCAAAACCAGGTCATTTTGAGATAATGTGTTGTTTATTTCTGCAGCGTGAAAATTTTGGCACAATATTGAAAGGAAAATGTGACAGACATTTTGAGGTTTGCAGGACATTGTGGGTACCATAACTTGTTGGGATCCACAAGAGAGATATCACCATGTACTCCCATGGGTGTTTCGTTTACGACAATATCTACAGTTGGTAGGTTATTCTTAGACGGAATGTACACCTTGGCAGACAGACTAAAAAGACAAAGATTACTGCACAGCCATCTATTCCTCAAGCACACACACATACTGGTTGGATTTGGCACAAGGGCAAGTGATTGTTCAGTATATACAATTTTATTAACAAGAGATTTCACAAAAATGAAATGCACTGTCAATAATTGAAAGGACAAAAAACTGAACCAGTGACTCGCAGCTCGTGAGCTGTAAAGCCACGTCAAGGCCCCAACCGCTTTACAGGCCATTCACACACCTTTCATACGTGATACACACAAGACCATTCACACCACCAGGCATGAAACAAACACATTACAACATTCACAAAAAGGGATAAGGTACACCCTGCTTGAGAAAGACAAAAAAAAAATATTACTGCACAGCCATCTAATCCTCAAGCACACACACATACTGGTTGGATTTGGCACGAGGGTGAGTGATGGTTCAGTATATACAATTGTATTAACAAGTGATTTCACAAAAATGAAATGCACTGTTAATAATTGAAAGGACGAGAAACTGAACCATTGACTCACAGCTCGTGAGCTGTAAAGCCACGACAAGGAACCAACCTCTTTACAGGCCATTCATACACCTTTCATACGTGTGACACATACAAAACCATTCACACCACCAGCCGCGGGCCCATCACATTACAACACTCACACCAGCAGACAGCGCCATTCAAGGGCCCATCACTTTCACACGCCCACATTCCTAACACAGCAACCACACAAGCTGATGGATTGCGTGGAGTGTCGCTCGCCTAGCAGTGTGTGTAGTGACCAGCAGCAAGTCACTACTCACACACCGCCAGCCGAGCGCCAGTCCACGCACACCGCCTGCCAAGCGCCACTCCACGCACACCGCCAGCCAAGCGCCACTCCACGCACACCGCCAGCCAAGCGCCACTCCACGCACACCGCCAGCCAAGCGCCACTCCACGCACACCGCCAGCCAAGTGCCACTCCACGCACACCCCCAGCCAAGCGCCACTCCACGCACACCGCCAGCCTAGCGCCACTCCACGCACACCGCCAGCCAAGCGCCACTCCATGCACACCGCCAGCCAAGAGCCACTCCACGCACACTGCCAGCCAAGCGCCACTCCACGCACACCGCCAGCCAAGCGCCACTCCACGCACACCGCCAGCCAAGTGCCACTCCACGCACACCGCCAGCCAAGCGCCACTCCACGCACACTGCCAGCCAAGAGCCACTCCACGCACACCGCCAGCCAAGCGCCACTCCACGCACACCGCCAGCCAAGCGTCACTCCACGCACACCGCCAGCCAAGCACCAGCCTACACACACCACCATCACATTTAGGATTTTTTTATACAAAAAAGAAAACACAAACAAATTGCAAATAGATACAAATCTACTAACACAAAATCAGAAACTAAATACATTGCACTAATGCCAACCTTGAAACAGAACAACAATTCTTAAACATTACAGACCAGGCAGTTCACTTTACCACTCATGGTTGCTCCCAATAATTATTTTGCTTGTGGTACGCTCTATAACAAGCAGGCACACACAGCCCAGGGTTAGAAGGACACTCAGGGCAGTACATACGAGTCTCCTTCCGCGTACCTCTTCGCCAACAGACTCTACATCTCCTAGTGGGAAAGTCTTTTGAGGGTGTAGGAGGAATGTGATCAGGAAAGTGGCGATCTTTCAATCGAGCCACATCCTCCACCACTCCAACTCTAGGAACACTTGCCTGTTGCACAACAACAAGGCTGCCTATGACAGACTGCTGAAACTGAACAAAAGTCAACTTTGACGCAGGAGAACACTCCTTGAACACAACAAAAGCATTGAAAGTTGCTAAATTGAAGACATGGATGGCCAACTTCTTATACCAAATGTAAGCCTTACGAATAGCAGTGTAAGGTTCCAACCTCTGATCTACTCTATCCACACCACCCATGTGCTTATTGTAGTCTAAAATGCACACAGGTTTGCGCACTTCAGCAATCTGACCCCAAACAGCCACAGGTGAAGTACTCTCATCATGGATGGTAGTCAGCATGTACACATCCCTCCTGTCCACAAATTTCACAGCTAGTAGTTCATCACTACGCAAGGAACTGCACTGTCCCCTCTGAAGTTTTTTGCAAACAAGCTCTTTTGGATAACCTTTACGGTTAGAGCGGATTGTGCCACAAGCAAAAGTGTCCACTTTGAACAATTCCTTAAACAATTGCACAGCAGTGTAGAAGTTATCAAGGTACAAATGGTGGCCTCTGTTAAACAGTCCTCTAGCAAGATCCCACACAATTTTCTCTGAAACTCCAAAAGTGGACGGACAACCAGGGGGGTCAATAGTGGAATCCCTACCAGTGTACATACGCAAATTAAAAACATATCCTGTCCTACTCTCAGACAACATATACAGCTTAATTCCATAGCGTGCCCTCTTGCTAGGAATGTACTGCCTAAAAACCAAACGACCCTTGAACAGGACCAAAGACTCATCAATAGATATTTCTTTCCCTGGAGTATAGATCTCTGAAAATCGATCTACAAAGTGATCAAGAACAGGCCGAATCTTAAAAAGACGGTCACATTCAGGGTGATCTCGTGGCAACGCCAAACCATTATCAACAAAATGCAGCATCCGAAGCAAAAGTAAATACCGATCACGAGTCATAACTGCAGGAAATATGGCCGTTGCCATCAAGGGACTGGTAGACCAATATGAACCCATGGACGGCTTCCTTATCAAACCCATCAAAAAAGTCAAACCCAAAAACTTCTTCATCTCTTCCAGATTTGTGGGACTCCACCGGGTAGCTCTAGAATGGGGCCTAAGTCTGGCACTGTTGTCCCTCAAAAACTGTTCAGCATACAAATTAGTCTGCTCAACAATCTCACCCAAAAATACATCATCCATAAACAACTGAAAATACTGTATAGGCAAATAATGTTCACAATCCACTCTACACCCTGCATAACCACTAAAGGCAGGCAACACCGGCAGCACCATCTTTGGATCAACCCAGAGTCCAGCACTTCCAGTAGGAAGCCTAGCAGCCCCAGGCTGCAATCCAGATGCCTCTTGCACCATCGGCACAGTAGTATCCTCCTCTAAAACAGGCACTTCATCTGCACTGAGAGTACCTTCATCATCCGATGATTCCATGTGGAGAGAAAACTCACTGCCTGAATCTTCCCCTCCCTCCTCTCCCTCAGACGCAGTGTCAGTCTGATAATCCTGCTCAGAGGAAGATTCAAGAATCAAACCAACCACCTGCTGAGCAGTCATTCTACGGCTAGCCATAATGCTTACTAATAAAGGTTACTTGTCAAACAAGTCAACAACACCAAACCCTTTGTAAAAAAAAGAAATAAACAAAATGTAGCTTTATCACAAAGACCTATATACTCCAACACTATACCACTCACGTGACAGAAGCAGCTAGACTCACCACCACCTATTCTGCACAGACACAGTAAGGATCAACAATATCCCACTAAAAAAGAAGAAAAAAAAATTACACATAAGACAATGCAAAACATCGCAAAGAATTTCATGCTCTGAACACTAACAAATATGCTGCCATTATGACACCACTTACAAAATACAAAAAAATTCATTCATGCATGACAATAATACTCATTTGGAGTACACACAACAAAAATATTTTTCTTACCAAATAAATGCAATTACGCAAAACTGCAGAACAACCACTGCCGAAACCGCAAACAGGAATCAAAAGCTTTACACTAGAACAAAAAGGAGAAAAAAACATTACAATCACATATGCAAATAATGCACCAGTTCACACACAATCCACCAGCGAAGCTAAGGGGTAGGTGGGCCAAAGAGTATAAATAAAATATTCACCCCCGTAAAAGGGGAGCAACCCTTGCCCTTTTGGCCACTCCCCAACACAAAAATTAAAAAAACCCTGGTGTCTAGTAGTTTCTGCCCTCCTTGGGGGCAGATGGGCCTAAAAACATACTGCTATTCTGCCACCCAAGGGGTCACTCTCCACAAATAAATGCCTGGTGGACTAGTGGGAAGATACCTTTATCTTCCGCACACGATCTCTCACTACTCAACTCTACTCTCAACTCTATTCACAACTGGATGTTAGCTCACCAACTCATTCTGAATCCCACCAAAACTGAATTCCTCCTCCTCTCTACCTCTCTCTCACCTCCTCCTGTTCAATGTTGGATCGATCAGCTGAACCTACTCAACAACAAACCCATCATTGTCGACAGCGCTAAATCCCTAGGTGTCATTCTTGACCAAAGACTCAACCTAATCTCCCACATCAACTCTATTGCTAAGAACGCACGTTACCAGTTGCGCCTTCTATGGGGGATCCGTCGGTTCTTCCCGGAGAAAGACTTAAAAACCTTGGTACAATCTCCGGTTCTCTCAAGACTGGATTATTGCAATTCTCTTCTGACGGGCCTACCCAAATCCCACCTCTCCCCTCTCAAATCCATCCTCCATTCAGCAGCTCGCTTCATTTCAGGGTCTAAACGAAGCGACCACGTCACTCCTATCCTGTCCTCTCTTCGATGGCTTCCGATCGAGGCAAGATCTATTTACAAAACTGCCTGCATCACACACAAAGCCTTACACACGTCCTCCCCTCGTTACCTGGCGAATACATTGAAATTGTCTGGTGGCTCTCGCCCTTCTCGCAATGCGGAAAAGCTTCTGCTTGAGTCCGCCCCCCCGACTTCAAAAGGGAAAGATCGATGGCGCAATCCTTCTCAGGCAATGCGGTGAGAATCTGGAACTCGCTTCCCCCATTGCTCCGTGCCACCTCCTCTACCCGGATCTTCAAAGCTGACCTCAAATCTCTTCTCTTCCAAAGACACTTTCAGAACTAATACTTTCACTCTCAGCGCCCTCTAGGAAGTTCGCTCTTCATTGTAAATTTGTACTTTTTCCTGTACATTCCTCACCCTTGCGTGCTGTGCTGGATTTGTGTACCCTTCATTTTAAGTCTCCTGTTTAATTCACGCCCTCTCTACTCCCTCAAGGAAGTTCTTCCACTATAGGAAATTCTGTACTCCATGCCTATAGAAGTGCCTTCCCAGTGTGTTCTTAGTGACTGCCACTTATTGCAGTATTATACCTCTCTTTGTATTTTGTATCTCATGTATCATGCACAATTGTCACTTTTTCCTCATGTAATGTAACGCTTGCTTTTGTATTATGCTCACTTGTAACCTTCTCCTCATGTAATGTTACATTGTGAAGCGCTCTGACAACTTCGGGTAAAGCCCTGTGCTATATAAAAAAAACGCCCCCCCCCCCCAGGGGGGCAGAGCACCAAAAACATATTGCCCCCAAAAGGGGAGCGACCCTGGCCCAAGGGGCCGCTCCCCAAAACAGTATTTTCATTTTTTTTTTTAATTCCCTGGTGTCTAGTGGGCATTCCTGCTGTACGATCGCATGATCGTGCAGCAGGAATGCACAAAAGAGGCATCGAGGGAAAGGAAAGGGTTTTCCTTTCCCTCGATGCCTCTTCTGTTTGAAATCCCCCCTCCCAGGAGCCAAAACTAACCTTATTCCCCGATGCGCTGGAAGCAAATGGCTTCCAGCGCGTCGGGGAACAAAGGGAAACCCCCAATGACGTCAGCGCGCCTCGGTCGCTGACGTCATTGAGGAAGGGGGCGGGGGAGGCAGGGAAGCCCTTCCCCTGCCTTCCCCCAAAAACCCGACGATCAGATTCCCACGGGGGAGCGCCAGCGCTTCCCCGTGGGTGGTCTTATGACGAGCTGGACTCGTCATGAGCACACGACCACTGTGTGCCATGACGAGTCCAGCTCGTCATAAGCATCGAAGGGGTTAATCAGTACACACCAACAGGCATTTCAACACTCGGGCCTTTATTATGAGTGACCCGAAATTCCAATGGGCCTGCTAACCAGACCCACTGGAATTATAAATTCTGTGGGGCATATTTACAAGCCCCTATCGCCACAGGAACATCACTTTTAAAGACGTTCCTAGTGCGATACGGGCTCTGCCTTATTTACAAGGCAGTGTTAAGCCACGTAACTTGGTTTAATGCTGCCTTGTAAATAAGGCACCCTTTCACGCTATACTTAGGGGTCATTACGATGTCAGGCGGAATTACTTCCGCCCAACACCGACTCAGTCATGGGACCGACCCACACCCGGTCGACGGTCCCGACCGATCCAATAGAATGCAACCGAACACTGTTCAGTCACATCCCTATATTTCAGTATGGGAGCATGCATTACGGCTGTAAAGCGGCCACAATGCATGCTCCCATAGTGAAATGGGAGGTGTGGTTCATCCCTGAACCCCGTGGCAGGCACCGCAAGGTGCCTGCCACAAGGTGCAGGGATCAACAGGGGGGCATTCCCCCCCTGCCTCCAAGCGGAGGCCGTGCACCAAAGGGGGCCCTGCTGGGGGCCCCCTAACATACTTACCAACCTGGTTTCCATGTCGGACAGACCGGCATGGAAACCATGTCAGAAACCATTGTCGTAATCTCAAGGGCAGAAAGGGCTGCCCTTGAGATTACTTGCTGCCTTCCGACTGGCGGACGGATTCTCCGAGCCCGTCGGAAGCCAGCAGGAATGACCGGTTGATTTCTTTTCCGACCACCTCCATCGTAATGAAAGGAAACCGAGCGGCACATTACGATGCGGCCATTAAGGCTCTGACCGACTGACCTGTCTGCAGCAAAGAGAAGAAAAACAACTTGCACAATTGTTGGTTAAAGTGAAAAACAAGTATTTCAGCATTAATGGGCGTTCAGGTTAAAACATGGTGTTGTTACAAATGTCAACTTAAAAATTCAGGCCTCGTTATTATGGTTACAGGCCGATAGGTTCTAAGTATGGTTGCCTACTTCAATTTTTGCCATAAACATTCTTCATTTAGAAACATAAATTCTGCATATTGTATCTTTAATAACGCATTTGGTAAATAACTAAATTTGTGTTAGTAGTTTTCCCCCTCAGATGGTTAAAAACCCATCACAATTTCTTCACAAATGAATCGTTAAAGTACACTCTCACTCTCTGTTGAGCCTTCTTTTACGCTTTTATGTTTTCCAAGTTCCCTCAGTTTCTTGTATTCCCTGGTCTTTTTCTCTTCCAATTCTAATTTTCTCCTGAATTCTGTTTCTTTCTCTATTCTTTCTTCTGTTTGAACAGCATCTATCTATTTTTTATACAGCTTATAAGGTTATCAAGCAGCCACCGAAAATAAGTACAGGTTCGATAAAGGGCCTCCTCCTACTGTTAGAAACCAGTATCCAATAGCAGAAGCTCCTTAGCCAAACTTTTCAAATACACTAGAATTTTCTAATGGTTCTAGTTCTGGTTTCAAATCAGAAATGGTCTTTGCGAATTTTTCTATCTTTTTACTCTCATCAGGTATGCATGAGCAGAAATGCGAAGCTTTCAGTGTATTTTTCTAAACTGATTTCTTCTTTTGTAAACACATGATTTCCCTTTTTGTTGTCTGTCTAATTTCAATTTTGGATATACCATTTTATTATTGTATTCATCTTCTTCTTTCTTCCAAACATTCTTGTAAATGTCATCATTGTCTTTACTATGAAAGATATGAGATCTCCTTTCCTCTAATGTCAGAATGTATGCTTTTCTTAATGGCAGCATCAGACAGACTGGTGCCGGCACCAGAAGGATTTCTTTCTCCCCCTAACAGCCTCGGGAGCTGGGGAAAAGCTTCCCAAGCTCCGGAGGCTGTTCCCTTGGTTTCTTTGAAATGATGATCAGCGCGCACGTCGTACTGACGTCATTTCAGAGAAACCGAAACTGAAATGAGCCGATCGGCTCATTTCCGTTTCACTTTCTACGTGCTCGTGAGGCTAACTCAGCCCCCCAAGCACGTAGAAAGACAGGAAAGATATCATTGGAAAAGGGAGAATCTTCCCTTTCTAATGGTACCCCCCTAGTGGATGCCCTGCTTGATGATTGCCCCAGGAGGACGATCCCCAAGCAGGGATCCATCCACTGGACACCAGGGAGGGGGGAGCGGCCCCTTTGTATAGTGGCATATAGCCCCCAATCTGCTCACCTCGGGGTGCTGAAAGTGCACTAGGCACCAGGGATTTGTTTTTTTAGCACATTTTGGGTGGGGGCTGCGGTAATGGGCATGCAAATGCCCCCTACTGCAAAATTCCACCATCTTTTTGCCCCCCTGGGAGGCTAATGGGGGCAATAGCCCCCGATCTGACCCCGGGGGTGGGCACCAGGGATTTATTTTATGTATATAGGGGTGGGGGCTGCCTAGAATGGGCATGCCAATGCCGCCGCAAAAAATAAATTCCACAGTCTTTCTGCCCCTCCTGTTGTATTCCTCTTAGGGTGTCCGTATATAGGTTTTCCTGTATCATGCCCTTATATAGGCATAAAATCCAAGTCCTTATTTAGGCATTAAACCGTGCACTCCAAATACAGGCTTGGTCTCCGACATCCGTCCACCCTAACGTCACAACGAGTTCTTGAAGAACAGACCCTTAGGCTTCGGGAGTTTCCCTAGCACAGGACTATTGATTTCTTCAAGGACTCATCTATTATGCATGAACCATTATACCTTAGGGGTTCATTCATGACGTCTTCCGCTGTCCGATTCATGTCAATGCTAACATTCTGAGGTACCTCTCAGGTATAAATATACCTTCCCTAGCCCTTGTAAACTAGAGGAGACCTCGACTTCAGAGGAGCCCGTTTCCCGGCCTGACGCACTGAGAAGACGCTGTCATCCCTGCACGCAGAGAGTCCAGCTTCCAGTGATCTGACTTCCCTTGCGGGGTGTTGGAGTTCGAGTCTGGCAAGAGATTCCCACCTCTCTCATTCTTAAGGTATGGAGCTGACTAGAACCTAGAGGGACTCTTGGCATACTTGGCATACTAGGCATACTAGACTTAACATACTCTTAGTATACCATAGTAAGGAATACTTCACCTACTTCATACCTCTCCCTACACCTAGGTTAGGTACATTGGGGTAGAACTAGCTTAGAAACGCATTGTATGAGTACTCGCATTTTTAGTCTGTATTATTTATGTAAATGAATATCTGCTAAAGATAATGCTATCACAGTACTATTTATTTCTACTGCTTACGCTGTACATTATTTATCTCGCATACTGTCTTGTGATCATAACAGCACATTTAACTTACACGAGAAACAAGACTGTTCAATAAATATTTTATTGAAACGCCCGTCTATTCTTTCTGTGTAACTTTGAGGAAAACTAAGTATGCACGATTGAGCTGAGTGAAATAGTTATCTATTGTTTCTACGACTCTGGGACACGTTCTGATTCTAAAGGGAAACAAAGTGGTCATGTTTTGCGGCTGCCAGAAACTACTCCCTTCTTGTTATCCAAGGAGTTTCTAGTGGCCTCTGAGCTAGCTGGCACAAGTAATTAAGTTTAATATACTAGATACAGTCCTATGTCAAGCCTATAGGCTATATTATTCCAATGCGCAGAGCCTATTAGGGAAATAGGAGCTACACTACATGGCGCCCAACGTTTGGTAAGGCGGTAATTTAATGCTAGATACTGAGTAACTCAGCCGTGCTTTTTCTCTCAGAGACCCCTAACCATATACTCCAAAAGACGTCTGGAGTGGGCAGGGTTAAGTATCCGCCACGGCTACATAGGGAAACACCCTATATATTAGCTGTTTGGTTTGCTCAACGTTGAAGGATACAGTGTTCCAAAATATTGTGCACCTTATCTTTGTTTCCTTGAAACTTGTTCTACATTTTTCAAACAACAAAATGCCTGACTCCGACACTGAGACCGGAAACGGCGGAGCTGCGGATCAGCCAGCTGCAACAGCTTATAACATCACAGGTTTTATTGAAACCGAGGAGGGTGTTATAGACATCCCTCCAAACTTAAGAAGAGCCATCACTCTAAAACTCATAAAACACGGCCTACCACCAAGAGGCGGTAGAGCAGTTTTCGTGATAGAGGCACACAAATCCTTTCAGACAGAGGTATTCTATTCATGGGTAATATTTCCTGAATCAAATCCAGTAACACACTTGTTTCACTTCTACAAAGAAGATGATCCACCAGAGGAATATATTCCTTTCGAGGATATTGAAATTCCACTAACATACCAGGAGCATCAGCTCTGGTTTAAAGGCGCCCTAAAACATCACAGAAACATTACCAGGCTCGGTCCACTAGGTAGACCAGGAGCAACATGGCCGATTCTAGCCGGCTACACACCTCATCCTGACATTGAAGAGATGTCAGACGAGGAATTTCTTACTCAACTCACAGAGTTAATAAAAATCTACAGACAATTGGTTTAATATGTCATGCAGACTTTCACAGTCCAACAACCATTGACACTTCCAAATCAAACTCCCCAACAGGGGAATACACTAAAAATTACACCACAGACTCTATACGCAGTCATGGGTAAAATGCCCACAAAACTCCATTCTGGATAGCTCAAAAAATTACTCAAATCGAAGCAGTATTTCCAAATACTAGCCCGTATGAGAAACATACATATGAGTAAATAAGTTTACCAATGGGGATCACACCACAACTGGAAGACTACACCACTTGGGGCTCAGTCTTTGCTGCCATCTATACTAAAACACATGGCATTCCGTCAATTGTGGTAATACCAGATGTCCTGAAACAAATTCAAAATGAATATGGGGCAGAGCCTGCTCTAAATTTAGGTATGAAATTACTGAAAAATTTCGACCAGGTATCAACAATAATATTATCTAATATTAAAGGGGAGGCAGCAGCAGTGGCGATCCGCCAAAAATTAAGGGAATTCGATGTTACAGAACATCAGACAGAGCTACCCAGAATTATAGAACAATCTTATGCAGAATTAGGCAGAGATAGTTTGGGTGGAAGACCAGTGAAGCCGAAACTATCTGAAAGTCCTGAGAAGGACTCTATTAAAAAAACTCCTACATCTTCTAAAAAGAAGTGGGAGACTAATAAACAACATTCAAACGAAAAACGTTCTCAATCCCGAGGTAGGTCTCCTCAAAAGGAGCCCTCTGAAAGGAGGTATAACCTCAGGAATAGGGATAATTTGAGAAAACCTGACAGTTATCAAGATACTGATACACGTTCCTCTCGTCCCTTTCAGATCTCATCACAGACTTCGGAAAGAAGAGGACGATCAGAACATAGAGAAGAACGCGTGAAATCCAAAGAAGAAAAACACGCTACAAAAAGCAAAACAAAACCTCAATTCTCCAAAAAGAAAGTAGCAGGTCTAAAGATCAGACATGCCGAGAATACTGAGAACACAACTCAAGAACGGAGAATGGGCTCAGACAATGCTGGACAGTGCAGCAGAAGTTACAATAGCTCGCCAGAACCTGAAGGAACTTCTGGAGATAGTGGACTTGAATGAGTACATTACAGTTGAGACTGTAGACACCAGGGTTAGTACTCCACAAAGGTTATATGAAATAACACTCCGGATGGAGGGAGACAAACCTAGACAGGTGAAAGCACTTTTTTGGGAAAGACTATCGAGGGGCTATGACATACTTCTAGCAGAAAAAGACTGGCCACCACAATTTGTCAGGGAGTGCCCACATGGCGAGGACATTATTATGCCTGCCTTCTCCAACCATATTCCAATACACCTAAAATACACATATGCCAGGAAATGGGCAGTAGCCCAGGCCCCAGCATTATATAAAAATCATGTAGGATGGGATGAGGACTCACCTCACCATAAAATACATCTGAAACATGAACCGACTGCACAAAGGCAGTACCCAATAAAGCAAGAAGCTAAAAAAACAGGTCAGGGAGATCTTAGATCAACTTGAATACCAAGGGGTGATTGAAACATGCACTCTCCTCAATGAACAATCCTTTGTTTCCTGTCTCCAAACCAGACAATACATATCGTTTAGTTTTGGATTACAGACACCTAAACACTTGTTCAAAAACATTTGCAGTGCAAAATGCACATAGCACAGCATTAATGAATAACATTGTGCGTAAAAAATATAAAACCACATTAGACATCTCAAATGGTTTCTTTTGTCAAAACATAGCACCTGAAAGCAGGTATTTAACAGCATTCTCCATAATGGGGACCCAGCGTCAATTTTATCGACTCCCACAAGGGTTCAAGAACAGCCCAGGTTTATTCTCAGCGAGGGTAACGGAGTTACTACAAATTTATGACAATGAGGCATTGTCCTATGTCGATGACATATATCTGACAGACGATGACCTGGACAAACACTTGAACAGGGTGAGCACCATTATACTGGGCTTCGTCTCTGAGGGCTACAAATTCAACTTTAAAAAGTCCAGAATTGCCCATCTCAATGTCCTATTTCTAGGATATGAGCTTTCAAGTGAAGGCAAGAGTTTGGCAGCTAACTTTTTAGAAAAGTGTGCGCTGCTCCAACCTCCAAAAACGCTAAAAAACTTACAATCCATCCTGGGTTTCCTAAATTTTGGAAGAACATACATTCTAAACTACGCAGAAAGGGTTAAACCTCTCTACGCATTAATCAAACCTGATTTTTCAATCAAGAATTGGACACAAGAACACACAGAAATCTTGCGTTCACTACAGGCTAACATGTTAGCAACAAATCACTTACAAACACGTGTAAGTCAACGCAACCTGGTGATCCGAATAATTTCGGGTCAATGCGGATTCACCTACTTAACCTTCAATGAGGGTGAGAAAATACCAATCGCATACAAATCTCATTTGTACACACAAGCGGAAATGCGCTTCACTTCAACTGAAAAAATTCTGACAGCAGTTCAAACCGCTGTAGCAAAAGAAAGAGCCCTAGCCCAAGGGAAACGCATTATTGTCGCAACCCCAGTACCAGCTTTAGAAGCGGTCACAAAAGCAAGCATTCCAAATGCTAAAGCATTACATCCAAGATGGATACAGTGGGTTAATTCTCTTGCTGCAACAGATGTTGAATATGTTTTTGATCCTGATTTAAAAACACAAGCATTCCTGCAATATGAACAAGAATGTCCTCTGCCCACTGAAATTCTGCCTCTCGATCAGTACGAATTCATAATTTACACTGACGGATCCGCACAGCCCGCAACAGGGAGTAAGCAAACTTACAGTGCAGCGTGTGCAATCGTTAAAGGTTGCATGCGAGATGGCATCTTCAGACCTATGGTCACAAAAACTCAATCTCTAGGAGATTGTACAGCTCAGCGAGCTGAACTACAAGCATTCAAACTGGCACTTGAAAGTACAGATCGAGAATTCCCCACACTGATAGTGTGTGATTCCTTTTACTGTGTTCAGTCGTATAATGAATATATACAAAACTGGCTTGAAAATGGTTTCAAAGATGCGAAAGGTGGCACAATAAAGCATAAAACGCTTTGGGAACAAGTAGTACAGTTGAAAAATGAACTACCAAAGGCTCACGTGATCCACACACTGAGTCATCAACGTGATGGCGTTCACGTTGCAGGGAATTCATTGGCTGACGAAGCCGCGAAGGGGGCTGTTCAGACGGCTTCCGTAGCTGCGATCACTCGTTCAAAAACAAAAATAGACAGTGAGATAATGTTGGCTGTCAATGCTACAAGCAAAGGCAGTGGTGCAGCATTACCAAAAAAGTTTTCACTCAAGTACTCTTATGTAATTGATGCAAACAACGTTCCTTTTGCTCGAATCCCTGGAGTGGGGGATAGGGAAATTCCAAACAAGGAACCTAGATTAGGACTAATCCTAGCAGCACACGAAGGGATAGCTTCTGCCCATGCAGGTGTTTCTGCAACAGTATCTTTACTCAAGCAAAGATATTGGTGGCCTGGCATTAGAAAACAAACAAAGAACTATGTTTTAGAATGTGATATATGCCAACAGATGAAAGTCTCCACAGTGAAACGCCCTGCGCAGACACCCCTGTTAATTTCAGACAAACCATTAGATTGTGTTTACCTGGACCACTGCGGTCCCTTGCGAAGGGACGGTAACTATAAATATATCATGGTTGCAGTGGATTCATGCTCTAGGTTCCTATGGATATGGCCTCAGCGCTCGGCTGACGCTCGAACTGTTATAAATGATTTGCAAGTCTTTATCGGCACATACGCAATTGGCACGCTACATTCTGACCAGGGCCCTGCGTTTAGCTCTCGGGTTTACAAAGAAGCCATGGCCTGTCTGGGCGTTGCATTGTGGTACTCCTCTCCATTCCATCCTGAGGGAAATTCGGTTGTGGAAAGGAAAAACCGGGACATAAAGCAGTCTATAACAGCTAGGGTATTAGGTTCGGGTGACGGGTGGGTCAAACATCTTTATGGGGTCCAACGCTCATTAAACAATCTGCCAAAAAGCTCTCTAGGGGGGGTCACTCCATATGAGGTCCTATTTGGGACAAGAATGTGGGTACCAGATCTCGATGACGTAGGCACAGTGGTGGAAAATAAAACGTTTGATATCAAAGATCGTTTGGCTGTTTTACAGGAACTGAATGAGTTAAGAACGAAACAAAGCAACGTATTCCTACAGCCAACCACCACTGGGGAAAATCCGGCGGTCCCAGCAAGGCCTGTCTGGATTCCAAAAGTTGGGGATCTAGTCAGAGAAAAGATTGCGGACAAGAAGGAATTTGGACCTTCTTACAGACAACCAGTACCCGTCCTAGAAGTTCAAGGAACAAGAACGGTACTTCTGCCGCCCCTTGCTGGAAGAAAGGAGAAAAGATTTGTGTCCATCGACCTCATCAACCCACAGTATGTGGCCAATACTAAATAGTAGGCCTCGTGGACTCCGACCTAGTAGCAGACGCACTCCTCTCGCTACTATCCAAGAGGTTCAGACTGAAAGACTGATAACACTTGGGACTTCAGCAGTAACAGATGAAGGACTAAGCAATAATGCAATGGAACTCATCCCTCTTGAAAATCAAGTAACAGTTCGTTCAAATACACCTGTCTACACCAATGTAGCAAGTGATCAACTGGTTCCAGCGATTTCTACAAATCCTGATGCAATTCCAACAATTGACAGAACTGCTTCTGGCTATTTCATTAACTTTGATATGTTCTCAGAAGATCCGAGTAAACCTGAAACAACGCCAGCATCAATGAAATTCAAGTAGCAAGTACAAGACTTTCTTCACTTTCTGAAAAAGACTTATTTGGTTTCTCCATGGATTGAACTCTGGATTACATCTGGACTATTTGTTTTCCTGCTCTGGCTAGCTTTGGTTACAACTGTGAGCGTGCTTATAAGTGGCAGATACATCCATGTGAATACTGAAGGAAAAGACGTGAACGTACTTTTGAAACCTCATAAATCTTCCCATCGTGAAGCAAGAGACTTGTCTGCAGTGAACATCACAGCCGTTCCTATACAGGATGGTATAGTGTGGGACAAAACAGATTTTGATATCTTTGGCCCGACGGAACAATTGAACATTCCACATTTGTTTAAAATTTCACTAAGTGATCTCATTTCGTCCAGTACCTATTCTGATGATTGGGACTTTGAGACTGTTAACGACATAATGTTTGACCTAGAAAAATCTGCTGCATTTTCTAAAAATGAATATTTAGAGGGTTCATCAGACTATGAACAACTGTATTGTTATAACCACTATGGTCATCATTATTTGCATAAATCTGCATACCCTAGAAATGTGTTTATGTTTAACCAATGGGATCATTGTCCTACACCACCACACGGTAGTTCAAAAACATTTGCTAACAAATTTCCATATTTTTCAGGGTACAATACATCTGATCCAGAAACTTTTACTATAAAAATGTAAACAAAACAGGACTGAAAATTATGTTAACAAATACGAAACAGATTTACTCTGCAGCATTTATTGCCCAACTGTCTAGACAGGGTTTTGACTTATGGAAAGACACAATAGACACAAAAACTGTCTGGGGTACTAAAGACTGGCAAGTGCAGGGAATAGAAGCTTTATTTAGAGCCTGTATCATCCCTGAACAAATAATGTTTTTGAATGAAACTGTCCAACAAACATCTTGTCTTGGTTTAGCCAAGATAAAAGAGATGAAAACACCTTCTGTACCAACACCTGCAAGTGATAATAATACACAGGCAGCGGTGACAGTTGACAATATACTACAACTCAACAGATCTAATCCCGATTGGAGAAAATGGTTGATCTGGCCCACAGACACGAACAACTGTCAGGAAAGATTCCTGAATACAACTCAGGGCTTTACTATTCATAGGCCAGACCCAAGATACGTCCAAAGACAGCATCCGGGGGTAGTAACAACATACAGTGTAGGAAAATGATGCCTCGATTGGCTTCAGAAATCTACACTACAGGATGTGAAACAACACTTATCCTTACTTAAAGAAGACGCAGACCTTAGGGAATTCTTGCTTGGACCAAGAAAACCGCTACAAAAACGTTTTATATATGCCGGCATTTATGCTGCCTATGATGAAGCATGGAAAGTGTCACAGATGGAGGCCGCAGAACGAATACGTGAACTTGATCGTATTAATTTAGAGAAAACACTCACTGTGGTCGACAATGGGTTAACAACTTTGTCCTCCAGAATATATTCATTGGACGGCATTGTATCCTCTGCTATCGACATACTGGAACAAGATTTGGCGATGTTACAGCAAGGCCAATCTCAATTACGTTCTATTGTGTTATTAAGCTGGACGCTGCAATCCTTGCACGCGGGCTATGTGCCTTGGCGTTTTATCAACACGTCAGCTCTGTTTGCAGAATACAATCTAACTAATAAACAGATCGAACTGGCACAAAGAGGAGCAAAGTATACAGTGCTGAGCATTGAAAAACTGGAAAAATTACCATTCACAGTGGCAGAAAATCCAGCTACAGAATGGCTCATTCATGGCAAAATCACATTACCTGTGACTACTTTTCAGTTTCAGTATTGCCTCAGACAAATGCAAGCAGGCAAATATGAAAGGTTGGGTAAGGAATACATTAAGACATCTTGGGATTTACCGTATACATATAGATGTTGGAGTGGGGATCGTGAAGTGTTTTTGAGCGGTACACACTGTAAACGTGCACTGAGCGGTTCACTTATATGTCAGGACATTTCTTTACACAGGACTTGCAATGGTTCTGTGGCAAATTTGTCTTGCCATCAGCAGGGTACACCAGCTGCTGTGATTAATCCAACGTTTGGACAACTTTCTAATGGGAGTTACCTCATGTTGAATGATCAGAGTTGCTGCGGCATGTTGCCAGGCATCCCATATCTAGTAACGGTCAACTCCAGGGTAAGGGTGGGCGAAATTTGCGGAGTTGCCTTCCGCAAAATTCCGCGAAACGGCAAGAAATCTCTGCGAGCACGCGGAATTTCGCGTGCTCGCGGAGATTTTGCTGCGCCTGTGTTGTTCATTCTGGGACGATGCTCGTCTACCCCTGAGAGTGACCCTGCATAGATTACAACTTGTAATCTATGCAGGGTCACTCTCAGGGGCATACGAGCATCGTCCCAGAATGAATCCTGCCCTGCATATTTATCCACGTAGATGCCACCGTTTTGTGCAATACCTCTACTCAACTGGAGTACTTTCTACTGGCTAATCAGTAAGTGCTACCTCGTTGGGTAAATGTATAGTGCCTTTCCTACACTGCAGCAAAATGGCGGCCCCCGGGTGCTGAGCGGATGAGACTGAACTCCTGCAGGACTGAGCTCTGAACCTGTGAGGACCTACCTGACACCGGCCGCTGCGCTAGCTCAAAATCTGTCGCCACCGGGAGCTGCTGCAGGGACGCTCCGGTGAGTCTGCTGCCTCTCGCCGCATCATGTTGAAGACTGTCAGGGCTCTTGCGGCTCCCTGGGGGTCCTGGCGCTGCGTGCCGGTGGGAGAGCGCGCGTCACTTGCTGCGGGACTCTGCTCGTCGATTTGGGCCTGGGGGGACTGGTGTCACGGTCCTGCTGCCGCTAAGGGGACTGGCGCATGTAAACGCTGCACCCAAATTTAACACCATACACATTGCACCACAGTGGGCAGCCTGCATATCGGCCTGCAGGGCTCGCCGTGTTGACCGCACTGGACGGCTCCCCCACAGACTGCGCCCGCTGATTGCGGAGATCGGGGCGGCTGGGACTCTGTTGCCTGCGCTGTGGGCCTGATCTGGATTGCGTGCCGCTGGGGCACACGGCTGCGGCAGTAGCACTACATGGAGGCTTGCGGGGAAAGAGCTGAAGCGGGAGCCTGCATTGATCACCCCCCCCCAAAAAAAGAGGGCAGATTGTGAACATCCCCTACCACTCATGTGCTGCTGACAGAGCTGCCCAGCAGACTAAAAGCGGAGGCCAGCCTCGCTCAACCCTTACACGCTATATTGGGATGTCTTGGTACACAGGCGGGGGTTCCATGCGAGTTCACATGCATCATGTTTATAAAGGGTCAGAGCACGATCTGAGCAGACGATGCAAAGACCTCCATCAGGGATTACAGCTAATGTTTGACGGTAGATCTGGGCAGAAAGCACTCCTGCTTAGCCTCGACCTTGCTCACTAATTTTTTGTGCTGATTAATGCGTTACAGAATTTGAGCTTCAACTCGGGCACCTGCTTTATTTATATCTGTAAGTGCCTCCATGCCCCCAAATTCCGTTCTGCCGTGGATCGCGGAAGTTTCGATATTTCCGCGTTCCGCGCGGAATGCAAAAATGCCGAAATTTCGCAAGTTCCGCAAGCGGAACGGAATTTGCCGCCCACCCTTACTCCAGGGTCACTTGCTGTATGCAAGTATTGTTTGCCCCAATAGACACAGTCAGGGAGTCGCCTTTGTGGCCTTCGCTGAACGTCTCTTTTATAAGAGTTGATACTTTGAGCAGAATGAAAGCCATGCTTTTACAGCAAACAGTGCCTTTGACCTCGGCCAAAGAAACCTATGATCTACAAGTAGCAAGGACTTCGGCTGAGATACAGACTTTAATACGTACAAACTGCCCTATACATTTCGTGGAAATGATAGGACGTATCTTTAACATGTCAGATACAAGTGGAATTGTACATATATTTAAGAGCATCTGCTCCGGTCTGTTAGCACCTTTCCAGGCAATACTCGGAATCATCCCGAACTTTGCACATTCGGTGTTTGGTGGCATACCATTAATTCTAGCACTTGTTGCCGGAATTCTATTTCTCTTCCTGCTATTACGCTATGGCCAGCCTATTTGCAGACATCACTCCGAGCGAAATGGAGAAAGCTCTCCTTGAACGAAAGTGCCGTGAGCGAATAGTACAGCTTTTGGGCATGACTCGTCTACGGGACCTTAATACCACGTGGTTCCTGTCATTCAGACCAATCTGGCAAGATTGCATCTTACCTGTTCTACGATGCCTGCTATGCGGTGAAGAATGCGTGTTGGACACCTGTCTAACATTTCCATCAGCAACGCCAACGGATGTCGATACTCTGCTGGACCCGATAACGGCCCATGCTCTGTGTTGTCCCCAGAGGCTACCAATCCTGATGACAGCATTCATTGAGATCTCACAGACGCTTCCGGCTGCTGCTGAGGTACGAGAAAGATCTACAGGCACACAGGTAACAAAGGACGCGAACATTGCTGCGGCATCCTATGCTGAAAGCGATGCTTCACATCTCTATGCAATTAATCTACTACACGAGGTGTTCCAACTGACACCAACTTCGGTGGACGATATTTTGTCTACAGAAATAGATGATCTCATGTTTACACCAGACCCGTAAACTGACTCTGATTCAGCCCACAGTGTTCCAGAGATGCAGTAACAATTTGGCCTTCATATTTCAAAAACTTGGAACTCTGTGAGCGATGAGCTCCTCAGCGTGTTCCCCCTTTCTTCAAACAAAGTCTGCCTGAAGAATTGCTGTACTGCCCCGGAGAGGTGATATCATGGGATATCATGGGATATCATGGGAAGCTGATCCTTGTGAAATCTTACAGCAGGAAATAAGCGACAATAGCAAGAAAATGCGGGGATCAAGCAACCAGCGACAGCTATAGCTCTGGAATCAACTTACCTGCCTAATCACTCACCTGTGCTGATGGAGGATCGGGAGCCTTGCCGGTAGGCGTACTGGCAATTGAGCGGTCGAGTGGATGTCGGCACGTGGTGACCGAAGCCTAATTTAGATTTTCGCAGCTATAGGGTTTGGAGCGTGGTGTGTGGAGCGGGCTGGTCATTTTCAAACCCTCGGAGGCATCGAGCTGGACAAAAAGATTCACCGGTAAGCGTATCGCTCAAAGGGGTGCTGGTACCGATGGCGGGAAACACCATAACATCGTAGCTGAAGGCGGACGTTATTTGTGAAACACTTAGCCATATAACCCACAGAACTCTCTGTAAGGATTCGTGGATTGCTGATAGATTTTTCAGCTCTAGGCAGATACATTGATGACTTTTGTTGCAATTGAAGCTGAAACTCAATAGTCGGCAGATTCAATAATAATAGCAGCTAAGTGGGCAACAATGCCCCCTAAATCAGCCCGTGGTGGTAAGAGTCGGGGAATGTTGGAGCCCCAGGCTGGGAGCAGAATGGCAGGTACACCGAAAGTAGGTAGCAGCATGAAAGCGGCTCTGGAGGGGGCAGTAGGAGATCTGGACAGTCTTACGCAGAGGGGTGAACACATGATGGACTCTAAAAAAAAGGTTCCTCAAATGTTCGCTGTATTAACAAAAAAGGAAAAGCAAGTGATGACTAACGGTGGTAAAGAAAAAACGGTGCAAGTGAGGATAGGAGCAGAAGATATTGGTAATACAAATCTGCCCGCCCATATCTCAATACAGGCAAAAACTATGGATGAAGGAAGGAGTCAAAAAGATAATGCGCAATCTGATAAGGGAAAAGGTTCGACTCTGGGTCAGATAGCGACATGGCCATAACAGAATATGTCAGGGGTAAGACGATGTGAAATACTTTCAGCACCAGAAGGCGCTCAGGATGTTCTTGCATCTGATCTCTCTACGGATCATGGTACGGAGGAAGAGGAGGAAGAGGAGGATCTAGGAAACGCAGCAAAGGCTAGTAGAGAGAGTGACCTAAGCAAGAAATTTTACTCGCTTTCAGAATCCTCGGATACTACAGAGAATGAGCAAGATGAAGGTCCAAGATCTGGATTCTTGGAGGGGTCATTAATCAGCCTGGGGAGTGAACCCAATACCTCTAATGCGGATGAAATAAGTTTGGATGCTACTATGGTACGCAAGGAAGTGGAAAATAAGGAGAAGGAGAAGGCATCTTACCCTTTGACAACTAAGAGTCTGATGTGGGAGATTTCTCTATCGCCTGAAGCCACCTCTCCCGGCAATGAAGCTGATGGTCAATCTTTGGGCGCTGTTGGTGGCAATTTGGAAGAAATATCTCTGGCCGCAATCTATCAATCCATAGTAGATCATAGATTTGAAACTCGCACAGAAAATCTTAAGACACATACAGCTTGTCGGAAGCTCCAAAACACCGTCAGAAGGATTGCAAAAACTTGCAATGAATTTACTGATAGAATGAATGAGGCGGAGGGACGAATATCGGTTCTAGAAGATGAAATGGCAGTACAAAAAACCACCTTACATACTATGACTTCTCACAGAGACGATATTCAGATTAAATTAGCTGACCTAGAGAATCGACTACGCCGGAATAATCTCAGAGTGTTAGGTATACCCGAAGATATGGAGGGTTCAGATGTCCGCAAATTTGTGATTGATCTATTCAATGAAGCTTTCCCCGATTTAACAATGTGGAACTGGACTACTGAGATCCAGAGGGCTCACAGGTTTCCGTTTAAACAGGTGACTGCTAAAAGAGGACAAACAGAGACCAGGCCTAGGGCGATCCTGATTTGTTTAAACAACTTTTTAGCACGCCAGGCCTTGTATGATTTGGCTCGACCGGATAGCAAACGGCAGGGAAAGGGGGTACAGTTTTTTGTAAGGCCGGACTTTTGTCACCATACTGTCGAAAAAAGATGGCAGCTGCGACAGCTTATAACTCCTTTCCAGAACAAGGGTGCACAGGCTTTTCTGCTAAATCCAGCCACACTGAAAGTAGTCAACAAAGGCCAAATGCATTTTTTTATATCCGAAATACAAGCTAAAGAATATTTGGACTTTATCTGAAGCTAGAAGTGAGTTTGCTAAAGAATATGGGGCAAGATGTTGATTCTAATATGTAAAACGATGATTCGACAAGGGTAATATGGTCAATGGGTAATGTTTGGTAAAGTATATCCATGATGTCTTTAATAGGAAGATATATGGTAAAAAAAACAACAACAAAAAAACAACAAAAAAACGATAGTATAACTAGGATCAAGAAGAAGGGGGACACAGAGAGGCGCGAGTCTCTCTCCATCGCAAGGGCCATTGGCCCTTTTGCCTGTGTAGTGGGAGAAGGGTGGGTGGGGGCTGAAGTGGGGGAAGGGTGGGAGGGGGGTTTGGGGTGGGATGGGCACACGGGGGTGGTTAGGGGGGTAGTAGGGACGGAGGATGAGGGGGGGCACGGGGGAGCAGGAGGGGAGGAGGAGGGTCCAGGGGGGACAAGGGGGGAGGTTTGGGGAAGAGAAAATTGAAAAAGTGTGGAAATCAGGAGCACATAATGAAAAAGGGAAAATAAAATGTGTCAAGCAAAGGAGAGTAAAAGCAAAAAGAAATAATAGAAATAGGGATGGATAGTTTGCAAATTTGTACATCTAATGTGGCTGGCTTGAATGACAAGAAAAAGAGAGAGAGGGTTTTTCAGATTCTTAGAACGGTAAATCCAGATGTGATATGTCTCCAAGAGACGCACATTCCCTGGATGAATAAGGATTTGTTGGAAATCAGGGGGTATAATCTTGCGGTGTGTTCCACGCAAACTACTATGATAAGGGGAGTGGCTATATATGTGAAACAGAGAGCCGGGGGAGTTATCCGCACAGCTGCAGACAAATGGGGGCGTTGGGCTATAATGGAGTTAAATACGGGGTTAACTGTGGCTAACATATATGGGTCCAATTTAGATGATGAAACTATCTGGGAAGAATTAGAGGTGGAATTAGCTACATGGTCACAAACATTGATCATATGTGGAGATTTTAATATACATATGGAAGTGGATAAACAATCGCAGCGGTATAAATATTCAGGGAGAAAACCAAAAGTTTATAGAGCAATAAATTCATTCAAGGAAACTCATGGGTTGATAGATGTATGGAAGAAGAAGAAACAAAAAGACCCTGGGTACACGTACTTTTCCCATCCCCATAGGAAATTTGTTAGACTGGATTATTTTTTGGTGTCTAGCCAGCTGACAGATAAGATGGATATTAGGAAATTACCCCAACTTTTTTCCGATCATAATCCTCTGGTGTTGGAAATAAAAGCTATGGTTGGTAGGCAAAAACAGAGCTCTTGGTCTTTTGATAAGAAGTTATTAGACGATGAGGGATTTTGCTCCTATATTAAACAATGGGCGGTGGAATTCTTTGACTGTAATAGATACAGTGCAACTCGTGCGATGGTATGGGATACCTTTAAGGCCGCTTTTAGGGGTGAAGTAATTGGATATACAGCTCGAATCCGAAAACAGCAGAAAATAGAAACGGATCACCTGATTAGGATATTGATAGAACTGGAAGCTGAGCATGTCGGATTAATAAGAATGGGGGGTGTGGAAGAGGCATTACGGGAGCACATGTTAAAGTTAGCGGTAGCTAAGACAGATATCAATGCGCACTTTCAGGAGAAGGTGGCTCAAGTGTTTCAAGCATATAGGGGGGAAATGTATGAATACGGGGAGGCAATAGGGAAAACATTGGCACATAGGATAAGGCAGAAAAGCACTAGAAACAATATCTTGAAAATTAAGAATAATAAAGGTCAAATAGTGGAGGGCTCCCAGAAGATAATGGAAGTTTTCGAGGAATTTTATGGAAGACTATATCAGGCGGATACGGTGCAGGATGTGCCAGAGACAGAGGATAGTAATCCTACTTTGCCTAAATTGGAAGAAGACATAGCACAGGAATTAGAACAGGAAATCACTATGCAAGAGGTTCAGGAAGCATTAGGATCTCTCTCTATAGAAAAAGCTGCTGGACCAGAAAAAATACCGGTAGAAGTGTATAAAATGCTAGGCACACAGATCCTCCCTATCCTACATGATTTATATTTAGGTATACAATATAGTGGGGTCCCACCAGTATCATGGCAGGGCACAGATATGGTGGTTTTCCCTAAAAAGGGTAAAGCCTTAGAATTACCATCTTCATACCGACCAATATCATTAATGAATGCGGACGCAAAGATATATTCTAAAATAATGGCCTCTCGGCTGCAAAGAATAGTCATCTCAATGGTATCACCCTGGCAACATGGCTTTGTTCCCGGCAGGGGGACCACAGACCACATTAGACGTGTTATATCTATATTGGATATTGCTGAAGTAGAGGGCACGGAAGTGTCTGTGGTCCTTCTCGACGCAGAAAAAGCTTTCGATCGAGTGTCCTGGCAATTTTTGTGGGACACTCTGGTCGATAGAGGGCTTGGTCCTGGATTTTTGAGAGCTATTCAAGCCATGTATGTTAAACCGTATACACAGATACAAGTGATGGGGAACACATCTAGGAGAATTGAAATCTTAAGGGGCACACGTCAAGGGTGTCCCTGTTCTCCTATTTTATTTGCATTTTATCTTGACCCATTCATAGTAAGAATCTTGAATAATCAGGTGATCAAATCAGTTATTACACAAGGATATGAGACAAAGATTCTTGCGTATGCGGATGATATTGGGATAGTCACTACAGATCCGCAAGTGACAATTAAAGAAATTGAAAATATGGCAATAGAGTTTGAGAGGCAGTCAGGTTATTTATTAAATAAAGAGAAAACGCAAATTGTATGCTCTACTCAATGTCATCTGCAGGACCCTCGGGTAATCGAGAAGGCCATGTATCTAGGGGTTAATCTAACATCACAGATAGAGAAGCTCTGGGATGTAAATATAGATCCAGTATTGGGGAAAATAGACGTAGAACTTAGACAAATTGATAAGTTACATCTTACGATTATAGGTAGGATTAACGTATTAAAAATGCGGATATTCCCCAAGATTTTATATTTAATGCGAGCGATACCCCTAGAATTACCCGGGAGTAAAATAAAAAGAATTGAGGCTATGTTCTCAAAATTTATATGGGGCTATAAAAAGATACGACGGGCATATAAATTCTTGACTCTGCCCATAGAAAGGGGGGGTTGGAAGGCTCCTAATATATTATTTTATTATTGGGCATGTACCCTACAGCATCTTGGTACGCTTTATTTTCCCAAAGTTGGTAGGGATGAGAGATCTAAGCTACCTAACATATATCAGCTGGCGCTGGGGAAAGAAGCAGAAGGTTTTTTCCAAAGACAATCTAAACCTATTTACAGTAAGAGAATTCGATACAAATGTGTTCAGGGGGCAATAAAAATTTGGGAGAAGGTGACGAAGCACTGTCAAATCTCTAGATATAATAAATATACTTCAGAGTGGCACTCCGATTTTCTTCCATATGCATTCTATGATGGGCTGGCTAGGCAATGGGAACAGGCGGGGATTGTGATGGTGGTAGATTTGTTTAACAAGCAGGAACAATTAACCTTTCCAGAGCTTGTTCAGAGGTTTGGCTTAAGTAGAAGCTCTTGCTTCAAATATATACAGATACACCATCGTATCAAGGGTTTTGCTAGTGGAACGGTTAAAATCGAGGAGGTATCTATGCTGAGATTAATGAAACGTCGAGCTAGTAGGATTAGGGACTTATACGTGGAATTGTCACAGAGATTAGCAGATGACATGGAAAAAACAGAGATGAAATGGCCGGAAAAACTTGTAGATGGGGAGGTAGACGTGGATAAGATATTAGAGATAGAGAATAGGGTTTTGCTGTCATCAAATTTAAAAACGCAACAATATAAAACCCTGTATGATCTTTACTATACGCCAGCGAAGCTGTTTGGATGGGGTATGAGCCAGACAGATGAATGCCCAAGGTGTCAAAACAGACCGGCAGATAGTATTCATATGTTTTATTCTTGTGGGAAACTAGATGAACTTAAAATAGGTATAGAGAAGTTCTGGCTCCAAGTGATGAATTTAGAGATAAAAATTACTGCAACCTTGATGCTGTTAGGCTATGATAACAGGATGGTATTAGATACTGCACAGAGAGATTTCCTATTTATAACGGTCGCAGTGGTAAGATTGTTGGTTGCCACGGTTTGGAAAGATAAGGAACCACCTATGTATCATCAATGGGTTCATAGGATATTGAACATTGGTCAGCAGGAAATGTCTCTATATAAATGTAAAGGCCTTAAAGCTAAGCAGAAAGGAATGAAAATATGGGATCCACTAATGACTTGGAAGAAAAAGATAGTAGAATAGAATGTTGTGTAAATAGATGTAAATACGTGCCAATATGTAAAGATGTAAATAGCAATGTTAACGTAGAGGAATTTAACAATGAGAATAATAGTTCAGATGTAAAACCAATGTAAGAATAACTGGATAATGTAAATATGTATTACCTGATTTCCATAATAAAAAAAAAAAAAAAAAAAAAAGACTTTGCGGTACTTTTATAGACACTTAGGGGCACATTACGATACCCGGCGTAAAAAAATCCGCCAGGCATGGAAGCGGCAAAAATCCGCCCGCACACACCGCCTGAACACCGACCACGCCATTATGAGTACACAAACTGAAAACCGCCATCGGCGGAAAAATCATACAAAATACCGCCCGCCATCGTCCGAGTCGGAGTCAAACCGCCCGCCACGGACGGAAACACGCACGACAACACAAAACCGCCCGCCCTCACGGCCGACACACCGCACGTGAAATTACGATCGCACCGCCATGAGCGCGGAAAAACAACAAAAATACCGCCCGCCAGCGCAAACAACGCCGATGAGAATCGACACGGCAGAAGCCATGGCGCCCACGTACCTGCACAGAAACCATCCGCACACAAAACCAATAGCACACAACATGGCCAACAAGTCCACACTGCAAGGCACGCACAAATACACAAGCACAGTACACATCCCGAAAACACCCCCCGGACAAACAAAAAATACAAAGGCCAGAACCCCAGACACAACACACCTGAAAACAACAGACCATGAGGACACACCCACATAGGTGAGTACAAAAGCAGCACTCCCACAGACCACAACCCCTTGCTACATTGCAAACCAGAGAGGAGAGGAGAGGACACAGTGACACAGCAAGGACAGCAGCACACCACAGAAACGCACACATCACAACCACCACCACCACCACCACCAAACACCGGCACCACAAACCCCCTGCACATTACACAACACACACCGCACCAGCACCACAAACACCATGGCACCACAAAGGATGCCCAAGTTCACGCCCATGGAGCTGACGGTCATGGTCGACGAGATCATCAAGGTGTACCCACAAATCTATGGGAACATGGTCCAGCACACACCACTAGCCACCAGAAACAGAATGTGGACCCGGATCGTAGACCAGGTCAATGCAGTCGGGACCCTGCCCAGGAACAGAACCGAGATAAACAAACGTTGGAATGACGTAAAGAGCCTGGTCAAGAAGAAGGAGGGCAAAAACAGAGAGCTGGCTGCCGTCACTGGCGGAGGGAATCCCGCGCTCTTTAAGACCTTCAAAGCGTGGGAGGAGAAGGTGCGAGTCGTAATCCATCCGGAGATCCTCGCCGGATTAGCAGGGGGAGTGGAGGCTGGTAAGTACAAACTAATGTATACCAGCACACCGCTATGTACACACATGCGCAACCACCATGCCACAGCTCCCAGGGACAAACACCCCCATGTCCAGCACACAATACACAACACATCACACGCACATGCAACAGACACTACCACACACAGGCCAAACCGAACAACTGTAAGATGCGTGGGGACATGTGTACACTAAGCCAGCCACGTAACCACCAACAGGTCCACAAATATGCCAGAAGCGCCACAACGAGCACCCGCCACACCCATGTGTCCGCCACAGCTGCACCAACTGACAAGTAACAGGTAAGTGGCAGGAACACAAAGTGCAGTGGGTCGGAGGGGGACAGCTGAAGTACAACACCCACCAGGCCCCCACTCCCACAGACCAGCAAGGTGGAGCACTCCCCACACCCATGTGTCAGGCACAGCTGCACCAACTGACAAGTAACAGGTAAGTGGCAGGAACACAAAGTGCAGTGGGTCGGAGGGGGACAGCTGAAGTACAACACCCACCAGGCCCCCACTCCCACAGACCAGCAAGGTGGAGCACTCCCCACACCCATGTGCCAGGCACAGCTGCACCAACTGACAAGTAACAGGTAAGTGTCAGGAACACAAAGTGCAGTGGGTCGGAGGGGGACAGCTGAAGTACAACACCCACCAGGCCCCCACTCCCACAGACCAGCAAGGTGGAGCACTCCCCACACCCATGTGTCAGGCACAGCTGCACCAACCGACAAGTAACAGGTAAGTGGCAGGAACACAAAGTGCAGTGGGTGGGACGGTGGACAGCCCAAGTACAACACACACCAGGCCCCAGTCCCACAGCACAGCAAGGAGGAGCATCCCCCACACCCCACACCCACGTGTCAGCCACCGCAGTGCACAACGACAGCCGAAAGGCAGACATCACGGTCCACAGCAATCGGTGTCAGTGGGTGTACAGCCACCCCCACGACCCACTACACCCCCCACCCCAACAGACCTGCAACATGGAGCACCCCCGCTAAGAGCCATGTGGCATCCAGTACAGTGCACGCACGAACAACTTGCAGGTGGGAAACTGGACAGGGCTGGATTACTGGAGGCATGAGGACCATAACACCACCAACACATGGGACATGTCACGTAGCACACGAACACGCAGCACCGCCCACCGTCACGAACAAGTGAACAATGTGCACACGGACATGAACAGCAGACTCACACCCCACATGACCCATCACAGACATAGCAACACCCAAGGAGCCACGTCTGCATGCACAAGCCACACTGAATATAGTCCCACACGGCAGCCACTGTGCAACTCATCACACACAACCGAAACACCATTGAAGTCCTGTCCATGTAGCCCCTACTGCCTGTCAACCACACACCCCACAACTACGCCTATGTAAGACAAACAACACTAGACGCAACAGAGCGGAACAACAGAAATGCACACGAACACCACTGAACCCATCAAACACACAGACACACCATGCACATACAACATACCATCCATCCCATCCGTCAGCCCCAGTCTCATGAAAGGCATGTCATCCGCACAGCTGCCACACATACAGCAGTCACGCTAAGACACATGCCCATGACCAACCATGTGCCAGAAGTCAATTAAGCGCACGACACACTGTGAGCAACAACACACAACATGGGCCACACCCCCCCGAGCACTGCAGTGATGCACATGGCACAGGGCAGCACGCACACCAAGGAGATGGGACAACTGCAATACGTTGGCTGGCACACAACTATCACTCACTCATAACGATGCGTCCAATGCCATGTCCAGTAACCACAACAGACAGCAAATATGCAGGGCATGTCAGGCATGCACACACCTCAGACCATGCACTGTCATGCTGCCACAACACATGTCACGTTCGGCACCCATGGCTCACAGCATGTACCCCAAAAGCATATACCCTCCCAAATGCGAATCTGGGGCATGGCCCCCATGTTGCCATATGCGTTCCTAAGCGTTCCATTTGAACTCCAAAAGCAAAGTACAAACCAGACCCAGGATGGGCCAGGAGCCCGCATACACCAGAGTCACAATGAGTAGGGGCACAGCAACACACCCATCGGCATGGCCAATCCGTCCCATGCCACATGTGCACAGCACACAGTCCCATTGCCTAGCACACACAACTACAGATGCCACAGCCACACACTCGCCTCCGGGAAATCCATGTACGAGATTGCACGAACTGCCAATGTCAGACGACTAATACATACTTCGCCAGGTGCAACACAATAACAAATCTCATTCTCTCCACAGGTGACGAACTGCTGGACGCTGGGGATGGAGACAGCAGCCAGCACAGCCAGCCTACAAGCCCCCAACGAGGACACACGGATCTGGAGGATCTGTCCACCTCTTCGGACACGGACCACCAAGCTGGCCCATCTGGCGTGGCAGGGCCCAGCCGCTCCCCAGGACCCCTCCTACCCACCAACCCATCATCCAGGGATGCTGAACAGTCCCAGTCCCCTGCTGCCACTGTCGTTGCGGCCACACCCACGGTCATTGCGGCCACTACCACTGCCGCAACCGCCACCATCGCCGCACCGACCACCACCGCCTCCACCACCACCACGTCTTCGCTGGCACCAGCCCCAGCGCAGGTGGTGGCCCGGCCGACTGGATCCACCCTGGGAGCCACAGCGAGGACCGTGGTGAGCAATGTGGCTAGTGGGCAGGCCGGTGGCAGCAGGACTGGTAGGAGGAGCAGGGTCAGGGAAACGCCAGCCTCCCCTGGGAGCCATGCCCTGCCTCAAATGGACAGAGTCCTTGGGGCCTATGAAGAGGCCCAAGGACAATGGGCCAGGTCTGCTACTGACACGCGGGAGGTGCTGGGGGTGCTGAGGTCCATGGACGCCCATATGGGCCAATTCGTGTCCCGTATGGACCAACTCGTGGACCTCATGGGCCAGCTGGTGGTGGCGGTGGGGTCACAGGCAAGGCCAGCAACACCACCTCCGCCACCACCTGCTAGGGCGCAGGCTCGGGCAGCAGTGTCCACTTCCCCTGCGTCCACAGCCAGTGAGCACACCTCACCCACCACCAGCAGGTCGCCACCACACACCCCCCTCCCAAACGTGGAAGGGGCCGTCCGAAGAGGAAACAGATCTCCCGGGAGGACTTCGCACGCTCCAGTCGCAAGTGAGGCAGCCAGCCAGCCTTCCGCCAGCCTTCCTTGACCAGCCACTGCATTGACTTGCTCTACGATCCCACTCCACACAGCCATCTGGATGGCATGTGTGTGTTGGACTATGGACATAGAACCAGTGGGTACACCCTGATCATCACGCAGCCATGACCGACAGCTCATTGTCACTGCACGCACCACTTTTGTCATCACCTTACACACAATCACATGTCACAGTTTGTAATAAATGCACCTTTTTCACTAACTGCTGTTTGTGCCCTGTGTCTTTATTGTACGGAATACAACGGCCACCTTGGGCGGAAAGGCACCTGATGCGTGGCATGGAAATGGAATCCGGAGGGCCTGTAGGGACCTAGGGGTGGGAGACAGAACAGGAGCACTTTCAATGAGTGTGTCACACACCCATCACACAGTACATGTCAACAACTACAAGCAATGTACACACATCGCACAGAGCAATAGGGCACAATGCCACAGCCACCAACAGTGGCATACTACCCTGGCCATGGAGCGTTGACACACTGCACGCAGTGAACATACGGCCACCCTGACACAGCACACACACACCTGCATAGATACAGACACATCATCCGTCGTACATGGACACTCACAGTCAAGTGAAGTAGCGGGCGATGAGCTGCTGGCGCACATTCCCAGCTTCCTCCTCTCCGCTGTCCACCTCACTCGAGCTGTCCTGGTCTGCGGGCTGGGGCCCTGGTTGATCTCCGTCATCCACAATGAGGGGGATCTGCTTCCGAATGGCCAGATTGTGCAGCATGCAGCACGCCACCACTATCTGGCACACCTTCTGTGGGGAGTACGCCAGTGCACCCTCGGTGCGGTCCAGGCACCTGAACCTGGACTTGAGGAGGCCAAAGGTACGCTCGACCACACGTCTGGTCTTCCCATGTGCCTCATTGTATCGATCGTCTGCTGGGGTGCGAGGATTCCTCAATGGACTGAGCAGCCATGCCCCATTCGGATACGCAGAGTCACCTGGGTGTGAGGGACACAGAGAACCGTTGCTATTCCAACTGGACAGGGGACAGCATCGCACAACCAGCACGCTACACCACTCCACATACTCACCGACAATACAGCCACGATCCTGTTGCAGATTGGCCATCAGTCGTGGCAAGATGCTGTTGCGCATTATGTGTGCGTCATGGGCCGAGCCTGGAAACTTTGCACACACGTGGGTGATCACCATGTCCGCAAGGCACACCACTTGCACATTCAGGGAGTGCGTGTGCTTCCTGTTGCGGTACAGGTGCTCAGTGGCCTGTGGTGGAACAAGGCCAACATGAGTGCAGTCAATGGCTCCCACGACGTGTGGGATTCTGCCAAGGGCATAGAATGCACCCTTCACTGCCGCCAATTCACGAGCCCTGGGGAATCTGATGTACCTGTTCCGGTACAGCATCATGGCTGCCAGTACATCCCTCAGCACCTTGCTGAACATGGGCTGGGACATCCCTCCTCCACTGCCCACTGTGTGCTGGAATGACCCAGTGGCGAAGAAATGCATGGCGGCCATCACCTTAGCCGTGGGGGTGACAGCAGTCGGATACACCCTGCGGGGACGGAGATGGGGCTCTAACATGGCACACAGTCGATGCAGAGTTGGCCTGTCCAGCCGAAACTTCCTGATTACCTCTGTATCGTCCATGTCCGCCAGCAATTGGTATGGGCGGTCAATGTTCGGTCTCCGCCTGGGTTAAATGGCAGAGGACACATGTCAAAGCAACACGGCACATAGCAATTTCGCATACACATCACTGACATGACTGAGCAAGCACATGAGCCACAGCCCAGCTGTCAAGCTGGGACGGCACGGCCACAATACACTTACACAGGTCTCCCAACAATGGCAATGGCAAGTGAGACATACCACTGCCATGTGCATGCACATGGGGATCTAGGCCCCAATGACTTGCGGGGCGTGCTGATGGGGACTGACTGCATATTCGTCAAGCGGCAACGCCACGGCAACATGAGTGTCTGCTGAGCATGGTACTGCTTCCGAGGCTGGATGAGTATGGCACACGACGACGACGATGTGGGCACGGGCTGAGCGGCCAATACAAGTGGGACCTGTGGCACGAGGGGATATGAGACAGTAGTAGGTGTCAGCACTGCACCCTATGTACAGCACTGTACGGATCACAGCTCCCGAAACATTGACTGGTGTCCACATTGACAGCCCCATGCCAAGACGGCTGTGTGCTTGCAGTCACACGTCACAGGTGAGAGGTTACATTGCACGTGCCAGGTGGCAGTCGTACATAGTGGGAGCTGGCATGTGTGTGCATGTGTCTCCTGTTCAGGATCCACCAGATGGGCGCTGACTCTGTACTGACCATTGGACACAGCATGTTCCGTGGAAGGCTTGTGTGTGTGGGATGGTGGCACTGGATGTGCCTCCGTTGGGTGGGGGGCCATGCACAGGGCGGGTACGTCGATGATTGCGCATTGTTGGTCACGGTGGGTGCACCAACTAAGATGTGTTGCCCTGTGTTCAATTCCTATGTCCGCATGATGATGGACTGTGGATGTGGGCAGACTACACATTGGTCGATGTGCTGTCTATATGCATGTGCCTTCACACCAGGCACAGCTGCCCCTGCACATGTGACCCCTGCTGGACTCGCTGCTGGGTCTGTGGAGCTGATGCACCTTCTGCGCGTGGGGCGGACAGCTCTCCTCACTTCCCTCATTGCGCATGTCATGTCTTTGCCGCAGGTGACATGGATCATGGAGGGCCCACATGTACGCGTGGGTAGGCTACACATGATTGTTCACTGGTCGCCACCCCCAGTCAGTGTTTCGAATGGGAAGGTTGTCGTGCTGGTGGTATGTTCGATGTGGCGGATGGGCGGGCCTAGGTGCGGGCTTACATTCCGGACATGGGGGGTAGTTGGATTGGCGACTAGTTGCAGTACACACGGGACACGTCTCTTCCTTTCCACATCTGGGTCATCCCTTGTACTAACTGACAGTGATACAGTCATCTTCGCCCCAGCCCTCATGTCCTCCCCTCGCCCCCCAATATGCATGCTCACCTGCGAGGCTAGCGCTTGCACAGGCAGCCCCAAGCTCGCACCAGAGAGGGCAAGGAGTGTATGTGTGGGTCCAGTTGCACGAGTGGGCTGTCTCAGGGTATGATGTGTGGCGGGACACCGTCCACCTGCGTGGTGCCCCAAATGGAGACCCGGCCTGCATGGACTATGCATCACAGTCTTCGCCTTCCGGATCCGCCACCTGCGACACCCAGTGGCTGTGGCTGCCCTTGCGGCCATGCCGCGTCCGTCTGTGGCTGATGGCCCACACATTCACTCTTTGGCCTCTCTGGGGAGGGCTCAGGGGTGGTGGCGCACGCGCTTGCACTTAGTCGCAATGGCATGTGGCGTGGTTGGTATGATGGGCAATGGATGGGATGGTGCGAGCCACCTCCCGTGACGTCAGTGCTGCTCGTGCTGTGGTGCGTCCCCCTACACTTCCATTTGACTTTTTGCCATGCTGGACGTTGAGGTTCTATTGCCTGCGTGATATGACCAGGAGGAGCGCGAGGAGACCTCTCACACACCATGCTCCACTGCCATCCCGTGCCCTGTATCGCCTGTGCGGATTGACTATGTTGGGGTTACACCTGGTCGACTGGGGCTGTGTGTGCCTTGTCAAGGGGCATGGCGGGCGCACAACAGGATCCAGCTCGTCCACAGAGGGTGGGCTGAGGTGCGCCTGGTACCGCTTTGTACGTGTGCCCGGCTGCTGTGCACACACGTGTTCACTCCCCCCGACAGGTGTCCTCTCACAATGCCCAGGGAAGTGGTGGTGTACTGTTCATGAGCCCTCCCAACACGGCGTGCTCCAACTTGGCATGTGCGCATCTACCCGTCGCACCCACCCACCTGAGCACTGCGTCCATACGACTTCACACGACACATGTGTGTCTTCCACAGTAGTGCTACTCATTTGCGTTGACATCCAATACCAGTGGACTACATGGTCATGTCACGACTGCCGTGTACTTCACATACTCTCATCCTCTCTCATTCGTACTTGTGAAATGAGTCAGCGGAGACAGTTCTGGTTTCAAACATTATATTGAGTCTTCTGTCCTCTGTGATGCAGTATAGTGGACACTACTGGCAGCGGAATACATATTGAGGATATACTGAGCATGATTACAAATGGGATAGGGTGTGGGGTTACATCTGCTTGGCCAAGGCTGTGCTAATGTACATTTACGTATAGCTGCGGAGCTGCGGACTTTGACACAGACGGTATACATGTAGCCTACCAGACCGCTCGGCATCATGGGCACAGTCCATCTCAGTTCCATGTGACAGGTTTGCTGCGGTTGTTCCTCATGCACGCGTGCATGTGAGATGACATCAGGGCATGTGCTTGCGTGCATGCAGCGGCGTGCCACTTGTTGTTGCACTGTGGTGGTTACTGGACATGTCACAGTCACTGGGGTCGTGTTGTTGTTGTATGCACTTGTCGTCCATGCAAAGGTCCTGGTATGGGATTCCCGGGGCGGGGGTGGGAGGGGTGCAGCACCCACAGACTCCAGGCGACCTATTCATGTCCACTGAGCGGTGTGTGTGTCCATGTGCGCTGGATCCATGTCGTGTCCTGGTTGTTCGTGCAGTTCCGTCCATGTGGGTGCGATGCACAGAGCCCATGCCACTGCCTCCCACGATGCATGCGGTGTTCCTGGATGTGATGGGGAACAGTGTGCATGTCCCGGTCATATCCGATGTCATGGCGATGTCGTTGATGGTGTGGTTACAGTTGCCGGTCGTTTGGTATGGCTGTTGTGGTGGTGACTGGCCAGTCCGTGCGGAAGCTGAGCATGGGTGCGGGGTTGGACTTCATAGGTCAGTCGGGGAACCTGCGTTGTGGTCCGACGTATTTACAGGTTGTCAGGTATGCGATGCCGTCCAGCAGGGCTTCCATGTCATTGGTGGTGTACATGTTTGCCAGCCAATGAAGCGGATGGTGGCTGTCAAGGTGTTGTTCGTAGGTTGTCCCTTGGAGGACCATGATGGGGCATGCTGGGTGACATTCGATGTAGCTGTTCTCGATGATCCGTCGTGTGGAGGCACAGTGGTTCCATTTCAGTGCGCGTGCGATGTTGGCCACATACGCCATGCCCCCATAGGCAGAGCAGGCCCTGTCGTGTGCGTCCAGAGGGAGGAGTAGTGGTAGCAGGTCCGCCTTCAGACATGCCGGGTTGGAGAGGCATATCTCGACGGGATGCTGGTAGGGACACCTCCGACAGTAGAAGACGGGCATGACGCAGCTGAACAATGTGATGCGGTAAGTCAGTCGGTAACTTACGTTCAGCAGGGACAGGAGATCGCATCCCAATGTATGTATCGTGCTGGTTTGGTACAGCTTGAGCTCTTCGGCGTAGTTGGGTAGGTGTGTTGCGGTTGCCATTTCGCAGCGGTGCGTTGTGGTGGCGTGCTCCGGCTGTGTGTGCAGTCTGCAATGTGCACGCTCCGAGGTTGCTGTGAGCTCTGTGTAGTCGTAGGGAGACAGGACTTGTGTTCTGTTGGCTTGTTTGGAGGACACGGGCCCTCTTCCCACATGCTTCTCAGACAGTTCAAGGTCAGTGCTGTGTGACTCCTTCCAATTAACTTGCATGTGGCCGACATGGGGGAGTGTTTTCTTCTTTCTTCCCCGTCCGTTGTGTGCTTCTGTGATATGCGCTATCTGCCGTGTGGTCGGTCTCCTCGGCATGCCTGTGTTGGTCTATTCTTGGACAATGGCTGTATTCACCGGCTTCTGTCGTAGGGCTGTGGTTTCGGTGTTGGAATGGAAGGTCATTCAGTGCTGTCTGCTCTCCCTTGTGTGGGCGGCAGGCTGCCTTTCCGCTCTGCGTTGGGCCTTGTGTGTGGATGTAATTCTTGGGCCACCTGTTGTCGGTCACCGGGCTCTTTGGTGTTCCGTTTCATGTGTCTTGTTCATATGTGCAGGGTGGTATGGGTTTTTCAGTGTGGTACTGGCGTTCCTCTTCCCGAAGGGGCCCTGCTTCTCCTAGTTGGTGTTGCCGCCGCTGTGTGCTTCGCCATGTTTGTTACACTGGGGTGTGTCCTGCTGTTGCGTGACTTCACTGACATGTGTGCGTCGGTTGTGTGGCGTTGGGTGTTGTCCGTGAATTGGGCGTTGGGGACATGTCTGTGGCCGGCCTGTCACGTGTCATGTGCGTTCGGGGTGGGGCTGGTGTGTGTGCTGCTTGGTTGTGTCCCTGTGTCTGTGTGCGACGCATGCATGGCGCTGCGGTTGGCCTCTGCGTTGTGCGCATGTGTGGCGGCGTCATCGGCGCTTTGGGGCCGTGACGGGGTGGTTGGTTCCTAGTCCCAGGTGGTGTGTACACATGTGTTCCGCGATGTTAGGATTTGGCCTGTGTGTCATATGTGGATGCGATGGTGGATGTGTAGTGTGCACGCGCTGGTGGGGGGTTGTCCGCTTTTTCCTCCCTTGCACTGTGTGCGCTGTTTGCGTGCACTTGTTGTGTGTGTGCCTACCTGCGTCTCCGCGGTACGTTGCGTCCTTGGTGGTGCATCAGCAGAAGCATGGGAAGGGCCTGCAGTGCTGGATTCATGCCCGGGGTGCCGCTTCTTCGTTGTCCGTGCTCTGCGTCCGTGTTTCCGCCTCTCTTTCACGTGCGGTGTCTCTTTGCCGTGGGAGCCGTTTGTTTGCGGCATCGTAATTTATGCGCCGGGCGGGACGTGTTTCGTCGGACGGTGTGTGTCAGTTGTGCTGCGCCGCTACGTGTGCGGGCGCACTTTGATGGCGGACGGTGTTGCTGGCTTGCCGGCGGTGTTTGGCCTGCTTTTCGCATCGTAATTGGGCGGGCGTGTGGACTGCTGCGTGCCGGCGGTAACTGGTGGTTTTTGCATCCGCCAGCACGGCGGTAGTGCTTCCGCCCGCCATCGTAATGGGCCCCTTAGTTATCTTGTATGTCTAAAAAGTTCATTAATTTCCATGACATGAAATGACTTTGATTTTGAACAAACTTATCGATCATTTTTTTTGTCACATGTAAATATTACTGCTTGTTTTATTCATATTGCATTTTATTTAAAAATTATATGCCTGAAATGAAAAGCAATGCTTAAGATGTACAGTACTTTTTGCATTCTAATAGGTTTTTTAAATGCCTTTTAAATGGTTTTAAGAAATATTTTAGCAATATGCGGTACTCCATTTAATGTTTAGCATTTTTTAAATGTTTAGCATTTTAGTATTATCGTATACACGAAAGTGGAGTGGGTGTTGTATTCCTCTTAGGGTGTCCGTATATAGGTTTTCCTGTATCATGTCCTTATATAGGCACAATTCGCCCTGCCCTTATATAGGCATAAAATCCAAGTCCTTATTTAGGAATTAAACCGTGCACTCCAAATACAGGCATGATCTCCGACATCCGTCCACCCTAACGTCACAACGAGTTCTTGAAGAACAGACCCTTAGGCTTCGGGAGTTTCCCTAGCACAGGACTATTGATTTCTTCAAGGACTCATCTATTATGCATGAACCATTATACCTTAGGGGTTCATTCATGACGTCTTCCGCTGTCCGATTCACGTCAATGCTAACATTCTGAGGTACCTCTCAGGTATAAATATACCTTCCCTAGCCCTTGTAAAACTAGAGGAGACCTCGACTTCAGAGGAGCCCGTTTCCGGGCCTGACGCACTGAGAAGATGCTGTCATCCCTGCACGCAGAGAGTCCAGCTTCCAGTGATCTGACTTCCCTTGCGGGGTGTTGGAGTTCGAGTCTGGCAAGAGATTCCCACCTCTCTCATTCTTAAGGTATGGAGCTGACTAGAACCTAGAGGTACTCTTGGCATACTTGGCATACTAGGCATACTAGACTTAACATACTCTTAGTATACCATAATAAGGAATACTTCACCTACTTCATACATCTCCCTACACCTAGGTTAGGTTAGGTACATTGGGGTAGAACTAGCTTCGAAACGCATCGTATGAGTACTCGCATTTTTAGTCTGTGTTATTTATGTAAATGAATATCTGCTAAAGATAATGCTATCGCAGTACTATTTATTTCTACTGCTTACGCTGTACATTATTTATCTCGCATACTGTCTTGTGATCATAACAGCACATTTAACTTACACGAGAAACAAGACTGTTCAATAAATCTTTTATTGAAACGCCCGTCTATTCTTTCTGTGTAACTTTGAGGAAAACTAAGTATGCACGATTGAGCTGAGTGAAATAGTTATCTATTGTTTCTACGACTCTGGGACACGTTCTGATTCTAAAGGGAAACAAAGTGGTCATGATTTGCGGCTGCCAGAAACTACTCCCTTCTTGTTATCCAAGGAGTTTCTAGTGGCCTCTGAGCTAGCTGGCACAAGTAATTAAGTTTAATATACTTGATAGGGACATACCGACCTCAGTCCTATGTCAAGCCTATAGGGTATATTATTCCAATGCGCAGAGCCTATTAGGGAAATAGGAGCTACACTACACTCCCAGGAGGCAGATGGGGGCAATAGCCCCAAACTTTCCACCTGGAGGGGGCAAAAAGCTCACTAGGCGCCAGGGATTTTCTTTGCATGTATATAGGGGTGGGGGCTGCCCAAAATGGGAAATCCAATGCCCCCACCCCCCAAAACAAATTCCACAGTTTTTATGCCCCCCCAGGAGGCAGATGGGGCAATAGCCCCCGATCTGCCCTCCCAGGGGGGCAGAAAGAACACTAGGCACCAGGGATTTTTTTTATGTATATAGGGGTGGGGGCTGCACAAAATGGGCATGCCAATGCCCTCACCCCCAAAATAAATGCCACAGTCTTTCTGACCCCCTGGGAGGTAGATGGGGCAATAGTGCCTTATATGACCCACCTGGGGGCAGAAAGCCCACTAGGCACCAGGGATTTTTTTTTTTTTTTTAAACATGGGGTGGAGAATGGGCATACTAATCCTCCCACCCCAGAAAAGTCTTTCTGGGCAATAGCCCCTTATCTGCCCCCACCTGAGGGGGGGTCAGAAATCCCACTAGGCACCAAGGATATGTTTATGGGCATGTCAGTGAGAAGCCCCATAGGCAAGGGTCGCTCCCTTTTTTTTAGGCACACATTTTGGCTGTTTCAGTGATATTTTTAGTCTCATCCGCACCCAAGGGGAGGCAGAAAACCACTAGAAACCAGGGAGAGTTTGTGTATATGTAAACTGGAGTTTGGCTGACGGGTTGCATGTACTGACCTTTGGATGGCATTTTGCTGGTGGTCTGTGTGGACCTGCACTTGGCTAATGGTGTGGGTGGACTCGCGCTTGATGATGGTGTGTGTAGATTGGCGCTTGCCTGGTGGTGTGCATGGAGTGGTGCTTGGCTGGCGGTGTACGAGGACTGGTGCCTGGCTGGCTGTGTGCATGGATGGTGCTTGGCTGCAGGGGCGGACTGGCCATAGCAGGCACCGGGAATTTCCCCAATGGGCCGGAGGGGAGGGGGCCAGTTTTCTGGCCATGGGTGCTGGTTTTGTAACTGGGGGCTGGTTTTGCAGCAGTGCTGCAATATCCGCCCCAGTAACAAAACCGGTAGCAGCACACCCCCCCCCCGTCCCAGGGCTGGTCGAACAGCAATCTGCCATGGCTGGTTGCTGTTCCCAGTCCGCCCGGCTTGGCTCGTGGAGTGTGGGGATAGCGCTTGACTGGCGGAGTGCATGGGTGGTGCTTGGCTGGCAGTGCGTGGATAATGCTTGGCTGACTGTGTGCATGGATGGCATTTGGCTGGTGCTGTACGTTGATGGCGCTTGGCTGGCGGTGTGCATGGATGGAGCTTGGCTGGCGGTGTGTGTGGATGGTGCTTGGCTGGCAGTGTGCATGGATGGCGCTTGGCTGGTGGTGTGCGTGGATGGTGATGTGCATGTACTGACTCTTGGCTTGTGGTGTGGCTTGCATGGATCCCCCAGCATTTTCTTACCCAGAATTCCCTGCAAACCTCAAATTTACTTACAAAGTTACACTTTCCCCACATTTCTGTGTGGATAAGCTATAGGATCACAGCACAGGCACAAATTTCCTACCACCCAGTATTCCCCTTGGTCTCCCGAGACAAATGATACCTCACTTGTGTGGGTGCCCAAAGTAGCATCAGCCTAAAAACGTATATAAACAAACTGCCATTTTGGACCCACTTTGGGCCCCCCTCAATCTCTACATGTTTTTGGCCCTTCCTTGTCATAGGAACTAGGCCCATCCACACAGGTAAGATATCATTTTTATCGGGAGACTGAGGGGAGCGATGAGTGGTAACAAATTTGTGCCGTGCAATGATCCCACACCTTTCCCACATAGATATTAGAGGAAAATTTGACTTTTTAGCTAAATTTAAGGTTTGCAGCGGATTCTGGTAAGGAAAATGAGGGGAGATCAATGCAGGCCACACCTCCCTGGACTCCCACGGGTGTCTTGTTTTCAGAAATGTCTGTTTGCAGTGCATTCTGGGTAGGACAATGTTGGGGGATCCATGCAAGCCATACCTCCCTGGACTCCCCGGGTGTCTAGTTTTCAGAAATGTCTGGGTTTGGTAGGTTTCCCTAGATGGTCGCCAAGCCCGGGGCCAAAAACCCAGGTGACACCCCTTGCAAAACCAGGTCGTTTTGTGATAGGTAATTTTGATGTCTCCACAATAAGTTTTGGGCCCTTCCCTGCCGAGGGCATTTAGCCCACCCACACAAGTGAGGTGCCATTTTTATCTGGAGACTTTGGGGAACGCTGGGTGGGTGGAAGTTTGTGGATCCATGCAGATTCCAGAACTTTCCATCAGAGAAATGTGGGGGAAATTTGATTTTGTTTACTAAATTTGAGGTTTGCAGGGATTTCTGGGTAGGAAAACGTTGGGGGGATCCTTGCAAGCCATACCTCCCTGGACTCCCCATGTTGTCTAGTTTTCAGAAATGTTTGGGTTTGGTAGGTTTCCTTAGATGGCCGCCGAGGCAGGACAATAAAACCCAGGTGACCCCCCCTTGCAAAACCGGGTCGCTTTGTGATAGGTAATTTTGATGTCTCCACAATATGTTCTAGGCCCTTTCCTGCCGCAGGCACTTGGCCCACCCACACAAGTGAGGTTGAATTTTTATCAGGAGACTTTGGGGAATGCGGGATGGGTCGAAGGTTGTGGATCCCCACAGATTCCATAACTTTCCAACACAGAAATGTGAGGCAAATGTATTATTTTTGACAAAGTTTGAGATTTGCAAGGGATTCTGGGTAAAAGAACCTAGTGAGAGCCACACAATTCACCCCCTCCTGGATTCTCATGGGTGTCTAGTTTTAAAAAATGTATAGGTTTGCTAGGTTTCCCTAGGTGCCGACTGAGCTAAGGTTCAAAATCCACAGCTAGGCACATTGCAAAAAAGAGTCAGTTTTCACTGGAAAAATGTGACGTGTCCACGTTGAGTTTTGGGCCGTTTCCTCTCGCGGACACTAGGGCTACCCACACAAGTGAGGTACCATTTTTATTGGGAGACTTTGTGGAATGCTGGATGGGTGGAAATTTTTGGATCCATGCAGATCCCAGAACTTTCCATCACAGAAATGTGAGGAAAATGTGTTTTGTTTGACAAAGTTTGAGGTTTGCAAGGGATTCTGGGTAACAGAACCAGGTGAGAGCCACACAATTCACCCCCTCCTGGACTCCCCTGGGTGTCTAGTTTTCAAAAATACATAGGTTTGCTAGGTTTCTCTAGGTGCCGGCTGAGCTAGATTTAGAAATCCACAGTTAGGCACATTGAAAAAAAAGGGTCAGTTTTCACTGGAAAACTGTGATGGTCCACATTGCGTTTGGGACATTTCCTATTGTGGGCACTAGGCTTACCCACACAAGTGAGGTACCATTTTTATTGAAAGACTTTGGGGAATCTGGGGTGCACAATTTTGTAGATGTGCAAATAACTACTGCTTCTAAACTCTAGATTATGTTCCCATTGCGGAAATACATAGGTGTCCTTGATTCCTATTTTTCACTACTTATATTTTACCAAATGAATTGCCATATACCCGGTAAACAATGAAAAACCATTGCAAGACGCAGCTCAGTTATTGGCTCTGGGTTCCTCGGGTTCTTGGTAAACCTACAAGTCCTATATATATTCCCACAACCAGAAGGGTCCAGCAGATGTAACGGTATATTGCTTTAAAAAATCTGTCATACTTAGAAGAAGTTACAGGTGAAAATGTTAGCACAAATGGCTATTTTTTTCAACTCCTTTTGAATAATTCTTATTTTCAACAGTTAGATTCTATAAAAAAATCCTTGAAGGATCTAAATAAATGACCCTTTCCTGAGTTCAGAATGTTGTCTACTTTTTAGAAATGTATGGCTTTCCGGGATCCATTATTGCTTTGACACCCATTTCTACCACTAACTGGAAGGAGGTTGAAAGCACAAAAAGTAGCAAAAATAGGCTATGTCCCAACTGTGTAGAAAAGTTTGGCTTTCTGACAAGTCTGCCTGTCCCTGAAAGCTGGGAAGATGGTGATTTCTGCACCACAAACCCTTTGTTGATACCATTTGCAGGGAAAAAAACAGATGCTTTCTTCTGCAGCACCTTTTCCCCATTTTTCTAAAAATAAATAAAAAAATTAGTTGTGTTTTGACTGATTTCTGGGTCCCCTCCATGGCAATCCACAAACCCTTGGTACCTTTAAACTCCTCATTATGTTGGAAGAAAAGGACGCAAATTTGGCGCGGATACATTATGTGAACAAAACATTACAGGGGCCTAAGCACAAACTACCCCAAATAGCCAAAAAAAGGCTTAGCACAGGGGGTGGGATAGGCCTAGCAGCGAAAAGGTTAAAGAAATACCATGCAGTGTCTTGATTGTTTGCCTCTGGGTGTAAATTCATGCTTTTCTGAAGGGGTACTTTCAGAAGAATCATGTCATAATTTGAAAAATAATATTCAAAGCATTCCTGCCTATAAAATAAACTAAGCAGAATGATACTTGCAATTCCATATGACAGCGGAGTGTGGTGATAACTCACCTCGTCTATGGCTGAAGAAGGTAAATGAGAGCAGATATAGCAATCTTTGGCAGCTAAAACTTGGGTGTATTCTTGAACATAAACATTAGTTGAGAATTCTTCTTTCGAATAATCTACAAATGAGGCTTTCTAATTGGTTTCATCTATTGTCTGTGCAGATGTTGTAGTTCTTAGGTGTAGTTACAGGCATCTCTATCTCTGGTGGAAAATGTGATCTCACTAACAATGCTATGATTACCATTTGTACAAATATTAAAGTGACACCTACAATGATCCTGCATCTAGCTTTGGTTAGGGAACACATGTTTGTTTACAGTCAGACCTTTGAGAAGAATATGGCAGAAAGCAGATTCAATTATCTGCCTTTACTTATACTTGTGCAAAAAACAAAACTTTCCTTTTCTTTCAAAAGTTGACTTGCAGTTATTTCATTCAGCTTATATACAATACTCTTCATGTGTCATCCCTAACCCTAGTCTGTCTTCTTCTAAATGTGCTATCCCTACTCTTCTACTGCAACCTTGGACCAAGAGAATTCTTTTTACTTGTTTTTATTATTTATTTATTTATTTATTTATTATTTTTATTTTTATGTTTTATATAGCGCGAACTTGACCCGTTAGGGTATCAGAGCGCTTTACAGAATCCTAGGGTTGTACAAAAGGCATGGAATCATAAGAGTATACAATCGATTGGGAGGGGGCGGGGTGCTGGATACATAAGGGATAGAAGGATACATAAGTACAGTTTACATTACAGTTACTCAAGACAAGGATACATAAGTACAGTTTACATTACAGTTACTCAAGACAAGGCCCCAAGTTTCTTGGTGGGGTGACTAGGTCATCCGAGGGAGGCAATAGCCGGAAGTTGATCAGGGTCTCTGTGGTGGTTGAAGGTAAACGTTTAAACGAGGAATTTACCCATAAGGAAGGTTTTGGACTCCTTTTTGAAGCGTGCCAGAGAGGGGATTCTTCTTATGGCGGGAGGGAGAGAGTTCCATATTCTTGGCGCGGCCCCAGCGAAAGCCCTATTGTAAGTTTTTTTCCCCCAAAAATGTGCAGGCTGGAGCAAGAGGTCTCTGGCGGACCGGGAGTTTCTGATTCCTCCGGATACCACAAGTTTCTGTGCAAGATATGCAGGGGAGTTTGAGTATAAAGCCTTGTGTGTGATGCATGCCAGCTTAAGCTGTATCCTGGCCTCGAGAGGAAGCCAGTTAAGCGCTTTCAGGTGTGGAGAAATGTGATTGAATTTCCTTGTGCCGGTAAGTAGTCTGGCGGCCGCGTTGAGGATGCTTTTAAAGGTGCCAGGGAGATCTTGGGTAGACCCGAGAGGGTAGAACAGCCATATTCCAGTCTAGAGATGACTAGTGCTTGGACTGCCATTTTTAGGTCGGTAGCGTCAAGGAAGGGTTTCAGTTTCCAAAGGTAGCTCAGGTGGAATCTGGCTGATTTGGCCATCGAGTTGATGTGGTCCCGCATGTTCAAGTTGCAGTCAAGGGTTATTCCCAGTGATTTGGCCGAGTTCACAATGGTCGGTGGGCAATTTAAGGCTGTGATGGCCTTAATCCATATCTGAATCTCATTAGTTATTTTTATTATTTCAGTCTCTTTTTACTTCTTGACTATAATACAGTTAATCATTTGTTGTTTAAGTCTTTTCATTCTCAAGTTCAAATATTATTCGGCAAGTTCTCAATTGCAATGTTTTGTTTCAAATATTTTGTTTTAATCTATGTTGTTTGTCAGTGTAGCGTATCATGAAGGCTTAAACAACTCAGAGCTCAGTTCATCTGCACCTTTTTTGACTCCCTTGGCACATTTCACATGTAGTTGGTCCACTCAGGTGCTGAATACCTTTGACAAGGTACTCTTGCTGTTTTGCATGTCCTCAGTGTCTGATGATCATCTTCTGTGTCACTTATACTGCTATATTCGGCTTCTTAGATGATTGTAGGTGGTATTCATTCGACTGACACCCTTGACCTCAATTGTCTTTTACCACTTGGCCATTCAAATCTCCAGATTCGTCCTTCTTGTCTCACACTCGTTCTCATCCGGGTAATTCAACTCTCTTTGTGAAACATCAACAGTTTCTTCAGAGGGTAAATTCACAGCACTCTGTGATATTTTAGGGACTTGCACTGGTGTGAGAGCATGCTCTTCTTCACCCTTTTCTTGTTCTTCTGAAAGTGCTGTCACCAGTGCTCTTTGACTTGGTTCAAAGAGCACTACCTCTTCATGAGAACACCTTACTCGCTGAGTGTGCGATGCATGCATCCAGTTAGGTATCCCAGCACAGTCGACAGCAATGTTGGTGATCAGAATAACGGGGTAGGGGCCTTTTCACCTTGGTTCCAAACAGGACTCCGCAATCAATCAATCAATCATTATATTTGTAAAGCGCGCTACTTACCCGTGAGGGTCTCAAGGCGCTGAGGGGAGGGGGGGAGCTGCTACTGTTCGAATAGCCAGGTCTTGAGGAGTCTCCTGAAGGTCAGTAGGTCCTGTGTCAGCCGTAGGTGGAGGGGGAGGGCGTTCCATGTCTTGGCGGCGAGGTGGGAGAAGGATCTGCCGCCGGTGGTTGCTCTTCGGATGCAGGGGACGGTGGCGAGGGCGTGGTCGGCGGAGCGGAGCTGGCGGGTGGGGGTGTAGAAGTTGAGGCGGCAGTTGAGGTACGCTGGTCCGGTGTTGTGGAGTGCTTTGTGTGCGTGGGTGAGGAGCTTGAAGGTTATCCTTTTGTTGACCGGGAGCCAGTGCAGGTCTTTCAGGCGGGGTGTGATGTGGCTGCGGCGCGGGATTTCGAGGATCAGACGTGCTGAAGCGTTCTGGATGCGTTGGAGCCGTTTGAGGAGTTTCGCTGAGGCTCCGGCGTAGAGGGCGTTTCCGTAATCCAGTCTGCTGCTGACGTGAGCCTGGGTGACCGTCCTTCTGGTTTCGGTGGGGATCCACTTGTAGATCCTGCGAAGCATACGGAGGGTGTTGAAGCAGGAGGAGGAGACGGCGTTGACCTGCTTCGTCATGGAGAGGGTGGAATCGAGGATGACCCCTAGGTTGCGTGCGTGGTCGGTGAGTGTGGGGGCCGTTCCTAGCGAGGAGGGCCACCAGGAGTCGTCCCAAGCCGAGGGGGTGGACCCGAGGATGAGGACCTCCGTTTTGTCTGAGTTCAGCTTCAGCCGGCTGTTTCTCATCCAGTCGGCGACGGCCGTCATTCCCTCTTGGAGGTAGGTTTTGGCTGTGTGAGGGTCTCTGGTGAGGGAGAGGATCAGCTGGGTGTCGTCGGCGTAGGAGATGATGTTGAGGTTGTGCAGTCAGGTGATGCAGGCGAGCGGGGCCATGTAGACGTTGAACAGCGTGGGGCTGAGGGATGAGCCCTGGGGTACGCCGCAGATGATCTCGGTGGCTTCGGAGCGGAAGGGAGGGAGGCGGATGCTCTGTGTTCTACCGGAGAGGAAGGAGGTGGTCCAGTCCAGGGCCTTCTCTTGAATTCCTGCGTCGTGGAGGCGTGCGCGTAGGGTGTGGTGGCAGACCGTGTCGAAGGCGGCCGACAGGTCCAGGAGGATGAGGGCCGCGGTTTCACCGTTGTCTAGCAGGGTTCTGATGTCGGTGGCGGCTAGGAGGGCTGTCTCGATGCTGTGGTTGCAGCGAAATCCGGACTGGGACGAGTCCAGAATGCTGTTTTCCTTGAGGAACCTGGTTAGTTGTATGTTGACGGCCTTCTCGATGACCTTCTCCGGGAACGGGAGCAGGGAGATGGGTCGGAAGTTTTTGAGGTCCTTGGGGTCAGCCGTGGGTTTCATCTGTAGGGCGTTGATCTCGGCGTGCTTCCAGTCCTCTGGGAAGGTCGCTGTCTCGAGGGAGCTGTTGATGGCCTTCCGGAGGTGGGGTGCGATGACGGTGCTGGCCCTGTTGAAGATGTGGTGTGGGCATGGATCTGTCGGGGATCCGGAGTGTACGGAGTTCATGATCTTGATGGTGTCGTTGTTGTCTATGTTGGTCCAGGAGGTCAGGCGGTTGGTGCGAGTGGTGGTCGAGGGTGTCTCGGTGGTTGCCGGGGCGGTCGCGGTGTTGAAGCTGTCGTGGATGTCCGTGATCTTGCGGTGGAAGAAGGTGGCCAGTGAGTCGCACAGTTCTTGCGAGGGTGGGATGTCACTGGAGTTGGGGTTGGAGAGTTCTTTCACGATGTTGAAGAGCTCTTTGCTGTTGTGTGCGTTGTTGTCTAGGCGGTCTTTGAAGGAGGCTCTCTTGGCGGATCTGATGAGGTGGTGGTGGTTGCGGGTGGCATCCTTGTGAGCTGCGTAGCTTTCCGGGGTTCGTTCGCGGGTCCAGTTCTTCTCTAACTTACGGCAGGTTTTCTTGGATGCCTGGAGGTCTTGGGAGAACCAGCTCGCTTTCTTCCTGGTGTGGCTGGTGGAGGGTTTCTTGATTGGGGCAAGGCCGTTGGCGCAGTTTTCGATCCATTGTCTGAGGTTGTGGGCTGCGGCGTCTGGGTCGGTCGGGTCTGCGGGTGGGCTTTGGGCGAGTGTGGCGGTTAGCTGGTTATCGGTGACTTTGCTCCAGCAACGGCGTGGCATCTGTTGGGTGCGGTGGGGTGTGATGGGTTTCCGAAAGGTGAAGTGGATGCAGCGGTGGTCGGTCCAGTGGAGTTCGGTGGTGTGGTTGAAGCAGACTTGGGTGCTTGCTGAGAAGATGGGGTCCAGCGTGTGGCCGGCGGAGTGGGTGGGCGTCGTGACGAGCTGTCTGAGTCTGAGGTTGGCGAGGTTGTCGATCAGGTCGGAGGAGTTGGGGTCGTTGTTGTTCTCGAGGTGGAAGTTCAGGTCCCCGAGGAGGATGTAGTCCATGGAGGCGAGGGCGTGCGTGCTGACGAGGTCGGCGATGGAGTCGCAGAACTGTGGTCGGGGACCGGGGGGTCTGTTGACGAGTGTTCCTCTGAGGGTGGTGTTGGGGTCAGTGTGGATCTGGAAGTGCAGGTGTTCGGCGGTGCAGAGGGTGTCAGCGTCGTTAGTCGAGATGTTGAGGGTGTTCTTGTGGATGATGGCGATTCCTCCTCCTACTCCGTTGGTGCGGTCCTTGCGGATGATCTTGTAGCCTTCCGGGATGGCTATGGCGATGTCGGGTGCTGAGGAGGAGTTCAGCCAGGTCTCGGTCAGGAAGGCGACGTCAGGGGTGTGGATATCGAGTAGGTCCCAGAGTTCGACGGCGTGTTTCCTGGCGGAGCGGGTGTTTAGGAGGATGCAGCGAAGGTGGTTGGATTGATTGGCGGGTGGGTTGGTGGGCTGGATGCTGGTGTAGCTGCAGTTACGGCAGGTGAAGGGTCCGTGGGTGCGTTTCGGGGCGGCCAGGTAGCAGGTGCTTGATTGTCCGGTGTTGAGTGCGTGGAGGGTTCCGGTGGCGTAGTGGAGACGGGTGTTGTGGCGGTCACGGGGGCCAGGGGTTCTGGCGCTGGGCGCGGTCCAGGCGCAGACGGGCTTGCCTTAGGCGCGCCTTTGGCGCGCCAGCGGCGCGCCCGCTGCGCGCGTCCACTGCGCGCCCGCTTCGCGGTCTGCATAAGAGTGTTGATGGGAGGGAGGAGCCCTGGGTGGCGGGAGCGGGCGGAAAATGGGCTGTCAGGGGGCGGGGCCGCAGGGAGGCAGCAGCGGGAAGAGTGCGGCGAAGGTGACCGGCTCAGCAGCGGCTGGGACCGGGGGCAGGCAGAGGCAGCAAGCGGGCAGGCCAAGTCAGCTGGCAGCAGGAGACAGCAGCAGGAGACCAGGGTGAGCAGGCGGCAGCGGCGAGGGGGTGACCTAACCTGTAGGCAGGGTCAGAGGCACATGCTTCTTCTTCACGAAAACCCTGGCACCGGGGCTAAGGTCATGGTACTGCTCCTGATTTCGATTGGTATTGGCAGCTCCAACCTGGTGAGAAACTGATTGCACCACATTAGCCAGTTTTTGCAGTCATCGCGTATCATGTCATCTCTGAAGTTCACAAGTGCATTTGCAGGTACAGCAGGCAGTCTAAATGCACATCCCATGAAGAATTCATGAGGTGATAATCCTATTTCCTTGTCACGAGCACTTCAAAGACTCATCAGAACCAGTAGTAATGCATCTGGCCATTTCAAAGAAGTGAAAGCAAAAACTTCAGCCAATCAGGACTTCAAAGTTCCGTTTACCTGCTACACTATTCTGGAAGCCTCAGGACAGTAGCTACAGTGTAATCTCTGTTCCACTTGAAGAGCCACACACAGCATTCTAAGGACCTCATTATTAAAATGAGTCTCTCCGTCTGTAGAGAAACCAGAAGTCCATACCTTGGTATCAGTTTATGCAACAGTAGTTTAACTACAGGGAGACTGACATTCCTGTTGAGTAGGCTTCCACCCATCGAGATAAAATGCACACTATAACCAGGATGCATCTCAGCCCGTTACACACAGGCATCTTGATAAAGTCCAACTGCACCCTATTGAATAGTCCGCTTGAGCTTCCTACATGACTCATGGTTACGTGTGTTCTTCTTCCTACATTCATCTGCTGGCATGTTACACATCCATGGCACAACTCTTCTGCTAGAACTCTGAACCAGATATTGAAACAATTCTGTCTCAACAACCTAACCATTGCATCTCTTCCGATGTGTGCAGAAACATGAAAATGTTGTGTTATAGCAAACAACAAACTGTATGGCAATACATGTCTTCCATCAGCTAAAACCCAAATCTCATTCTCATCCTTAACAAACCTGCTTTGATCCAAGCTTGTTGTTCTGCTTCTGAAACCACCTGTTACAACCTTTTGATCTCTTCCCAAGTATCAGCTACTGACAAAAACATAGAGAAAACTAGACCCGGGCAGTAAACTCTGCTCTGCTTTTGGAGTTTGTGGAATTCGGGGACTTGTTTCTATTTGCATGCTTGAGACTTGTTTTGGCACTCTCTGCAAGTACCACGATAATCTCTAGCCACTAGTGAGCTCGAGCAATACTTCACACTCATGTGCACGGCTTCCGGGTGTGACAGTGCCAATGTAGTGCTATCCCGAACACACCGCTCAAGAATCTTTTGTGCTCGAGAAGCAGCTGAGAAGCTCTTTGAGTGGATTTATTCTCCAACAGGCTGTTGAAGTTGTTTTTTCGTACGAGAAGCCTTTTCATTTTTATTATTATTTTTCCAACTGGAAGGAAGTGTCCCAGAGACTCCAACTTACTGTTTCTGTCCATCAGGCTCCTCACAGTGCTTTGCCCGTCTCCTGGTCACTTTTCATTTGCATTTGGAGCTATAAGGATCACTCTCCTTGTCTGCGGCATATATATACCATTGATTTTAAGGACTTTATATTTGGGATTTCACAAGTTAGTACAAAAAACTGTTGCATAAGGGTGTTGTTTGCTTGAATTGGGGGCATGCACCAGCATTAATTTGTACTTTTCTTCGATTTTTAAAACATTTATTGTGCTGGGTGGCCTGCTGTTTCAGTAGGTGCCCAGTTATTTTTTTGTATATATTTTTCTTGTTTTGTAAAGGAAAAATGTTGCACAGTTTAGCACATTTTTGCCATGTTTTTTTAATGTATTTGCAATATTCAATTAATTCGCTATGTGGTCTAGTCTGCCAATGGGTCTTCCAGCCAGAAGGCCCAGTGCTAGTCATTGGTGCATGAAACAGCTGTTTCTGTGGTGTCTGTTGAATTGAAACATAATTTAGGCCATGAGTTGCATTGAATTAAATTACAAAATGTGTTTTTTGGGGGATATTTCACATTTATTTCTACAAACAGTGTATAGGTGGGGTAATATGTTTTGATGCCTTTGGAGGATGTGTTTTGTTGTGAATTTGTTTTAGCCCAGTTCCTTTTCATTGTTGGCATTGCTGAATTAATGTTGTTTTCTCCTGTGTTACCATGCCTCCCTTCTTGTCTGGCCAGTGTGTGAGCGTGTTTGCCATAGGCCACCATTTGTCTTTGTTCCCCATGCCATGTGGCCAGGGACCATTTTTTTGTATAGTCAGTGTCCATAGGCCTGTATGTGTTCTTTGTTTTCCATGCCTTCTGCTTGTTGTTTGACCATGTGGCTGGTGGCCATTGTGTTTAGGCAGCCAGTGGGCTTTTGCCATAGGCCTGCATGTGTTCTTTATTTTCCATGCCACCTGCTTGTTGTTTTACGATGTGCCTGGCAGCAATTTTGTGTAGCCAGCCAGCGTGTTTTTGCCATAGGACTGCATGTCTTCTTTGTTGCAGCCATGCCTACTTGCTGGATGTTGTTGTGACCATGTGGTTGAAGGCCATTTTGTGTAGCCAGCCAGTGTGCTTTTGCCAGAGGCTTGCATGGCTTCTTTATTGTGGCCTTTCCTCCTTGCTCAGTGTTGTTGTTTGACCATGAGGCACTGGCTGCCAGCCATTTTGTGGATCCAGCCAGTGTGCCTTTGCCATAAACTTGCATGGATGGATGAGATTGCAGTTTAATAATACGTTTGAGGATCATTGTAGTATGTATATTAAGAAAATGATTTTGATGAGTAGTGCTCATATATATTGCATACATTTTTTGATTTGTTTTTTTATTTAGCACCTCTAATACGTTTCTTCTAATCCTCCCATATGAACAACTGCATTAATTCATTTTTTTATTGTAATTTATATTTTATCTGTTTAATCTTTTTTATTTTCATTCTTTTGTTCTTTAATTTTTTTCTAATTTCACTTATTTAATTTTTTTTAATTTAAATGTGTTACTTTTTTTACTTTAATTTTTTTAATTGTACTTTTTCAATTGTTTCAAATTTTATTTAGTTAATAATTTGTATTGTTTAATTTTCCTTTTTAATTTTTTTTACATTGACTTTTTTTATTTATATTTTTTTAATGTTATTTCTTTCAAAAAAAAATTCAATTTGAATTTTTTTAATTGTAATTTTCTTTTCCATTTTGCCTTTGTCAATCCATCCATCCATCCATACATCCACCATACATCCATCCAGCCATCTGTCACGCCGTACGTCCACCCATCCATCCATCCATCCACCATAGGCGCACAGTCGCGCAACAGCATTCCGTTTTTTAGGTATATAATTCCATTTCCTCCTGGACACCTTGGCTGCCGTGCATTTAAGACGCATCAGCATCATTCATTTGTGTAATGATGATTATTCCATTTCCCCCTGGACCACATTGCCTGCCATAGGCGCGCACTAACCTCCAGTTTTTAAAAGATTACTGTTCCATTTACCCATGCAGTTCCCTGAGTGCCACAGGTGTCTTCTTTAGAATATATGGACATAAAGGAAAGAGCTCTATCATTATGTATATTGTGTGTTATTCTGATGGGGAATTACATTTTTATGGTATGGTGGTGTGGTTTGACTTTAAAGTGTTTTTTTTTACCTAAGTAACCAACTACACTAATATTGCCTTTGTCTGTACTAATTCAAACTGAAAATAGTATACGTTTCACTGGAAATGTTTTCCTTGCTTGTTTGCTTTCAGTTGCACAAGAGAAGAGACATCACCCGCAGTACTGCCAAACAGAAGGCCTGTGAAGTCACACATCATTTCTCCAATCTCTTCCGCTTGTGCAGCTTAGTGCAACTGCCAAGTTAGAGCTTTAAGATGGCCCCAAAGAAAGATGCTTCCAAGAAAGTGGTCAGTGAGAAGAAGCAGCATCCCATCAGTGGCATGTCACCCCAAACCTTTTTTGGACCACCACGCCGTGTGCCTGCCACACAGGCTTCCGGGAGCAGAACTCCTGCATCAGCAACAGCACCCCAACATAAGCCCAAGACCATCTCTGTCACTGAGACGGCCACTGTAATCCTGTTGACCGCAATGAGCAGTGACACTGAATTGGATTTGTCCCTTTCACAAGGTAGTACCCAATCATTTCTGGAAACAGAGCTAAATGTACAGCAGCACAGCCATCAATAGTATATCTTCCTGATGCTGGAGCAGAACAGGAGGTTGAGCTTGCTTCTGAGCAAGAACCTCCTCTTTTAGAATCATTGGCTCCCAGATGTCCATCAAGGAAAAGGATGAGTACTACTCTACCCTGTTCTCTAAGCACAATTTCTGATGATGATGATAGGGACATGGATGTACCCCGGCAGAGTCCAGGAGAGGCAAGGGAAAAGAAAAGTTCCAGAAAGCCTTAGGCTTATGGAAGGGGATGATGAGGAGGATGACAACGCCAACGAGGCAGTCATTGTGGAAGGTGACACAGAGGAGTTCGGCATTGCTATTCAACCAGCTTGAAGGGATTTAGCACAGGTAGCATCACCAGCTCCCATATTTGCAAAGTCCCAGCAGAAACCTGAACTAGTAACCACTACTTCAGCAGAAATATGCACTGCAGAGAGGGAATCGACAACACGCCCACCTACCTTCAGTTCTTCTTCAGGCTTTGGCAGTGGCGCAGTAAAAAAGTATTTCTCCCCAGTTTTGGACTTTTTATGCTTAGCAAAGAGGGGGAGCACATTGCAGTATGCACCATTCCCCACACGAATGTTCGTCAAGGTAAGCCTGGCACAAATATGGTACTGGATGCCAAATTACCCATATGAAAAAACACCACTCAATCTGGTGGGAGGAGCACCTTAAACAAAATTGCTGAACTTGGCCTTCATGCTGAAGGTGAGGAGAGAGCCAGGGAACCTCAGCTACAAGTACAATCATGGTGGGATGTGAGGATGATGACGAACAAGAGGGTGACATCCTCGCGCAAAGCAGGTCTGTCCCCAGCAGTGTGCCAGCAGACTTACCAAACTCGGCGACTTCACAATGGCACAAGACTCTGAGTCAGCTGGAGACACCACAGCATATAGTGACTGCCCCTCTACGATGCGCACTGAATCTACCACCACCTACTTCTCAAAAGTCATCTGCGCCAGTGGCCCCAGAACAGAAGAAAAAAGTACAGGCTACTATTATGGGCATGCTCAGGCAGGAGGGGCAATATGACCGCAACCACCCAACGGCACGTTTGTACAATGGGAAGCTGGCAAAAAGGTTAGCGCTGGACATCCTCCCTTTTTCTTTTGTGGAAGGAGTGGGATTCTTAGAAATTGTGGTAGTCATCTGCCCGAAATGGAAGGTTCCAAGTCAGACCCATTTTGCCAAAGTTGCTGTTCCAGCGCTGCATCATGATGTGCTGCAATAGGTTGGACAAGCGTTGCAGTAAAGTGACATGTGGATCAGTTGTCAGGCAACTGCTTATATGTGCATCACTGCACACTGGATCTCGTTTGTGGGGGTAAAGCAAAAGATATCTACAGGTCTTTGCCCTGAAGAAAGTTTTAAGAGCATTCAGCATCATGCAACAGTGGCCATGTTCACCATGGAGAAATCACATACAGCTGTAACATTTCAGATGAATTTAACAGCAAGGTGTATGAATGGATGTGACCCAGAGGTCCCAGAATTGGATTTTTTGCCACAGACAATGAAAGTAACAAAGTCAAATCCATGTCAGATGGTGGCTATTTCAAGGTACTGTGGTTGGCTGTTTTGCATCAACCTGGTGGTGCAAGACTTTCTCAAAAAAGAAGAGATAATCAGCAGCTTACTGACCACCTGCAGAAGAATCTGCACTCATTTCAGCCATTCTTTTAAAGCCTGGAAGCAGTTGCGGTTTATTCAGCTGCTAATACAGCACCAGTTAAAGCCCTGAAACAGGAGGCGACAACACGTTGGAAATCGACCTATTACATGTTGCAATGTCTATTTGAGCAGTACAAACAGATCAATTACTATGTCATTCAAAGAGGAGGGGATGCAGTTGGGACAGCCATGACCATGGATGCGGACAAATGGGGTCTAGTCAAATGCCTGACACAGATGCTACTCCCTTTTGAGGTTTTCACATGGGAAGTTAGTAGGGAGGGCAGTTAGATGGGCCAAGCTATTTCGTTGTTGCATCTGCTACAGGACCCGATAAAGAAGGTCTCTGAAAGATTCTCCCCCGCAGGTATGAAAGAAAACACAGAAGCGCATGCCTTGTGTCTGCTTGGTTGATTGCATGAGTGCTGCAGAAGTGCCTGAGCACATGTATGACTGCATGAACAGTGCCTGAGTGATTCAAGTAGTGCATGGGTAATGCCTGGGTGATTGTATGAATGCAGGGATAATGTCTGGGTAAATAAAGGAATGCATGGGCAGTACCTGAGTGATTAGATGAGTGTATAGGTAGTGCCTTGGTGATTTTGTAAGTGCATAGGTAGTGCCTGGGTGATTGGAGAAGTGCATGGATATTGCCTGGATGACTGGAGGAGTGCAGGGGTAGTGCCTGGGTTATTGCATGAGTGCATAAGTAGTGCCTGCATGATTGCATGACTGCAGGAGTAGTACATAACTAGTGCCTGTGTAATTGCATGACTGCAGGGGCAGTGCCTGAGTGATTGAAGGAGTGCATGTCTAATGTCTGTGTGAGTGCAGGAGTAATGTCTGGGTGATTGAAGGAATGCATGGGTAATGCCTGGGTGCATAGAAGAGTGCATGGGTAGTTTGTGGGTGATTGGAGGAGTGCATGAGTAGTAGCAGGGTGATTGCATGAGTGCAGGGGTACTGCGTGGATGATTGGAAGACTGCACGGGTACTGCTTGGTTGATTCCATGAGTGCTGCAGAAGTGCCTGAGCACATGAATCACTGCATGGGCAGTGCCTGAGTGATTGAAGTAGTGGATGGGTAATACCTGGGTGATTGTGAAGTAGGGTCCCGTTCTACCATATAACAGAAATCCTATGTACCATTCTGCTCTGCCCATCAAACATGACACTGCCATATAGGCCCCACCAGTCAGGCCCTGATATATGACCTAAGTTGTCCGTTTTCTTTCAGCCTTTTAATACCTGTCACAGTGGTCCACACCTCCTTAGATACACACATATAGGCCCAAAGCCCACTGCCTCTTGCTATCATTTTTAATAAAACAAATCTCGTAGGCCTCACTGATCTGACAGCAGGGACTTGTGCCATCCACAGCGCTGTGAGGCACCAGCCCCCCCTTGTAGATTTCCACAGTTACGAGAATAAGGTTAGCCCACACGTACGCGAAACCCTGCTGGTACATCTTGTTCTTTCACAAGCAATATGTGCAATATTTTAGTTATGAAACTTTCCAAGCTTGCTCAAGCGAAACCAAATGACGGCTGCCTGGCATAGAAATAATGTATAAAATATAAATTTCCGAGCATCTTACGATGAAAGTTAACTTTTTTATGTTTGCGGTCAAGAGCACTGACCACTTGCTAAAAGCACCTGTTTCACCATGATACCACTTCTGTGTTCTCCAAAACTTTACAAAGTTACTGTAAGCGTGCGGTCAGGGCCCCACGTCAGGGCCCACGTCAACTGTGGGTGGGAGTTCTGCATTAAGCCATATAAAAGGTTTGCACCCATGTCCACGCCCCGAACTCTTCTTCCAGTGCTTTGCATGGTGTGGGTTCCCGGTCGACCGTTCTCCTGATCTTGGGCCTAGAACTTCCATTCTCAAGGTGGTAGTGCTCTTCTCTGATTGCTAGCCTTTTGACTTTGTCAGCCTCTCTAATTTAGCTCATCCACACCCAATTCATTGCATTTATCCTAGCTTAAATTGTGTAGCCTTGGATGGTTTTTGCTATCTTATTTAAGATTTGCCTTCTAGGCACTTGCCTATTCTTGATCCCTCATTTAAGACTTGCCCCTTTAGGCTGTTGCATATTAATTGATATATACCTGAATATTTTTGCTTCACTTAAAATATGATTTATAAAATTGTCAATGCTTTTATTTCATCCTGCTCATGTGTTGATGAGTAGCATTTGAAGATGAACAGTTCTGTGCTTTACTGAATTGCTTAATAAAGTGCCACTGTATTTCACACTGTTGTTCCTTATTTCTCAGAGAACGAGCAGAGCGCAGGTCTTGCTCTCGTGAGCTGGTAAGCCATGTGTGACCACCGCAGTGTCACTCCATTTACCCTCCAACAATTGCATGAATGCAGGAGTAATGTCTGGGTGAATAAAGGAGTGCATGGGCAGTGCCTGAGTGATTAGATGAGTGTACAGGTAGTGCCTTGGTGATTTTGTAAGTGCATAGGTAGTGCCTTGGTGATTTTGTAAGTGCATAGGTAGTGCCTGGGTATTTGGAGAGGTGCATGGATAGTGCCTGGATGAGTGGAGGAGTGCAAGGGTAGTGCCTGGGTGATTGCATGAGTGCATAAGTACTGCCTGGGTGATTGCGTGATTGCAGGGGTAGTGCCTGAGTGATTGAAGGAGTGCATGGCTAATGTCTGTGTGATTGTATGAGTGCAGGAGTAATGTCTGGGTGATTGAAGGAGTGCATGGGTAATGCCTGGGTGCATGGAAGAGTGCATGGGTAGTGCCTGGCTGCATGTAGGACTGCCTGGGTAGTTTGTGGGTGATTGGAGGAGAGCATAAGTAGTAGCAGGGTGATTGCATGTGTTCAGGAGGACTGCGTTGATGATTGGAAGACTGCATGGGTAGTGCTTGGATGATTCCATGAGTGCTGCAGAAGTGCCTGAGCACATGTATGACTGCATGGGCAGTGCCTGAGTGATTGAAGTAGTGCATGGGTAATACCTGGGTGATTGCATGAATGCAGGAGTAATGTCTGGGTGAATAAAGGAGTGCATGGGCATTGCCTGAGTGATTAGATGAGTGTATAGGTAGTGCCTTGGTGTTTTTATAAGTGCATAGGTAGTGCCTGGGTGATTGGAGGAGTGCATGGATAGTGCCTGGATGACTGGAGGAGTGCAAGGGTAGTGCCTGGGTGATTGCATGAGTGCCGGAGTACAGCGTGGATGACTATAACACTGCATGGGTAGTGCTTGGGTGATTGGAAGAGTACATAAGTAGTCTCTGGGTGATATTATAAGTATATGGATTCAGGCTAGGTGAATGGAGAAATGCTTGGATAGTGCGTGCGTGATGGTAGGAGTATGAGAATAGTGTCTAATTATATAGATCTGTGCATGGGTAGTATTTGAAAAAATGGATCAGTGCAATAGAAATGACTGTAAACATTACTTCATATTATTATGCTTATTACATTATTTCATCTTACCTTCTTTATTCAAATACATACCAAACTCAGTGAAACAATTTTACAGTTGTTTTGTTGTAAATTGAATTTAAAATCTTTTTAAGGTTTACTATTACTTTCTGTAATAAAAAAGAAGGAAAACTGTTATTACATATAATATTATGGTTTTTAGAACACAACATAATTTTTTAATTACATAACATATTCAGTTTCCCTTTTTTGCTGTTTTCAGATTCTAGTGAATTTCACCATACACAGTGATTTCAACACAGATATCCATATATCAGCGGGGAAAAAAATACAATCAATGTGATTGTAAAAAAAAACAAATCTGTGTCGGAAATATTTACAACAAATTCAACTATCTGTTTACCTATCTACAGTTTCTAAATTACATTCTTCAACAACATTAAATTATTTATTTTTCTGAAGTACATTTTCTAAAATATACACTCTCATTTACATCGCATATAATATAAAGATCAAATATATAAACTAGTTCCTTCAAACACAATTTTGCAAATGCAATATAAATAGCACAAATAATAATCCAAATAGTAATTGTTCACATCTTCCCAATAGGCCGAATAATGTTTCCAAATCCATTTGCATTGATAATATCCAAAATAAACTCGTTATTTTGTGTTCACATCTTCCAAATAGGCCGAATGATGTTTTCAAAATTTTGGCATCAAAAATATCATATATGAATTTGGTAATTCGTAAGGCAACCTACATTTGAATTCCAAATGGGCATCATTACAATGTGTCCATCCTTTATTGCCCTTTAAATACACAGTATAGTGTCCAGATGTTGTAGTAGGTCCATCATGGAATATAATAGCCACTGCTTTAAAAGTTCTTCCTGAAATTGACACTTGACTTGCCACAAAATGTTTAATTTTAGTTTCCAATTTTCTTCCATTTGCTCTGCAATGTTGTAGCATTAAATTGACATATTTTCCAAATCTTTCTACATATAATGTTGACAACATTTCTGATTTACAATGAGAACATTTCATATCTTGATTAGCTGTTTTTACTAATTTGTTAAAAGACACTGATTTGCAATCTGGTATTTTTCAAATATATGAATTGTTCAGTGTCTATTTGAGTGGTAGAACAAAATGAACACTCTTAACATTTATGTTCCCATCTGTAACTTACTCCAAACAAATTTTCAATTTCCATTCCTTCATCTTCCAATACTGCACGCATAAACATAAGAAATTCTTGTGCATCTTGTTGTATATTAAGTGTTAATTGCGAAGAACCAGTACATATATCCAAAAAATGCCGAATGCCAGAAGCAGTATGGATTTTAGTTCTATCAGTTACCAACTTTTGAAAAATATTATGCAGTAAAGTACAGAATTTTTTTCTCAATTTTCCAAAATTTCATGATGAAGATCCTCTAGATAAAAGACAACATTTACAATTACATTAGCATAGCAGTTGATACCTGAACTATTTTCTAACTGGTATCCTACAATATCATCAACACTGTCCATTTTCATTTTCTTTGCAGCGTCATCATTCTCTTGAATTGTTTTCTTTTTTTTAACCTTACTAGAATGTTTCTCATATTTCTGTTTTGGGCATACCTAAGTTAGGGGCATACAGTCTTCTTAACCGATTATACTCTCTTACACAATTTGCATCAGCACTAACCTTTTTCTCATCAAAATCAATCAAATACAAACCAGATAATGTTCTTACTCGAGACAATGCAACATATGCCATACCCTCTTTAAACACTGTACTTCCAATATTTACAAAAGCACTGTCTTCACTTAAACCTTGAGATTTATGAATGGTCACTGAATATGCTAAAGAAAGAGGAAACTGTTTTCTACGAACATACAAGTCTTTTACAAGCAAAAAACGAACAGCACAACGTCCAATCTGTTTTACCTCTTCAATCTGATCAAATTTAATCTTCAAAAATTCAATTCCATCTCTGTTCTGAAAATTAACAAAATCAACAGCTTTTCCCATTGCTCCATTTACTAAACCTTTTTCTACATCCAAATTACGCCGTAATATTACCCGACAGTTTACACATACATATAAAGTCTTTCTAAACCAGCAGTCTTAGATACAGACTTCTCCAAAGAATCCAATTTTGACTGTAATTTCTCTGACAGAAGAATAGTAACTCCTTCATGTTCCATTTTATCAATGGCTTCCATTTTCACTATTGGTTGTTTCTCCAGTTTCAAAAGTTCTTGATTGAATGTAGAACACTCTTGCAGTGTTGGCATTAGGCAAACTATAGACTTCTTTTCTCCAATTTTTTTGTACATTATTTCAGGTGCAATATTTTCATTTGGAAACAAGTTTGTTAGTAGCTGACTTTGTAAAGTTTCTTTACCATGTGTTGTCAAAACACCAATTCTAATATCTTGAAGAATGTTTCCATAATGTTCATCACTTGCTTGTTGCATATTCTTAATAAGTTCTTTATATTAAAAAAGAAACCAAATGTTCACATTTCCAATACTTCTCAAAGATTTCTGAGTGTCTTCATGGACAAGTGTTTTAAAAACTTGTTGTTCTTTCACAGGAGTAAGTTGTAGTAGATCACCGAATACAATTACATGTTTTCCTCCAAATAAAACATCATAATCTGTTTTTAAAATCTGTTGCATTCTTAAATATACAAAGGCAAGCATTAAGTTTGAGACCATGCTCACCTCGTTAATGATCAGAAGTTTCATTTTCTTTAGTACTCTTGAAACTTCATAACAAGCTTCTCCAGATAGCTTGTGATATTCCAACTTATTTTTATGTTCAACTGGTAGCATGAGTAATCGATGTAATGTAATGCCTTTAATGTTATGTGCTGCTAACCCAGTTGGAGCGGTTACAACACAAGATAAATGTGATTCAGTGGTTTTGTGTAGATAACTGGTCAAAACTTTAATTAAGAAACGTTTTCCTGTTCCAGCTTGCCCACTGATATACATTCGAATAGGTTTAAATGATGTGCATTGGCATTCTTTTTTCATGCAGTAAACCATGCTGTATCTGTTGTGTAACTTTCTGATATATTTCTTTTTGTTCAATATTTAGTGGTTCTTCCAAGTTTCCCAACTCAATAATATCCTGTTGCGCTTGTTGCATTGCCGTTTCTACTTCATTCATGGCTATTACTGCTTCATTTTCAAGAATTGGTCGTCCTAGTGGATTTTGACTTAGTGGAGCAGAACTTTGACTATCTTGAGAACTATCTCTAGCTATTTCAGCTGCAATACTAGTTTCTTGTTCAATCTCTTCATTCAACATTTGGAGATAATTTGGAAAAATTGTGCATTCAATACTATCTTTACATGCATTAAAAGAATCTCCATAGCAGTCAAAATCTCCAAGTAATTCCATTTCAGTACGCCAAGGCTTGAAGAGTTGCAGAAGTGCTAAATAGAAAAATTCCCTTTTATCTGGAGTATCACAACTGAGTTTCCTGTGATTAATAATATTTCCTTTGGCATGTTTTACCAAACACCCATCACATCCAATTACTGCACATTTTTCTTCATTTATATTTTCTGGAACATTTCTCTTAAAGCTGTAATGTTGCAGTACTTCATATTGACATATGTTTTCCAGATGTGGACTTCTTTTAGGATAGTACGTATCCAACATATTCGTTTTAACAATATCTATACTTTCTGGTTCATTCAATGCTAAGTATTCAATTTCTTGTACAGATTTCAATACTTGATTTCGTGTTGCAGCAAGACCTAGACTTACCCAAATGATTCCTCTTGACTTTGAATATAAACTTGCAGAGGTCAACCGATCCGAACATTCGTACAATCCAATCTCTCAATGGGAAAGCATCTTCAAACTAAAGCTGTACAATTTGTTACTAAGAGTCTTCTCTTGTGAAATTTCTTCCCACATTTCTTTCAACTCTGTCTTTTCAGATTTGGTTATATATGACGTAACATAGCGAGCAACAGCAATCGAATTATCTGCAACATATTAGATATCCATATTTGCATTCCACATCGTCAAAATCACTGGATTGTAGTCATTAATATACTTTGCAGCTTCAGTTCATTTTATGTTGTAAGTATTCTTCTGAGATTTCCGAGTTATAGTATGCCTTACTGCTGACATGAAACTGTTGACTCTTCCTTTTGAAATTACTGGACGTGGGAATCCAAAACGACATTTTGTATAAAATTTTCCCTTTGACTTGTATTTCCGTCGACAATATTTCCCACATCGATGACTTTGAAACCGTAAAACTTGCTGTCTCAAGTTGTTTTCTCCTCCTTCTTTTGGTATGGCACAGGTAACATATTTTTCAATGAAAGACAAAACACTTTCATCAGTATCAGTTCCAAATTTTGGTGCATTCTTGATCCATAACAGCATGTGAATATGAGGGGCACCTCTGGCTTGGTACTCCTTTTTTTATTGCAGATAAAAGACATCATAGCTTGAAACCTATGACTAAAATATCTGCACACATTTGCAGGATCCAAGGAACACAGTTCTCCAGCTGTTTTCAATTCAATGTTTTTTACATTTGAATTTGCTTCTCTTAGAAATTCAAGTAAATCGTACCATGCGTAACAAACCACGTAGGGGTTCCTAAGTTCCTTAACATACATTTAAGTTCTCCGTGACGACGATACCAATACTCATTAGTACCACGTTGACACGCCATCAAATTAATTAACTGAGATTCTAAATGATTGTCTCTTTGTTGAACTTTGTCCAAAAATTCCTTTGCAGAAAGATGTGTAAGATGAACTCCTGTTTTTAATATGTGGTTCACTGCATATGAAAGTCCAGACAAGTCACTTTCAAACAGAAGATGAAATAAATATGGAACACACTGTCGAAATCTTGGATCTTCTGAGTACAATCTTGTTGAACGGTATACTGAAGCTGGAATCTGTACTTGTCGTTCATCATATCGTCCACCTTTTCCAGTGGGGAAGAGCTGTGGAAAACAACGAGCTTCTAAACTTTTTTCCCAAACACTCATGGGAGTTCCCTTCGCTTTCTTCATTTGGAATAATTCAATAGTGTTTCCAATCACTTCTTTTGAATGTAATGGATGTATACTATAATGTTCATAAATTTCTTCACTCCTGGAGTTGTCCACTTTTTCGATTTGGCCAGTTGAAATTTCTCTATCATCTTCTAAAGATATTTCTTGTTCTTCCAGATAAACATTTTTATAATAAATATTGTTTTGTATAAGATATAACGTAGCCTTTTGAACTTTGGTGACATCTACTAACTCTTGCCATATTTTCCGACTCTTTGTTGGTACACCATTAACTAGAATAACTACAGGTTCACTCTCCTCTCTCTCTACACCAACAGTTTCAATATTTTTCTTAAAATCTGAAGGTAAATACACAACTCTTCCTTTTAAACCTCTTTGTAAATCTGTTGGAGGTAGCTTACCTGTTTTAGGCTCCATACGAACTATAGCCTGAAACAGGTGCACAGATTGAATAAGAATGGACTCATATGTATTTAAATCTACCAGTTCCGGAGGAATAGCTACCAACTCTAGGTTATTATGTACAGCTCTAGCTGGCATTTTGTTCTCTTCTAATTTGCTGTAACAATATTTACAAATACGTTGATCACTACCCAACTCAGAACGACCTTCCACCAACAAATAAGCACCAAATTGCTCCCACTTCTCATTGTTTTCCTTTTCACTTTTTAAATACACATCAACATTCCTAGTTTGACTTCTATAGTGAGTACGTCGACAACAAATACAAACATAGGGGGTCATTATGATGTCTGGCGGATCGCCGCCGCCCGTATGGCGGTGGCGATCCGCCCGCCATTTCCGTCCGCCCGCCTAACATTTCCCCCCGCCATATTAAGATGGCGGTGGGGGCCCAGGCGTACGGAAAGACCGTCCGCCAGTTTTCCGCCGGTAGGCAATCCGCCCGATTGCCTACCGGGCGGAAGAGGCCTGCAATATGGTGGCGGTGCCTTGCAGGTAGCGCCATCCATATTACGATGATGGCGGTCTCATGCCTTTCCATGGCGGAGACTCCGCCATAGAAAGGCATGCAGAGAATGCCTTTGGGGGCCCGTTGAGGGCCCCAAGGTGGTTGGGGGGGTGGGTGGCTATACTTGGGGGGTACCCACGGTACCCCCCAACATTTGCATGCACAAGGTGGCAGGCACCGGTGCGTGTATGGATAAGTGTATGAATAGCACCTAAAGATATAGATAACTCATTGAGTAGTGTGTAGGTGAATAGATGACTGCAACAGTAGGATCTGGGTCATTCTATGACTGCAAGGGTAGAGCCTGGGTTATTATGAGTGCATAGGTACAGCCTACATGACTGCAGGAGTAGTACATAACCAGTGCCTGGATGATTGCATGACTGGAGGGGTATTATCCAGGGGATTATTGGAGTACATAGGAAGTGAGTGGGTGATTTTATAAGTCCATGAGAACTGCCTGGGTGTTTACAGAAGTACTAAAGTATTGCCAGAGTGATTACAGGAGTGCAAAGGTAGTGCGTGGGTGGTTTTATAAGTGCATGAGTACTGGCTGAGTGATTACATAAGTACAAGAGTAGTGTCTGCATGATTGAAACAGTGCAAGGATAGAGCCTGGGTGATTGAAGCACTGTATAGCTAATGCATTGGTGATTGCATGAGTACAGAGGTAACGTCTAGAGGATTACAAGAGTACATTTGTAACGCCTGGGTGATTGCATGACTACAAGAGTAATATCTGGGGATTTACATGACTACATAGAAAGTGACTGGGTGATTTTATAAGAGCATGGGTACTTCTTAGGTGATCGCAGGACTACTGACGTAACACCTGAGTGAATAAATGAGTGCAAAGGAAGTGCCTGGGTGATTTAATAATACCATGACTACTGCCTGAGTGATTACATAAGTACAAGGTTAGTGCCTCTGTGATTGAAAGAGTACAACGTTAGTGCCTGAGTAATTATATAAGTGCATGAGTAGTGGCTATATGATTCGAAGAGTGCATGGGTAATATCTTGGTTATTGCATGAGTGCATAGCTAGTGCCTGGGTGATTGCATGAGTTCAGGGGTAATGCCTGGGTGATTGCATCAGTGCATATGTTCTGCTGGAACATTGGAAGACTGAATGGGTAGTACTTGGGTGTTTTTATAACTGCATGAGTGTTGGGCCTAGCTAAATAAAATACAGCAGACTATTACATGGCTCAACCATAAGTCTCTCTATATCGTTAAAAGCATGCATACATATGTCTCTACCTTTTAAAATCATCATCATATCTAAAAGAAATATATATACAATATTTCTAAAATATAGTGAAACATAGAAACAGAGACATGTAATAGATCTGCCTGAGTGATTGCAAATGGGCAGTGCTTGGGTGATTGTATGACTCCAAAGGTACTCGCTGGGTAATTACAGGAGAAGATGGATAGTGACTGACTAATTACATGAGTGCACACATAAAGGTTTAGTGCATGGATAAGTGTATAAATAGCACCTGAACGCTTACATGAGTCACGAAAAAGTGCCTAGGTGAATAGATGAGTGCAACAGTAGAGCCTGGGTGATTATATGACTACAACAGTAGTGCCTGGATTAATACATGAGTGCATAGGTAGAAACTGCATGATTCTATAAATGCAGAGGTAGTACATAACTAGTGCCTGGGTGATTGCATGACTGCAGGGGTAATATCTAGGGATTACTGGAGTACATAGGAAGTGAGTGGGTGATTTTATAAGTCCATGAGTACTGCCTGGGCGATTACAGAAGTACTAAGATACTGCCTGACTGATTACAGGAGTGCAAAGGTAGTGCTTTGGTGATTTTATAAGTGCATGAGTACTGGCTGAGTGATTACATAAGTACAAAAGTACTGCCGCCATGATTGTAAGAGTGCAAGGATAGTGCATGGGTGATTGAAGCACTGTATAGCTAATGCATCGGTGATTGCATGAGTACAGAGGTAACGTCTGGGGGATTAAAGCAGTACTTATATAATGCCTAGGTGACTGCATGTCTACAGGGGTAAAATCTAGGGATTTACATGACTACATAGGAAGTTACTGGATGATTTTAAAACTGCATGGCTACTTCTTCAATGATTGCAGGACTACTGAGGTAGTGCCTGAGTGAATAAAGGAGTGCATAGGTAGTGCCTGGGTGATTGCATGAGTGTATAGGTAGTGCCTGGATGTTTGCATGAGTGCAGGGGTAATGCCTGGGTGATTGCATCAGTGCATATGTAGTGCCTGGATCATTGGAAGACTACATGGGTAGTACTTGGGTGTTTTTATAACTGCATGAGTGTTGGGCCTAGCCAAATATAAAGCAGCAGACTATTACATGACTCAACCATAAGTCTCTCCATATTGTTAAAAGCATGCATACATACGTCTCTACCTTTTCAAATCATCATCATATCTAAAAGAAATATGATTACAAAATTTCTGAAATATAGTGAAACCTACAACTGAAACATGTAATTGATCTGCCTGAGTGATTGCATAACTTCATGAGTAGTGCTTGGGTGATTGAATGAGTTGAAGGATAGTCACTGGATAATTGTAAGAGAAGATGGATAGTGACTGGCTAATTGCATGAGTGCACACATAAACGTTGAGTGTATGGATAAGTGTATGAATAGCACCTAAAGATATAGATAACTCATTGAGTAGTGTGTAGGTGAATAGATGACTGCAACAGTAGGATCTGGGTCATTCTATGACTGCAAGGGTAGAGCCTGGGTTATTATGAGTGCATAGGTACAGCCTACATGACTGCAGGAGTAGTACATAACTAGTGCCTGGATGATTGCATGACTGGAGGGGTATTATCCAGGGGATTATTGGAGTACATAGGAAGTGAGTGGGTGATTTTATAAGTCCATGAGAACTGCCTGGGTGTTTACAGAAGTACTAAAGTATTGCCAGAGTGATTACAGGAGTGCAAAGGTAGTGCGTGGGTGGTTTTATAAGTGCATGAGTACTGGCTGAGTGATTATATAAGTACAAGAGTAGTGTCTGCATGATTGAAACAGTGCAAGGATAGAGCCTGGGTGATTGAAGCACTGTATAGCTAATGCATTGGTGATTGCATGAGTACAGAGGTAACGTCTAGAGGATTACAAGAGTACATTTGTAACGCCTGGGTGATTGCATGACTACAAGAGTAATATCTGGGGATTTACATGACTACATAGAAAGTGACTGGGTGATTTTATAAGAGCATGGGTACTTCTTAGGTGATCGCAGGACTACTGACGTAACACCTGAGTGAATAAATGAGTGCAAAGGAAGTGCCTGGGTGATTTAATAATACCATGACTACTGCCTGAGTGATTACATAAGTACAAGGTTAGTGCCTCTGTGATTGAAAGAGTACAACGTTAGTGCCTGAGTAATTATATAAGTGCATGAGTAGTGGCTATATGATTCGAAGAGTGCATGGGTAATATCTTGGTTATTGCATGAGTGCATAGCTAGTGCCTGGGTGATTGCATGAGTTCAGGGGTAATGCCTGGGTGATTGCATCAGTGCATATGTTCTGCTGGATCATTGGAAGACTGAATGGGTAGTACTTGGGTGTTTTTATAACTGCATGAGTGTTGGGCCTAGCTAAATAAAATACAGCAGACTATTACATGGCTCAACCATAAGTCTCTCTATATCGTTAAAAGCATGCATACATATGTCTCTACCTTTTAAAATCATCATCATATCTAAAAGAAATATATATACAATATTTCTAAAATATAGTGAAACATAGAAACAGAGACATGTAATAGATCTGCCTGAGTGATTGCAAATGGGCAGTGCTTGGGTGATTGTATGACTCCAAAGGTACTCGCTGGGTAATTACAGGAGAAGATGGATAGTGACTGACTAATTACATGAGTGCACACATAAAGGTTTAGTGCATGGATAAGTGTATAAATAGCACCTGAACGCTTACATCAGTCACGAAAAAGTACCTAGGTGAATAGATGAGTGCAACAGTAGAGCCTGGGTGATTATATGACTACAACAGTAGTGCCTGGATTAATACATGAGTGCATAGGTAGAAACTGCATGATTCTATAAATGCAGAGGTAGTACATAACTAGTGCCTGGGTGATTGCATGACTGCAGGGGTAATATCTAGGGGATTACAGGAGTACATAGGAAGTGAGTGGGTGATTTTATAAGTCCATGAGTACTGCCTGGGCGATTACAGAAGTACTAAGATACTGCCTCACTGATTACAGGAGTGCAAAGGTAGTGCTTTGGTGATTTTATAAGTGCATGAGTACTGGCTGAGTGATTACATAAGTACAAAAGTACTGCCGCCATGATTGTAAGAGTGCAAGGATAGTGCAAGGTTGATTGAAGCACTGTATAGCTAATGCATCGGTGATTGCATGAGTACAGAGGTAACATCTGGGGGATTAAAGCAGTACTTATATAATGCCTAGGTGACTGCATGTCTACAGGGGTAAAATCTGGGGATTTACATGACTACATAGGAAGTTACTGGATGATTTTAAAACTGCATGGCTACTTCTTCAATGATTGCAGGACTACTGAGGTAGTGCCTGAGTGAATAAAGGAGTGCATAGGTAGTGCCTGGGGGATTGCATGAGTGTATAGGTAGTGCCTGGATGTTTGCATGAGTGCAGGGGTAATGCCTGGGTGATTGCATCAGTGCATATGTAGTGCCTGGATCATTGGAAGACTACATGGGTAGTACTTGGGTGTTTTTATAACTGCATGAGTGTTGGGCCAAGCCAAATATAAAGCACCAGACTATTACATGACTAAACCATAAGTCTCTCCATATTGTTAAAAGCATGCATACATACGTCTCTACCTTTTCAAATCATCATCATATCTAAAAGAAATGTGTATACAATATTTCTGGACTATAGTGAAACCTTCAACTGAAACATGTCATAGATCTGCCTGAGTGATTGCATAACTTCATGAGTAGTGCTTGAGTGATTGAATGACTTGAAGGGTAGTCACTGGATAATTGTAAGAGAAGATGGATAGTGACTGGCTAATTGCATGAGTGCACACAGAAACGTTGAGTGTATGGATGAGTGTATGAATAGCACCTAAAGATATAGATGACTCATTGAGTAGTGTGTGGTTGAATAGCTGAGTGCAACAGTAGGATCTGGGTCATTTTACGACTGCAAGGGTAGAGCCTGGGTTATTACATGACTGCATCGGTACAGCCTGCATGATTGCATGACTGCAGGAGTAGTACATAACTAGTGTCTGGGTGATTGCATGACTGGAGGGGTATTATCTCGGAGATTATTGGAGTACATAGGAAGTGATTGGGTGATTTTATAAGTCCATGAGAACTGCCTGGGTGATTACAGAAGTTCTAAAGTACTGCCTGAGTGATTACAGGAGTGCAAAGGTAGTGCGTGGGTGGTTTATAAGTGCATGAATACTGGCTGAGTGATTACATAAGTACAAGAGTAGTGCCTGCATGATTGAAAAAGTGCAGGGTGATTGAAGCACTGTATAGCTAATGCATTGGTGATTGCATGAGTACAGAGGTAACGTCTAGAGGATTAAAAGAGTACATACGTAATGCCGGGGTGATTGCATGACTACAAGAGTAATATCTGGGGATTTACAGGACTACATAGAAAGTGACTGGGTGATTTTATAAGAGCATGGGTACTTCTTAGGTGATCGCAGGACTACTGACGTAACACCTGAGTGAATAAATGACTGCAAAGGAAGTGCCTGGGTGATTTAATAATACCAGGACTACTGGCTGAGTGATTACATAAGTAGAAAGTTAGTGCCTCCGTCATTGAAAAAATACAACATTAGTGCCTGAGTGATTATATAAGTGCATAATTAGTGGCTACATAATTCTAAGAGTGCATGGGTAATATCTTGGTGACTGCATGAGTGCATAGCTAGTGCCTGGGTGATTGCATGAGTACAGGGGTAATGCCTGGGTGATTGCATCAGTGCATCTGTTCTGCCTGGATCATTGGAAGACTGAATGGGTAGTACTTGGGTGTTTTTATAACTGCATGAGTGTTGGGCCTAGCCAAATGTAAAACAGCAGACTATTACATGACTCAACCATAAGTCTCTCTATATCATTAAAAGCATGAATACATATGTCTCTACCTTTTAAAATCATCATCATATCTGAAAGAAGTATATATACAATATTTCTAAAATATAGTGAAACCTAGAAACAGAGACATGTAATAGATCTGCCTGAGTGATTGCAAAACTCCATGGGTAGTGCTTGGGTGATTGTATGACTCCAAAGGTACTCGCTGGGTAATTACAGGAGAAGATGGATAGTGACTGACTAATTACATGAGTGCACACATAAAGGTTTAGTGCATGGATAAGTCAAGTCAAGTCAGAGGCATTTGTAAGCGCACATATCACCATAGGGTCTCATGGCGCTAGCGAGGACTCCTTAAAAAATACTGACAGTCGGAAATGCAGAGTTATGGCTAGTCGAATAGCCACGTTTTTAATTCCCTACGAAAGGATTTGTGGTCCGTGATGGCGGGGAGATGGGGCGGTAGCTTGATCCAGAAAACAGGAGCGAGAAAGGAGAAAGATCGGCAGCCGTTTCTGGCGGTACGGACTCTACGAGGGGTGAGAAGACGTTTAGAACTAGATCTGAGTGTCCTACTAGGTTGATACCAGACAAGTTTCTTGGCCAAGTAACTTGGCCCAGCTCCATAAATACTCTTATGCGCTAAACAGAGTATTTTGAAACGGCAACGCTTCTTGATAGGGAGCCAGTGGAGGGATCTCAGACTGTACACAGATGGAGCTCTTGCACGGAGGTTTAATATCAGTCTGGCCGCGGTATTTTGCAAGACTTGAAGCTTAGAATGGAGTTCCTCGTTTATGGAGGCCAACAGGGCATTGCCATAATCAATGTGACTCATGATAAGTCCCTGGACCAGCGGTTTCCTAGATTCAATGGGAATACATTGAAAGATTTTGCGTAGTTTACGCAATAAGCCATAGCAAATGCCGGTTACCTGGTTAACATGGTTTTTCATTGACAACTGATTGTCCATGATCACTCCAAGATTACGCACCACTGATTTGGGGGATGGACACGGGCCCAATTTCTGTGGCCACCAATCACTAGACCAGTGTTCATCCGCCTTACCAAAGAGGATGACCTCAGTCTTACTTCCGTTTAGTTGGAGGTGATTGGTACCTATCCAATTGTCAACATGGATCATACAATTTTTAAACCGGGCCTTTGTGTCGAGGGGGTCAGGGCCCAAGGTGATTAATAGCTGTGTGTCGTCAGCGTACGACACTACATCAAAGCCGTAGGACCTGATCACCCTGGCCAAAGGTGTCACATACAGGTTTAAAAGCATGGGACTCAGGATAGAACCTTGAGGAACTCCCATGCTTACCAACCAACTGCGGGAGGCCAGGGTGCCTATTTGGACTGAGGTTGTTCGGTTCGTAAGATAGTTCCTGAATCATTCCAAGGCCTTGCCCCTGACACCCACCTCCCAGAGCCGCTGTTCGAAAATGCTGTGGGAGATGGTGTCAAAGGCGGCTGACAGATCCAACAGAATGAGCATGGCTGACTGCCCGTTATCCAAGGCCAGTCTGATGTTATTCACAACCTCCACCAGCGAGGTTTCGGTGCTGTGTGCTGCCCTGAACTCCGACTGTGAAGGATCGAGAAGTCCATAGTTCTCCAGATGGGTAGTAAGCTGCTTGTTGACCAGGTATTCCAGTACCTTCCCAAAATAAGGCAGCAGTGAGATGGGGCGATAGTTGCTGGGTATTTTAGGATCGGCTGAGGGTTTTTATATGATGGGCTTAACTAAAGCTGCCTTCCATCTGACTGGGATCTTTGCTTGAGCTGCTGACATGTTGAATAGATCTGTAAGTTTATCCATAAGCAAAGGAACAAAGATTGGAAGGAAGCGGGGCGGAAGCGGATCAACTGGAGAACCTGATTTAATCCTGGCCAGGGCGGTTGAGACTTCATCTGACGTGATTGTGGTAAATTCCTGTAGGAGAGGGATGGTAGAATCGGGGTTACTGACTGGATTATTGTCAAAGATTTTAGTATCGACGATTGGAAAAGAACTATAGCTAGAATTAATCTTTTCATCAAAGAAAGTAGACAATGTGTCAACCCATTCTTGCGACGGTATATTGTCGTGCTGGTCAGACAAAGAAGTAGTAAACTCCTTTAGTATTTTATAGAGCTCCTTGTTGGAGTTGGCCGCTTGATTGATCCTGTCTATAAAATACAATTTTTTGGCTTTATAAATAGCACCTGAAGGGTTACATGAGTCACTAAAAAGTGCCTAGGTGAATAGATGAGTGCAACAGTAGAGCCTGGGTGATTATATGACTGCAAGAGTAGTGCCTGGATTATTACATGAGTGCATAGGTAGAACCTGCATTATTCTATAACTGCAGAGGTAGTACATTACTAGTGCCTGGGTGATTGCATGACTGCCGGGATAATATCTGGGAGATTACTGGAGTACATAATAAGTGAGTGGGTGATTTTATAAGTCCATGAGTACTGCCTGGGTGATTACAGAATTACTAAGGTACTGCCTGACTGATTATAGGAGTGCAAAGGTAGTGCTTCGGTGATTTTATAACTGCATGAGTACTGGCTGAGTGATTACATAAGTACAAAGTACTGCCTCCATGATTGAAAGAGTGCAAGGATAGTGCATGGGTGATTGAAGCACTGTATAGCTAATGCATTGGTGATTGCATGAGTACAGAGGTAACGTCTGGGGGATTAAAGCAGTACATATGTAACGCCTATGTGACTGCATGACTACAGGGGTAATATCTGGGGATTTACATGACTACAGAGGACGTAACTGGGTGATTTTATAACTGCATGGCTACTTCTTCAATGATTGCAGGACTACTGAGGTAGTGCATGAGTGAATAAAGGAGTGCATAGGTAGTGCCTGGGTGATTGGATGAGTGTATAGGTAGTGTCTGGATGTTTGCATGAGTGCAGAGATAATGCCTGGGTGATTGCATCAGTGCATATGTTCTGCCTGGATCATTGGAAGACTGAATGGGTAGTACTTGGGTGTTTTTCTAACTGCATGAGTGTTGGGCCTAGCCAAATATAAAACAGCAGACTATTACATGACTCAACCATAAGTCTCTCTATATCGTTAAAAGTATGCATACATATGTCTCTACCTTTTAAAATCATCATCATATCTAAACGAAATATATATACAATATTTCTAAAATATAGTGAAACCTAGAAACAGAGACATGTAATAGATCTGCCTGAGTGATTGCAAAACTCCATGGGTAGTGCTTGGGTGATTGTATGATTCCAAAGGTAGTCGCTGGGTAATTGCAGGACAACATAGATAGTGACTGGCTAATTGCATGAGTGCACACATAAACATTGAGTGCATGGATAAGTGTATGAATAGCACCTAAACGTATAGATGACTCATTGAGTAGTACCTGGGTTATTACATGAGTGCATAGGTACAGCCTGCATGATTGCATGACTGCAGGGGTAGTACATAACTAGTGCCTGGGTGATTGCATGACTGCAGAGGTACTATCTGGGGGATTACTGGAGTGCATAGGAAGTGAATGGGTGATATTATAAGTCCATAAGTACTGCTTGGGTGATTATACCAGTACTAAGGTAGTGCCTGAGTGATTACAGAAGTGCAAAGTAAGTGCCTGGGTGATTTTATAAGTGCATGAGTACTGGTTGAGTGATTACATAAGTACAAGAGTAGTGCATGCGTGATTGAAAGAGTGCAAAGATAGTGCCAGGGTGATTGAAGTACTGTATAGCTAATGCATTGGTGATTGCATGAGTACAGAGGTAACGTTTGGGGAATTAAAGGAGTACATACGTAATACCTGTGTGATTGCATTACTCCAGGGGTAATATCTGGAAATGTACATGACTACATAGAAAGTCTCTGGGTGATTTTATAAGTGCATGGGTACTTCGTGGGTGATTGCAGCACTACTGAGGTAGTGCCTCAGTGAATAAAGGAGTACAAAGGTAGTGCCTGGGTGATTATATAACAGCATGAGTACTGGCTGAGTGATTACATAAATACAAGAGTAGTGCCTGCATGATTGAAAGACTGCAAGGGTATTGCCTGGGTGATTGAACCAGTGTATAGCTAATGCATTGGAGATTGCATGAGTTCACAAGTAATATCTGGGTCACTACAGGAGTGCATAGAAAGAGCCTGGGTAATTTTATAACTGCATCAGTACTGCTTTGGTGATTGCAGTAATACTGTGGTAGTGCCTCAGTGAATGAAATAGTGTAAAGGTAATGCCTAGGTGATTTTATAAGTGCATGGACACTGGCTAAGTGATTGGAGGAGTGCATAGATCCTGACAGGGTGATTGGAAGAGTGCAAGGCTAGTGCCTGAATAATAAAACCAGTATATAACTAAAACATTGGTGATTGCATGATTGCAGGAGTTATGTCTGTGGGATTAAAGGAGTACATAGGCAATGCCTAGTGATTCCATGATTGCAGAATATCTGGGAGATTACAGGAGTACATAGGAAGTGCCTGAGTAATTTTATAAGTGCATGTGTACTGCCTGAGTGATTGGAGTAGTAATACAGTAGTGCCTGAGTGATTGGAGGACAACAACATTCTAAGTAGTAGCAGAATACTGAAACTGCAGCTCAAAAGTCAGGTCTATGACATGGTGTACACTTTTGTACTGCAGCCTCACAATTCTGTAACTACTCAGGGTGCTGAACGTACTCAAATTAAAGCATAAAAGCTACACATGACTCTGTTATAAATCTCACCATATTCCTAAAACTATACATGCATATATGTCTACCTTTTGAAGTCATCATCATATATAACAGAAATAAACAAATAGACTGAACTTTACATTTCAAAGACACAAGGTTTCAAGTGTACCTTTCCCCCAACTTATAGAAAGTAGCCTAATCAAAAATCCCTTCTGCCAACATGTCGTAATACTCAGTTTTATTCTACAGATTCACCATTCTACAAATATTAGACCTAGTCAAACATAAAGTAGCAACCTATCACACATTTCTACCATAACTCTAACCATATTAATAAAAGCATGCATGCATCTATCTATACCTATTGCCAAAAGCATTACACATATTAGAACACATGTGCAAGTAGAAACATAACCACGCTCACAAGACCATAAAGGTCTTAAAACTTGACAGACTACGCTTAACATTTCAAACATACCTAGATTTATGCGGCAAATTTCAAGTGAACTTTTACACAGACTCTTATAAAGTACCATAATCAATAATTCCTCCCCCAACATATCTTAAACATCACTTTTCTACTACTACTGCTTTACTATTCTAGTACTAATCTGGTATTGAGCATAACTAACAGCAAAGCAACCCTTCACTTATCTTTGATGAAAGTCTCCCCATATTTCTAAAAGCATGTATTCATATGTCTGTACCGTTTGCTAGCAGCATCATATATAAAAGTAATATACAGATAAATGTATACCTCTGTTTTATACATCTATCATCTTCAGACACAAAACACATACTATAATATATGTGCTTATAGAAACATATCTCAGTTACAACACCATCCACAGCTCAAAACTTCAGAGAATACACTTCAATTTTCAAACATACTCTGAAAATTATGCCGTATATATGAAATATACCTTTCCACACATCATACAAATTACTCTAATAAATACAATCTCTACAAACATATCTCAAACCTCTCTTTTGGGCTGCTGATTTACCATTCTACAACTACTTATAATGTTACACCTACCCAAATACAAAGCAGGAACCCTTCACATGTCTTTACTAAATGTCTCACCATATTCCTAAAAGCATACATGAATATGTCTGTAGCATAACACTATCCAAACCTTAAAAATTCACAGAACAAACTTTCAATTTCAAGCAAACACCCAAAATTATGTGGCATATTTCAACTGTACCTCTCTAGAAACTTTAAAAAAGAAGCATAATCACTAATACCTTATGTCAACATCTTTTAAAGCACACTATTATCCTACATCTTCACCATTCCACTACTACTCACAATCTTGAGCCTACCACATAAAAAGCAACAACACCTCTTTGTTATACATCATCACCTTCAACTGTATAAGACATATAAAAATAAATATACAAGTAGAGACACACTTGAGACAGAAGTCCATGCACACCTTAAAACTTGACACACTCCACCTCCAATTTTAAAGCAACACCTAAAATTATGCGGCATACTACAAATCTACATATCCACATAATAAAACAAACTACCATAATCACTAATCCATCTTCCAAAATACACATATTACTATACAAAATCTATTTCAAACAACATTCAACTAAAATAAAACAAACTACAATACACATCTGTACATTTAATAATATATTTCAAACATCACAGTTTATCAATAATTTTTAAACATTAAAAGAAAACCTAATACATAATACACCTCACAAATTTATAACTCACCTTCCAAATCGATTTGTAGAATTTAAAATATCGCAAACTCATAAAAGATTTTCTAATGCATACAATCAATGTAATGCACCACTCTCAGCAAGGAAAAACCAGTAATGGCAAACTTTCCCTCTCTTTCTCCACACAAATACATGTAAGTAACAAATCACATTGCTTCCTACATTATTTCAAATTATAAAACACATTTTTATTGGTTAAACATATGAACCCTTATCAACTGACTTCTAAAAGTGCCCAAACTGGTTCTGGAATTTTTTGGAGTCGCGACTCCACCGTGCACCAACGCGATGGAGCCGCGAATCCATACAGGAGTTCAAAAATATATTACAAATAAAAATACCACTATTTTTTAGCAACACACCACTTCTAAAGATAGTACTGACTTGGGAAATTATACTTTAATAACATATCACCTATATATAAATTACAATTTCACATTTTAAGTCCACAGTAAAGTTTCAACCCTTCCCCCATTCTGCTTAATGCCAGTTTCCATAGTAACAGTTCATGGAACATTCAACTGAATTGACAGGTCACAAGTTCACCATATTTTCAAATCCAGCACACAAGGTTACAAATGCAAACAGCAGGTGTGGTTGACGTTTGCAAAATATCTCCTTATCCTATCTACTGTACCTTTCAAACATTTTCTACTAACCAATAAGGAACATGCTTTTAAAGAAAGTAACATGCACCCTATTTTTGAGTGTACAATCTTCTTAAACAGCCAATCAATTCTCTACTTTTTTAAAATACTGCATCTTGTCCACCATTTTAGATACCTCTCATTCTACCAACTGATTACCTCAGCTACAGACATCTTTTCATTACTTCCAGACATCCCTTCATGATGTTTACAGTATGGATTGTTGGACACAGCTATGTTTTCTGGTGCAAAAGCTAAGCTGAACGCAGAGGTATTGACAAAGACCTAGCTTTGCAAAATGTGGATATTAAATGGATTGCACAGAGAGGATTAAAGTGGCACCAATTGATGCCTTTGGTTAAAACCTTTTTGCATCTCCAACCCCCTGACCTCATGATTGTGCACTGTGGTGGCAATGACCTAGGCACATTGACTGGGGTAGGTCTTGAAATGCTAATGAAGGACACCTTTGCACAATTGATGTTGCTTTTGCCTCAAACTGTCTTTGTATACTCTAATATATGCCAAAGACAGAAATGGAAGTGGTCAAATCAATTCTGTCCACAGATTGAGAAAGCTAGAAAAAATGTCAATAAAGCTGTTTCTGCTTACCTCAGAGACCATAGAATGGGCTCCATCTATAACAACAATCTACATTTTGATATGGATGACATCTACAGAAGTGATGGAGTACACTTCACAGATCAAGGAAACAGAGTCTTTCTCAACAATCTAAAGCTGTGCATCCGCACTTACATGTAGCTACAACAAACTCATAATAAAAACAAGGTCTCTTTTTAGAGCCACCCTATAACATAGTAGTGAATACAAATTTTGTTTTACATATACATATTTTTTTTTACATTTTGTGGATTCGCACACTCGATGCGAATCTGCAAAAGCATGAATTCAATGTACTACAACACAACACACTTTTCAAGTCTAACTATTAATTTTTAATTTATCAATTGTAATCTTGTCATTAACTTCAATCACAGTACCTCTTTAAAACAACTTCACAAATACAACACTACCTTCTAAATCATATACTACTTAATTATTTATTTAACCCCTTAACTGCTGGGCCTTTTCCCCCCCAGTGCTGAGCCCTTTTTTGGCTATTTGTAGTAGTTCGCGATTAGGCCTCTGTAACTTTTGGACCACATAAGGTATCCACGCCAAATTTGCGTCCTTTTCTTCCAACATCATGGGGATTCTAAAGGTATCCAGGGTTTGTGGATTCCCCTGGAGGGGTCCCAGATTTTAGCCAAAATACAGCTATATTTTGGTTTTTTGGGGAAAAATGGGAAAAAAGTCCCGCATATAAAAGCGTCTGGGTTTTTCCCTGCAAATGGTATCAAAAAAAGGTTTGTGGGGCTGAAATCTCCATTTTCCCAGATTTTAGGGAATGACAGACTTTTGTCAGAAAACCAAAAAATTTTACACAGTTTTGGCATTTTTCTGGGACATAGCCTATTTTTGCTATTTTTTGTGCTTTCAACCTCCTTCCAGTTAATGGTAGAAATGGGTATGAAACCAATAATGGATCCTGGAAAGCCATACATTTATGAAAAGTAGACAAAATTCTGAATTCAGCAAGGGGTCATTTGTGTAGATTCTTAAAGTTTTCCTTATAGAAACTAACAGTTAAATAAAGGAAAAATTGAAAATTAGTTGAAAAAAACAGCCATTTGTGTCAACGTTTTCACCTGTAACTTCTTCTAATTATGACAGCTATTTGAAGGCAATATACCGTTATATCCGCTGGACCTTTCTGGTTGTGGGGATATATAGGACTTGTAGGTTCACCAAGAACCCGACGAACCCAGAGCCAATAATTGAGCAACATCTTGCAATGATTTTTTTTTAAGTACCGGGTATATAGCAATTATTTTGGGAAAATGTATACATGGAAAAATTGTTATGAAAGACACCAATGTATTTCTGAAATGGGAACAAAATGTAGATTTTAGAAACAGTAGATATTTGCACATTTCCGAAATTGGGAGTACCCATACTAGCATGAGAATTATAGGTCATTTTTCAAAATGACTTATTTTTACACATTGTCTTTCATTTGGAAGGCAGAAATGCATCGAAAGTCAATAGGTAATAACAGTTGCTCTACAATTCTGTGTTACCCTAAGTCTCCCGATAAAAATGGTACCTCACTTGTGTGGGTAGCCCTTGTGCCCACAACAGGAAATGGCTCAAAATGCAACGTGGACGTACCACATTTTCACAATGAAAAATTACCCTTTTTTTGCAAAGTACCTAGGTGTAGTTTTTGAACCCTAGCTCTGCCGGCACCTAGGGAAACCTAGCAAACCTATACATTTTTGAAAACTAGACACCCAGGGGAATCCAGGATGGGGTGACTTGACTGCCTCCCACCAGGTTCTGTTACCCAGAATCCCTTGCAAACATAAAAAATTGTCAAAAAAATCACATTTTCCCCACATTTCTGTGGTGGAAAGTTCTGGAATCTGCGTGGATCCACAAATTTCCACCCACCCCGCGTTCCCCAAAGTCTACCGAGAAAAATGGTACCTCACTTGTGTGGGTCGGCCTAGTGCCTGCGACAGGAAACGGCGCAAAACGCAACGTGGTCACACCTCAATTTCGCAGTGAAAAATGACCCTTTTTTGGCAAAGTGCCTAGCTGTAGTTTTTGAACCCTAGCTCTGCCGGCACCTAGGGAAACCTAGCAAACCTATACATTTTTGAAAACTAGACACCCAGGGGAATCCAGGATGGGGTGACTTGACTGCCTCCCACCAAGTTCTGTTACCCAGAATCCCTTGCAAACAGAACAAATTGTCAAAAAAACCACATTTTCCCCACATTTCTGTGGTGGAAAGTTCTGGAATCTGCGTGGATCCACAAATTTCTACCCACCCCGCGTTCCCCAAAGTCTTACGAGAAAAATGGTACCTCACTTGTGTGGGTCGGCCTAGTGCCTGCGACAGGAAACGGTGCAAAACGCAACGTGGTCACACCTCAATTTCGCAGTGAAAAATGACCCTTTTTTGGCAAAGTGCCTAGCTGTAGTTTTTGAACCCTAGCTCTGCCGGCACCTAGGGAAACCTAGCAAACCTATACATTTTTGAAAACTAGACACCCAGGGGAATCCAGGATGGGGTGACTTGACTGCCTCCCACCAGGTTCTGTTACCCAGAATCCCTTGCAAACATAAAAAATTGTCAAAAAAACCACATTTTCCCCACATTTCTGTGGTGGAAAGTTCTGGAATCTGCGTGGATCCACAAATTTCCACCCACCCCGCGTTCCCCAAAGTCTTACGAGAAAAATGGTACCTCACTTGTGTGGGTCGGCCTAGTGCCTGCGACAGGAAACGGCGCAAAACGCAACGCGGTCCCACCTCAATTTCGCAGTGAAAAATGACCCTTTTTTGGCAAAGTGCCTAGCTGTAGTTTTTGAACCCTACCTCTGCCGGCACCTAGGGAAACCTAGCAAACCTATACATTTTTGAAAACTAGACACCCAGGGGAATCCAGGATGGGGTGACTTGACTGCCTCCCACCAGGTTCTGTTACCCAGAATCCCTTGCAAACATAAAAAATTGTCAAAAAAACCACATTTTCCCCACATTTCTGTGGTGGAAAGTTCTGGAATCTGCGTGGATCCACAAATTTCCACCCACCCCGCGTTCCCCAAAGTCTTACGAGAAAAATGGTACCTCACTTGTGTGGGTCGGCCTAGTGCCTGCGACAGGAAACGGCGCAAAACGCAACGCGGTCCCACCTCAATTTCGCAGTGAAAAATGACCCTTTTTTGGCAAAGTGCCTAGCTGTAGTTTTTGAACCCTACCTCTGCCGGCACCTAGGGAAACCTAGCAAACCTATACATTTTTGAAAACTAGACACCCAGGGGAATCCAGGATGGGGTGACTTGACTGCCTCCCACCAGGTTCTGTTACCCAGAATCCCTTGCAAACATAAAAATTGTCAAAAAAACCACATTTTCCCCACATTTCTGTGGTGGAAAGTTCTGGAATCTGCGTGGATCCACAAATTTCCACCCACCCCGCGTTCCCCAAAGTCTTACGAGAAAAATGGTACCTCCCTTGTGTGGGTCGGCCTAGTGCCTGCGACAGGAAACGGCGCAAAACGCAACGCAGTCCCACCTAAATTTCGCAGTGAAAAATGACCCTTTTTTGGCAAAGTGCCTTGCTGTAGTTTTTGGACCCTACCTCTGCCGGCACCTAGGGAAACCTAGCAAACCTATACATTTTTGAAAACTAGACACCCAGGGGAATCCAGGATGGGGTGACTTGACTGCCTCCCACCAGGTTCTGTTACCCAGAATCCCTTGCAAACATAAATAATTGTCAAAAAAACACATTTTCCCCACATTTCTGTGGTGGAAAGTTCTGGAATCTGCGTGGATCCACAAATTTCCACCCACCCCGCGTTCCCCAAAGTCTTACGAGAAAAATGGTACCTCACTTGTGTGGGTCGGCCTAGTGCCTGCGACAGGAAACGGCGCAAAACGCAACGCGGTCCCACCTCAATTTCGCAGTGAAAAATGACCCTTTTTTGGCAAAGTGCCTAGCTGTAGTTTTTGAACCCTACCTCTGCCGGCAACTAGGGAAACCTAGCAAACCTATACATTTTTGAAAACTAGACACCCAGGGGAATCCAGGATGGGGTGACTTGACTGCCTCCCACCAGGTTCTGTTACCCAGAATCCCTTGCAAACATAAAACATTGTAAAAAAAACACATTTTCCCCACATTTCTGTGGTGGAAAGTTCTGGAATCTGCGTGGATCCACAAATTTCCACCCACCCCGCGTTCCCCAAAGTCTTACGAGAAAAATGGTACCTCACTTGTGTGGGTCGGCCTAGTGCCTGTGACAGGAAACGGCGCAAAACGCAACGCGGTCCCACCTCAATTTCGCAGTGAAAAATGACCCTTTTTTGGCAAAGTGCCTAGCTGTAGTTTTTGAACCCTACCTCTGCCGGCACCTAGGGAAACCTAGCAAACCTATACATTTTTGAAAACTAGACACCCAGGGGAATCCAGGATGGGGTGACTTGACTGCCTCCCACCAGGTTCTGTTACCCAGAATCCCTTGCAAACATAAAAAATTGTCAAAAAAACACATTTTCCCCACATTTCTGTGGTGGAAAGTTCTGGAATCTGCGTGGATCCACAAATTTCCACCCACCCCGCGTTCCCCAAAGTCTTACGAGAAAAATGGTACCTCACTTGTGTGGCTCGGCCTAGTACCTGCGACAGGAAACGGCGCAAAACGCAACGCGGTCCCACCTCAATTTCGCAGTGAAAAATGACCCTTTTTGGCAAAGTGCCTAGCTGTAGTTTTTGAACCCTACCTCTGCCGGCACCTAGGGAAACCTAGCAAACCTATACATTTTTGAAAACTAGACACCCAGGGGAATCCAGGATGGGGTGACTTGACTGCCTCCCACCAGGTTCTGTTACCCAGAATCCCTTGCAAACATAAAAAATTGTCCAAAAAACACATTTTCCCCACATTTCTGTGGTGGAAAGTTCTGGAATCTGCGTGGATCCACAAATTTCCACCCACCCCGCGTTCCCCAAAGTCTTACGAGAAAAATTGTACCTCACTTGTGTGGGTCGGCCTAGTGCCTGCGACAGGAAACGGCGCAAAACGCAACGCGGTCCCACCTAAATTTCGCAGTGAAAAATGACCCTTTTTGGCAAAGTGCCTAGCTGTAGTTTTTGAACCCTACCTCTGCCGGCACCTAGGGAAACCTAGCAAACCTATACATTTTTGAAAACTAGACACCCAGGGGAATCCAGGATGGGGTGACTTGACTGCCTCCCACCAGGTTCTGTTACCCAGAATCCCTTGCAAACATAAACAATTGTCAAAAAAAACACATTTTCCCCACATTTCTGTGGTGGAAAGTTCTGGAATCTGCGTGGATCCACAAATTTCCACCCACCCCGCGTTCCCCAAAGTCTTACGAGAAAAATGGTACCTCACTTGTGTGGGTCGGCCTAGTGCCTGCGACAGGAAACGGCGCAAAACGCAACGCGGTCCCACCTCAATTTCGCAGTGAAAAATGACCCTTTTTTGGCAAAGTGCCTAGCTGTAGTTTTTGAACCCTACCTCTGCCGGCACCTAGGGAAACCTAGCAAACCTATACATTTTTGAAAACTAGACACCCAGGGGAATCCAGGATGGGGTGACTTGACTGCCTCCCACCAGGTTCTGTTACCCAGAATCCCTTGCAAACATAAAAAATTGTCAAAAAAACACATTTTCCCCACATTTCTGTGGTGGAAAGTTCTGGAATCTGCGTGGATCCACACATTTCCACCCACCCCGCGTTCCCCAAAGTCTTACGAGAAAAATGGTACCTCACTTGTGTGGGTCGGCCTAGTGCCTGCGACAGGAAACGGAGCAAAACGCAACGCGGTCCCACCTCAATTTCGCAGTGAAAAATGACCCTTTTTTGGCAAAGTGCCTAGCTGTAGTTTTTGAACCCTACCTCTGCCGGCACCTAGGGAAACCTAGCAAACCTATACATTTTTGAAAACTAGACACCCAGGGGAATCCAGGATGGGGTGACTTGACTGCCTCCCACCAGGTTCTGTTACCCAGAATCCCTTGCAAACATAAAAAATTGTCCAAAAAAACACATTTTCCCCACATTTCTGTGGTGGAAAGTTCTGGAATCTGCGTGGATCCACAAATTTCCACCCACCCCGCGTTCCCCAAAGTCTTACGAGAAAAATGGTACCTCACTTGTGTGGGTCGGCCTAGTGCCTGCGACAGGATACGGTGCAAAACGCAACGCGGTCCTACCTAAATTTCGCAGTGAAAAATGACCCTTTTTTGGCAAAGTGCCTAGCTGTAGTTTTTTAACCCTACCTCTGCCGGCACCTAGGGAAACCTAGCAAACCTATACATTTTTGAAAACTAGACACCCAGGGGAATCTAGGATGGGGTGACTTGACTGCCTCCCACCAGGTTCTGTTACCCAGAATCCCTTGCAAACATAAAAAATTGTCCAAAAAACACATTTTCCCCACATTTCTGTGGTGGAAAGTTCTGGAATCTGCGTGGATCCACAAATTTCCACCCACCCCGCGTTCCCCCAAAGTCTTACGAGAAAAATGGTACCTCACTTGTGTGGGTCGGCCTAGTGCCTGCGACAGGAAACGGCGCAAAACGCAACGCGGTCCCACCTCAATTTCGCAGTGAAAAATGACCCTTTTTTGGCAAAGTGCCTAGCTGTAGTTTTTGAACCCTACCTCTGCCGGCACCTAGGGAAACCTAGCAAGCCTATACATTTTTGAAAACTAGACACCCAGGGGAATCCAGGATGGGGTGACTTGACTGCCTCCCACCAGGTTCTGTTACCCAGAATCCCTTGCAAACATAAAAAATTGTCCAAAAAAACACATTTCCCCCACATTTCTGTGGTGGAAAGTTCTGGAATCTGCGTGGATCCACAAATTTCCACCCACCCCGCGTCCCCCAAAGTCTTACGAGAAAAATGGTACCTCACTTGTGTGGGTCGGCCTAGTGCCTGCGACAGGAAACGGCACAAAACGCAACGTGGTCACACCTCAATTTCGCAGTGAAAAATGACCCTTTTTTGGCAAAATGCCTAGCTGTAGTTTGTGAACCCTAGCTCTGCCGGCACCTAGGGAAACCTACCAAACACACACATTTCTGAAAAGTAGACACCCGGGGGCTTCCAAGGAGGTATGGCTTGCGTGGATCCCCCAACGTTTCCTTACCCAGAATCCCTTGCAAACCTCAATTTTAGCTGAAAAAAATCACTTTTTTCACACATTTGTGTGTGGGAAAGTGTGGCATCACTGGCCTCACACAAATGTCCTACCACCCAGCGTTCCCCCAGGTCTCCCGATAAAAATGGTGCCTCACTTGTGTGGGAGGCCCAAGTACCCGCGACAGGCAAGGGCCCACAACGTAGTGAGGCGACCTCAAAATTGCCTATCTCAAAACCACCTGGTTTTGCAAGGGGGGTCACCTGGGTTTTTGGCCCCGTGTTCGGCGGCCATCTAGGGAAACCTACCAAACCCACACATTTCTGAAAAGTAGACACCCGGGGGCTTCCAGGGAGGTATGGCTTGCGTGGATCCCCCAACGTTTCCTTACCCAGAATCCCTTGCAAACCTCAATTTTAGCTGAAAAAATCACTTTTTTCACACATTTGTGTGTGGGAAAGTGTGGCATCACTGGCCTCACACAAATTTCCTACCACCCAGCGTTCCCCCAGGTCTCCCGATAAAAATGGTGCCTCACTTGTGTGGGAGGCCCAAGTACCCGCGACAGGCAAGGGCCCACAACGTAGTGAGGCGACCTTAAAATTGCCTATCTCAAAACCACCTGGTTTTGCAAGGGGGGTCACCTGGGTTTTTGGCCCGTGCTCGGCGGCCATCTAGGGAAACCTACCAAACCCACACATTTCTGAAAAGTAGACACCCGGGGTCTTCCAGGGAGGTATGGCTTGCGTGGATCCCCCAACGTTTCCTTACCCAGAATCCCTTGCAAACCTCAATTTTAGCTGAAAAATCACTTTTTTCACACATTTGTGTGTGGGAAAGTGTGGCATCACTGGCCTCACACAAATTTCCTACCACCCAGCGTTCCCCCAGGTCTCCCGATAAAAACGGTGCCTCACTTGTGTGGGAGGCCCAAGTACCCGCGACAGGCAAGGGCCCACAACGTAGTGAGGCGACCTCAAAATTGCCTATCTCAAAACCACCTGGTTTTGCAAGGGGGTCACCTGGGTTTTTGGCCCCGTGCTCGGCGGCCATCTAGGGAAACCTACCAAACCCACACATTTCTGAAAAGTAGACACCCGGGGGCTTCCAGGGAGGTATGGCTTGCGTGGATCCCCCAACGTTTCCTTACCCAGAATCCCTTGCAAACCTCAATTTTAGCTGAAAAAATCACTTTTTTCACACATTTGTGTGTGGGAAAGTGTGGCATCACTGGCCTCACACAAATTTCCTACCACCCAGCGTTCCCCCAGGTCTCCCGATAAAAATGGTGCCTCACTTGTGTGGGAGGCCCAAGTACCCGCGACAGGCAAGGGCCCACAACGTAGTGAGGCGACCTTAAAATTGCCTATCTCAAAACCACCTGGTTTTGCAAGGGGGGTCACCTGGGTTTTTGGCCCCGTGCTCGGCGGCCATCTAGGGAAACCTACCAAACCCACACATTTCTGAAAAGTAGACACCCGGGGGCTTCCAGGGAGGTATGGCTTGCGTGGATCCCCCAACGTTTCCTTACCCAGAATCCCTTGCAAACCTCAATTTTAGCTGAAAAAATCACCTTTTTCACACATTTGTGTGTGGGAAAGTGTGGCATCACTGGCCTCACACAAATTTCCTACCACCCAGCGTTCCCCCAGGTCTCCCGATAAAAATGGTGCCTCACTTGTGTGGGAGGCCCAAGTACCCGCCACAGGCAAGGGCCCACAACGTAGTGAGGCGACCTCAAAATTGCCTATCTCAAAACCACCTGGTTTTGCAAGGGGGTCACCTGGGTTTTGGCCCCGTGCTCGGCGGCCATCTAGGAAACCTACCAAACCCACACATTTCTGAAAAGTAGACACCCGGGGGCTTCCAGGGAGGTATGGCTTGCGTGGATCCCCCAACGTTTCCTTACCCAGAATCCCTTGCAAACCTCAATTTTAGCTGAAAAATCACTTTTTTCACACATTTGTGTGTGGGAAAGTGTGGCATCACTGGCCTCACACAAATTTCCTACCACCCAGCGTTCCCCAGGTCTCCCGATAAAAATGGTGCCTCACTTGTGTGGGAGGCCCAAGTACCCGTGACAGGCAAGGGCCCACAACGTAGTGAGGCGACCTCAAAATTGCCTATCTCAAAACCACCTGGTTTTGCAAGGGGTCACCTGGGTTTTTGGCCCCGTGCTCGGCGGCCATCTATGGAAACCTACCAAACCCACACATTTCTGAAAAGTAGACACCCGGGGCTTCCAGGGAGGTATGGCTTGCGTGGATCCCCCAATGTTTCCTTACCCAGAATCCCTTGCAAACCTCAATTTTAGCTGAAAAAATCACTTTTTTCACACATTTGTGTGTGGGAAAGTGTGGCATCACTGGCCTCACACAAATTTCCTACCACCCAGCGTTCCCCAGGTCTCCCGATAAAAATGGTGCCTCACTTGTGTGGGAGGCCCAAGTACCCGCGACAGGCAAGGGCCCATCAACGTAGTGAGGCGACCTCAAAATTGCCTATCTCAAAACCACCTGGTTTTGCAAGGGAGTCACCTGGGTTTTGGCCCGTGCTCGGCGGCCATCTAGGAAACCTACCAAACCCACACATTTCTGAAAAGTAGACACCCGGGGGCTTCCAGGGAGGTATGGCTTGCGTGGATCCCCCAATGTTTCCTTACCCAGAATCCCTTGCAAACCTCAATTTTAGCTGAAAAAATCACTTTTTCACACATTTGTGTGTGGGAAGTGTGGCATCACTGGCCTCACACAAATTTCCTACCACCCAGCGTTCCTCCAGGTCTCCCGATAAAATGGTGCCTCACTTGTGTGGGAGGCCCAAGTACCCGCGACAGGCAAGGGCCCACAACGTAGTGAGGCGACCTCAAAATTGCCTATCTCAAAACCACCTGGTTTTGCAAGGGGTCACCTGGGTTTTGCCCCGTGCTCGGCGGCCATCTAGGGAAACCTACAAACCCACACATTTCTGAAAAGTAGACACCTGGGGCTTCCAGGGAGGTAGGCTTGCGTGGATCCCCCAACGTTTCCTACCCAGAATCTCTTGCAAACCTCAATTTTAGCTGAAAAAATCACTTTTTCACACATTTGTGTGTGGGAAGTGTGGCATCACTGGCCTCACACAAATTTCCTACCACCCAGCGTTCCTCAGGTCTCCCGATAAAATGGTGCCTCACTTGTGTGGGAGGCCCAAGTACTCGCGACAGGCAAGGGCCCATAACGTAGTGAGGCTGACCTCAAAATTGCCTATCATAAAACCACCTGGTTTTGCAAGGGGGTCACCTGGGTTTGGCCCGTGCTCGGCGGCCATCTAGGGAAACCTACCAAACACACACATTTCTGAAAGTAGACACCTGGGGCTTCCAGGGAGGTATAGCTTGCGTGGATCCCCAACGTTTCCTTACCCAGAATCCCTGCACACCTCAATTTTAGCTGAAAAAATCACTTTTTCACACATTTGTGTGTGGGAAAGTGTGGCATCACTGGCCTCACACAAATTTTCCTACCACCCAGCGTTCCTCCAGGTCTCCCGATAAAAATGGTGCCTCACTTGTGTGGGAGGCCCAGTACTCGCGACAGGCAAGGGCCCACAACGTAGTGAGGCAACCTCAAAATTGCCTATCTCAAACCACCTGGTTTTGCAAGGGATCACCTGGGTTTTTGCCCGTGCTCGGCGGTCATCTAGGGAAACCTACCAAACACACACATTTCTGAAAAGTAGACACCCGGGGCTTCCAGGGAGGTATGGCTTGCGTGGATCCCCAACGTTTCTTACCCAGAATCCCTTGCAAACCTCAATTTTAGCTGAAAAAATCACTTTTTCACACATTTGTGTGTGGGAAAGTGTGGCATCACTGGCCTCACACAAATTTCCTACCACCCAGCGTTCTCCAGGTCTCCCGGATAAAATGGTGCCTCACTTGTGTGGGAGGCCCAAGTACTCGCGACAGGCAAGGGCCCATTAACGTAGTGAGGCGACCTCAAAATTGCCTATCTCAAAACCACCTGGTTTTGCAAGGGGTCACCTGGGTTTTGGCCCCGTGCTCGGCGGCCATCTAGGGAAACCTACCAAACACACACATTTCTGAAAAGTAGACACACGGGGCTTCCAGGGAGGTATGGCTATGCGTGGATCCCCCAACGTTTTCTTACCCAGAATCCCTGCAAACCTCAAATTTAGCTGAAAAAATCACTTTTTCCACACATTTTGTGTGGGAAAGTTGTGGCATCGCCGGGCAGACACGCATTTCCTACCACCCAGTGTTCCCCAAGGTCTCCCGATAAAAATGGTGCCTCACTCGTGTGGGAGGCCCAAGTACCCGCGACAGGCTAGGGCCCAAAACATTTTGTGATAGGCAATTTTGATGTCGCCTCAATACGTTTTTGGCCCTTGCCTGTCGCGGGTACTTGGGCCTCCCACACGAGTGAGGTACCATTTTTATCGGGAGACCTTGGGGAACACTGGGTGGTAGGAAATGCATGTCTGCCCGGCGATGCCACAACTTTCCCACACAAAAATGTGTGGAAAAAGTGATTTGTCCACCTAAATTCGAGGTTTGCAGGGGATTCTGGGTAAGAAAACTTTGGGGGATCCACGCAAGCCATACCTCCCTGGAACCCCCCGGGTGTCTAGTTTTCAGAAATGTGTGGGTTTGGTAGGTTTCCCTAGCTGCCCACCGAGCACGGGGCCAAAAACCGAGGTGACCCCCCTTGCAAGACCAGGTTGTTTTGTGGTAGGCAATTTTAATGTCGCCTCAATTCCTTTTGGGCCCTAGCCTGTCGTGGGTACTTGGGCCTCCCACACGAGTGAGGTACCATTTTTATCGGGAGACCTTGGGGAACACTGGGTGGTAGGAAATGCATGTCTGCCCAGCGATGCCACAACTTTCCCACACAAAAATGTGTGAAAAAAGTGATTTTTCCACCTAAATTCGAGGTTTGCATGGGATTCTGGGTAAGAAAACGTTGGGGGATCCACGCAAGCCATACCTCCCTGGAACCCCCGGGTGTCTAGTTTTCAGATATGTGTGGGTTTGATAGGTTTCCTAGCTGCCCACCGAGCACGGGGCCAAAAACCGAGGTGACCCCCTTGCAAAACCAGGTAGTTTTGTGATAGGCAATTTTAATGTCGCCTCAATACCTTTTGGGCCCTAGCCTGTCGTGGGTACTTGGGCCTCCCACACGAGTGAGGTACCATTTTTATCGGGAGACCTTGGGGAACACTGGGTGGTAGGAAATGCATGTCTGCCCGGCGATGCCACAACTTTCCCACACAAAAATGTGTGGAAAAAGTGATTTTTCCACCTAAATTCGAGGTTTGCAGGGGATTCTGGGTAAGAAAACATTGGGGGATCCACGCAAGCCATACCTCCCTGGAACCCCCCGGGTGTCTAGTTTTCAGAAATGTGTGGGTTTGGTAGGTTTCCCTAGCTGCCCACCGAGCACGGGGCCAAAAACCGAGGTGACCCCCTTGCAAAACCAGGTTGTTTTGTGATAGGCAATTTTAATGTCGCCTCAATACCTTTTGGGCCCTAGCCTGTCGTGGGTACTTGGGCCTCCCACACGAGTGAGGTACCATTTTTATCGGGAGACCTTGGGGAACACTGGGTGGTAGGAAATGCATGTCTGCCCGGCGATGCCACAACTTTCCCACACAAAAATGTGTGGAAAAAGTGATTTTTCCACCTAAATTCGAGGTTTGCAGGGGATTCTGGGTAAGAAAACGTTGGGGGATCCACGCAAGCCATACCTCCCTGGAACCCCCGGGTGTCTAGTTTTCAGAAATGTGTGGGTTTGGTAGGTTTCCCTAGCTGCCCACCGAGCACGGGGCCAAAAACCGAGGTGACCCCCTTGCAAAACCAGGTTGTTTTGTGATAGGCAATTTTAATGTCGCCTCAATACCTTTTGGGCCCTAGCCTGTCGTGGGTACTTGGGCCTCCCACACGAGTGAGGTACCATTTTTATCGGGAGACCTTGGGGAACACTGGGTGGTAGGAAATGCATGTCTGCCCGGCGATGCCACAACTTTCCCACACAAAAATGTGTGGAAAAAGTGATTTTTCCACCTAAATTCGAGGTTTGCAGGGGATTCTGGGTAAGAAAACGTTGGGGGATCCACGCAAGCCATACCTCCCTGGAACCCCCGGGTGTCTAGTTTTCAGAAATGTGTGGGTTTGATAGGTTTCCCTAGCTGCCCACCGAGCACGGGGCCAAAACCGAGGTGACCCCCTTGCAAAACCAGGTAGTTTTGTGATAGGCAATTTTAATGTCGCCTCAATACCTTTTGGGCCCTAGCCTGTCGTGGGTACTTGGGCCTCCCACACGAGTGAGGTACCATTTTTATCGGGAGACCTTGGGGAACACTGGGTGGTAGGAAATGCATGTCTGCCCGGCGATGCCACAACTTTCCCACACAAAAATGTGTGGAAAAAGTGATTTTTCCACCTAAATTCGAGGTTTGCAGGGGATTCTGGGTAAGAAAACGTTGGGGGATCCACGCAAGCCATACCTCCCTGGAACCCCCCGGGTGTCTAGTTTTCAGAAATGTGTGGGTTTGATAGGTTTCCCTAGCTGCCCACCGAGCACGGGGCCAAAAACCGAGGTGACCCCCCCTTGCAAAACCAGGTTGTTTTGTGATAGGCAATTTTAATGTCGCCTCAATACCTTTTGGGCCCTAGCCTGTCGTGGGTACTTGGGCCTCCCACACGAGTGAGGTACCATTTTTATCGGGAGACCTTGGGGAACACTGGGTGGTAGGAAATGCATGTCTGCCCGGCGATGCCACAACTTTCCCACACAAAAATGTGTGGAAAAAGTGATTTTTCCACCTAAATTCGAGGTTTGCAGGGGATTCTGGGTAAGAAAACGTTGGGGGATCCACGCAAGCCATACCTCCCTGGAACCCCCGGGTGTCTAGTTTTCAGAAATGTGTGGGTTTGATAGGTTTCCCTAGCTGCCCACCGAGCACGGGGCCAAAAACCGAGGTGACCCCCCTTGCAAAACCAGGTAGTTTTGTGATAGGCAATTTTAATGTCGCCTCAATACCTTTTGGGCCCTAGCCTGTCGTGGGTACTTGGGCCTCCCACACGAGTGAGGTACCATTTTTATCGGGAGACCTTGGGGAACACTGGGTGGTAGGAAATGCATGTCTGCCCGGCGATGCCACAACTTTCCCACACAAAAATGTGTGGAAAAAGTGATTTTTCCACCTAAATTCGAGGTTTGCAGGGGATTCTGGGTAAGAAAACGTTGGGGGATCCACGCAAGCCATACCTCCCTGGAACCCCCGGGTGTCTAGTTTTCAGAAATGTGTGGGTTTGATAGGTTTCCCTAGCTGCCCACCGAGCACGGGGCCCAAAACCGAGGTGACCCCCCTTGCAAAACCAGGTTGTTTTGTGATAGGCAATTTTAATGTCGCCTCACTACGTTTTGGGCCCTTGCCTGTCGTGGGTACTTGGGCCTCCCACACGAGTGAGGTACCATTTTTATCGGGAGACCTTGGGGAACACTGGGTGGTAGGAAATGCATGTCTGCCCGGCGATGCCACAACTTTCCCACACAAAAATGTGTGGAAATAGTGATTTTTCCCAACAAAATTTGAGGCTAGCAGGGCATGTTGGGTAAAAAAACAGTGAGAACCACGCAAGTCATTCACCCTTGTACTTCCCCCTTTGTCTACTACTCAAAAATGTAATGGTTTGCCTAGGTGACGACTGAGCTAGGGCAGAAAGTCCCCTGCTACCCATTGTGGAAAAAAAATATCTTACAAAAGGCCATTAAACAGACACAAATATAAATCTAACACTCATTTGATAAAGCTAATCCACCACTTACACAGGTTGGTTTTAGCACCTCCAGAAACGCTGGCTTCAAAGCACAAATACTTATCAAAGTATATAAATATTGAAGCCAAGCCTTCTGAAGGGGAGCCATAAAGCCACATCACGGCACCAACCACTTTATGGTCCATTCACACGCCATTCACACACCACACACAAGACTTCCGTACCGCCAGCCACGGGCCCAAACAACCATATCACTTGCACTCACACAAACATACTGCCACCATGCAAGGGCCCATCACATTCATATGCCACAAGACATAATGACTTTGACTATATTCTACCACCTGTCAAGTCTCCACCTCCTTCTTCCAGAACGTTACCGAACTCATGCCCAGTGAACCTATACTAATGACTTCCATGACAGCCACATGAGGCTCAGGAAGACATGTCTTTCATGCACCTTTAGTGCACTCACTATGCTAAATCCAACTCCTTCCAGTTTGTGGATGCAAGTTGGGGGTGCTCGAGTATGCCGTGAAGCCCATTCCTCAAGCTGAGCAAGCATATCTACCTTTGAAACTAAGGCAAAATGCTGGAAATTTTCAAAAGGTAACATCATAAACTATGAACGGATGAATGTGAAACAAGGGTAGTCCGTGACAACGTAGCATATGTCCAATCCACCGTTATGTGCAGTGACTGTAATGCACTTATCATACAGCAAACTGACCATCTACTAAGTTCTAACGGAGGATGAACATGGCAAGCAGCATTGACCCATAAGTACCACAGTAAATTCAGTGTGAGTGTGGCAGCAATGGATTTGAATCCATGGGTGAAGAAGAAGTCAGGACGTGTATCTATACTACCTTTACTATCTGCCTTCTACCTTTGCAATATTCCTCGGAAAGCGTACCTACCGTAAGCTGTTCTAACCCGTTCGTGTGTCTGTCCTCAGAGTCCTGACTAACCCTGTCCAATTGTTAAGAGACCCTATACTAATGCCTTTCATCTCTAGCTACTTGAAGCTTGAGTGAACATTTCTGTCACGAGCTATCAATGCTCTCACAATGCTCTATCCAACTCCTTCCAGTTTGTGGATGCAAGTTGGGGGTGCCCGAGTATGCCGCTTAAACATTTCTCGAGCTGAGCAAGCATATCTACCTTTGAAACTAAGGCAAACATGCTGGAAATTTTCAAAAACTTCCTAAAGAGAACATCATAAACTACGAAGAACAGTTGAATGTGAAACACGGGTACTCCATGACAACGTGGCATATGTTCTGCCCACCAGTATGTGCAGCGTGGGGACTATAATGCACTTGTTAATTGGCGAACAGAACAACTACCACGTTCTGAAAGCAGATAAAGGTGTTGAGAAGTCCATGATTTCATGAAGTAGAGGAAGAAATATCCTGCAGCTGCTTGCGTAGTGAAGGAGTGGCCCACAGACAGTAGGTATCCATTCACACCAATTGAAAGGTTATCCTATTGGCAGCTCCACCTCAGTCAATTTCCCAGTATTTTGCTTTAGTGTGATACAACATAAAGCAAGTAGGAAAACAGAAGGCAGGCTTACTTGGGCACTGGGGACAGTAAACACGAGTCTCCTGCCTCTTTCCCTGCATCGAGCACACTTTACAACGACGACATGGTCGCTCCTTTTTGGGTGTTGCAGGAATTTTATCTGCAAAGTGTCGCTCCTGCAGCCTTGCCACGTCCTCCAGAACACATGAAGTGGAGGCTTCTGCTTCTGTAGCAGTAAGACTTTCAATTACAGACAACTGAAAGTCAAGGAAAGACATGAGTCTTCCTGTGGTGGTCTCACGATAAACAACATACGCATTGTATGTTGCCATCTGGATCAGGTGCGTAAACAGTTTCTTATACCAAGTGCGAGTTTTACGACTCGCATTGTATGGCTGAAGAACCTGGTCGTTCTTGTCCACTCCGCCCATGTACTTGTTGTAATCAAGTATACAGGTGGGCTTGTGGACTTCGGCCATCTGACCCCAAACCGTGACAGGGGAAGTGCTCTCAGCATGAATTGTAGTGAGCATGTACACATCACGCCTATCTGAGAACTTAACTGCGAGCAGTTCGTTGGAACGCAACGCAGTGCTCTGGGATTTCTGGAGCTTCTTGCAAACAAGCTCCTGCGGGAATCCTTTGCGGCGACAACGAATTGTACCACAAGCCACGGTGCCAGCTTTGTAGAGCTCACTGAATAGCTCTACTCCTGTATAGAAATTGTCCACATAAAGGTTATAACCTTTGTGAAGAAGTGGCTGGACAAGCTCCCATACAATCTTTCCTGTGACCCCTAGCATGGGAGGGCAACCTACAGGGTTAAGAGTTGTGTCCTTCCCTGTATACACTCTCAAGCTGTACACATAGCCAGTCGAGCTCTCACACAGCATGTACAGCTTGATGCCATAGCGAGCGCGTTTGCTCGGAATGTACTGCCTAAACAGTAGCCGCCCTTTATACAAGATCAAGGACTCATCAATGGCTATATTCTTTCCGGGAGTATAAACCTCTGGAAACCTGGCAGACAAATGTTCCACGACAGGCCGAATTTTGAACAACCTGTCATAGTCTGGATGGTCCCGGGGCAATGCAGCAGAATTGTCATTGAAATGCAGCATGCGCTGCAATAGCAAAAACGATCTCTGCTCATGTATGGTGCAAAGATGGGGGTTAACCAAACCGTGCGAGTAGACCAGTAGGATAGCAAGGTTGGTTTATGCACTACCCCCATTTTAAGTGTGAGGCCCAAAAATATCTTCAACTCCCCTAGTGAAGTGGGAGTCCACTTGCGCGCCCTAGAATGAGGCCCAAGAGTGCCTCCTTGCTCCCTCAGAAATTGTTCGGCACGCAAATTTGTTTGCTGCACAATTTCGTCTAGGAAGTCAACACCAAAAAAGAGATGGAAGTAGTCAATTGGCAAAAAATTTGCCGTATCTACTTTACATCCAGCGTCACCAGTGAAAGGCGGAATTTGGGGCTGAACTAAATTGGGAGGCTGCCAAGACAGCACTCCGTCTGTGCTTGCGGCCGCACGTGCCTGCACTCTGGGTTGCTCTAACCTGTTACGGGTGTCCTGCTGCACAGACTGTGCTGGCAAAGGGACAGCACGACTGACATCGTCTCCTTCAGAATCGCTGGACGATGAGTCATCGGATGGAACTGCGCCGACTGAAAAGTCACTCCCAGATTCGGCTCCATTGTCCTCTCCCTCAGATGCTGTCTCAGTATCTGCTGTCTCAGTCTCTGATCCTGCCTCAGAGCTGGACTCCAGAACCAGATTTAGGGCCTGGGCAGCATCCATCCAACGATATGCCATCTCTGCTAGTGCCTAAACTATCCTTTTAAAACACAATCCTACGTAGAAGGCAGATAGGTTGTTGGTTTTAAAGTGTAGGTGGGTGTGTGCGCGTGAGTGAAGTGTTAAAGTCAATAATGACGAAGTCACCTTACCTTTGCGAACTCTGTACGCTCTCCAAAAAGACTAAGAAAGAGAGAAAAAAGACACAGTATTACTTTACCTTGCCACATACCCATCATCGCAGCCTTTTAGCGCTGGTGGGAGCCATTGCAACCATCATTTTGGCGCCAAGATGCCTACGGGTGAACGTGTGCTTTACAATTGCACACTAAGACCTCCTTTGATGCGCCCACTACCATCCTTGCAAACGTGCCCCTCATCTCTCCATAGCCCCTCTCTCACATACATTTAGTCTGTTACAAAGTGTTTCTACTTTGTGGCTTTACTAATCCACTTAGCTGTCTACATAATACCGATCTGTTCGTTTCAGCATACCCTTTATGGCGTCAAAACTGCCACTACACAAAAGTCAGATATCTCTATCTAGCAGAATTTTTTTTTTGTACTCTGCAGCAGTACCACACTTTACTGCCTTTCAGGTAACTTCAAAGAGACTCATTATAGTTCTTTCACAGTCTCATAACTTCAGCACTGAGAAATATCTCTGTAAATAAATATTTATATATATATATATAACAATTAATTCCCAATGTCAGCGCGCTCAATACCTGGTGCAGGCAGCAACGGGTAGAATCCTTACACGATATTTAAATTCAGAAACACAAAGGATGCCGCACTCCAGAGACAGGTTTCAGAGTTGCTTTATTTTCACCACCACTACCACCAGTCGTGGTGAAAATAAAGCAACTCTGAAACCAATCTCTGGAGTGCGGCATCCTTTGTGTTTCTGAATATATATATATATATCCATATGAATCATGACGAGAAAAGGCGCCCTTCCAGGTGGGCCAGGGCTTCGTAGCGACATTGCCGCTTTACTATTCCAAATGAAAATCATGACGTATTATAGCACAAGGGAAGCCCTCCAGTCGAGAAAGGAGGTAACAGCAGTCAAAGAGTACATGTATCATATATATCATTCACTCCAGGGCCGGCATTAGCGCTGGTGGCGCCCTGTGCGACAATGTCTGCTGGTGCCCCACCAATGACCACCTCTGCCATGGATTCCCTCACTAGCACCATTTAACAGTGCCCCTCAAGTCTCAAAAACCACTGTCTCTCAGATTCATTTAGTTTTATAGCAACACTCGCACCAGTGTACGGTGTCAGAGCACTTTACACCACACACACACACATTGCACAGAGACAACAGTACATAGGATATGCTACATCAGACAGGACAAGGTGTAGTGTAGCAGTAACATGCCATCTATACTGGCAGGCAATATAGTTTGAGCCCTTATTCTGGGAAAGCACAAATCCAGAATTTAAAACGTACCATCGTTGGGGGTTCTCTTTCATAATAAGAATTATTTTCTACCCAAATGAACCCTTTTCACAAGATTAGATGATGAAAGACTGGGCAAAAAAAACATAAAGCTGGCACAGAAGCAGTAACCCACTAACCTCTTTACATTATATGCACTTTGTTACGTGCATGCCTATGGCTCCCCTGGGAGCAGATTGTGGCCCCCATAATTATGTACATAATTGCCCCACAGGCAGACTTGCCAACCCTCCCGATTCAGGCGGGAGACTGCCGATTTCAAGGCTAGTCTCCCGCCTCCCGATTCCTTCAAGCAAAAACCCGATTACTCGGGGTTTCAGCTGACAGGGCTTGGTATTGTGTAACGTGGTGTATGCACTGCCAGCAACCTGCAGGCCAGTGCACAACACTTGCATCACCCTCTTTCTGCCTGCCATTGCACTCCATTTATTCATTTATTTATGCGTTTTTATATAGCGCGGACTTTACCCGAAGGTGTCAGAGCGCTTCACAATAGGAACAGTAACATTACATGAGGAGTCGGTTACACGTGAGCATAATACAAAAGCAAGCGTTACATTACATGAGGAAAGGTGACAATTGTGCAACTAACAAAAACAAACCAGATACAAAGAGGCATACGTTCCAAGAGGAAAAAGTGACATGATACATGAGATACAAATAGAGGTATAATACTGCAAAACGTGTATTTGAGTTTCAAATGTCCGATCCTGCAGCAGCACACTTGCTAAGCCCATACATGACAGTAACCCGATTCAAGGCCCCATTCTCCCTATTTATATAATGCATCGTCCCCATAAACAAGAAACAAATGAACATTGTATAATCAAAAATCTGATGTACACAAAGATAACATTTTGAATCACAACCTCCCTAAAATAAAACTGATTACAAAAGTATTATAAGATATATCCATGAAACATTTCCTTTGAAATATTTTCCAACATTTAAGTGTTTGACACAAAACAAATTCGCTAAGGTATCTAGGTTTGTTTTTATTTCTTGCACTTGTATATCTCAACAAAACTGGTTCATTGCATTCCTCAATTCTACAGTTTCCATCAGCCCGACAGACAAGTGACACTTCGCCATCCACACAAGAATCATCCCCTCCGGTCACTTCATAACCTGAACTGCTAGACTTAGCGCTTTGTTCTTCCGACTCTCCTGAACACACTAAATCGTCACACTTCTGGCCACCCAGCACTCTAGAGCCACTGGATTCATACACTAAACCATTATTTGTTCCACCACCAGGGTTAATCTTGGCAACATTCCTCTTGCTCCATCAATGCCCATTTTCCACTGTGGGTGCATGCTTTCTAATGTAAGTAACCGTTGACTTGGTATAAAACTGACTGGTCGCTTTTCACAGACCCTGGCCAGATCTCCCACTTAAAAATCCACTACCTTTACTTTCTTTGACTCATCATATCATTTCTTGCTTCTCTGTTCAGAATCTACTACACTGTGCCTTACTTCTTGGACATCGGGCATTCTCAAACTAGCTCTAGTCCTATCTCCGAACAGGAGACAACTCGATTAACGAAAGTCTGCCTTGCAACAAAACAACAGGGGCAACTTCTGTGGTCGTGTGTGGTGTGCTGTGATAACTCCACAATCTCTTCTCAACCGCAGACTGAACATCTGACCCTGATGACAATGCAATTTGAATGGTCTCTTTTATAAGCCTGTTCACTCTCTCCATCATACTAGTGCCTTGAGGACTATACAGTGAAACTGTTAAAGAGAAAACACAGAATAGAAGGTATTTACTTGACACAATATATACCTCGCAGCGCAATGTCGGTATTTACCATATCTGTTAAATACCTCAACCCCACCTGGGGCATTTGTAATTGGGGCATTAGTGTGACAGGGGTAACGCGTGTCGCCTGTGGAGAGCCCTCTGTCTGACTGAGTTCCCTCCATGAAAAGCCCACGTGGCAGGGGACACCTATCTGAGGGCAAGCACAGGGCACCGCTCTTCAGAGGGTAGATTGCTGGTGCCCGCGTGTGGAGGTCTTTATTCCGCACGCAGTGACAGGCACGGGTGGGGTTTCTGCCAAAGACTATGTCCCCGAAGTGGCTCTCATTCCGTGGGTGCAGCCACGGTGGTGGAGGAAGCTGCCTATCGCAGCACTGGGGGTGGGTCAGATTTGCCCCTGCAGCCTGGGCAGAGATGGCAATGCACCCATGCTGAGGGGTGCAAAGTCTGCCCGCCAACCTCTAAACCAAGCCCACTGTATGTTAGAACTGTTCCAATGTATGTTTAAATGCGTGCTTAATTATCTATAGCACCCAGAAGCCCTGTAGCTGGTGTAGCTGCAAAAACTAAAAAATAAAATGCTATAAAGACCTCTCACCGCATTTACTGCCTTTCTCCGCCACACCATTCCCCCCACTTTGTATTACTCTCTTTAATTTCTCTGCTTCTCGCTCTTTTTCATTCACTTTGTCACTGGCTAACGCAAATTGACGGGGGAGGGGGGGCACATTTGTTAATGGCCATTAAAATCCCCCCTGCTGCTATATTTGGAGGTTTTGGACAAGAGGGCCCTTTTTACAGGGCCCCCAAACAGACACACAAACAAGGAGGGACTGCAGGGACAGACATGTCTTTCTTGCCCTTTCCCCTGCTCTCTCTTTACCTCTGACTGCCCCTTCCTTGTCTCACTGCCCTTCACACCTCATCCCCCGCCTGCTCTTCACCCCTAGAAACACGATGCTAATCGCTGACAGTAGCCTCACGTTCAGAGGGCGCGGACCTAGATAAACAGGGCAGGGGGCCGTGGACGCCCGCCCCCGGCGCACAGATTGCACGGGGATTAACAAGACGGATTCTAAGGACAATAACTACAAATGTTACTTTGGTTCGGAGGGAAGGGGGCGACATCCGGGTATCGAAGACCAGTACCAGGAAACAGATGTGGCGTACCCAGAGCTCGTGCACACAGGACCAGTGCTCAGGGCTAGTCTTTACAGTGGCATCCGAGACTATTATCTAATCTAAGGGCCTGATGTGGAGTTTGGAGGACAGGTTACTCCATCATGAACGTTACAACGCACATCCGGTCTGTAATATTTCAAATCCATCATATCCCACGTCACTTGCAGGGACATTTTAACTCCTACTTTGCTGTTCTAAAATGTTGGCATTTATGCCCACAGGGGGTCGGCCACTGAGCAGAAGGACCGACCCCCTGCCAATATCGCCGCCATTTAAAAAAAAAAAAAAAGCCTTTTTTTTTTATTTTTTAGAGGGCGATCGCCCCCCAGGGAAAAACCAGGTACATTAATTTTAAATGACGTCACAGATGGCGGGAGGGGGGGCGGGGGGAGACGCAGAAAGCCTTCCACGTCTCCCCCAGGGGGAATTAAAAAAAAAACAATCTCCGGTGCGATGCACCGGAGGTTTAAAGGGGGCCCTCCCTGGTGACGGCCAATGGACGTGCGCCGCACCAGGGAGGTAGTGCTTGCGTCGGCCATTGGCCGACGCAAGCACCAAAGGGGTTAAGGTGAATTTGCGAATCCAACGCAACGTTACACGGGGGGCTGCGCTGAGAGCCGCAATGGAGTCGCGACTCCAAGCTCGAAAGAAAAAAAAACCTCCCCACTTCCATTATTCGGAATTCGCCCCAGGGACCCCATCCCCCGGGGCCTGCCAGCAGTTATTTTATTTTTTTTTAAAAGGAGGGGGACTGCGTGCCCCCCTCTTCAGGCCAATAATGGCCCCGGGGACCCCATCCCCCGGGGCCTGCCACTATTATTTTTTTTTTTAAAAAGGACGAGGACTGCGTGGCCCCCTCCTCAGGCCAATATTGGCCCCAGGGACTCCATCCCCCGGGGCCTGCCACTTTAAAAAAAAAAAAAAAAGAGGGGGACCGCGTGGCCCCCCTCCTCAGGCCAATAATGGCCCCAGGGACCCCATCCCCCGGGGCCTGGCCTCTTTGATGGGGACTATGGAGGGAGCCCCAATGCCCCCACGGTCCCAGCTCCCCGCCTCCTGCGGGAGCCGGCATTGCTTTTGGGCATGGGGAGCTGCTAACATGCAGCTCCCCTTGCCCAAAAGCAATTCTGCTTTGCTTCGTTGAAGCGAGAGCAGGTTTCCTGCTCTCGCTTCAAGGAAGCAAAGCAGTGTTTGCTATGACAGGGCGGGAAACATTTGCTTACTTTTGTTATTCACACACTGGCATTGTAAAATAGTTAGAGCATGGTTGGTGGCTCGTGTCGAGGACCTCCACCAGGGTCCAGAGTTTAGTGAGGAAGGCGTGCACCATTTCGGTGATCTTCTGCTATGCCGTGTTTCTAGGATTGAAGTGGCAGAAGACTGAAACTGGTGCGTTCCTAGCCTTGTGTAAAGAAGACATTTGCAGTGCGAGACAAACAGAAATCACTTAAACTAATTAAAGACAGCCATCAGATGGGAAAAACTTTTCAACAAAAATGCCAGCACTTTAAAAATGAAAAGAAGCACAGCGCAAGCGCTGTACATTCAAAACCTTACAAAAAATAGCTCCACCAAAGTGGATATTAACAGTATTTCAGTGATGGGAAACTGACAAAAGAAGCAGAGGAGGAACAAGTATTTGTAAATGCAGGAGAATATGCTACATCCAATAGAAATGGAGGATAAGATAGTGTCACGCACAGGAACCAATGAGAAGCGGGATGTAAGCCCCTTTTAAGTTTATATTAAACACAATCGATTTCTCAAGCACAGAACAAGCACTTTGCAGGCGAAACCTAAGAAGACAAATTATAAATAATGCTCTGTGCATACAATTGTTTGAAAATAGTGGGTGGCACAGTAGCAGTGCATTGCTGTTCCCCTAAAACCCTTAGAATTTGATGTGATAATGATTAGGAGAGTCACAAGGCCAATTTTATGTTTTACTCACACATCCCTCACAGAAAAAAACACTGACTGTGTGGCAGAAAAGTATTAAGGCAGAATGAGAATAAAACCGGATTTAAAAAATAGTGATTTTATGTTTTTTTCTTCTAAATGCTTTTCAAGTCATTAAACAGACACTTTGATCGAAAACACTTTTCACATTTTATTAATGAGTAAGACATTATGAACTATAGAGTACAAGTTGTGTGTTGTGCTAAATTAATGGAGCCATGCTCATTGCTAGCCAGCGCGTCGGGTATTTTGCTACTGTCTGCAGCTGGGGCAGCTGTAGTTGACAATGATCTATTTTTAATTCCAATGGCCCTGCTCTTCTCCAAATGCCTTTCTCTTTCCATCCTGACTCCAAAGAGGCAGATGAATAATAAATAAGATACTATGTGACACACTTCATGTATGAAATGCAGATATTATCCTGTCTGCCGTAAGTAGACATTGAGGAAAATGATGCTCTGCACTACGGGGAAAGGAACGGGATATTTGTATTTGGCACGTTCGTCACATATGCCAAACTTGACATCAAAACATGCACTTACTCCCACTTTATTCACTGGCCTCACCCACCACCACATATTATTTCCAACAAAATCATCTGCTGGGCAATAAGGCAAGGAAGCTTGACTTATTCTACTGCAAGGTAGGGTAGAGGGATTAGGAGGTAGGGTAGAGCTTTGGATATAGACTTGAGGGGTCACTGTCACTACACTGATCATCGATTTGTCATCTTTGGCTTATTCAGTCACTGCACTAGTCGACAGAAGTCAAAAGGGAAAAATCTGAACAGGCATAAAATAAATCTGCTATGGGAAACCATGAAATATATTTTGGAATCACTTCACATGGCTATAAAATCAAATGTGGCACATGCCAAGAATGTATTTTTCAAGTTTTTGGTAGGCTGGGTGGAAGAACTTAGGAAAAATAAAGAAGTGAAGCTCTAAGAAGTGACTGAGTGGGCGAAGGGAAACAGACCATGTGTGTTCGATTTGCAAAAACTTTGTAAATGCTGCATTAACTGAAGCAAACACACATTGCACAGCCAACACTGCAGTCATGAATTGAACAATACTGCACCTCGGTCATGGGTGGCAAAATGCCATGGGCGGGGAGTGTGGTGATGAATGATAGGTGGTATACATCTGCCTCGCTTAACAAATACAGTGAGTCAAAGGAGTAGAACAAAAATTTAACAAATACCCCCTACTTTGAACCATAGCTTTGATATCCTTACATAAACAAAGTAAGCGAAGTAGATGAGCATCATTCCCCTCTCCATGAGAGGAGCTGCCTTGCTTATTCATCCAAGCAATCCAAATATTCTTTCACCCTTTCATTCTAATTCACCCATAGGCACCATGATTTAAGCTTTAATTTCCCTCATCCACTCTTTCACCAAAGTTTCCAATCCATTACCCACCCTTTCTTCCAACGATCCTTTCACCCATACATCCCTATAGAGCTTTAACCTATGATGATCATGATGAGTCAGTCATTGAAGCACAATGAAGGCATGGAATAATGATCAATTAAAGACATATGGTGTTGGTTGGCAAATACATTGGATCCTCAAACTTTTTTCAGTCATACTGCACTGTCATGGAAACTGCTGGTATACTGCATACATGAATTACACAGCACATAACATTGGGGGGGTCCATGACCAAGGCCACTCTCTTGTTAACTCAACTGTTAGAGCATGAGCAGGAAAAAGAAAGCTTCTCAACAAACATACATGGTGAATATTATTTATAATACTAGCTTACTTGGGCCTGCGGTGGACAGTAGAGTGCAAAAAATGTGTTCTTAGTCATGCAGTGCCACAAGATAAATAGAAGAGAAAGAAAGATTATTACCAACAAAGCAGAAGATAAGAGAACTAGAGACCGGAAAATGTCAGCTACCAAAAAAATAAAAAAACATGTAATATAGGGGAAAAGAGATAATGGAGGGATAACAGGAATTAAACAAATATTGGGTGCTGATGTAAGAAATGAAGAAATAGATTAGTGATTCAGTTAATCTCCACAATATTATTATGACAGGCAAGTACAGTCACATTGTACTTCTCTAAAGCAGATCATCTATAGTACTAGTTTTGAGTTTATCAACTATTGTTGCGTTGGCCATACTAATCCTAAAATACCTATTTCAAATTTCCTTAACAAAAACTACATATGGAACTAATGCACTTCAGGCACTGATCTTTGATTCTATTCTCATTTCTAAACCCCCTTGATGGACCAACTCAGTCTTCCCTTGCTGTGAAATAGCTTGGAACTGTACTAGCTACATAAACAAAGTTATAGAGAGCATGCTAACTCACTGATATCACTGATTCACTGTGGTGACAGGAGGACAGAAGATTCTGCAATGGCTTCTTAATTAATCAGTCAAAGCGAGTGCCAATGATGAGTACAATTAGGTAGCGCTGAGTACCTGCCTAGCAGAAACTTGAAACTGGATCACATAATATTAATATTCTTAATGTAAACTAAATGTAACTTACCTCTGAGTGTGAGCTCCTATTTGGAAAAAAAATGTTAGCATTGAGAAACTCAACAATAATTAATACTCACCGAGCCCCGGAATCTTGACACCAGGTCCTGCTCCTGGTCAAGAATATCCGCACAGCAGTGCGCCAGCTGCTGGACGGTACGCTGAACCTGGCTAGTACACCACACTCACTGATGTACCCTCCCCCAGCGCAGCCAAATCTCCCGCAGGGGGTATCTACTGCCGGGCCTGCTGCCAGCATGAAGGTGAGAAGATGCCGCACAAAAAAACTAGTGCTGCCACCCCCTCCTTGCTGAAGACTGTATGGAGTTGCACACTTGGGCGGCGGCTCCACTCACAAGGTATGCAAACCTCTACCATGGTGCTGGATGGGGTAAAGAAAGATTAGAAAAGAAACAGGAAAAGGAAAGAAAGGAAATAAGAAATAAGGAAGTTAGGGGAAAAATCAAACAAAATGCAAAAAGTCACAAAAACACCAACAAAAATTAATTTTTTTTTTTAAATACACGAACACAAAGACACGCTCTAATACAATAAATAAAAATATGGGGTAGATAAGTTTGATCGGTGGAGAATAAAAGAGATTAAAGAGGGAAAGAAAATTAGGTCCAGCACCATAAACAGAGTAGAAAAACAAGATGGCCGTGCCCATGTGAATCGCGGGGTGTTGTTCGCACGCAATTTGGAATTCGAGGGTGCACTCTGCATCGCGTTTTGCAATGTGAACGGGCGTGCTAGCAAACTCTGCCCACCCGTAGAAGTTTGCGTAGCGCAGTGGAGTTTTTTAGTCACTGCAGAGTTCCGCATAGCACGATTCCGTGAAGTCTGCCCAAGCCTAGAGAAAACGGAGTTCTCATCAGAAACCTCCATTAAATATGTAGCTCACAAGTGCACAATGTCGGGCAACTTCATCTGCATATCGATTTCCAACTGCAACATAATCATTTCCTGTTCTGTGAGCAGTACACTACTCTAATTTCTTGAGGCAACTGTAATGCAGCTAGCAATTATTTTACATATTCCACATTCCAGATGGAAGATCCGGAAAATGTCATAAACCTCCTTTGTGACCATAACTTTCTAAAGTCATGGACCACACCAAAGCCATATTGACTATCTGTAAATATAACTACTCTCAATTGTGCTGAAAAGCAACATGCTCTCGTAAGGGCAATCAGCTCTGCCAATTGTACAGAGGTAATACCTTGAAGCCATAAAGCTTCTACCACTTCTTTTATTGTGAAACTTGCATAAGCTTCTCTCAGAATTCATTCATTGTTTCTCAAACATGAGCCATCCACATAAATTACATAATCAGGCTCGTCAAGATGTTCCATTTTTATGTCTGGTCTTGGCTTGGTGCATAAGTCTGTGACATCTAAACAATCATGCTCAACTTCATTCCCTTCAATCTCATCTTTAGGAGTAGACAATAGGGTGGCTGTGTTTAACATTCAACATCTCTTGAGTAATAAATTTTCAGCTGCAAGTATCTGTTAATATTTTGTGAGTTCGCTGTTTGTCAAATACTGTGTTTTAGTTAGGGTAAGCAAAATCTACACTGAATGGGGAACCATCACTGTGAGAGGATGTCCCATCACTATACTCTCAAATCTCTCGATACTGATCTCAATTGTGGCAACCGCTTTATAGAAGCCTGGCATTTCTGTGGCAAAAGGGTCAAGGGTAGTCTAACATTTATCACATGTCTTTGTGAATCTCCATGCATCTGAGTAAGCACTGAGAGAGCACAGCCCTTCCTCTCACTGCAGAATAATGTGAACATCTTTTTGAAATCAGGCAGTCCTAGTGCCAGAGCATGACTGAGACTTTCTCTCAGCACTAGGAAAGCTTTCAAGCAGTCATTGTTCCATGGAAGCGTATCAGGCACATCTTTGTGCGCCAGCCTCTATAGATGCTTGGCCACTGGGGAAAAGTTTGGAATCCACTTTCTACAGTAGCCAACCATTCTCAGGGAGATTTCTCTCTGAGTTCTTAGGTGATTCCTAGTCAAAATCTTTTCCACTCTCTCTTGTGACACATTTCTTGTTCTCTTGTCAATTATGTGTCCCAAATACTGGACTTCTTTTTGACAATATTGCAGTTTGTTTGGCAACACTTTATGCTCATTCTCAGACAAATGATTCAATAACGCAACTGCATCCTATCTGCAAGGTTCTCGTTTATTTGATGCCCACAAGTAGGTCATCAATGTATTGCACGAGAATTGAGTTCCAAGGCATCTGCAGAGTTTCAAGGTTCTTTTTCAAGATCTGATTAAAGATCAATGGAATCTCTGTATGCCCTTGTAGAACTCGACACCATGCCAAAACTCTGTTTCTAAACATGCATGAGAAAAAGTACTGGCTGTCCTCATACAATCGAATAGAGAAGAAGAGATGACAGAGATCCACAACCATTAACCATTCTGCAGTGCAAGGAATCTGGAAATGTATTGTTGCTGGATTTGGTACCACAGGACAACATAGAAGGGCTATGTTATTAATCTTTCGAAGATTCTGTACAATTCCATATTTCCCATTTGGTTTCTGTAAACCCATAGTAGGCAAATTGAAAGGGCTTTCAACAGTTTCTTTTAAAATTCTGTGTTTTAGTATGCTCTCAATCACTGGTGTTATTCCTGCAACTGTTTCTGGCGTCAAATTATCAGGTGGGAGTCTTAAGAACATTGCTTTTGGTTTTCCTGTAACCCTTTAAACATGTCTCAGGCCTGCCATTGCAGTCTGTGTGTGCAGTTTTAAACTGACATGTCAGCCTGGAAAAATAGACCTTTTGCCTGGCCCTAACCTTAATTTTTAATACATATGTCACCCCTAGGGTAGGCCCTGTGCAATCCAGGGTGTGAGGGGGTAATGTATATAAAAAGTTGGACATGTACTTCTAAGCTTTACATATCCTAGTAGTGAAAAACTCGTGAATTTGTTTTTCCATACAGCTAGGCCTACCTCTCACTTAGGATAACATTGGAGCTAATGTATTACATTTAAGAAGCTGTAATTTAAAAATGGGAGCAGGTAACCAGGTCATGTTTGGTATCTTTGGAATTGTAAGGAAAAATCCTCTCTAATGATAAAGTCAGATTTTAAATTGCAGTTTTGAAAATGCTACTTTTAGAAAGCTGGCACATTCCTGGGCACAGCTGACAGTTAGGCCTTGTGCATTCCTCCTAGACAGCTACACACAATAGAGAGCTTATTGTGTGTCTGGCTAGGCCATCCCTGGCAGGATTGGAGAGCAGAGCTTGGCCAGCCCTACTTACACTTGGAAAGGCTGTGTCTTGCCTCCAAACAAAGGGCTGCATACTCCCTGAAGTTAGTCTGGAGCCAGGACAGGGACGGCAGGTTGCCTGAGGATTTCAAAGTGAAATCTCTAGAAGCTTTTTCCACTTTCCAGAGGGAGGGTACCAGGTATAAATATTGGACCTCAGACACCACCTCTTCATTCGACTTCTGGACCTGTGGATACTCTGCCAGGGAAAGGACTGCTGTGCTGCTGAAAAGGTCTGCCACTCTGCTGGGCTGCTGCTCTGAGGAACTGCTGCCCTCCTGCCTGCTGCCCTTTTGCCTGGGTGAGAAGGACTGGACATAGATCTGTTGAACCCAGGATCCCAGAGTGACTCTACTGGCTAGTTGGCTGGCCTCCTTACTTGAGCCTCAGTGACAGTAGGCTCCAAAAACCTCAACTCCAACACCTGGACTCTGCCATCTGTAATTCCAACATGCCAAGTGATGCCACCCCAGTCCTGGACCCTTAGAAGTGGGCCCAAGGTGTTCTGCCAGCCTCTGTTGATCCAGCAGAACCAACACATCTGCTCAGCTGCATGGCGCAACCCCGGGCTGAATCAACACTTTTGCACTGCTGTGTGGGTCTTCCCAGTTGCAAAGACCTTCATCCCTCACATCCCTTGTCGACGGTAGCCTCAACCACCAAGCCGGACTTCGCATTGCGGCATTACAGCTCCTCAGAACTGCTACATCGCCCCGGCTGCACATCGCATCCTCAACGCCAGACTTTGCATCACAAGCCCCATTGATGGGATCCTTGACAACGACTCAGGCCCCTGCATTACAGCCTTGCCACATCTTAAATCCTATGCATTGCTTAGACTGCATGACGCATCTTTAACGCGGTCCCTCGAAATGCTCCACAAACCAGGATTTAAGATACTTTTTTCAGCGGGTCTAACTGGGTCGCTGTAGCCTGCCCACTCTCCATCACTGTTGGCCTGAACTTGTGACTTTGCCCTGGTCTGGCGCGACCAGATATCCACAGTTGAAGCTTTGTACTTTTTGGCATATCTTTAGTTCTACTAATTAGATATTTGTAGTTTTGGTATTGGTTTATTTATTAAAAACAACTCTATTTTTCCAGCTTAGTGTGGGATCCTTTTTCACTTTATTACTGTTTGAAGTGCTGCCCAAATACTTTACACATCGCATGTAAGTTAACCCTGACTGCTCTGTGGCAAGCTATTGGAGGGTTAAGCACAGGGTAATTTGGGGTTGGCTTGTGCTTCACCCTGACAAGGATTGTGGTTGCTGCTTGACAAGGGCTCTCACCCCAGTTGATCACAACCCAATTTTTACATCCACCATAGCTGGGAAATGTTGGGAAGATCCTGATCTCTCTTCAGCTAGGTGCTTATACCTGCCCAGACATAAGAGCACATCTGGTTCCCTACCACTGAGGGTGAGCAGCTAGTGCCAGTTCTGATGAGGCAGGGAGTGCTGTCCAGGTGCCACCTATAAATCTGGCTTAGATTTTAAAGACACGTCATGCGAATAGTGGCATGGTGGAAGTGAGGAAACAAGCGGAAGAGAAGCTACAGCCACTGGTATTTGACAATCAGCCCCTCAAACCCACCACTTGATTAGGCTGCTAGGGAGGTATGCGAGAAAGTGTTGGGAGTGCTCGGTATTTCCAACAGCTTCTTGTAAATATCTCTATTTTATGATGGGAAAGCCTGATAAGGGCTGTCTGCTGTTAAGTTGTATGTAGATACATGAGGGTTTTCGGTCACTAATATGCCTCATTCTATCTATAGTGCAACTATGCCTTCTAATCTGGTCTGGGTGAAGGTTTTACTTTGCAAGGGAGGACATACAAAATCTTGAAACTTCACCTCAGTGAATGAGATATGGATAAATCTTACTGGCTATGCACCATGAGAAGTTAAAGCCACCTGACTGGAGCTTTGGATTTACTGACATCCAAATTTCCATCAGTGGACGTCTTTTGCCAAAAAATACTTGGGTGACTGCCCTATCCACTGCCTGCACAGGTTTGACTTATTGGTAGAGGATGTAGGTGTAGGCATTGTGGGTGGGCAGTGTGGTGTAAAAGGAGAGACGGTCTGTGGCAGGAGACAAGCCAGGGAAGGGAATGGGAGTGCTGCAAAGAACTGCTTAGGATGGGAGAACCCCTTGCAGTTAACAGCATAAGGGATGTTGGGAAGTCCCACTACACTGGATATCATGAGGGCAGCTGAAGAAAGCACAAAAGAGCAGATGAGTCAGTGTGTGGTGAGGGGTAACATCAGGCACCCACTTCCATGAGAATTCCTCTGCTGCCACAAGAATGGCTTGTCACTATCAGAAGTGTTTTAAAGCTGGACTGCTTTTTCATAAGCAAAAGTGTGAGTCACCCGTCTTTACAACATTGCACAATTTTTATTCTACTTATGCTAATGTGACACTCCAGAACTTATTGCTCAAACAGAAATGAATGTTTGAAATGGTCTTGATTTAAATAATTTCTATACTGAATAAGAAAATACATTTCCAGAAACATTCACAAGAGTAATGTTCATTTTATTTTTATTTCAGTGATGTTCAAGATAATATAAATATACGACATATAGGAAAAAACTCCTTCGCTGGATTGAGTTCAGAAAGCATAACAATGTAAGTGTATGCACTGCTCTTGAGAGAGTCTCAAATCATTTGGACACATAAGTGATCTATTATGTGATCCGTAATCTCCATTTGAACATAAATCTATAATTTAACAACAGCAGCATACAGAATGAAAGTCCAAAAATTGCAGTTTTAAAATATATGCATATCAAATGGTAAATGAAATGATAATGAGATATACAAACTTTATATCTTTTCTGTAAACTTCGACGATTAATGTGTGCTCTTGTTTCAGTTACATTCTATAAATGAATGGTGGAGTGAAGTGATACTTACTCATGCATGTGGTGTGTAGAATCCTTAATGTGGAGGGCCGGTCTGCAACTAAGCACCTAGATCATGTGTAGTTTTGCAGGTCACATTTTACATTGAGCGTTCTGTGAACAATCAAAATTAGATTTTCTTTTTTTTAAAATAACTTAATTTCATTTGTATCTATCTATCTATCTATCTATCTATCTATCTATCTATCTATCTATCTATCTATCTATCTATCACTAGATTGCAATCTAGATTTTAGTTGTTCCTCTAGTTAGGTTTTAAACATCACCACATAGGATATACCAGTACATGCAAAGCTAAATACTGCACTCAGAGCTCAGAGTTACAAACATATACAAGGTTGCAGGTGAAAAACCAACATGAGGAGTACAATGTACAGGGGCAGAACTCAAATAACCTCCTAAATGTGCACTAGACCCTAAACAGCCGACCCTAACTACTACAACTATAAAATACCCATATTTGTAAATAACCTGCATGTGGTATACAATTTAAAAAAGTCAAGTTTACTGTCTTTTTCACAGGAAATCACCAAGCATTCACCTTCATGACACTACACTATTACAAAATATTGCAAGATGTTACCACAAATGGCATTTACTAAAAAAGAAGCTATACTGATGGGCTTTGAAATTATGTCCAAAACAAACAATACAAAACAGTAAGCAATTTAATCATAGTATCCTTTCTACAATTAAATCACATTGTTTTTAAATCACAGAGGGCCCCAAAACTCAAATGATCCATATACTCTAAAGACACAACACACAGTGAGCTCTAGGAGGGCTTAAAACATAGAAACAAATCTTCCAGATCATATATGCTAGGTCCTGAGAGATGTAGGGTGCCAAACCTTTAAACTGCTGTGAGGGCTTTTGTGGGGCCTGCCTCATTTCTCATTGGTCAACCAACCACAATAGAATTCTGTTACTGATTTACTCTGCCCTTCTGGGGCACTGTAAATGTCAAAATGAAATGTTCAAATCCCTCAAAATGCCTGTGGTTATCCTCATCAGCAGCACAGCTAAGCCTTTGATATGGCTACCTCTCACTGGTAAATGCTTACTTTTCCTCTGGTGTAGATGTTTGATACACCCTCAACCTGATTCTTTTAAAAAGCTGATACCCTTGCCCATGTGGGTCACCTATGCTCTGAATACTAGGGACCGTATACTCACTCTAAAGTCCTCTCGGTTGAGACATGTTCTGTGCCTTGTGACTACTAGTGTTATACAGTTCCTACAAATTTAGTAGGGCTGTGTATTTAGATCAAAAAAACTTCATAATACAGAGACTGGGTCTTCCTATATGATTAGTAAATTTTGGTTTGTTTGGCTAGCTCACAATACCATATTCAAACTCGTTAACCTCAAATAGGATTCTAATTCCCAAGGAATTAGTGGAAACAGATCTAAGCCTTTCATTTGTTACATTTACATTCCCAAGGTTTCACAAAGAAAAGTTACAATAATGCATTTTTAAATGCTTTTTGAAAATCTCTAATCTTTGTAAATAAAACATGAATTGTGATTATTAGAAAGATGAGACACATCATTGGAAAAACACAAACAATTCAACTATGTTAATTGGTCATAAGGCTACTAAGGTTACCCATATCTATCACTAATACTGCTATGTTAAAGAGAGCATGTCAGGAGTACCCATCTGCCAGACGTTTTGGAATGATCTAACCCCATACCTTTGTACAGTGCATCAGGAAGCTGGCCTCAGTGCATTAATGAATACAACCCGTCTGAGTGCGCAGGCCTGCACACCTCTCTCGCACAGTTATCTTTCTTCTCAGGATGAAGGTCAGGGACAGCAGAGCTGCAGCTCAGTCACAGCTCACAGCAACCTCCATGATTACTCCGATGGGAACTGAAGCACCGCTCAATAACTTCAGAATGCACACTGTTTAAATAATAAAAGAGCAAGCTTATTGTACTGTGCCAGAAGTGCAGAACGACTTTAATTGCTCTAGGGAGAAAGAGTTGTCTCCTACGAGCAAAAATAAAACTAGGCATTGTATTCTAATATGTGTGACCTTGGAACTAAATGTATCGACAGCAGGGCAACAATGCCTACCAGGAATAAATGCGTATGTGGCACAATCTCGTAAAAGGGGAAAACGTGTCCAAACCACCATTAGAAAAAGATGCTAAGTTAAAATGGAAAGCTAAAATGGAGACTAAATGTAAGATCTACAACACTATCTTGGCAGTGGAACTTTTCTCCTTCCACATTTCTTGAAATCTTTTCATGGCCTGGTCTTCAGTGTAAGTGTGAGGGGAAGGTAGTGCACCCTCACACTCTGTGCTTAGTAACACCCAGTTCATGGGTTCACTGTACAAAGTCCATGATTTTCCCTAGCCATGGGAATGCTATCACCCAGCCCCCACCTAGAAGATGGTGCAAAATACTTGTTGGTCCCACTGGGGGATAACACTGCCATTGGCTCCCTGGTAGATGTCTTGAACACTGTTGGTTGCAGTTGCACCAGTAGCCAACCAATAACCCTGAAGATCCTTAGGTGACTAACTGGAAATACCAGAAAGCTATAGATCAGTGCCACCTTTAATTAGGAATATCTCTTGTCCTTTCAGCCATTTTTTATCCTGTTCATGCTGTTCAGGGGCCCCTTTGCCTTCAATTGTGGATGCAATTTTTGTGGATAAATTAGCAAATATAGCCGTCTTGCAATGTGGCTGCTCCTCCTAGCCCCAGTGGGCTGAACGTGCTTTGTACTTGTCCTCCTGTCCAGCTCTTTATGTTTACTTGAGATTTGGTGTTCCTGCATTAATGGGCTGAAAAACCATTTGACCTGCCCTCCTGTCACCCCTTGGTAGTCTCCCACTAAGGATCTTCCTTCCGCAACAACCCACAATTCTCTGGGCAGAACATACAACCTGTCTGGACTCCCTGCAGTACCCACTCCTATGGTACCCACAATGATGACAAGTCAACAGACATCCAAGTGGGCCCACTTCCTTCAAGGTCTCAGGCATGTCCAACCTTAACTGGCCCCCAGAGTAAGAGGGGGAGTTAGTACCACTAGCTCGCCAGCAAATGTCCAAGATTTACAAGTCAGAGTCCTTCCACTGCAGAGAGGATTTCATCCACACTATGTATCCATTATCCATCCTTCTTCTATGTGTCCTCTGCTTCTCCTGGATTCATCCCTGAGCATGGAAAAACAACAAGGAGATGAATGGAATTCTTGACTTAATTTCAGCCACTGCCAATCTTTCGGTCGCATCCCAAGCCATCATTTTTCAACCACAATTCTTTATTAACCGTACGATTACTTAAAATCTTTACAGTATAAAAGCACATAAGCAACACCCCCCCCCTCCCATTCGCCCTCCCCAAAGGAGTTTCCCGGCATTCGAAGTAAAAAATGCACCATGCCTGCATGGGCTCTGTTTACTGCTTTGTGTCCCTTTAAGACTCCAAATTAAAAATGAGTTAAAATGTGGGATGAATTTCTTTTCACACCAGTTTTTACTTAGCCATGTACGGATCAATGGTTGTATAAAATCCATCAGGGTCATTCCCTCCGTAATCATCATTTTTCACCCATCATGCCACCTCAGTTTGGACCCAGCCATATGCAAATCATTGTTGACCCTGTTCCTTATGGGAACAGTCTAGCCCGAACTGCCAGTCCAGGGCCTCCCTGAACCTGACCACAAGCAACCCAGGACTGGTTTCTCCCTTGGTATAGGCACTTCAGTCGGTTATTGTGTGCTGGTTCCAGTGGCATAGTGAGCCCGGAACTCAAGTCTGGGCATATCCTGCGCACTTAAGAGTGTCAAATGCAAAAACAAGAAGGTGATGGACGGAATTCTTGAATTAACTTCAGCCACTGGCAAACGCTCGGGCCGCATCACAATCCATTGTTTTTTGCCCACCCTGCCACCTCAGTTTGGACCCAGCCATATGCAAATCAGCATTGACTCTGTTCCCCATGCGAACAGTCCAGACCAAACTGCCAGGCCTGGCCCTGCCTGTACTGGAACACAAAACAATGGATGTGGGGAGTTACAGAAGGTGGCAGTCCCAACCCAATCTAGAGATATCACATCACTGCTCCACCCATGAATTGCACTTCATTGTAACAGCCCACATGCTGCCCAAATCCTCTGCAGAACACTCTTGGAAGATTCAAAATGGCAGCTTGAAGCAGCATTGGAAGAAATCCCTCTGACTGAGGCAAGCTCCATCCACCCAGGTCTGGTTTATTCACTGCAAGCTTTAAAGAAGCCCTGCAGTCTGTAGCCACTGGAAACAGAGGTCTGTCTGCTCTGTCTTTGACCACTTTGGAGATTTTTTTGACAGTGTTTGTCAGAGAGAGGCAAACTTATGGAGATTTCTCCCCATCCCCTCCTATTCTAGGCTTCTCCTAGAAGAGGAGCCCTTTCAGAACAGCAAATAGTTTTTCTACCTGCTCAGACATTGTCTACTTTTTTTGTTAATCCCTCAAGATGGGTATATTGTTTATTGGGAGCTTTGAACTGCTAGCTTACCCGCAGAGTACATAACTTGGCCGATTAAGATACCTCAAAGCATGAATTCGAATAACAGTCACATTGGGAAATATGTCCAATCTGACACAAAAACTCAGGATATGCATCAAGTACCTGCATTTTGTGAAGGAAAGGTGCCTATTCTCTACTAATCTATAGCAATCAATTGTTAGGATTTAGGCAAGCTTTATTCAAAGTGTAAAAACTATTTATTATTTACAGAGTTTACACTGCAGCGTAACAAAAGTGGGCATTTTGGATCAAAACCAGGTTATTCTGGGTTCCTTCTGCTACAGTGGTACTTGTGCACAGATGGTACACTGAGTCAAGCAACAGTCTTCTTCTCTCAGCTTCCATAGGTGTTGATACATAACCCATGCAGAGTCTCTTACCTCAGCTGCAGAAAACTTCCTAATAGCAGAGGTCCAAAAACTTGAGGTACAAGTGGTTCAGAACCTAGTTCCTAACTAAGGCTGCCTCCAACTTAGCCAAAAGGTTAGTTAGCCAACCCTTCAGTTGTCCCTGTTGCTCATGCTCTTTTAGTATTGTAGCAGCAGCAAAACAACATCAGCAGCCTTAAAGACTTTGACTTTGAGGTGACTGCCCCATTTCAAAGCAAGGGTTAATTCTATTCCCAAATGCAAAAAGAACAATTGATGGACAGAATGCAGAACAATGTCATACATTCACCCCAGTACAGAGATCTGGGCTAAATCCATCGTTATTTTGCTCCCCATGCCATTCCAGTTTGAACCTAGTCATATGCAAATCTGTCTTGACCCTGTGCCCAATGGGAACAGTCCAGCCCGAACTGCCAGGCCTGGTGCTCCCTGGAGTGGAAACAAGCATCCTAGGACTGGTTTCGGGGTTTCACCCCTCATCAGCCAGGATAGCTTGACTCCAGTGGCATGTAGAGCACAGGACCCACATCTGGGCATACCCGTCCCACTCAGGGTGACAAATGCAAAAAGAACGATTGATGGACAGAATGCAGAACAATGTCATACATTCACCCCAGTACAGAGATCTGGGCCTAAATCCATCGCTTTTTTGCTCCCCATGCCATTCCAGTTTGAACCCAGCCATATGCAAATCAGTCTTGACCCTGCACCCAATGGGAACAGTCCTGCCTGAACTGCTAGGCAAGGTCCTCCCTGCACTGGAAACAAGCATCCTAGGACCGGTTTCGGGGTTTCACCTCCTCATCAGCAAGGATAGCTTGACTCCAGTGGCATGGAGAGCACAGGACCAATTCTATTCCCAGGCATGACTAAGAAGGTGCATTCACTATAAAGGATGGGCCCGTTGCCATTTATGCTTGGTCTTCCCTCTATTAAAGACCATCACTTTTGTCTTTGTGATGTTACCTAGAAAAGTGTTAATTATGTTACAATGGTTGAATGCGAGATATGTCTCTTTAAGGAGAGCAGTGAATTATTCGGAGGGTTCACCCCCAGATGTGGCAGGTGGAAAATGATGAAAATAATAAATAATATGAACTCGGCCTAAACGCTATCAAAGTAGAACTGAGGACCATCATGGTGATGCAACATCGGTAGGTGTTGGACTTGATTACCGTGAAAGAGGGTGGGGAGTGTGCCAAGATTGGTGATTCCTGTTGTACTTTTGTTCCTGGAAACGACATAGACAATAGGACATTGGCTCATGATATCCAAGAACTGCATCGTCTGCAAGCCGACATGAAGAAGGAGGGATGTGCCACTGAGAAGGACTGATTGCATGGTATCTTTTCATGGATCCCCTTATGGGTGTCAAACTATTCACGTCATTAATACCGGTTCTTAATATTGTACTTCTGTTATGTGGTTTCCTACATGTGGAGGTTTCCTGCTGTAAAAAAGCAGTCTTCGAATTAGGTAGAATTCACAAAGCTAGGAAAAAAATAACAGTTACTACAAACACACAAACTCTTTCAAATAATATAACTGTCATGACATAAGAGGGGAATGGAGTAGTTGAAGAATCAACTAGTTGTGGGAGTGTTGGAATGGGTGAATATACAGTCAATGAATATCAAGATATGTGCAGGCCTGATAACAGCAATACCAATAAAGACAATGTCAATGTATGCCTTAACCTGTGCCCGCAACACCATGCCAATACCTGTCTATGCAATATCAATATATGCCATAGCCTGTGCCTGCACAGCAGTGCCGAAACCGTCAGTAACGATGTCAGTGTATTCCATAATCCATACACAAATGACAATGGTATTACCAGTGAGAACAATGTCAATGTATCTTATGACCTATGCAAGCATAACAGGGTTAATACCAATAAGGACAATGTTGATGTACGCTATGACAACGGTATGCACAATGCTAAGAATGTCGATAAAAATGATACCAGTAACTGCAAGAATAATTTCAGGAGTTCTTACGAACTCTCATCATTGCAGTCGGATTTATCCAAGGTGACCTCCCCATCAACCCCGAGTCGGCGATACGTGGTTAGGCAGGACCTGCAAACCACACCCATGCCTATCGAATACCAGGTCACAGGTGGGATCTCTCTTAACCCAAAGACAAACATGTGCCCAGGGAAAACACTGATCGATCCCACAGATAGATAGTTGCACCACAAACAGGTCTGAGGAAAATGGCCCTAAAAAAACACATTTGACCAAAAGCTTGCATTCCCCAAAAATACCACAAAACTAGATAGCACATGTGGATAGAAACACTCAGCCAATCAGAACACAACATGCGCACCACAGTAGTGATCACGCGCTCCTCGTGCCAGACATCTGGACACATATACACTGGCCAACACTAGCTCTCCCCGAGGTTCAGTGCCATCTGTGTCCTTATCAGATGGCCGCTTTTGTTAATTTATGACTGAGATGCTTTTTGAAATGTAATAATTGTTGTATTGTAACTCATGAACTGTATATAGTGATGGCCAAAATGTTGTACACCGAGATACTTTGAGCAGATGCACTCTGTCGAGGATCTCCTGGCTGCAGCGTTTAATTAAACCAACTTGTTCCTGTTTTGCCAAGCGCCTCTTGCCTTTTCATTTATTTAAGGTAAATTCATGTCCATCCGAGCAACAGTGTCTCAGTGCCTATGTGGGTATGTTATTTGATATGTAAGTAAGTATGTTGGTATATATCTGCCTCTCTTAGTTACTCTATGATCTCTAAATGTGTATGTAATGGGCAGCATGGATTGCTTACTGGCTGTGTGAGTGAGATTTGGGGAATTTAACTGTGTATGCAGCTGCCTGCATTACTGATGGATACATAAGAGTTGTATGTGTGTGTGAGTGAATGTTTAAGTGCCTCTGTCACTGTGTAACTGGGTGTATTAGAGGCTATATCCTTTTATACATAGGTAAGTGAGTTTTAGTACGGGTAGAAGAGTGGATCTGTAACTGGACATATGGGTCTGCAAGTGCACACACAACTCAATCAGACTTGAAACAATCAGACTTGAAACAACATCTCTTATCTTTTAAGCTGATAGCTGCCCTCCCTATAGCCTATGCACAGCCTTTCTCAGGAGTGACTTACATGTAGTAGAAGAAGAGTTTAATGCTTAGCAACATTTTTGAATGTCAACTCAGCCTAGCAAGGAAACTGCATATATATGCTCTACTGTAGCAGGCCTGAGATATGTTTAAAGGCCTTTGCCATGTTGGTATATGTCTGCTTCTCTTAGTTACTCTATGGATCTCTAAATGTGTGTGTAAGGGGCTGCCTGCGTTGCTTACTGCTCTTATGTATTCAGCAGTAATGCAACTGCCTGCATTACTGCTGAATACATAAGAGCTGCATGTGTGTGTGAGTGACTGTTTACGTGCCTCTGTCACTGTGTGACTGGGTGTTTTATTGGCTCAATCATTTTGCACATAGATATGTGAGTTGTAGTATGGGTAGGAGAGGGGATATATAACTGGACATATGGGTCTGCAAGTGCGCACATAACTCAATCAGACTTGAAACAACATCTTTAACGCTGATAGTTCCCTGCCCTATAGCCTACCAACAGCCTATCTCAGAGTGACTTATATGTAGTAGAAGAGGAGTTCTGAATGTCAACTCTGCCTAGCAGGGAAACTGCATATACACGCTCTAAATGGTTGACTAGTTCCATAGGCACTTCACTTCATATATAATCAATTACTTTAGGCCCTTGTAAGGCATTTTAAAGGATATCTAACTAATATTCTAATTTTTTACAGTTAAATGCCATGTATAACTCACTATGTCCCTATTATTAGCATAGCTGTGAATACGCTTTGCTGATCCTCAAATTTTAACACACTTTCACTTCAAATTTCTTCTTACAGAAAATAAGTAACACTCTCTGTAAGAAAGAACCAGTAATGTCATTATTTCCTTTTCTTTTTCTTGTGATGCCAATGTAGTTAGCAAATCAAAATGTTTCCTTTATTTTTTCTGTTTTTAATCTGGGTTTCATTGGTCAGTTTTTTGTAACCCTTTTTTAGTCTTCTGATAAGAAGCCGAATTTGGTATTGTCTGTGGGAAGATTCGCGACACCGTTGCAACGCCCAGCGTGGCCCCCGAGTAACTTTGCGATGGAGTCATGAATCCATGCGGGAGTCCGTCAAACTATTTACAGTGATCGTGCTATCATTTCTCAACTACATTTCAGACCCTATGAGAGTACTGAATTAGAACATTGATATTTCACAATGCATGCTATCTCTAAACAACTGTGCATTGTAGTTTCAAAGTACAGTGTATTTGGAACCCTTTCCTCACTCTGCTTTACCTCAGTTGCCATAGCAGCCTCCTTTGAAACACTCTGGGGCTTATTATTGTGCTTATTACGATGGCGTCGGAAAGCGTCTGACCTTTGGTCGGAGGCTTTCGGACCGCCATCGTAGGTTTCAATTCCGACCTGCTGATTTTGAATCAGCTGGTCAGAATTGAAACAGGCCGGTCATTCCCGTCGGCCAGCCGGAGGCCGGTCCGTTATCCGAAAGGGCGGCCTTTCCGCCCTTTGGATTACGATACTTGGTCTCTGGTAGGCTTTCCATGCCGGGCTTTCCAACATAGAAAGCCTGTCGGAGAGCGAGTATGGGGGCCCCTAGCAGGGCCCCCTTTCCTTGGCATCCTCCAGTTGGTGGCTGAGGGGGCACCATAGGGGCCCCCTGTAAATCCCTGCACCCCGTGGCAGGCACCTTGAGTTGCCTGCCACGGGGTGCAGGGATTAACACCACCTCCCATTTCCCTACGGGAGACTGTTGTACAGCTGGTTTACAGCAGTAACACATGCTCTCATAGGGAAATGTCGGAATGTGACTGAACAGTGTTCGGTCGCATCCTAATCTGGCGGTCGAGACCGCCGACCGGAGGTCAGTCAGCCCCGTTTCCGAGATGTCCACCCGACATTGTAATAGGCCCCTAAATTGTTCCAGTAAGTCAAAATTTCACAGCACTTTCTAACAGGAGCATACCAGCTTCAAGTTCAACTGTAGCAGGTCTGGTTGACTGCTTGAAAATGTAAGCATATCCACAATAGCATAACTTCTCTCAAATATATCCAGAGCGAAGCACTGATTTACTTACTTTACTTATTAAATCACTACCTATAATTAGATACCAAATTATTTACACCACCCAATGAAATACGTCATTTCATAAACCAGGTCCATTCCTCCATTTTAACTGCCCTTCATTCTACCTACTGTCACATTTAGTTCCAGCCTTTTCCTGTGTGCTACTGCTACTTCCTTAAAAATAGTCAGAGTGTGGATTGTGGGTCACAGCTGTGTTTGTTGGGCCAGAGAGTATGCTGGAAAGCGTGGCATTAACAGGAACTTGGGTTTGCCTAATGTGGACATTACTTGGATTGGCCAGAGAGGGTTAAAGAGGCAGCAATTGCTGCCTTTGTTTGAGAGCATTGCAGATTGCCAAAATCCAGACGTCTTAATTGTGCACTGTGGTGGCAATGACCTAGGCACTCTTACTGGGGTAGGATTGGAAATAGAAATGAAGGATACCTTCGGCCAATTAATGGCACTTTTCCCTCGTAGTGCCTTGGTGTACTCTAATATTTCCCAAAGGCAAAATTCTGTCTCCAAATAGACAAAACCAGGAAACATGTTAATAAAACTGTTTCTGTATTCCCTAGAGACCACAACATGGGCTCCATCTATAACAACAACTTGAGCTTTGACATGAAGCATATAAATACGAGGGATTGAGTACATTTCTCTCACAAAGGCAACATGATATTCCTGAACAACTTGAAAGACTGCATCCCATTTTGTGTGTAGTTATAATTTACACACAATAAACCCAAAGGTTCTTCTAAGAGCCACCCTATTACCAAACACTAAATGTTTTCGATTATTAATCATTTAAAACATTTTATTGGAGCCGCGACTTTGTCCCAGATCCACAAACCAAAAGCACAAATTCAATGCACAACAGTATATTTAAGATTTTCTCAGTTTGACTCTATGCGTGTGGCAATTATTCTGAATAGTTTTGTGAGTGTCTAAGTGTTTGTCTAAGTGTGTGTGTAAGTGGGAGCATACGTTTCCCAGTGGGTCTGTAAGTACATACATCACTTTCTGAGTGGGTGTGTGAGTATTTGCATGGTGTCTCGTGAGTCTGAGAGTGAGTACATCAGTGTCTGAGTGGGTCTTGGCAAGGGTCCATGTGTCCGAGTGGGTCTGGAACTGAGTGCAAAAGTGTCTGAGTGGTTCTGTGACTGGGTGTCTGAGTGTCTGAATGGGTCTGTGAGTGGATGCATCAGTGACTAAGCAGATCTGTAAATGGGTGAAGTGTCTGAATGGGACTGTGAATGGAAGTGGGAGTGTCTGAATGGGCTGTGAGTGGCTGTGTGAGTGTCTGTGTGGGTCTGTGAGTGGGTGCTTGAGTGTCTTAGTAGGTCTGTGAATAGCTGTGTGAGTGTCTTAGTGGGTCTGTGAGTGAGTGTCTTAGTGTGTCTGTGAGTCGAGGCATGAGTGTCTGAGGGGGTCTGTGAAAGCATGCTTCTGAGTGGGTGGGTTAGTGGGTGCATGAGTGTCTGAGTTGGTCTATGAGTGGGTGCATGTGTGGGTGAGTTAGTAGGTGTGTGATACTCTGAGTGTGTCTGTGACTGAGTGCATGAGTCTCTGAATGTATCTGTGAGTGGGAACATGAGTCTCTTAGTGGGTCTGTAAGTGTGTGCATGAGTCTTTGAGTAGGTGAGTGAGTGGGTGCATGAGTCTCTGAGTGCATCTGTGAGTGGGTGCATTAGTTTCTGAGTGGGTCTGTGAATGGCTGCATGAGCCTCTCACTGGGTGAGTAAATGGGTGCATGAGTGTCTGAGTGGGTCTGTGAGTAGATGCATGAGTCTCTGAGTGGGTCTGTGAGTGGGGGCATCATTGTATGAGTGGGTCTGTGAATGAGTGCATGAGCTTTTGACTGGGTGAGTGAGTGGGTGCATACGTGTCTGACTGGGTCTATCCATGGGAGTGGAAGTGTCTGATTAGGTCTGTGAGTGGGTGCATGAGTATCTGAGTGCATCAGTGAGTGGGTGCATGAGAACACAATTGGGTCTGTGAATGGGTCCATAAGTGTCTGAGTGGGTCTGTGAGTGGGTGCATAAGCTTCTGAGTGGGTGAGTGAGTGGGTATGTGAGTGTCTGAGTAGATCTGTGAGTAGGTGCATAATTGTCTGAGTGGGTCTGTGAGTGTGTCTATCCATCTCTGAGTGGGTGAGTGAATGGGTCTGTGAATGGGTGCTTTAGAATATGAGTGGGTCTGTGAGTGGATGCATGACTGTCTGACTGGGTCTGTGAGTGGGTGCATGACTCTCTTAGTGGCTTTGTAAGTGGGTGCATGAGTTTCTGAGTGAGTCTGTGAGTGGGTGTGTGAGTGTTTGAGTGGATCTATGAGTTGGTGCGTAAGTGTCTGAGTCTGTATATGAGTGGGTGTTTGAGTCTCAGAGTAGGTCTGTGAGTGGGTACATGAGTGTCTGAGTGAGTCTGTGAGTGGATGCATGAGTGTCTAACAGGGTCTGAGGGTGACTGCATGAGCCCCTCAGTAGGTGAGTAAATGGGACTGTAACTGGATGCATGCGTGTCTAAGTGGGTCTGTGATCGGATGTGTGAGTCTCTAAGTGGGTATGTGAGTGGATGCATGAGTGTCTCTGTGAGTCTCTGAGTGGGTGCATGAGTGTCTGACAGGATCTTTGAGTACCTGCATGAGTCTCTCAGTGGGTGAGTCAGTGGGTGCATGAGTGTCTGACTGGGTCAGTGACTGGATAAGTGACCCTTCGCAATGGGTCTGTGAGTGGGTGCATGAGTGTCTGAGTGGGTCTGTGAGTGGGTGCATGAACCTCTCAGTGTCTCTGTACTGGGTGCATGAGTGAATCAGTGGATTTGTGAGTAGATATGTGAGTCACTGAGTGGGTCAGTGAGTAGGTGCATGAGGGTCTATGAGTGGGTGCATAAGTGTCTGAGTGGATCTGTGAGGGGCTGTGCAGCCCCTCCTCTTACAAAAATGCATGGCCCTAGGGTCTGGGGTCTTCAGGGTCTAATAAGGCTTGGGGAGGAGGGTCACACCTTAGTCCACTCTTGCTATCTGCAGATCTGCTCTGATCCTCAAGCTCCAGCTCTATTGTTTTCCTGCAACTCCAGATCGACTCTCACACTGTCAGCTCTGGCTCTGCTCTGGTTCATCAAGCTCCAGCTTTTCTTTAGTGTAGCCAGCTCCAGCTCATCTTTAGTGCTGTTAACCCCTGATTTGCCCAGTCCTGCTAGCTCCAACTCTGCTCCATAGTTTTAATTCAATCAGAAACTTCAGGTTTCCAAGTAGTATCCTACTGTTTCCATCCAGAACCTTGGTGTTTTTGTACCTTGGGGCTTTTCCCTCATAGTGTGGTCAGACAGAAAATGTGGCTTCCAGTAGGGGGTCGGTATTTTCTTAGAATCTTTCAAAAATAGTCCTTAACACTGCTCATGTCAACAACAAAGGATTTTCAGCATCTTCTAACAGAATGACATACATGACTTCCCAGAAGGAAGGGTACCAGGGAGTCTAGATGGAAGCAGAGCAGAGTAGAGGAATGTGAAAACATTAAACACTTTTCAATATCCTGCTAGATGAGCATAATCCTAGAAAACTCCTCCCAAAATCTCCTAACCTCTGACACAGAGCAGAGTCTAAAAGGACTGCAAAATGAACATACCATGTATTTTTGTACTTTTTTTAAACTACTTATTAGTTACACAAATAGCAACCATTCAAACATCCTCTAGAAGGCACCACATTATGGCCATATAAGATGTAACCACAGACTCAGCCCCTAGAAAGCGCTGTACACCATATACCTTCCTTATACACCTTCAGGCCACATTAAATGCAGCCATAAAACAAGCCTTAAGAGAGCACTGATTTCCCAGCTGCAGAACAGAATCTCCAGCTTTGGGAGTTTTTGAAGAAATTATGTGAAAATCCCAGAGGTTCATGGATTCCTGGACCACGCAAACATAGGATCAGTTCAGAAGCATTACTTCTGGGGGCAGCTTTAACTCCTACAGTCCCGAACAACACTTTCCAAATTCAGTGGTGGTGCCCCTGTCATCCTGGGGCCACCACAAGTAGGGAAAATGTATTCAAATGAGCCTCTCCTGAGGCATTATGTGGCACTCCCAGCCTGGAAGCAGTGAATATTTTAGCAGCGGGTCTCCCACTGTGCCGGGAGCCCGCATGTCTTTTTATTGTTACTCTTCTTTATTTTTGGGAATGACCGGTTCCACCCAGGCACTCTGCATGGCTCCATTTGTTGGGGGCAGCTTAGGAAGCCCACACCTGCCTGCTCCTGATGGCTCCATGCACGGGCAACATCGCCTCTGCTGTCCACAGGAGCTGGCAGCACACCTCCACTGCCTTGGGCAGGGTGCTTGCTTTGTTGGTAGCCACCCATTTCTCCCAGACAGGGGCACTGGGAGCAGGGCAGACCTACCACTGCTAAGGGAAAAGCTGTTTCTGAGCTCCTGGGGCATAAATGAGCCTAGGGAGGGGGCCCCCATACATGCCCCCTTCATGGGTGCAAATAAATAAAATAAATAAATAATCCTTGTATTGGGCCCTGGTCCACCCCAGGAGTAGTTCATGAAGATGCAGCAAAGCCTCTTGTGTGCTGGTTCTTAAAAAAGGTCAAAAGGCTCTAGGCACCAGGAGCAATTTAGCTTACATCCAAAGTGGTGTAGACTACAGGGAGCTGGTTGCACTAGGTTCATGTTCCAGCTTTCTTCCTGGTCTTTTTGTCTAGGAGCAGAAGTCCAGGGCTTTCCCCAAACTGGTCCTCTGGGGATCTAAGGGGTCCAGCCCCACTGGCCCTTGGAGAGACCCACTGGTCCTCTGGTCAACTGGGTGCAGAGTCCTTAGTCCTTTTGGGACTAGGACTCTGACCCCTTCCAATTGTCCATGGCTGTCGATGTCCCAAGGTCCAGTAGTGAAAAGAACAAGCAGCACCAACCAAGAGAGAGCTCTTTCCCTTGCACAAGAGTTTTTAAAGGGGGGTGGAAAGTTCCAAAAGCTAGGAACCCCTGGCCAATCCTGCGGTGCCACAACACCTCTCCACCCCTGTCCTAACCCTCCTGCATGGCATGCTGGGACAGTTCAAGATGGTGTCACCCAGGAGTCACTGGTCATATCTGCTCCTGGGGTCTTAGCTCCATTCCTCACTGACATCACTGCCAGAGCCTTCCCACCAAACTTTCAAAGAGGAGCCCCCTCCTGTGTTGGCTTGAGTTGTAGGGCTTCCTCCTCTGTTCAGTAGGCCTGGTTTGTCCTCAGTCCTGGTGCAGTGTTACAAGAAATTAACAAATGCAGATATTTAACCTCACTCTTTCCTACTCAGAAGCTGATGAAAGCACTGTTAATTACTCCTTTGTGTGGGGCAGCCTTTGTTTCTGCTGCTGAACGGAAATGTAATTACCTTGGCACTGAAGGGTGACAAAAGGCCTGGGCTCTGATTCTGAGCTGAGCCAGAGAAATATGACAATTCTAGATGACACATAAGTTGTACAGATATCCTCTTGGAACTCTCAGATTTGGTTTACTCACACACGTACCACCCCATTTTGATATGTCACTGGAATTTGTAGGTCAAAGCGAAACAACACTCTAAGACAGTTTTCCCCCATGTGTGTAATAAAGTGTCACTGCAGACAAGACAGTAACTTACACTGACTTTTTCTGTGAATGTATACTAACATTAAATGCCTTCCCCAGGTTAATATCTGATCCTACAGTTTCCTCTGTGCCATGCTACCTGTGCACAGTTACCGGGATGCACACGACAGTAGTCTCATACAAGCAGCCCTCATATGTGTGCACATGCATGTGCATATGTGTTCACACAAAGCAGCCAAGTGCCTCTTAACCTAGCTGCATTGTAATGGCCTTAAAAGGCAGACACTGACGCCAAGCATGTGCAGTTCATTTGCCATGTGATTACCGTGGGTGAGACACATGTAGTGAGACTCATCCACAGGAAAAAGTCCAAAACTGGGTAATCCAAAAAGCAAAAAACTGAATGGGTGGAACCCAATTGCAACCATATCCAATCTGGAATGTGAAAATAGGCATATATTAATTCTGGCTGAGAAAACTGTAAAATATTTCATCACCAAAATTTTAAAATATTAACAGATAATTGAATTATGTTGTTCATTTTGAGTGTTTTGACCTAAACTACAATAGCATTCTAAATATGGATTGTGTAACATTTACAATAACCAAGTTCTTATTTTTGAGCCAAATGATGTGTTTTTCTTTGTTAGGAGAGATGAAGCTGCAATCAGAGCTTGCCAGGTTTCATTGTTGTTCATAAAGGGCCGATAGGGGCTGTTGGGAACATTAGCCTGCTCCGCAGGCCCATAACTGAACAGAAAAGATGCAGAACAGACGATGCCACATATTTGTGCTGCTAACCTATACAGTGCTGCTTATTAGAAGTTGACACTCAGTGACAGCTTAGTTACCTGTAAACATGGAGCCAGCCTTGTGTTACTATGAACTTTAAGCGCTCAATTTGCATCCATTTTACACAAAAAAATGTGTCTGCAATCTGGTCAGCAGGCCTCAGAACCAGCAGACATCAGGAATCAGGAACCAAAATAGCAAATCATCTGTAGCAATGTCCTAGGCAGAAGGATTGTCTTACACGAAAGAAAGAAATTCATCCCAAAAATAATTTTAAACAACACAGTCCTTAGTAATTCTATATTTCCAAGGATACAACAAATCATATGTCTTACTCCTTAGTAAAGTCAAAGTCAAAGTCAAGGATCTTGTTGAGCGCACATATCACCAGAAAGGTCTCATTGCGCTTGCATAACTCCATAAAGACTGGCGGTCAGATCTGGACAGCGTTATTTCTGATCAAATAGCCACGTTTTTAATTCCTTCCGAAAACACTTGTGATCAGCAATGGAAAGAAGATGAGACGGAAGCTTATTCCAGAGATCGGGGGCAAGAAAGGAAAAGATCGTCCCCGCTTCGTACCGTGCGAATTCGTAGCGGGGTGAGGAGAGATTTTGTGCTGGATCTTAAAAGTCTTCCTGGCTGATACCAGTGGAGCTTTTTCGCTAAATAACAGGGTCCGGTTCCATATATGATCTTGTGGGTGAGGCATAGAATTTTAAAACGGCCTCTCTTTCTTACCAGTGGAGGGTCTCCAGACTAGGGGCTGAAGGAGATCTCGGTGGAAGATTTAAAATGAGTCTGGCAGCAGTGTTCTGTAGGATCTGAAGTTTGGAAAATAGATCTTCATTTAGGGAGGCTAATAAGGCATTCCCATAGTAAAGGTGATTCCAGCATGTTTGTTTGCCTCTATTAGGTGGCAGTAGAAAGGGAAGTCATCACCACCCCTTTCCACATTCAGTCCATTATGAGTTTTGCAATGATGAGACTGCCCAAAAGAAAAGTGATGCTTTGGAAGAAACATTATTTTTATAGTAATTACTTGCCACCTATTGCCACAATTTCTCTTCCATTCAACACACCTCAAAACTTTGTTAAATTGTTGCATCTTACAGTTGGAAGCCTTAGTTCACTAGCTTTTTCACTAATTCAATCAGTTTTATATTGCTGCCCAGACAACGTAAGCACAATAGATCGCTGTTACATTATGTAGAGTCAGTATGGATTTTGTGATCATTCTAAGTATGAGTGTTCATTGTCATGTGTGTGAGCATGTCAATACTAACTGCTACTTTCAAATGAAAGATGATAATATTTCAGCTTTCATGTATCAATGTAATGATCTTTGATTTAATCATCTGACTTAGATGGATAGGTTTTTCAGCATTGTATTGGGAGTTAATATCCCTACCATTGAGTTTTGTTTTCTATCACAGTATCAGGGACTTCAGTGTCCCTCTGCCTTTCACTCTCCTGATCTGATTAGGTTTTATTATATAGCCCTAAGATGCCCTTGGCTGGAGAGCATCATTGTTGGAAAATGACCCTCTCTGAAGGGTAACCCCAAACCTTTTGGTTTCCTCCTCCTTTTGTACTTCTTTTTGTTGGCCTTAGGACTCTGAGCACCTTACCACTGCTCACCAGTGCTAAAGTGCATGTGCTTCTCCTATAAACAAGGTAATGTTGGTTTATCCACAATTGGGATATATCATTTATCTGTAAGCCCCTAATAGAGTGCACTACCTGTGCCCAGGGACTGCAAATTAAATATTACTAGTGGGCCTACAGTACTGATTGTGCTACCCACACAAGTAGTTCTTTAAGCGTGGCTCAGGCCTGCCACTGCAGAGCCTATGTGTGCAATGTTACTACCATGTCGACTTGGCATTTATAACCCATTGCCAAGCCTTAAACTTCCCTTTTATTACACATAAGTCACCCCTAAGGTAGAACCTATGTAGCCCATAGGGCAGGGTACTGTGTAAGTAAAAGGTAGGACATGTACTTTTAGGTTTTGCATGTCCTGGTAGTTAAAAACACCCCAATTTGTTTTTTACTATTGCGAGGTCTACACCTCTCATAGGTTAACATCGGTAATACCTTATTACACTTTTTAAGCTGTATTATCTGATTGAGAACGAGTAGCTCTGTCATATTTCATATCATTGGAATGGTAATGATAAATCCTCTTTACTGGTGAAGTTTGATTTAACATTACTATTTTAGAAATGCCACTTTTAGAAAGTTGGAATTTCTCTGCTCTTAAAGCTTTGTGTGCCCGCAGCCTGTCTCCAATAAACATCTGGGGTGGGTGGCAGCTTGACTTTGTGCATTTCCTCTAAACAGCCACACACAAAGGTTAAGTGTGTCTGAGTGCCCATCTACATCCTGATGGCTCATAGTGGGCAGAATGGGAGGGAGGAGCTGACACTTACACCTCAATAGGCAGTTTCCTGTCCCCACACAAAGGGCTGATTACCCCACTGTAGAGAGTCTGGGGCCAGGGCTAGGAAGAAAGGACCTCTGTGTACTTCAAAGACCCTTCTTTGTACTCAGCCCCACTTCAAAGATGCAACTGGGTATAAGTACTGGATCACTGACCCAACCAATTCAGACACTTCTGGCCCTTTAAAGAAACTCTGTCAGGAAAAAGGACTGCTGTGCTACTACAAGGACTGTCACTCTGCTGGGCTGCTGCTCTGGAAGAACTGCTTTTTGGTTGTACTTCCCTGCTGCCTGCTTCCCTCTGACCCTGCTGAGGGAGAACGGGATTCTACTTGAACCCAATGTGATCTCCATGTTGTCTTGCCTCCTGTTTTTGAGACACAGGGATATCAAAGACTCACCACTTGCTTCTGTGCCTGGTTCATTGGAAGTGAGTCCATGTACTTGCTCCAGTTGAACTGACAAATCTCCTGTTTGCATGTAGCAGGCCTGATGCATCATTGCAGGAGCAGAATTGGTGCATCACTTTCGGAACCAGCACATTGCCTTAAAGAACAGAAGCATCGGAACCAACGCATTGCTGCTGCTGCAGTATGGGAAGATCGACGCATCCCCTTGACTGCGTGGAGAAACCAAGCGCATCATCTACGGAACCAATGCCTCTTGGCTCGGTGCATCATCTTCGGAACCGGCGCATCCCCACCACTGCTTAAAGAAAATCAACGCATCACCTCGGCTGCAGGATCCACACTGACTCATCGCTTGGCTGCACCCCGCATCTCAATGTTGAGAAAAGGGTCAATGTACTTTATTCAGAGGGACCTGCGTGGCTCCTGTATCTGGCCCACGCTCCATTTTGGTTGGCCTGAACTCTCGAGTTTGCCCCAGTCCAGCGCAGGCAGAAAACTCTCTTAGAGGCTTATTGCTTATAAGCACTATTTTTACATCGCCTCTGCTGTCCACTTTTTGGATTTTTGTTGTTTTGTTCTTGTTTTATTTATAAAATCATAATCTATTATTCTGAAATGGTGTGGAGTCTTTTTGTGGTGTTTTCACTGTGTTATATTTAAAGTGTTGCACAAATATGTTGCACATTGCTTCTTAAGTTAAGCCTGTCTGCTCTGTGCCAAGCTACCAGAGGAAGAGCACAGGTTAATTTTATGGGGTGTGTCTGACTTACCCTGACTAGGATTGGTGTTCCTGCCTCGACAGAGTGCATACCTCTGCCAACCAGAAACCTACGTTGTAACAATCATCTATATTGTGGGGCCTATTTATCATAGGGCTGCATTGCTTTTATGCCATACAACACAGGTGCAAAAGCAACGCAACCCTTAAATGTGATTTATCATGCCACGCAAGGCCACCTTGCATGACCCTGAGTGGCTTGATAAATCTAGAGTAACACATTGAAGCACAAATAGATGTGTTGCATTACTCTGCCCCAGGGAGGAGTGTCTTGGGTGGTGCGTGGGTGTTCCCACTCAACAGCTGTGGATTTTGATGCACTGCCAGATTTACCATTATTGGTAGACCTGGGTATGTGCCAAAACTTTATTGTTAGACCTGGTGCCATTGGCCTGGATCTCCCCTGCATCTTTTGCCTTTGCCTCCTGTGTTTTTGCTGTGTGTTGGACTCCGTTTTGCTGGTCTAGATGCTTTGGGCGCTTTGCCACTGCTGTTCACTGCCAAAGTGCAATTGCTCCCTTTGTAAATTGTTGTTATGGATTGGTATTTCCATGATTGGCTGATTTGATTTACTAGTCAGTCCCTAGTACAGTGCACTGTGTGTGCCCAGTGACTCTAAATCAAATGCTGCTAGTGGGCTGCAGTACTGATTGTGCCACCCACACAAACAGCCTGTAAATGTAACTCAGGCTTGCCATTGCAGAGCCTGTGTGCAGTCTGGTACTGCCATGTCGACTTGGCAAGTGCACCCACTTGCCAGGCCCTACCCTTCCCTTTTCTTACATGTTAGTCACCCCTAAGGTAGGCCCAAGGTACCCCTGTGGGCAGGGTGCAGTGTATGATTTGATTTGATTTTTGGATTTATACAGCGCACGAATGCCCAAGGGCATCTTGGCGCTAGAGTCAGTAGGACAGTATAGTTTTTATGCAAATTATGCACCAAGTCTGTTTGCGAAGAGCCAGGTCTTCAATGCTCTTCTGAAAGACATAGGCGAAGTGCTGCTCTTGATAGAGATTGGGAGGAGGTTCCAGATTTTAATTGTTCCCACAAGGAAACTTCTTACTCCCCACCGGACCTGCTTGAACTTGGGTGTTTGTAACAGTTTAGAGTGAGCCGATCTTAGGCTCCTACCTGGTGTATACCATTTCAAATGCGTCTTCAAAAACTGCGGGCCAGTGCCTTCTAAAGCTTTGAAGGCCAGGCATTGGGATTTGAAAATAATCCTTTTGGCCACTGGGAGCCAATGTAGGGCTCCTAGTCTATGGGCGACAGGCTCATGTCTGGGGATGTCAAGTATCAATCTGGCTGCTGCATTCTGCAGTCTCTGCAGTTTCAGTAACAGCTGTGATTGCATCCCTACATAGAGGGCATTGCCATAGTCCAGTCTGGAAAGGGCCAGAGCTGTAACTAATGTCTTCAATGCCTCCGGAGGGATGAAGGGACGAATTTTACTAATCATTTTTATAATGAGCCAAAAGGTAGAAGTTAGCTTATTGATCTGAGCATTAAATGTTAGTTTATCATCAATGACAAACCCCAGGTTCTTGACCTTAGAGACTGGGGTTGGGCAGTTGCCCAGACTATCAGGCCTCCATCTCGGCGACCAGAAGGAAGGGTTAGATCCTTGCAGCATAACTTCAGTTTTTTCACCGTTTAGCTTCAAACAGTTGGACTGCATCCATTCATTCACCTGCGTCATGCAGTGATTGAAACAGTCGGCTGTCTCCTCCATATTATTTGAGACAGACACCACCACCTGTGTGTCGTCTGCATACGAGACAGCTGAAAAACCACACTGTCTAATAATGGAGGCCAAGGGAGCCACATATAAATTGAAAAGGGTGGGGCTAAGTGAAGACCCCTGGGGTACCTCACACGGCAGTTTGAAGGACTTAGAAGCAGAGTCTCCCAGTTCCACCGAAAAGGTTCTGTCTGCTAGGTAGGATGACAGAAGAGTTAGTGAGGAATCTTGGAACCCCATCTCTGCTAGTCTACTGGCTAAGATCTCATGGTTAACAGTATCGAAGGCCGCCGAAAGATCTAACAAGATCAAGGCGGCCTTCCCCCCTGCATCAAGGATTATCCTGAGTTCCTCCGCTGCCATAACCAGTGCCGTCTCTGTTCCGTGCCCCTCCCTGAAACCGTATTGTGCATGGTCCAGTAGGTTCTCTCTGGTGATAAATTCTGTGAGCTGGATATTGTATGTGAAAGGTAGGACATGCCCTGGTGTGTGTGGCATGTCCTGATAGTGAAATATTGCCAATTTTGTTTTATTGCAAAGCTACCTGTTCCCATAGGATAGAATGGGGATTTTGTTTATAACATCTTATAAACATAACTACCGCTGGGAACAAGGTAGGAAAATAAAGTTAAGTATGCCTGAACTCAGAAAGTTAAAATGCATCTTTTAGTGACGGTGGTTTTTACATTGTGTTTGAGAATACCACTTTTATTAAGTGGGTATTTTCTTGCTTTGCCATCCAGTGTGCATCTTCTAGGTTTGTTTATTGCATGTCTGGCTTTTGGATGACAGGGGCAGGGGAGGAGCAGTGGCTCCAGAGAGCCTGATAAGTCAGGGCTGGGCTGAATAGACCTGGGATGCATTTAGAGTAGGGGAGGAGATTTCCTTTCACCTGAATGGGCCTGGTCTGCCTTCCACTATGCTATCTCCACCTCCTGCCAGGAAGCTGCACCAGAGAGTACAGAACCGTTTTTGACCAAGCACAGGGCTTCTCTGCCAGCAGAGATCAAAGGATTTTGTAGTATAAATATTGGGGCCCAGACCCCAGAACTTTAGATCACTTCTGGGAATCAAGAGGAACCTTTGCCAAGGAGAAGAGCCAGAGAAGCAGAGGAGGAATAATGCCCCTGTGCTGTTTGCTGTCTGGGTTTGGCCTGCAGTGGCTACTTGCTGCCAAGGAAAGGAGAAAAGGACTTTGCTGTTTGCTGTGTCCCCTGCTTGAAGAAGATCTCCAAGAGCTTGAAACTGAGCTTGCCTCCTGTTCTGAAGTCTCAGGGACACAAAGACTTCACCACCAGCTCCCCTGAACTGCCTTGCTGGGAGTTCTGACCTGCAAATTGGAGCCTGCTGTTGTTTTGGACCTCTAGAGACTGCTTTCCGCTGGGAGCTGGAAAATCAGCACAACACCAAGAAGCGTGACGCATCCGTACCTGTTTCCGACGCATCGCCGAAGAAACCGTCGCAGCGCATTCTGTGGCTCGAGAAATCACCGCATCGAGTGCAACAATCTCCGAAGTCCGAGATCACCGCACTGATTCCGATGCAAGCCGTGCTGTGCGGCTGCAAGAATCCACGCATCGTCCCGGATCATCGCATCGCATCGAGGCACCAAGTCTGTCGCATCGTTGGGGGACGCAGTAAGAAACCGATGCATCACCTCCCCACGCAGTAAGAAACCAACGCATCACCTCCTCTCTGGTACGGAACCGACGCATCACCTTCCCTGCGCAGCAGTAAGGAACCGACGCATCACCTCCCCCGGAGCAAGGAACCGACGCATCACCTTCCCTGAGTGTAAGGAACCGACGCATCACCTTCCCTGCGGCCTGTTTTGTTTGCTTGACACATGGTACTTTGTGTGAAAAGTGTCGCATCTGCAATTTGCTTTGAATTTAACTATTTCTACCATCTGAAAGTCATATTTTTATTACTGTATTGTGGATTTTTGTTGTTTGGTCTTTTTTTGCGTTAGATAAAGATTGCTTATTTTTTTAAACTGGTGTGGTATCCATTTGTAGTGTTTTCACTGTATTACTGTCTGTGTTCACAAATGCTTTACACACTGCCTCTGAGATAAGCCTGTCTGCTTGTGCCAAGCTACCAAGGGGGTGAGCAGGGGTTATTTTAGCAGTGTATCCCCCTTACCCTGACTAGAAGCAAGGGTCCCTATTTGGGCAAAGGTACCTACCTCTGCCAACTAGAGACACCCATTTCTAACATTGGTGGTCAGCGGTGAGGATCTGGACTTGCATTTGTGTCTTACATACAGTTATTGGTGTACACTACTAGTATAGTGCAGACCATTACGCGACCACATACATTTGGTAGAGTTTTTTTCCTTGGAATTTTTTGCTTCTTGAGAACTGCCAATTTTCACCATGAGTAAACGAGCATCACTTGCATCTGTGGATATTGAATTTGAAGAGGAAAGGGTTGATACCTACACTGTGCCACAACTTAAAGCTGTCTGCAGAAAATTTTAAATTTCTGTGAGAGGCCTCACCAGAAAGGAGGAATACCAAAAGGCGATGAGGGCCTGGTTAGAATCAAGGAATGCCAGTGAGCCTACAGTGAGCAGCAGGAGGGGCTATTGGGCCTGACTGGAGGAAATTTGCCTTGCAGGGGGGGCAGCAGTGTGTCTTCAAAGGGTCTGTCTCCAGAGGAGTTGGAGGACAGGGAGAGAAGCAGAGTGCATGAGATGGAGCTTACAAAGCTCAGGCTGACGAAGGAGTGTGACATGGAGAATAAGATATTGGAGTTCGAGAGTAAGAATTTGGCCATGGAAGAGAAGCAGATGCTCTTAGAGCATGAAAGAGGGTTGAGGGAGTTGGATCTGAAAGCCAAAAGTCTAGAGATCAATCCCAATGGTTGCAGCGCACCATCAGTGCCTGGAGAAGGGAAGGTATACATCCTCAAGGATGTTATTAAGGATTTCATGAAGCATGAGGACATTGGTCAGTGGTTCAAGGCCTATGAGGTAGTTATGAGGTCCCACAGATTCCCTGAGAGAGATTGGGGAGCGGGGTTGTGGGGTCGCTTTATCAGTGAAGGAAGGGAGACATTGCTAGCATTGACCACTGAGGATCAGATGTGCTATGCCCCCATGAAGGAAGCCTTAATAGCAAGGTATCGGTTGACCCCATAGCTGTACAGCAGAAATTTAGAAACTGCAAGAAGCTGGAGTCAAGTACTTGGGTGGAGTATGTGTCCTATTTTTGCAGAGCACTGGATGGCTGGGTGAAGGCTAGCAAGGTGAATGATTTGCAGGGGCTCTATGATTAGGTTGCCTGGGAGCACTTGTCAGATAATTGTTTTCCAGAGCTACGCCAGCACTTGATTGACAGTAGGCTGACTGACCCTAGGAAGCTTGCTGTGGAAGCGGACCGCTGGGTCAGTACCAGGGCCCAAAAAGGTTGTGTGGGAGACTCCGTCAAAGGTGGGCAGGGTCCCCAGCAGAAGAGTGGGGGGGACAAGGGTAAACAGAAGGAGTTCCAAAAAGGGCCCCAAAGTAATCCCCAATGGAACCAAGGTAAGGGTTCCCCGCCTCCCACTGAAAAGAAGCCATGGGTCCCGACAGGTAAGCCTGCTCAAAGGGGTTCCAAGGCATGTTTTGGTTGTGGTCAGGTGGGCCACTTCCAAGGGGATCCTAGGTGTCCCAAAAAGGTTACCACGGCACCCACTGGTGCACCGCCCCGGGAAATGGCTAGTGTAGCCTTGGGCAGGAGTCGGGTGACCAAAAGGGGTGGGGTCCCGCAGAAATGTCCCTGGTCTCTTAAGGAGACAGTGAGATGGTCCCAAGAGCTGATAACACTAAGCAGTACATGGAGTGGGTGACCATCAATGACCATAGTGTGGAGGCTCTGAGAGACACCGGAGCCAGTGTGACAGCAGTCAGTTGTCAGCTGGTGTCTGAGGAGCAGGTGGTCCCCAACACATTCTACCCAGTAGTTGCCGCTGACCACTCAGAGTGCCTCTGCAAAGTGGCACAGGTTCCCTTTGAGTGGGGGGGTCTCAGGTACCTTGAAAGTAGCTGTGAGCCAGCCATGCCTGTTGACTGGCTGCTAGGCAATGATTTGGAGAGCTCCCCTTGGGCGAAGGTGGAGCGGAGATCTCATTTAGAGATGTTGGGTCTGCCTGAGTGGGCGTGTGTGACCACTCAGTCAATGGCAGCCGGTAAGGGCATTCAAGAGGACCTGGAGCCTGAAAGAGTGGCCCAGGTGCCTGACAGAAAGAAAAGACGCAGGGGGCATGGGAAACCGGCCCACGAAGTTCCCACGGTCCAGGAGGAGGCAAACCTTGAGGAGGATGCCCTGGAGCCTACAGGGGACAAGTGGCTGAACTGGGGAACCTGCCTGAGCTGACCCATTGGCAGCAGGAATGGGGCCCCACCAGGGAGGAATTCTGCCAGGAGCAGCAGAGGTGCCCTTCTCTTGTTGGTTTGTGGCAACAGGCTGCAAACCAGGCAGCAGGTGATCAGTCTGGATCACATTGGATTTAATGGGAGAATGGTCTCCTTTATAGTGAGCCTAAGGTTGCTGAGCCTGGGTCAGCCCATGTGCTGGTGGTACCCCAGTGCTTCAGGGCCTTCCTACTGGGCCTGGCTCATGATGTGCTGTTGGCAGGACATTTGGGGCAATACCTTTGAAAGGCTTGTCACCCACCTTTACTGGCCCCAAATGCCTAGGAGTTCTGATACTCACTGCAGGTCTTGACAGACTTGCCAGGCAAGTGGTGAGAGTGGGAGGAAGTGTAAGGTTCCTCTCCAACCTTTCCTTGTGGTCAGCACCCTCTTTGAGAGGGTGGGTATTGATATTGTGGGGCCTCTGGATCCCAAGACAGCCATGGGCAACAGGTTCATCCTGGTCTTGGTGGACCATGTCACCCAGTACCCAGAAGCCATCCCTCTCCAGACTGTGACGGACCCCGTGGTGGGTCATGCATTGATGGGGATTTTCTCCCATGTGGGGTTCCCCAGAGAGGTGGTGTCCGACCGGGGTACCAACTTCATATCTAAGTATATGAAGTCCCTGTGGCAGGAGTGCGGTGTTACCTACAAGTTCACCACTCCTTACCACCCCCAAGGTAATGGGCTGGTTGAGAGATTCAACTGGACCCTGAAGGGCATGATTATGGGTCTTGGTGAACCCATGAGGCGTAAGTGGGACGTCCTCTTACCATGCCTTTTGTTTGCTTACAGAGAGGTACCGCAGAAGTCCTTGGGGTTCAGTCCCTTTGAGCTCCTGTATGGGCATCCTGTAAGAGTACCTCTAAGTCTGGTCAAAGAAGGCTGGGAGAAACCTCCCAGTAAACCTCCCCAGGATGTATATAGCTACATGCTAGCCTTCAGGAACCAGACTAAGCGCTTCAGACAACTCGTTCAGGCGAATCTGGAAGCCGGACAGGAGGAGATAAAATGTTGGAATGATCAGAATGCCACTCTGATCGAGTTTCAGCCTGGACAGAAAGTATGGGTCATGGCCCCAGTGGAGCCTTGTGCGCTCCAGGATAAGTGGACCGGACCATTTGAGGTGGTGGAGCGCCGGAGTAAAGTCACCTACTTGGTGGACTTGCAGTCTTCTAGGAACCCTTTGCGTGTCCTGCATGTGAACCTCCTTAAGCCCCACTTGGAGAGGTCCAAAGTGGGCATGCTCCTAGCAGCAGATGCAGGTAAGAGAGGAGGAAACTGAGCCTCTTCCTGACCTCCTGTCTGTGAAGTAACACGATGTGACACTCTCCCCCACCCTGACTCCTGAACAGCAGAGCCACTGCCGCCAACTGTTGGGACAGTTTGCTGCTCTGTTCTGACCCCTGGTGTCACTCAGTGGTGTGTCCATGATGTTGACACTGGGGACAGTCCTCCTGTAAAGCACAATATTTACAGAGTGACTGACAGGGTCAAGGCTTGCATCAAGGAGGAGGTCTCCAAGATGTTAGCAGTAGGGGTGATTGAGCCCTCAATTAGCCCTTGGGCCAGCCTAGTGGTCTTGGTCACAAAGGCTGCCGCACCTTGTGCCATGCCAGAGCTCCGGTTCTATGTGGACTACCGAGGGCTCAATTCGGTCACCAGGACTGACGCGCACCCCATCCCCAGAGCTGATGAGCTCATAGATCGATTGGGAGCTGCCCGGTACCTCAGGATGTTTGACTTAACGTCTGGGTACTGGCAGATTGCCTTAACTGATGGTGCAAAGGAGAGGTCAGCATTCTCAACACCAGAGGGGCACTACTAATTCCGGGTGATGCCCTTTGTGTTGAAGAATGCCCCTGCCACCTTTCAGAGGTTGGTCAACCAGGTGTTGGCTGAACTGGAGGATTTCAGTGCCGCCTACCTTGATGACGTTGCAGTGTTCTGTGCAACTTGGGAGGAACATCTGCACCACCTCTGGGAAGTGTTGAAGGCTCTGCAGAGGGCAGGCCTCATGATCAAGGCAAGCAAGTGCCAGATCGGGCAGGGTTCTGTGGTGTACTTGGTACACCAGGAGGGGAGCGGCCAGGTAGCGCCCCTACAGCCCACGATTGATACCATTCTGGCTTGGGAACCCCCCAAGACCCAGACAGAGGTGAGAGCCTTCTTAGGACTCACCAGGTTTTACATGAGATTTGTCAAGGGGTATGGCACCATTGTGGCCCCCTTGGCAGAGCTGACTTCCAGGAAGCAGCCCAGGAAGGTGAACTGGACTGACGCCTGCCAAAAATCTTTTGATGCCCTGAAATCTGCCATGTGCACGACGCCCGTGCTTCAGACGCCCAACTTCTCAAGAGAATTCATTGTGCAGACAAATGCTTCAGAGCATGGTGTGGGGGCTGTGCTCTCACAGCTAAATGAGGAGGGCCTAGACAAACCTGCTTCCTTCATTAGTAGGAGGTTACTTCCACGGGAACAGAGGTGGCGTGCGATTGAGCGTGAGGCATTTGCTGTGGTCTGGGCGCTGAAGAAGCTGAAGACAAGTGCAAGTGCTCCCTTTGTAAATTGATGTTATGGATTGGTGTTTACATCATTTGCTGATTTGATTTACTAGTCAGTCCCTAGTACAGTGCACTGTGTGTGCTCAGGGACTGTAAATCAAATGCTGCTAGTGGGCTGCATCACCGATTGTGCCACCCACATAAGCAGCCTGTAAATGTAACTCAGGCCTGCCATTGCAGAGCCTGTGTGCAGTCTGGTACTGCCATGTTGACTTGGCAAGTGTACCCACTTGCCAGGCCCTACCCTTCCCTTTTCTTACATGTTAGTCACCCCTAAGGTAGGCCCAAGGTACCCCTGGGGGCAGGGTGCAGTGTATGTGAAAGGTAGGACATGCCCTGGTGTGTGTGGCATGTCCTGATAGTGAAATACTGCCAATTTTATTTTATTGCAAGGCTACCTGTTCCCATAGGATAGAATGGGGAGTTTGTTTATAACATCTTATAAACATAACTACCCCTGGGAATAAGGTAGGAAAATAAAGTTTAGTATGCCTGAACTCAGAATGTTAAAATGCATCTTTTATTGAGGGTTATTTTTACATTCTGTGTTTGAAAATACCACTTTTAGAAAGTGGGTATTTTCTTGCTTAGCCATCCAGTGTGCCTCTGCTAGGTTTGTGTATTGCATGTCTGGCTTTTGGATGACAGGGGCTGGGGAGGAGCAGTGGCCCCAGAGAGCCTGATGAGTCAGGGCTGGGCTGAATAGACCTGGGCTGCATTTAGAGTTGGGGGAGGAGATTTCCCTTCACCTGAATGGGCCTGGTCTGCCTTCCACAATGCTGTCTCCACCTCCTGCCAGGAAGCTGCACCAGAGAGGAAAGAACCAGTTTTGACCAAGCACAGTGCTTTTCTGTCAGCAGAGAACAAAGGATTTTGTAGTATAAATATTGGGGCCCAGACTTCAGAACTTTAGATCACTTCTGGAAATCAAGAGGAACCTTTCCCAAGGAGAAGAGCCAGATAAGCTGAGGAGGAATACTGCCCCTGTGCTGTTTGCTGTCTGGGGTTGGCCTGCAGCGGCTACTTGCTGCCAAGGAAATGAGAAAAGGATTTTGCTGTTTGCTTTGTCCCCTGCTTGAAGAAGATCTCCAAGGGCTTGAAACTGAGCTTGCCTCCTGTTCTGAAGTCTCAGGCACACAAAGCCTTCACCACCAGCTCCCCTGAACTGCCTGGCTGGAAAATCTGATCTGCAAAGAGGTGCCTGCTGTTGTTTTGGACCTCTAGAGACTGTTTTCTGTTGGGAGCTGGAAAATCAACGCAACACCGAGAAGCGTGATGCATCCGTACCTGTTTCCGACGCATCGCTGAAGAAACCGTCGCAGCGCCTGCCACGGTTTGAGAAATCGCTGCATGCTGCATCGAGTGCAACGATCTCTGAAGTCCGAGATCACTGCACCGATCCCGACGCAAGCCCTGCTGTGTGGCTGCAAGAATTCATGCATCGTCCCGGATTGTCGCATCGCATTGAGGCTCCAAGTCTGTTGCATCATTGGGGGACGCAGTAAGAAACTGACGCATCACCTCCTCTCCAGTAAGGAACCGATGCCTCACCTCCCCTGCGCAGCAGTAAGGAACTGACGCATCACCTTCCCTGAGTGTGAGGAACCGATGCATCACCTTCCCTGCGGCCTGTTTTGTTTGTTTGCATGACGGATCCAAGGTACTTTGTGCAAAAAGTGTCGCATTAGCAATTTGCTTTGAACTGAACTATTTCTACCATCTGAAAGTCATATTTGTATTACTGTATTGTGGATTTTTGTCGTTTGGTCTTGTTTTGGTTTAGATAAAGATTACGTATTTTTTTAAACTGATGTGGTGTCCATATGTAGTGTTTTCACTCTATTACTGTATGTGTTCACAAATGCTTTACACACTGCCTCTGAGATAAGCCTGTCTGCTCGTGCCAAGCTACCAAGGGGGTGAGCTGGGGTTATTTTAGAAGTGTATCCCCCTTACCCTGACTAGAAGCAAGGGTCCCTATTTGGACAAAGGTACCTACCTCTGCCAACTAGAGACCCCCATTTCTAACAGTTATGCATCCCCAGAGGACGCATAACAAGGAGAAATATCTTTATTTCTCCAAATGTTTTGCTCTTTCTATCTGTGATACATTCTGCAGCATACATGGCAGAGGAAAATTCCTCAGTGGATTGTTTTTGTGCAGGGAGTTGTCCCTTCCTGCACAAATACAATCCTGCTGAGAACGCAGACCCTCTTGCACCATGGTGCAAGAGTGCCTGAGTGGCACTAGGCAGCACATTGTGTGCCAGTGCAGGGAAATGCTAAATGTTAAATAAGGCTCATTCCTGTCCTTTCCCTCTTGTGCAGTTCACCAAGGTGATTTGCTGGGCTGAGTGACTTAATGATAAATATGCCCCTCATTGTGCTATTGTCACATCTAGGCACAATTTGCACTACAATAAGGCAGTTTTCTTTTTTATGCTGCTATGTTGCATACATCTCTGCAACAGCATAGTGGGCAAACACTCCTAGGGCTGGATCACTGCTCTAACAGTGGTGTAATTGTATACACACATTTACACCAACTGCAAAGTGTGAAAACAATTTGCATTTGTTGAACAGACTTCTTTAATTGATGAATCTGACTATTGATTAATTATTTTAACTAACACTGAAAGTCAACCCAATTTGTAACTCTACATATTTTTTTACACAACTAAAAGTTAATTTTAAAGCACAAAGGGGGAGATTTACTAAGATTTTGCACCATGTTGGCATCACAAAAGTGACGCAAATCAGCTCAAAATCTTTTTTTTCCAATTTACTTTCCAGCACTAAACTTGTTTAGCGCTGGAAATAACAGAAAAGTAACGTGAAGCAGCGTACATTAATTTGTGTCATGAGGGCGTACCGATGGAAGAGCATGGGCGTTCCCATGCAACCACCCAAGGTTTCTCGCACTGAATCCAATTTACTACGTAAAGTAGATTAGGTGTAGCCTGAGAAAACTGCGCCCTTTTCAAGTAGGCGCAAGGAAGGAGAAATGCTTTCATTTCTTCTTCCTTTTCCAACTTTGCATGTGTGCTGCACTGTACAGCATGCATAGAAAGAGGGAAAAGGTTTGAAGTGAGTCTCAGCATAGTATTTTGTACTGGAAGGGTACCCTTCCAGTACAAAACCTATGCTAGACTCACGGAGACACCCTTGCACCATGGCGCAAAGGTGTCTCCGTGGCACACGGCAGCTGATTTCAGCGCTGGCGCTAGTGAGAGTGGAGGAGAGTGCCTTCTTTTAGTAAATAGGGCGTCCTCCTCCTCTCACCTTTTCATGTAGCGCAGCACAGCCTTTACGGCTGCTCTAGTGTGCTACGTGAAAAGTTGGTAAATCTCCCCCTTAGTCTCTCCGCTGTAGTCCAAACACTGGACTAAGGATGAAGCAAAAAGCATGAAGAAGAGGTCCTGGAACAAATCAAGTTCCCAAATATTTGCATTATAAAAGATTATTATTCAGTATTTTGAGTAAACAGATTGCAGTTTCTTTGCTAGGACTTAAAATATCAGTTTCTTAGGAAATGCCTTTAATATTAAGATGGAGATACTACACGAGGACTGGCACACTAGAGGAGAAGGATTATTCTTTTTAAAATGTGATTTCTTAGTGGCTACAAAACACTCTCCATTTTTTAGCTGTTCAGTTGTAACCAGCCTGCAGAACAGTCTCCATTTTTAGCTGTTCAGTTGTAACCAGCCAGGTACCATCCACATATGGATAGCCTCTGAGTTCCCTAAAAATGCATAGACCATCAATATTTTCTTATATACTATAGTCTTGTCACTATTCAATTGTGTGCCATCTCTGTAGTTACTAAATTCAATTTCTAAATTCAACTTCGGCTAGCGACATTTGGTGCTATGACTAAGACATAACATTTAAAATGAAATTTAAAACACATATTTTAAATAGAAGGTAAAACATACGATTTGAAAAACAGTTATTGTGTTTAAAAACATTACCATGAAATTAGAAATCAGCAAATGAGTGCAAAGACACCGGAACAGCCATATACATTTCCACCAATCCTCTAGGCACATCCGCCTAGCTGTACTCTTATTAGTACACATTTCACACATCCACAGAAGCAGATCCAGAGGGCAGCCTTCTCATACATGTCTCCTAAAGCATGAAACTACCCCTCACTCCACATTAAAGCCTCCTCCTCTCTTCTTTGAAAGAAGCTGAAGACTTGGCTCTTCAAGAAAGTAACTGTTGAGATCTAGTTTAAAATGGTGCGGACGGATGGGTGGAATTGTAGAATGTAGGGATTCTTATGATGTATGTAGAAGAAATGTGTGTATTTAAATTAGGGACCAGGCAGTTGCTGTGAGCCTGCATACCTGCCAGTCCCATACGAAGATGCACAGAAATAAATTCGTAATAATCCAGTATTTCCTTGCAGATGTATCTTTTTATTGGCAATGAGAATGGGAAAGTTTTATAGAAGGCATCAAACACAAGGGGAACCTGTTGAAAGCTATGTGGGGGCATTAAGAACATTAGCTGCTACATGTGAATATAAGGAATTTTAGGACAAATTAATTTGTGATCAGGTGGTTGAGCACACTAACAATAGAAAAGTTCAAGAGGTTTTGCTCACAACACCTGATTTAACTTTGAATAAGGCTATAGAGTTGGCAGCTAACATAGAAAATACTGCATCATATATGGTGCAAATGTCGGAAAGTAGCAAAACAGTGAGTGCATGTTGTAAAAAGAAGGGGCACTTTGCCAAGGTATGCAAGTAAAAAAGGAACAACAAAAACTGTAAGTGTGGCGAATGAATATGATGACAACCACAAATCTATGGAATCAAGTGACAAGAGTTGTATGTTGAGTATAGACGTATGCACAGAATCGAATAATGTAAGAAACACAAACAATAGTATATTTTTGATGAGTATACCTGGAGTTAAGAGACTATATTGTCAAGTGGGTGTTGGTGATGTGACAGTGAACATGATGGTGGCCTCTAGGTCCCCATTCACATTGATTGGTGTGAATGATTGGATGAGTTTTGGGAATAAGGATATTGAATTGAAGAAATAGTGGATAAAGGCAGTGGCTTACAGTGGAAAACCGATTGAAGTAACTGGTGGATTTGATACCATGTTATCCTTCAAAGGAAATATGTCTCCAGCCACTGTTTAATTATGTTGTAAAGTATGAATCGTCATTATTGGGTTGGTTGGAGCAGAAGAATTTGGAGATAATTCCAGACCCCAATAATGCCGATCAAGTCTTGTTGAAGAAAGGGTGTATGAATGTTTGGGCAATGGAGGTGTCTCAATCAATCAATCAATCAGGATTTATAAAGCGAGGCTAATCATCCGATTATCCAGGCACTTGTCTGAATGGGGAATTCAGGTGCCTATCTCAATGGGAAATTAAGTTTCCTAATGTGTTCATGGATAAAGTGGGTATGTTTGTAATGTCCAGAAGGTACCCCCTAGAGGTAATTTGTAGGTCTGGGAGAAGGGGGAAAAAAAGCAACAATAGAAGCTACAAGAGCACTCCCACTCGACCTGTGTCTGATTCAATATTGGCTTAGAAAAGCTCCCTGGGCTGCCCTTTGCTGTATTTATGCAATGATTACAACAATATTTTATTCAAATACATACTTATTTATTAAGTTCATTTTTTCAAAAGTTAAAAACGATTTTTTTAAATACAAAAACATCTTTTTAAATACAAAAAACATTTCTTATTTTGTTTTTTTGGTCTTTTATGTGCCGTATTATTATATAAAATTCATCTTTTCAACATTTCAAATTGATGTACATTATATACATGGTTTGTACAAGAAACCCCGTACTGTGATCAACCTTGCACCACAACTACCTCACATCACATCACAGCCTAACATATCGTACTCATACATACACGCTTCACACACATCCCACACCCAGCTTTGAAGGCATACACATTTCTAATCATGGAGAGAACCCTTCATTTATTGTCCATGGTTATGTTGTCCGCTGGGGATCCATTAAGTCGACGCACGCTTCGGTGGGTAAGAAAGTTTGCATCCACCTTCTTCAGGACCTCTCCTATTAGATAAAATTAGACCGGAGGGTAATGGGGAATGTGTAAGCAAAGGGAATACTTTAAAAAGGGACACCCATGAAGTACTTTAATATACAATGGAGATAACTACTACTCTTACTATAGAAAAAGAACAATGAAAGAAAGAGGATACCATCCTTCACCATGCCACCCGACGTGATAAGAAGAATTTTTGTGAAAAAAGTTTTACTTAAAAAGAATTAAGAAAGGGGAAAAGACACCCCATTGTGGATTTCGTGATTTGGGTAAGAATATAGTTGATGTGCAACATATTAGAAAAGGTGATAGGTGAATTTTCACCTTATATCCCTTCTGCTCCTAGTGAAATGAGTAGGCCTCATACTAGGTCCAGGGTGTCTAAGTAACACACACATATATATATATATATATATATATATATATATATATATATATATATATATATATATATATATATATATATATTTAGATATATATATATATTTTACTGACCCAGAACAATACGACTGTTCACAATCACAGACTGGGGTCTGATACGTGGTTCGAGAAAACTCTTTCCACGAGAGATGAAACTTTTTGTTGCCCCTTCAGTGGCTATCTGGTTGACTGTTGCCGTAGCTGTAAAGAAATCATGAAGCATATCTTATATTTACTGCTCTTTACCTATTTTACTTTTCTAGTTGTTATTCCTTCTACTGCACATAGGTGAGCAATATGGTTTAATTACCTTTTTTTGGGAAATTTATTTTGGTAATGGGTACAGCCTGGTCGCAAGAAAAATCAATGGTTCCAGGAGTTTTAATTTGCTCTGCTGCATTGAGATTTGGCGGAGTTTGTGATTTTTTTTTTTTTATCGGAGTTTTATATAGCGCGAACTTGACCCGGTATCGGGTATCAGAGCGCTTTACATAGCACCAGTTGCGTTACATGAGGACACATTCATCATTTTTGGTAGGCACAGGGAGATTAAGTGATTTGCCCAGAATCACAGGATGTTCAGCGTCATTGCCGAGACTCGAACCCGGTTCCCCAGATTCGAGGTCGAACGCCCTAGCCATTAGGCCAACTCCTCTCCTTCTCAGTACTTGCTAGTTAGCATGTCTGCGGTCAGTGTCTCAGAGAAAAGAGACAAAATCTTTTTGTTGAAATGTGTATGGTGCACACCGGGAAATCGCTTAGCTTAAGTCAAATGTTGTGAAACTTTTCCTAGGCTAACTCCCAAACATGAGATCATGTATGGGGAAGGTATAGTCAGGGGTGTCATTTCTGCCTTCATTAATCCTACTTCTGGTCACATAAGGTATTTTCCCAGTGCAGAGACGACCGCCAATGTTATCGCGGGAGTGCCATCTCAAAAGACCACTCCAGGTCAGTCATTTCGCTCGATATAGGCACGTACCCGCCTCCCGATGTTTAAGAAGGTTCATGCCCAGAATAGTGTGGCTGGCATTAAGATAAATAGCTTTAAAAAGCCCCTTAAAGGTGCTTTTGCTGCCCCATTTGGCGATGCCCTCAGCTCTGTGAAGCCTACTTACCTTGGTGCAGATGTTTTTGCTTTCCACCTGCATTTCCGATCGTTCCCGTCCCGTAGTGCATAAGGACGTTGAGACGCGGACGCGAGAACCGTTTAAAATACGTAACGTGAAGCGTTCACGTGACCTAGATTAGAAGGCTGTGCTTATTTTGTTCCAAAAGGTCGCGCCATCTTTCAAAGGCTGCTCACTATGTTTGTTTCTAGAGTTTCCAGTTGATTACGGAAACACTACACTAAGCTAGGATGCATTTATTTTACAACATATATTGTTAACAATAGGACTTATTTCAAGCGAATATATAGTTAAGATAGGAGGATTTAGAATCGCCCTAATTAGCTATAAAATTAGCATAAAAATATCATGGCAATGTATTTATCGACAAGTGTTTGATAAGTGTTTGGAAAATGTTCTAGTGATCTAAAATTTTATATTCAAAAAGATCGCTTCATTCGTCATCATTTTAGATACTGGTTATACAAAGTCGTGAGGTGGACATTTCCAAAAGTTACGTGGGATTACCGTCGCCATATTCGGAAGGTTCCCTGTGTTTACTGATATTCATGATTATTAATGAACATACCAAGGGCCCCATTATGAAGGCGGGCGGACAAAGTCCGCCCGCCACCGTAACGGGAAACGGGAGTGACCGCCAGAGGTGCAGCGGTCCCGCTAGGCCCATTAGGATGCGACCGCCACCCTGGCGGTCGCATCCCGCATATTTTACATTGCGGCGGGCGGTGCTGTAAGCAGCACCCTCTGCAATGTAAAAGTTGCATGTTGTGCATTGACATGCACAACGTGACAGGCACTGCGTGGTGCCTGCCACCTTGTGCATGCCAATGTACCCCCCAAGTGCACCCCCCACCCCCCCCAACACCCCGGGGGCCCGAAACGGGCCCCCAAAGCCAAAGACCACATGCCTTTCCATGGCGGCATCGCTGCCATGGAAAGGCACAAATCCGCACACATCGTGATATGGCGGGCGGTGCCTGCTAGGCACCGCCACCATATTATGGCCCAGGACCGCACGGCAGGCAATCGTAACGATTGCCTGCCTGCGGTAAAGCGGCGGACGGTCTTTCCATCCGCCGCTGTACCCCCCGCCATTGTAATGTGGCAAGGGGTAAATGGAGGGTGGGCGGGGAAAGATGTCGGGAGGATCCCCACCGCCGGTCGGGCGGTGGCGATCCGCCCGACATCATAATGGCCCCCCTAGTTCTCAGTGTAACTGTACTATAACGTTCTAAATCCCCGTATTTGTTGATATTCGTGGTTATTGATAAGCATAACCTAATTCTCAATGTGACTGTACCGTAATTTTCTGTTTCCCCAGTGTCCTGAAAAGGGTCAGTAAATAATAATTTTTATATCATAAACTTCTAGTTATGTCTCATTATCTACCCTTTGATGGTCCTTGATAGTATTTACATTCCCTATTTTAATAATCCTGCAGAAATTAGCAAGATTGCCAGGTTCTCATATCTCCTAAGAAGAATACATAGTATTGGGAAATGAATACAGTGAACAGATAGGGTACATGCAGTGCTATCTATGCAAGGAGTGATAACTATACAGTGCTTTATAATGGACAGAATACCTGATCTGTTCATGTAATCTTCCAAACAATTTCCTCGTTAAGGCCCTCCTTTACAGTATTGAGGGTAAAAATCCAGTACGTTTCTCTACCTTTGCGTATATCTGTCTCATTCAATCAGGCATTTGTTAAGCACAACTACTCACCCGTAAGGGTCTCAAGGCGCTGGGGGTAGGGGGGGTTGCAGGTTCCAGTCCATCAAGGAGGGGGTCTGTCGAAGAGCCAGGTCTTGAGGTTTCTTGCGAAGATGGGAAGCGATGTTGTCTGTCTGAGGTGGAGCAGAAGGGCGTTCCAGGCTCTGGCCGCGAGGAAGGAGAAGGAGCGGCCTCCCGATCTGGTCTTTCTGGTGCGGGGGACCACGGCGTAGGAGAGGTGGGCTGATCGTAGGGTCCTTTGGGGTGCGTGGAATTTGAGTCGGCTGTTCAGGTATGCTGGTCTGGTGTCGTGGAGGACCTTGTGTGCGTGGGTGAGCTTCTTGAAGGTGACTCTAGCCTCGATGGGGAGCCAGTGGAGGGTGCGCAGGTGCTGGGAGATGTGGCAGTGTCTTGGCAGGTTGAGGACCAGTCTTGTGGCGGCGTTCTGGATGTTCTGTAGCTTGCGGGTGAGGTTTTTGTTTATTCCGGCGTAGAGTGCGTTGCCGTAGTCGAGTCTGCTGGTGACCAGGGCGTGAGTGACGGTCTTTCTGTGTTCGAGGGGGATCCATTTGAAGGTCTTACGTAGGAGGCAGAGGGTGTGGAAGCAGGAGGACGAGACGGAATTGATCTGGCGGTCCATTTTGAGCTCGGAGTCCAGGATGATTCCCAAGTTGCGTGCGTGGTCCGTGGGGGTGGGCGGGTTTCTGAGGGCAGGGGGCCACCAGGTGTCGTTCCAGGCGTCGGGGTTTGGGCCCATGTTGAGTACTTCTGTCTTGTTGGTGTTTAGTTGTAGGCAGCTGTTTTTCATCCATTTGGCGACGGCTTCCATGCCTTCTCGAAAGTTGTGTCTGGCGGTGTTGGGTTCGTTGGATAGGGAGAGGATGAGTTGGGTGTCGTCTGCGTATGACACAATGTTGAATCCGTAGGTTCTGACGATGGGGGCGAGCGGAGCCATGTAGACGTTGAAGAGCGTTGGGCTGAGGGAGGACCCCTGAGGGACTCTGCAGGTGGTTGGTGTAGGGTCCGAGAGGAAAGGGGGGAGTCTGACCCGCTGCGTTCTGCCGGAGAAGAAGGAGCGGATCCAGTCGAGGGCCTTGTCCTGGATCCCTGCATCGAAGAGTCTGCATTTTAGGGTGCGGTGAGAGACTGTGTTGAACGCTGCTGAGAGGTCGAGGAAGATGAGGGCTACTGTTTCTCCTTTGTCCAGTAGGGTGCGGATGTCGTCTGTTGCGACGAGGAGGGCGGTTTCCATACTGTAGTTTTTTCTGAAGCCGTATTGGGAGGAGTCGAGGATGTTGTGCTCTTCGATGAATGTGGCGAGTTGACTGTTGATGTCTTTCTCGATGACTTTCGCTGGTAACGGGAGCAGGGAGATGGGTCTGTAGTTTTTTAGGTCGGTGGGGTCCGCCGAGGGTTTCTTCAGGAGGGGGTTGACCTCGGCGTGTTTCCAGTCGTCGGGGAACGAGGCGGTCACCAGGGAGCGGTTGATGGTGTGGCGGAGCATGGGTGCGATGGTGTCGGCGGCTCTGTTGAAGATGTGGTGGGGGCAGGGGTCCCTGGGGGCCCCGGAGTGGATTGACTTAATTGTCTTCAGTGTGTCTTCGGTGGTGAGGGCTGTCCAGTTGTCAATCGCTGGCTTCAGGGTGTTGGGGGTGGTTGGTGGGGGTTCAGTGTGTTGGTTGTCTTCGCCGAAGTTGTCGTAGATGCTCTTGATTTTGTGGTGAAAGAAGGTGCTGAGTTTGTCGCAGCGGTCTTGTGAGGGAGGGATGTCAGTCGACTGGCTGGTGGGTTGGGCGAACTCCTTGATGATGTTGAAGAGTTCTTTGCTGTTGTGTGCGTGTGTGGAGATTCTGTCTTCAATCGCTTTTTTTCTCGTTTTTGTCTGATGAGTTGGTGGTGGGTGTTGATAGCGTCTCTTAAGTTGTTGTGTACTTCTATGGATTTGGTGTTCCTCCAGGCCTTTTCGAGGCGGAGGCAGGTGCGTCTGGACTCTCGAAGTTTGGTGGTAAACCATCTGGCTTTCTTGGTGTGGGTGTTGTTGTTTTTCTTGATGGGGGCTATGGTGTTGGCGCTGTCGGAGATCCATCTGTGCAGGGTTTGGGCTGCGGTTTTGGGGTCGTCGTTTCCCGCAATGGTTGGGGTGGAGTTGGTGAGTGAGGAGGTGAGCTGGTCATCAGTGATTCTGGTCCAGTTTCTTCGTGGGAGCAGGTGCTGGTGTCTGTGGATGGTGGGTGTTCTGAAGGTGAAGTAGATGCATCGGTGGTCAGTCCCCGGGAGTTTGGTGGTGTGGCTGAAGGTGATGGAGCTTCCTGTTGTGAAGAGGGGGTCAAGGGTGTGTCCTGCTGAGTGCGTTGGTTCGGTCACGATTTGGCCGAGTCCAATGTTGTGGAGGTTGTCCAGGAGGGATGTGGTGTTGGGGTCCAGTTGGTTGTCGAGGTGGAAGTTGAGGTCTCCCAGCAGGGTGTAGTTGGTGGATGCGATGGCATGCGGGGATATGATGTCATTGATGGAGTTGGTGAACGGTCCGCGGGGTCCAGGGGGTTTGTAGATGAGGGTTCCTCGGAGGGTGGTGGTAGGGCTGGTCAGTATCTTGAAGTGAAGGTGTTCCATCAGGTCTGTGGTTTCGTCGGGGAGTGTGCTCAGGCGGTGGGTGGATTTGTGGACGATGGCGATTCCTCCTCCCGGACGGGTGTGGCGGTCCTTCCTGGAGATCTTGTATCCTTGGGGAATGGTGATGGCGATGTCTGGTCCCGAGGTGGTGTTGGTCCAGGTTTCGGTGAAGAATGCTACGTCCGGGGTAGTGCTGTCGAGGAGGTCCCAGATTTCGGTGGCGTCTTTGTGGAGGGATCGGACGTTGAGGAGGATGCATTGCAAGGTCTTCGATTTGGGTGTGTTCTTGCGGTCGGGTTGTGCTGGGTCCGTGTTCCTTGCGGTGCTGTAGGTTCGTCGGCAGTAGTGACAACTGAAGGGTCCATGGGTGTCGGCTGGTGAGGCTAGCTTGCAGTTGTTGTTGCGGCCTGGGTTCAGTGCGTGGAGTGCTGCTGGGATGTAGCGTTGGTGGTGCGGAGGTCCAGGGTTCCTGGCGCTGGTCGCGGTCGGGTCACGGACGGACGCAGACGGGCTTGCCTTTGGCGTGCCTTCGGCGCGCCAACAGTGCGCGCGCTGAGCGCGGGTGCGCAGCAGCCGCCATTAAGTAGGGGTCGGGGAGGGCTGGACAGCTGGGAGGTGGGAGCGGGGAGGGGAGCTAGATTGGGCGAGTCGCGCTGGTCGTGCTGGGGGGGATGGGCCGCGGGGGCAGCAGTGGCGGGGAAAGCGGGCAGGAAAGGAGGGAAAAGGAGGAATAAAGGAAAAAGGAAATAAAGTGGAAATAAAGCAGAAAAAGTGCAGAAAAGTGCAGAAAGGAGAATAAAATGAGGGTAGAAAAACGAGTGAAAAACAGAGCGAGAGAAAGGAGATAGAGGTCCACTGGACCACCAGGGATGAGGCGCAGGTAAACTTGCGGGTGGACGAGGGCCTCGAGCACCAAACACTCGAGAGTGCAGGGGCAGGCCTCACTTAATGGTAGAGCTGCGAGGGTGGGAGAGCAATTTTACTGACAATGAGTCAGTGGTCTTGCTCTCCTGTCCCCGCAGCGGCCGTTATTAAGTAGGGGTCGGGGAGGGTTGGACAGCTGGGAGGCGGGAGCGGGGAGGGGAGCTAGATTGGGCGAGTCGCGCTGGTCGTGCTGGGGGGATGGGCCGCGGGGGCAGCAGTGGTGGGGAAAGCGGGCAGGAAAGGAGGGAAAAGGAGGAATAAAGGAAAAAGGAAATAAAGTGGAAATAAAGCAGAAAAAGTGCAGAAAAGTGCAGAAAGGAGAATAAAATGAGGGTAGAAAAACGAGTGAAAAACGGAGCGAGAGAAAGGAGATAGAGGTCCACTGGACCACCAGGGATGAGGCGCAGGTAAACTTGCGGGTGGACGAGGGCCTCGAGCACCAAACACTCGAGAGTGCAGGGGCAGGCCTCACTTAATGGTAGAGCTGCGAGGGTGGGAGAGCAATTTTACTGACAATGAGTCAGTGGTCTTGCTCGCCTGTCCCCGCAGCGGCCGCTATTAAGTAGGGGTCGGGGAGGGTTGGACAGCTGGGAGGCGGGAGGGGAGCTGGATTGGGCCGGTCACGCTGGTCGTGCTGGGGGGAGGGGCCGCGGGGGCAGCAGAGGCGGGGAAAGTGGGCGGTAAAGGAGTGAAAAGGAGGAATAAAGGAAAAAGGAAATAAAGTGGAAATAAAGCAGAAAAAGTGCAGAAATGCAGAAAAGTGCAGAAAGGAGAATAAAATGAGGGTAGAAAAATGAGTGAAAAACGGAGCGAGAGAAAGGAGATAGAGGTCCACTGGACCACCAGGGATGAGGCGCAGGTAAAGCTGCGGGTGGAGGAGGGCCTTGAGCACCAAACACTCGAGAGTGCAGGGGCAGGCCTCACTTAATGGTGGAGCTGCGAGGGTGGGAGAGCAATTTCACTGACAATGAGTCAGTGGTCTTGCTCCCTGGTTTGGTTTTCACCTTTTCCAGGATTAGCCATCGCAGTTCTTTTGCTGTATGTGCATGTTCATGGCAATGCTGTACCATGGGCGATGTAAATTTTTATTTTTAATGGCTGATTTATGTTCAGAGTAACGTACCCTAAACTCTCTGCCTGTTTATCCAACATACCCCTTTTTGGCAGGGGCATATAAAGAGATAGATTATATTGTTGCTCCTGCAGTTTGTCATATCCTTAAGCTTGAGTATGTTGAAAGGATTCAAGCATAGAATTCAACAGAAGCAAGGGGTGGAGCTTATTGTGCATAAGATGAGGAGGGTGCCGTTGGTGATCAGGGATGAACTGCAAAAGGAACTGAGTAAATTGCAAGAACAGCACGTAATTGAACAGATTGAAGGATCGGAAAGTAGTTCTTGCATGTAAACTAAATGGTTTGTTGGGCATGTGTGTTGACCTGAGAGACTTAATTAACAGGATCTGGGTAGACAGGCATCCCTTGCCACATATTATGCAAATGCTCTCATTGACGAAGGGGGCTAAACATTTTACCACATTTGGATATGGCATCTGTGTATCGTCAGGTGGCGTTGGATTGCAAATCACGCCATCTAAACTCATTCATCACTCCAGAGGGAGCATGGCATTTGGGTTGACCTCAACTTCAGCTGTTTTCCGAAAGCTGTTGGAATCCCTTTTTAAGGATGTGGAAGCGGTCATCTGTTTCCAAGATGACTTGTTAGTATATGCTGGTGATAGAGCAAGCCATGACAAGAAATACGCTTTTGTTTTGTCTGCTTTGGAGGACAAGGGAATGACGTTGAAAGCTGAAAAATGTAGGCTTGCTGTTGAGAGTGTTGATTATTTGGGACACAATTTGTCAGCACAAGGCATAGAGCCCATAAAGGACCTGGTGAAGGCCATAAAACGGATGCATCAGTTCCAGAAGGGAAGGACCAGTTATGCTCTTGCATGGGTGTAATGGAGTATTATTTGAGATTAATTCCAAGATGTGCTGAAAGAGCACATAATTTACGCTTGTTGTTGAAGGAAGGAGAGAAACTTATATGGAGTGATGCATGTGAACTAGAATTTGTGGATGTCAAGATGTGTGCTTCCAATGCCATTCTACCCAGCCATTCGACATGAAGGATGCCAGCATCTTGATCATGGATGCTAGTCAATATGTGTTAGGGACAGTTCTATTACAGAGAAGGAATGGTGGAGAGGAAGTGGTAGCATTTGCTAGTCATGGACTGAGGGGTGCTGAATCATCCAATTCTGTGGTGGATACTGAGGCTTGAGCATGCTGGTGGGGAGATGATCATTTCTACCTTTATTTGCGTGGTTCTGAATTTGTGGTCTGTGTGAATTCCAAACCGTTGATTGATATCTTCACCATGAAGAAAGCAGGAAGATCTACTCCAAGGATAGCAAAATGGCAGTACAGGTTACAAGAGTATTTCTATCAAGTGAAATACATTCTTGGTGTAAGGAATATCATGCAGATTGTCTATCCCGTTTGCCGATAAGAGATGAGGCCATGTGAAAATGTGGAAGTAGAAGATAAGGAGATAGTGATTAATTAATTATCTAATGTGACCAAGAATACCATTTCTGAACATGAGTGAATATAGGCATTAGGAGACGATGTTGTTTTAAGTGAGGAAATGGTCTATGTCAAGAAGGGGTGGACAAGAGGCAAATTGTCAGACACTAATTTGAATGCGTACAGGCATGGGGGGCCTGGGGTTCTCAATCTTGAAAGGTGCACTTCGAAGAGCAGAAGCCTTGATTGTACCTGAGTCTCTAAGGGTGAAAGTGGCAGACTTGGTGCAAGAAGGCCACGTTTGTATGCTTGTGATGAAAAGGAAAGTGAGGGATACATACTGGTGGCCTGGCATGGATTAGGAGGTGGAGAGATTTGTAAGGCACTGTGCATATTTTGTTGCCAGTGACAAGGTTCAGGTGACTGCGCCAAGATCTATAAATGATGTGGTTGTTTCAGAAAAAGTTTGGTCTAAACTGGCTGGTGATATTATTGGACCAGTGAATGTCAAGGATAGTCGAGAGAAATATGGAATAGTGGTCATGGATTATTACTGGTGTTGGAAGGAGGTAGAGTTTGTAAGTAGCATTTCATCATCCTCGGTTAGAAGTGTGTTGGAAAATATGTTCTTGAGAGATAGGGTCTCTGATGAAGTTGTATCCGATAATGGTCTACAGTTTGTGTCACATGAGTTTAATGAGTTCATGAATGAATTTGGAATCAAGCACGTCACTACTTCACTATGTAACCCTAGAAGCAATGGCCTCATGGAGAGATTCAATCATGTGATAAAGTAAAATCTACAATTGTTAGCTGCCAATGGGTTAAATTGGAAACAGGAGACTATGATTTGTTTGTGGGCTGTACAAACCAAGCATAATGCAGATACTTAGGGGCATATTTATGACTTTTGTGGCACAGGGCAGCAAAGCAAGTCTCCATGCTGCACTGCCCTGGGTCACAGGGAAAGGGAAGGAATGCGCCATATTTATCCAATAGGCTGCATCCCTGTCCTTTACCCTTGCGCTGGTGCCCTTTTTGGCAACCTAGCACCAATACAGGCACCCTTGCACCATGGTTTAAAGGTGCCTGTATTATAGGCAGGATTGTTTTTATGCAGGAAGGGGTACCTTCCTGTACAAACACAACCCTGAGAGGCGTTTTCCTCTTTCTATGTGGGCTGCAAAATGCAGCCCACATAGAAAGAAGAACAAACAAGGAGAAATAGAGATATTTCCCCTTGTTCGCATTTCCTGGGAAGGCGTAAGAATTTGGATCATTCCCAAGTTTGCAAGTTCTTGCAAATCTGGAAATGCGTCAAAATCCATGGGAGTTGCGTGGGAACACCCACCACAATGCCCATGGAATGCCTACCCAGGGCAGAGTAGCGCACCGGAGCAATTTGCGCTGCGTTGCCCTACTCAAGATTTATGAGGCCACTCAGAGCCACGCAAAGTGGCTTTGCATGGCTTCATAAATCTGACTTAGATGTTTGCACCATGCATGTACCACTTTGCATGGAGCAAACTCGACGCAAGCCTCCCATAAATATGCCCTTAAGGTGTCAACTTTTGTATAGTTGAGAGGAAGGGTGCCGGGTTCCAAACTGAATAGAGTGTGGATGGGCAAGGAGGTTCCATTGGAAGATAATTTGAAGGATGTTGGACAGAGAAAGAGAGGGGCACAAGAGAAATACATCAAGGTGAATTCACAAGAGTTGATGGTGAAAGAAGGTGACATGGTAAGAGCCAAGAGACGGTTGAGTGGAAGGGGCAAAAGTTGTTTTTCCAGTTCTGTAAGAGTAAAGAGAGTGGGAAGACACGTTGTGACATTAGAAGTTGGTAAGTGCTGGTATAAAGACAGAGTGCCGATTCTGCACTGTCGGGAATCTGGAAGGAATATGGAATCAAGATCAAGTAAAGTTAGTATCCGAGAGATTAGGGAGAAATCATCCAGAACTAGAAAGGTTCCAATCAAATTCGAGAACTGTGATATGAAAGGGTAGGATTGAAAGTTGTGACTTTTGATAGTATTGTATTCATTTTTGTGCTCATGATTAGCTCAGAGAATTATTTCCTTTTTGTAAATTGTTATAAATGACAGTATAAAGGGAAGATGTGTTGGGATCTAGTTTAGAATAGTGTGGGTGGTTGGGTGGAGTTGTACAATGTGGGGGGAATAGGATGTAGGTAGAATGAATGTGTGTGTTTGAAGAGGGATCAGGCAGATTCTGTGAGCCTCATCCCTGCCAGTCTGCATACGAAGAGACACAGAAATATATACTTAATAATCCAGTGTTAGCTTGCGGACTTATTTTTTTAGTCATCCCGTCACAGTGTTTGCCTCTCACACCTGCACGGCGCCAGGATACCCTCACGGTTGATAGTGCACTGTACAAATGCATATAGCATAAAAGAATATAAAGCAAGCTAATATAACATAACATAACCTAACAAAGCTAAACTGCTTGTAAGAAATTGGGTTAGTGGTTCAGGGGGTAAAACACTTCTGAAGCAGCAACTACACTTCTTGTCAGGGTGAAGTCACAGGCAAACCTCAAATTTACCTGTGTTCAGCACTCTGGTAGCTTGGCTCAGAGCAATCGGGGTTAACCTAAAGGCAATGAGTAAATTATTTGTGCAGCACTTCAACCAGTAACACAGAGTAAACACACCACAAAAGGAGCCCACACTAAATGTAGAAAAATAGATTAATCTTTACTAAATAAAACAAGACCAAAATTCCAATCAGTAGAACCAGAGATATGCAGGTGTAAGGATTTCAATAAAAATAGCGCTATAAAGCACAAAGTGCCAACTGTGGATATCTGGTTGTGTCAGACCTGGACAAAGTCACAAGTTGAGGCCAACCATGATGGAGCATGGGCAGGATACAAGGACCCAGTCAAGCCTGCTGAATGAGATCACCCTGAATCGGGGCTCTGGAGCGTTGCGAGGTCCTGCGAAGAAGATGCATTGCGGAGCCAAGGAGATGCATCCATTCCAAGGAGCTGCGAAGCTGTGATCTGAGGTCCTTTCTTTGTGGTTGAGGATCCTGCTGGTTGATGGGGGCTTGCAATGTGAAGTCCGGCATCGAGAATGCATTGGTTCAGAGGAACAGTGAGACTGCGATGCAAGAACCTGTGTCGTCGTCGACGCTGCCATCGATGAGAGATTTACAATGTGAGTGTCTGTGTCCAGAAAGCTCAGCACAGGCAGCAGTTCTGATGCGGGCTGGGAGGTCGGTGCAGAGTCCTTGTGCTGAGGGAACCATTGCAGCAGAGGCAATGCACTAGTTGTGCTCAGGATTGCGTTCTTCCAGACTTCTGGATTTGGTTGATGAGGGCTAGCATCTAGCTAACCACTTCCTGAAGGGCTGTCTTGGGAGCTTGTTCCCACCCCTCCTTCACCAAACTGGGAGGTCCCCTTGCATGTTAGCCAAAAAGGAGTTAAAAAGGGCTAAACCCTACTCCTTACTGTGGTACTTCCCTGTATGCAAAGAGTAAGTAGGGCAAGAAGGCGTCCCACATCTGCCTCATGGCTCGGTAGGCCCATAATCATGCCTTTAAGGGTCTTGTTGAACCTCTCAACAAGCCCATTAGTCTGGGAATGATAAGGTGTGGGGAACTTGTAGACTGCCCCACATTCCTTCCACACGTCCGCAGATATGAAGTTGGTGCCCCTGTCTGGCACCACTTCCTTGAGGAAACTGACTTGGGTAGAAATCCCATCAAGGCCCTGGCGACTGCAGGAGCAGGTATGATCCTCAGAGGGATCCTCCAGGAACCGTGTGGCATAGTCCACAAAAATCAGGATAAACCTGTTGCACAAGGCAGTTTTGGTGTCGAAGGGCCCAACAATGTCGATGTCCACTCTCTCAAAGGGAGTGTTAACAATCGGCATGGGAGTCAGGGAAGCTTTGAGATCTTCCTTGACTTCCCACTTGCTTGGCATGTGAGACAAGTCCTACAGAAAGTATCTGAGGCTCTCCTCATCTGGGACCAATAAAAGTGGGTTACAAGCCTGTCAAAGGTCTTGTCCTGCCCCAGATGTCATGACAAAGGTATCTCATGAGCCAGACCCAGTAGGAAGGCCCTGTAACATTGGGGGACCACCAGCACATGTGCTGCTCCATGCACAAGCATCTTAGGATCACTGTAAAGGAGATTGTTCTCCCACTAGTTCAGATGATCTCCAGAGGTGTCACTAGCTGCCTGGGCTTTGGCCTGCTCATGCAGCCCCTCAAGAGTTGAGCACTCTCTCTGCAACTTACAGAACTCCTCTCTGATGGGCTCACCCTCAACTTGCCAGCCAGCAAGCTTAGGCTTGAACTCCACTTCCTTCCAGGCAGTGTGCTCCAAGTCATTCCCTAGTAAACAATCCAAGTGCATGGCAGGGCTACAGATACCTTAAGAGAACGTGAGACGACCCACTCAAAGGGAACTAGAGTCACCATCTCACACTTGTCTGCTATTACAATCTGGTGAAATGTATAGGGTATCGCCTGTTCTGATGACACCAGATGAAGTCTGACAGTAGTCATACTGGCTCCTGTGTCTTTCAGAGCCTCTGCCCATTGATGGCGACCCACTGCCTATACTTGGCAGTATTGGCAGGCATGTGGGCCTTAGGTACCTTCTCTACATCATCCAGGGATGCTATGATAACCTCAGTTGCCCCCCTACACTGACTGGGACCATCTCCCCCACAAGCGCTACACTGGCCTACCCCTGGGACTGCCCTCCACTGGGGGATGTGAACTCTATACGCACTTAGCATCTCCCTTGACGTACCCATAATGGTAGCACTTGCAGCACTTAGGGACAAACTTGCAAGTATTTTTGTCCACAAAACCTTTCTTTCGGTGGCCAGATTGGAATTGGGACCCTTTCCCTTCGATACTGTTTTGGGGGGAAACAGCGTTTACAACGCTTTCATTACATCGCGTTACCTTTACAACGCGGCCGTTACAACGACCGCGTTGTTAGAACGCGATACCTTTACATCGCAAGTCATTAGAGCAACTTGCTGTAGGGGGCGCTCTAACCTAAGGAATAGTATAATTTACTATTCCAACACCTTCCCTACTGTTGCGCAGGCTGGAGTTGGAATAGTAAATTATACTATTCCTAAATCCAACGCACCCCCTACAGCAATTCGATCTAATGACTTGCGATAGAAAGGTATCGGGTTCTAACAACGTGGTCCTTGTAACGACCGCGTTGTAAAAGAACGTGATGTAATAGCATGCGTCGTAACATTCTATATTCTTTTGGGGCCTTGTGAGAACTCCTTTTTGTTGTTATCTCCCCCCTCCCTCTTCTGGTGGGAACCCTGACCACCCTGTTGGGAGTCCCCCCCGATGCCTTCTTGGACACCTGGGTAGTAACCCAGATGCCTGACTTCTCAGCAAGCTTTCCCGGATCAGTCAGATTGCAGTCAGGTGCAGCTCTATAGAACAAATATTGAACATGTGCTCCCTCCGAATTTTGTTATACAGCCCATCATAATTGTTAGAAATTGAGTTGTTGGTTGGCTGGGGAATGAGCCCTGGTCAAGCAACAACCATAATCCTAGTCACGGTTAGAGGCAGACAAACCGTAATTTAACCTGTGCTCACCCTCTTGTAGCTTGGAACAGAGCACTCAAGCTTACCTTAGAGGCAATGTGTAAATCATTTGTGCAACACTTCAAGCAGTAAAACAGTGAATACACCACACAAAAAGATACCACACCAGGTTTAGAAAAATAGAGTAGACTTTAATAAATAGAACAAGATCAAAAAGCCAAAAATCCAATTAGTAGAACTGGAGATATTGAATTTCAATGATTTTAAATAAAATAGGGCCAATAAGCAAAGGTGGCCTATTGAGGATATCTGGCCGTGCTGGCCAGTTACGAGGACCCAGTTAGGCCTGCAGAACAAAGCACCTTAAAATCTGGTTTATGGATCATTGCATGGATTCATGTTGAAGATGCGTCGCGCCAGCAGAGGGAATGCGTTGGTTCCGAGTTGGGACAAGGCTGTGGTGCAAGGTCCTGATGTGTTGACATTGAGGATTTTGTCGATGGGGCTTTCAATTCGAAGTCCAGTGTCGAGGATGCGAGGCACAGCCGAGGCAGTACTTCGGTTCCGATGAGAAGTGAAGCTGCAGTACGGAGCTCTGGCATCATCATCGAGGCTGCCATTGACAGGGGATGCAAAGAGCTTGCGCCTGTGAAGCGTCATGCAATGGCGGTTCTGAAGGTGGTGTTAGTCACAAGGGTAGTTGTTTCTAAATAAGGTCACTCTGCAACAGAACCGGAGCTTGAGAATGTGTTTGAATATTTATTTGTAATGTGTTATTTGCTTTTTGCACTGTCTATGTGATTTGTCCATTTTTTGTAAAAATCGGGTTGTCCCTGTGTATTGAAAAATTTGTATGAACATTTTGATAAAATATCTGTTCTAAATTGATGAACGATATATTTATTATAAAATAAAATAAAAAATTTAAAGTTACTGTGAATAAATATTGATATGATCATCACAATTCAAGTGTGTGATCATGGTGTACGAATGAACATATGAATTGATATCAGTACTGGCATTTGAGGTGTTGTTAGACGTTACAGAGGGCCTAGCCTTACTGATTAAGGGCCCAACCCTATATAGTTTTGCAACTTATTAAAAGTGGCATTTTCAGAATTGCAAATTCAAATCTGACTTCACCATAAATTTGGATTTTAAATTGTGATTCCAGAGATACCAGACTTGAAAAGTTTATCTCTTCCCAATTGGGCATTACACTCAATTTAATAAGGTTATCCCAGTGTTATCCTATGGGAGGGATAGGCCTTGCAGTAGTGAAAAAACGAATTGGAGAGTTTGAGAGTTTTTCTCTACCAGGACAACTGAAACTTAAAAGTTCATATCCTGCCTTTTAAATACATTGCACCCTGCCCTCTGGGTTGTCCAGCACCTACCTTAGAGCTGACTCATATACATAAAAAGGGAAAGTTTGGGCCTGGCAAAAGGTTTATTTTGCCAGGTCGAATTACAGTTTAAAGTGCACACACAGACTCTGCAATGGCTGGCATGAGACATGGTTAGAAGCCTACTTAATTAGTTGGCACAAGCAGTGCTGCAGGCCCACTAGTAGCATTTAATTTACAGGAACTGGGCACATGTAGTGCCACTTTACTAGGGTCCTATAAGTAAATTAAATATGCCAATTGGGTATAAGCCAATGTTACCATGTTTAGAGGAGACAGAACATGCACTTTATCATTGTTAGCAATGCTAAAGTGCTCAGATTCCCAAGGCCAACCAAAATGAATTCAGCAAAAAGTAGGTGGAGCGGAGTAACAGGTTTGGGGGGCCCTGCAGAAAGTTAGTATTTTAAATTGTGATTCCAGAGACACCAAACATGAAATGGTTACCGGTTCCCATTTGAAAATGGCACATATAAAATGTAATAAGGTAATGCCATTGCTCCGGGAGGGGTAGGCCTTGCAGTAGCTAAAAATGAATTTAGGAGTTCTTCACTACCAGAATATGTAACACTTATAAGTACATGTCCAACTTTTTAAATACACTGCACCCTACCCTCTGGGCTGTCCAGTGTCTACCATAGGGGTGACTTATATGTATTAAAATGGAAGGTCTGAACCTGCCAAAAGGTTTATTCTGCCAGGTCAAAATGGCAGTTTAAAACTGCACTCAGGCTTTGCAATGGCAGGCCTGAGACATGTTTAAAGGGTGACTGAAGTGGGGGGCACAACTAGTGCTGTAGGCCCACTAGTTATCTCGTACAAAATATCACTTGAAGAATTATTTACAAACCGATTATTTCCACAGTTTATCACGGTCACACATGTCATCCGGAAGCTTTATCACACAACTTATAATTACCCTCCCAGATGTATTGGTTTAAAAATTCCAGTGTTTTACTTCATTTATATTACATTCATTTCATTTATACTATACACATCATTTGTATAAATTACATTATATAGACAAACAGTAAATACATATAATCAATTAATAACAACACTGGCACCACCAGAAAATCCCTCGAGTTCTCTAATCTCTATCATGATGGAAGTGCAGTCACTCCTTTTAAACAAAACAGTGAAAAAATCATGTTTAGTCCCAATGAATCAATCCTTCAAATATTTGCAAAAATGGGACATAACAAAAACTAATTTCTAATGCTTAGAGTTTAAAAGGATGTGGTGTCAACGTATCGGTCTTCAATGGCCCAATGGGTCTGTAAGACCATCCTCAGGATTTAGCGTTGTAGAAAAATAAGTCCTGTAGATACTTGCTTCATTCTCAGTTGACTTCACACTAGATGCCAACAAATGTGTATATTGCATGCCGAATCCAAAATAATTGGGGTCGTATTCTTTTTAGTCCATGGCATAGCGTCCGAATAACTTGTGCACTGCAGTCCAAGCAGGATACTATAAATAATATACATTAAATGAATGTAATATAAATGAAGTAAAACACTAGAATTTTTTAATGAATACGTCTGGGACTGTAATCATAAATTGTGTGATTAATCTTCCGGATCACATGTGTGACCATGATAGACTGTGGAAATAATCGGTTTGTAAATAATTCCTCAAGGGATATTTTGCACGAGATAACTATTATACACAGTTCCTTGGGGAAAATTGGGTTGCCCTATTGTGTTAATAGCAGGCCCACTAATAGCGTTTAATTTATGGGTCCTGAATACATGTAGTATCACTTACCTAGGGACTTACAAATAAACTGAATATGCAAATTGGGGTTAAGACAATGTTTCCATGTTTTAAGGGGAGCACATTCCCTTTAGCACTGGTTAGCTATGGTATATGATGCAGAGTCCTGAGATCAGAAAAAACGGAGGAGGAAGGAAAAAAGATTGGGGAAGACAACCCTAAGTCTGACATGTCTAGCATCAGGGGTCAGCCTAAATTTAGCAACAGGATGGTTTTCTTGGGGGCATACTTGGTCTGATCATTTACCGCTAGTGTGAGTAGGGTATCCCTCTCCACTATAGGCATTTTCTTCCACAAACCACCCCCCAGTGATCCTTTGGGATCTTGTGCACCCTCAAGGCCACCTTGTATGCAGCAAGCCAATTTTCAATATCATACCCCACCAAATAGTTTTGTACCAGGTCTTTGGGAATGTGGACCTTCTTGTCACTTTCAGACCCTACAGGGAAGCTACCACCACAGCTGCTGGATTCTGAGCTTTGTCTTGCTTTAATCTCCAGTTCTTTCAGGCTCCTGTTATACCCCAGCAGCAGTTTCTTCTCTTTTCCTCTGCCTCTAGTCTCATTTTGGCCAACTGCAGCTTGAGCTCCCTTTCTGACTTCCTGTCCTTTAGCTCCTCTAGGTACAGTCCTTTTGAAGACAGACTACTTACTGCCCTCATGATGGGTTCTCTGTCAGTGGGTAGAGGTCCTCCCTTGTCGTGTAGCTCCAATAGTACCCCAGCAGGACCTGCGCGTTTGGATCACATATACTGCGGGCTTGGTGGCAGACTGACTCTGTGCACCCCCACCGTATATGTTAGCCTAGTTTTGCATTAGCTAGCTCGCAGTGCCACTAGTGTCTCCTCTTATCGGGGAGAGATTAGTTTCTGGCAACCTTAGATCATACCAACCCTGATTCCCTCAGAGTCGTGGAAACAATGTACTACCTTTCGCTCAGTCACTCGTTCTCACCTATTCGGTTTGTCTCAGAGTTACACAGAATAAACAGTCGGGCGTTTCAATAAGTATTTATTGAACAGTTGTTATTCTAGTGTAAAATATATGTGCTGCGGTAACCAGCAGACAATAGCAGAGATATATTATCAGCAGTACGACAAAAGCAAAGGGATAGAACAGTTCTACCATATTGCGATAATCATGAGTACATACATGAATATAAAAGCATTATGCAAGTGCGCATACTCCTACGGTGCCTAACTAGATATACATGAGTGTACCTAGCATATGTGTAGGTCTAAAAGCTAAGAGCCAAGAATCCTCCTAGGATTTTGCCGAACCCCCATACCTGAATAGAGAGTGTGTGGGACCCCGTCCTGGTCTCGAGTTGGACACCCCGTCAGGGCTGTGTCAGACCACTGTCAGCTGGAGCGACTGCATGCAGGAGCCTCAGCGTCTCTGGTCAGTGTGTCAGCATGGAAGTCTCGGTTCCCTCTGTCTTACCGGGGCAAGATGTGGTATATTTATACCCTAAAGAGTCTCGGTCCTCAGTATGGTTTGTATTGGACATGAGGAAGACGTCAGGGGTGAACTTTGTACATACATATTATGCCAGTGGTGTATTCTTAGAGAGCCATGCATAATTAATGAGTACAGTGTGGGCCTGTGTTTGGAAAAACCCTTGCTGTATTCAAAACCACAGGATAGATAACGTTCAGCCCTCAGAGCTCGTTGTGTACTAGCTGGGACCAATGTAGGTGAAAGATCATGCCTATATAAGGAATCATACTATAATAGGACATGTACAGTTGTGACCATAATTGGGCATATGCGGCCATGACCATAATTGGGCAAGTACGAATATGACCATCTTAGTGAAAATATGAATACGTCCATTTTAGGGCATGTATGAACGGGTCTACATTAGGGCCTCTATGCGGAATATAACACCCTCCTCTGGGAGCTCCTGCTCAGGGCAAACAGTCAGGTCATCCTTCACTCCTAAATTATCTCACCCCTTATCAGGATCCTTCACATTAGGATCCTCATCCTCTGATTTCTCAGGCTGGGATTGCATCCTAGTGACTTCCTTATAGGCACAGAAGGATATTTGAAGGTCCAGCTTTGTGGCCTTCTTTCCTGCATGTGGCCCTTTTCCTTGCAGAGTTTCTGCAGCTCGGCCCTGCTGAGGTTATCCTCATTGAGCTTTTTCACTTCCATAGTATGAGAAAAAGTGGTTGAGAACTTACATTTAGAATAAAGGCAAAACAGCCAATTAGAAAACTAGGGAGAGTTGAGAAAAAAAACGAAATGGTCTCAAATTATTTATATGGGATAGTAGTGTAACACAAAAGTTGTATGGCACAGCACAAACACAAGTCCAAATCCTCACTGTTGGTCACCACTGTAAACAATTGGGTTACTGGTCGGGGGTGGTGGAACCTTTCTCAAGCAAGCAACCACAATTCTTGTCAGGGTGAAGTCACAAGCAAACCTCAAATTAACCTGTGCTCAACCCTCAGGTAGATTGGCACAGAGCAGTCAGGTTTAACTTAGAGACAATGTGTAAAGTATTTGTGTAATACTTCAAACAGTAACATAGTGAATACACACCACAAAAGGATCCCATACCAGATGTTGGACAATAGGTTAATCTTTAATAAATAAAACAAGACCAAAATAACAAAAGTCCTATCAGTAGAACCTGAGATATGCAGGTGTAAAGATTTCAGTAAAAATAGCACCAAAAAGCACAAAACGCTAAATGTGGATATCTTGTTGTGCCAGACCGGGACAAAGTCACAAGTTCAGGAGGACCCCGTTAGAGCATGGGATGGCTACAGAGACCAAGATAGGCCCGCTAAACAGAGTACATTGAATCATGGTTAGGGAGCCTTGCGAGGTTCGGCGTTGAGAATGAGTCACACAACTGAGAGGATGTGTCAGTTCCGAGGAGCTGTGAAGCTGCGATGTGAGGTCCTGCATCGTGTTCAAGGATCCTGTCATCAAGGGCTTGAACGTGAAGTCTGGCATTGAGGTTGCATCCGCAGTCAAGGCGATGCATTGGTTCCGAGGGGCTCTAAAACTGAAATGCGAAAACCTGCAACTTCGCTGAGGATGCTGTTGATGAGAGATTTGCAATGTGAGGGTCTGTGTCGGGAAAGCTTTGCACAGATGGTGGTTCCGGTGCAGGCTGTGAGGTCAATGCAGATACCTTGTGCTGAGAGAACCCTCGCAACAGAGGCAATGTGTCGGTTTGCTCAGGATTGCACTGCACAGCAGAGTAGATGCCTCAGCTCTGCTAGGTCCCAGATGGGCTCTAGACTACATTGGATATGCATCACTTTGTGTGGAGGCAGGACACAGCCTATTCAAGTGTACAAGTGTATATAGCACTGTGCACAGCTTCTCCCTCTCATCCTGCCACTGATGGCCCATTCAGGCACACCTATGATCGCTATTGTGTGTGGCTGTCTAGGAGGAATACACAAAGTCCAACTGTCAGCTACACCCAGTCATGTGACCCAGGGACAGGCTACAGACAATGCAGGTTTTTGGCTCCGAGGACGGAGGTAACCCCATGACAGTGAGGCCTCCGCTGTAGGAAGCTTGCTCTGTATATACTATACCCAAGTAAGGTATAGTGTGCACAGAGTCCAGTTGATCCCCAGAGGGCTTGCTGTAGGGGTAACTTACCTATGCATCTTGCAGTGCTGGTAGGCCTGGCACACAGGGAGGTGTGCCAGGTCGACTATTCAGTTTTATCTGCACCAAAACATGAAGATGGCAGTGGCAGTATGCTTGCGTTTGCTGAGGAGTCTTTTAGGGTGGCACAATACATGCTACAGCCCTTAGAGACCCTCTCTGGTCACAAGGCCCTTGGTACCACTGGCAGTTTTTACAAGAGACTTATATGTGAGCCAGAGGTGCGCCAATTGTGGAAACAAAGGTACAGTTTTGGGAAAGAAAACAGAAACTTGGAACCTGGTTAGCAGGACCCCAGTGCACACTCAGCCAAAGATGCATCAGAGTCAGGCAAAAAGTGGGGATTAACCATGCCAAAAGGGGAACCTTCCTACATCCGCCATGAGTGTGGAGGCCATTTCTGAATCAGGCCCTACATTTCTGAAACAGGAAACTGTCAAGTTCCAAAAAGTGGGTTTGTCAAAATTGTAATTTGTGAGAAAGTCATGCGTTTTGCCCTGATCACCTCAATTTTTTGACTGATATGGGTGGTAACTGACTGACTCTGCCCTGGGCTCTGCTAATCAGGCCCATGGCCAGTGATCTGATTAAAAGGGTATAAGGTAATTAGATGTAATTACAATGGGCCCTGACAACCTACCTGTAAGTCCCTAGTATATGGTAGGGCATTTATGTTTAGTGGCCCAGCAGCTTTGAGACACTTAAGAGTGCACTGCTTTGCTGCCTGCTGTCATTTTAAAAGTCAGCTCTACTTTGCAGACTGCTTTTAAACTAAAATTATATGCAAATTCAACATTACATTTAAAGGTACTTCCAAAGTATTAAACTACCTTGTTTTTACATGTAAGTCCACCCTAAGGTCTACCCTAGGTGCCCCAGTGTAGGATCCAGGGAAAAATAGGCAGGAAAATATGTTTTTTATGCCCTGGTGAGAGAAAAACTACCACTTTTGTTTCTTCCTCCATTATAGCACTTCAGCTCTTTAGGCTAACATGGGGATAATGTAATACAGTGTAACTATTGAAAGGAGTTAGCTAAAATAATATTTCAAGGGCTTAAAAGATTGGTCATGATAAATCCAATATTTTGCCACTGTCAAATGTATCATAACTAATACAGTAAGAAGTTATAGAACTTTCTTTTCTGTTAGCCAAAATCCAGCATTCTAGCAGCCTCTCCTGATTGGCTAGCCCTTTACAGGCTTAGCCAAACTGCTTTTATGAGGTGGAAAGTGGCCTGCAGAGAGACAAAGGTTATCTGGTGAGGGGGAGCTCTGCAATTACAGAGAATGGGCCAGGAATGGGGCTGTTTAAGTCAAACTGGGTTTCAAAGAGAGCAGGACAGTAAGGAATGCCAGCCAGGCCCACCCCCTCTTTCTGTACCCGCCAGCTAGATGGGTGTCCCAGGGATGGAATTTACAGGAGGTCTGGAAAGGGAGTATTAAGGGAAATGAGCCACACCATTAGGTTGGCTAGGCCAGCTCTTACTCCCAAGGAGAGAACTTCTCCATGTTGAAATTTAAAGTGCAGTGCTTTGTGGGACAAGAAAATGCCACACTTTGGAAGAAGCTGTCATGCTTTTGGATGGCACCCTGTACCCCATTGGCCAGGGGTTACCCCCTACTTGTCACCCCAGAACATTGGATAAATATGTGAGAGCTGCTTAACAACTCAGATCTGCTGCCTCAAACTACAAGGAGAAGAGGGACTGCCCTGCTGGAACTGTGGTCTGCACACCAAAGGACTGCACTCTGAAGGACTGCTCCTGCTGCACACTTGGAACTACAGCCTGAGGACTTTGCCTTGCTTCAAAAAGGATTGGACTCCCTGAAAGCAACAGGTTAACCGAGCTCACCTGCACCATCTCTCCCCAAAAGCCCCCAACCTGGAGTGTGTACAGTGGACTTTCAAGGATTTGGCCAAGTGCATTTTGGGAACTGTAGTCCCAACATCCGAGGAGCAACTCAGAGACTCTGGAACCTTGGATTTGTGTTGTGGACACTTTGAACCCTCAAGAGGAACTTCAAGATGAAGTTCCAGAAGTATTGAGCAACTTTTGGAAAAAGCTCCATATGGTGACCTACCTGACTTCGAGAATCAAGCTGACTACCTTGCACCGGGACCCGGCCTGGATTTCAGAATCGTCCTGCTGAAAGCTCCAGAACTCAAGACTTCCCGGAGTTGACCGGGGGCTCCAGCTGAACCAAGCCCACGAACAGTGGCGGTGCGTCCATTAGGGCGCTGGGGCGTTGACCCACAAGCCGCGCCCGCAGCTCCCTCGGTGGCTCTGTCTGAACTGACAATGCATGTCAGTCAGCATGACGCCGGACCGCCCACCCCCTTCAGAGTCTGAAGGGGGTGGGCGGTCCGGCATCATGATGACTGACATGCATTGTCAGACCAGGGGGTGGCGCGGAGCGCACAACAGGCAGCAGCACAAGTGCGCATGTTGGGTTTAGGTCGGAGAATTTTTCCGACCAGCCCAGTCATGCGCACTAGTGTTTGCTCTGGCTGGCGGCTGCGCATTAGGAGAGCAAGGGTTGATCAACGCCGCAACCCTCGGTCTCCTAATGGGCGGCAGGGCGGCGAGTATCCCTGCTAAGCCAATCCTGGCGCTGCTGGAGCAGTGTCAGTATTGGCTGAGAGGGCTTGCCAGTGACGCGGCTGTTCCTGTTCAGAAGTTGAAGAGCGCCAACGCGGGACCCTGGCCCAGGATCAGAGGCGGCGCGGACAGGTACGTTTTCTTTTTATTTATAAACTGCCCCGGCCCCCACCCCCGCGCGACCCCCCCGCGAGTATTGCGAGCCGCGACTGTTGTTATGCCAATTTTATCGTGTTATCAACAATTATTCTGTTTCCTGAATATAAATTACGCTGCAATTAATATATTTCCACAGGTCCATAAATGCAAATTCACACTTTGATGCCCATGGGGTTTTTGTGTTATAGGAGGCCACAGATAGTACATACACAAAAGCCGTGTAATACAATACGGTACGTATCTGCAGCTATTTAAATAAAACTATTTATGGAAACCTTGCCCATATTTTCGATTTCCTAGTTTCCAATCTACACGGCCACTGGCTTGGCTTAGTCATGGCTGACTGTTTCGAGAATCAGTCAAAATAGATGCGTACTGTCCCGAGGACTGACCAAGCTAGAACCCCAACCCCCAGCTGAGGCTTAAAAAGTATACTAAGCTATCAGATAAATAGGTGAGGCTGCAGGGGCGGAAAAGGGAGAAGCAAAGTAGATGTAATTAGAAAGGAGACAAAAGAAGAGAGGGGACGACACAGGGAGAAGGAAAGGTAGAGAGGACCAGCGGAGAGAGGCAGACGGAGGGGGAGGAAGAGCTTGAAGAAAGTGAGAGGAAACGATGGGTTGAGAAGGGCAGCAAAAGAGACTGGGAAAAGCTGAGAGGAGGGCGAAGGAGAGAAACTGAAAATGAGAGAATGTACGAAGAAAATAAGAGGTGGAAGGGGAATCACTGACAGAATATCGACGTCAAAAATATCGACGTCAAAAATATCGGAGCCGAAATATTGATGTCAAGAATATCGAAGTCCTATCTACATTATGGTAAGTACAAAAATATCGAGAAAAAAATATTGTTGTCAAAAATATTATTGTTAAAAATATCGGGTTTTTAATGTTAAAAAATAATGTAAAATAAAGTAAATGATACATATATTTAAAATAAACATAGTTAAAAATGTTTAAAATTATAAGTAATACATATAATGTAAAAAAAATTAAACATATACATATAAAATATAATATATATACTTACTTAATAATATTTACAGTTAATTATTGTAATAACTTATAAATTGTTAAAAAACATTTTATAAATTATAAATACATACATACACATACAACAATAATATAAACAAAAATATAAAAAATATATATAACAAATTAAAAAAAAATGTTAAATAAATTATACACTACATTAACTAAAACAGTAAATATTGGATAGCGTAGGGGTAAAATTACTATTCCCACTCCAGAGAGTGCAAAAATAGGGAAAGTGTTGGATAGCGTAGGGATAAAAATTACTATTCCAACTCCAGAGAGTGCAACAGTAGGGAAAGTGTTGGATAGCGTAGAGGTTAAAATTACTATTCCAACTCCAGAGAGTGCAACAGTAGGGAAAGTGTTGGATAGCGTAGGGGTTAAAATTACTATTCCAACTCCAGAGAGTGCAACAGTAGGGAAAGTGTTGGATAGCGTAGAGGTAAAAATTACTATTCCAACTCCAGAGAGTGCAACAGTAGGGAATGTGTTGGATAGCGTAGAGGTTAAAATTACTATTCCAACTCTAGAGAGTGCAACAGTAGGGAAAGTGCTGGATAGTGTAGATGTTAAAATTACTATTCCAACTCCAGAGAGTGCAACAGGAGGGAAAGTGTTGGATAGCGTAGAGGTAAAAATAACTTACTAATAATTAAAATATTTTTTTAACATAAATAATAATTTAATTATTAAATAACAATAAATTAATTAACAATACCAATAAATAAGTACTTAAAAATAATTACCAATTAATAATTAATTAACAATTAAATAGATGATAAATACAATTAAATAATAATTATGAACAATTAATTACCAAATAAAATATTTTCAATACCAAAAAACAATAATAATTAAAAAAACAATTAGCAATTAATAATTAATTAACAATAAAGTATTGATAAATTCCAATAAATAATTATTAATGACAATTAATGACCAATTATTAATTAATGAACACATTAATTTCCAAAACATAAAAATATCTATTATTAAAAAGTTATTACCAATTAATAATTAATTAACAATACATTAATTATCATTACTCAACAATAAAATAAATAATCATTTAATTACAATTAAATTACTTCCCGCCCTATAAAATCACAACACACTTCAATAATAAATTAATACACTTAATATAATTACCAAATAATCAATTAATACAAATTAATTACCAATTAATAAAAATTAATTACCAATTAATAATTATTTAACATAAAATTAATTATCAATACCAATAAATAAAAATAAATAATTACTTAATTACAATTAAATTACTTCCCACCCTATTGCCCTATAAACTCACAACACACTTCAATAATAAATTAATACACTTAATATAATTACCAATTAATCAATTAATAACAATTAATTACCAATTAATAATTAATTAACATCAAATTATTTATCAATACCAATAAATAAAAATAAATAATTACTTAATTACAATTAAATTATTTCCCACCCTATTCCCCTATAAACCCACAACCCACTACGGTACTAAAACACATAATTTACTTTAAAAAAATTACTAACTTCTAAAAATTTTATACATATATTCTAAAACTAGTACAATAATTAACAAAAAATATAAACACAAACATATAAAATACATAACACTAATATAAATATCGATATTAGTAACATCGATATTTTTGCTATCGATATTACTAACTTCGATATTAACAAAAACGATATTTCTTACCTTCAGGTCGATAGTCTGGTCGTCGATATTCTTGACTTCGATATTGTGTCTCTACGATATTTCAAACTCAATATTATTGTAGGTCGAAATTAAAAACTCGATATTTAGACTGTTTACCGTGGAAGGGAGGGGGCAGAGGAATAGATGGAAGAAAGAGAAAGAAAGGACAAGGAAAGAGAAGAAAGGCAGAGAGGGCAGCAAGGAGGAAAGATTAAAGAGGGGAGGAGAAAAAGTTGGGGAGTGGGAGAAGAAGAAAGGGAAAGTAAAGCTAGAGAGAGAGGGAGTACAGTGAGGAAACAGGAGGAGTGGAAAGTCGGACAGATGACCCAGCTATGTGGCCGCTATTCCTGGATGCTGCTGACATTCCGGACAGTCTGGAGATTAATAGCTAAAACCTGCAGGGCATGCACAGCCGGACAGTGTTGCAAGGGGACGTGAGGAACTGCTGCAGGTCAAGGCTGAGGTGCACCGGCAGAGCCGCAAGAGGGTCTGAGTATTGGAAGAGCAGGTTCGCTGTAGGTCGGGCTCGAGGCGAGTCATTAGAGCCTTGTTCGGACCCCTCATGCCAGAAATGCAAGATGGCTGCAGACTGGAGCTGAGGTGCATCAGCAGAGCTTCCCGAGGGCCTCAGTACTGCAACTACAATGGAACATGCAGGTCAAGATGTAGGCGCATCTTGTTGCCTCAGTATTGAAACCGTGGGGGTGGTGCAAGCCAGGATTGAGGTGCATTAGAAGAGTCGTGTTTTTGGTCTCAGGCAGGTACAGAGTGAGTGCTGTATGTGAGGAGTCCGATGCATGTGCAAAGCTGTGTGCGAGTTTCAGTACTGCAACAGCAGAGGGCGCAGTCGGGCGGGATTGAGGTGAGCAGCAGACCTTTCCTTTTGGCCACAGTACTGGGAGAGCAGATGCTACCTTTTGTTAATCACTGCACGCATCGCGTGCACACGCTGTCCTTCAACTGTTCACTAGACAAGCTGAAAACTCGAAATGCAGTGCTAGTTGGCAGAGAGCCACAGTGGCACTGATAGGCCTGCGACATTGGAACTAAAGTAATATCGTGTTCTACCTTCCATAGCCCATAGTATGTTTTCTTTTTCTTTTTTTTTTTAGTTCCAACTTCGAGTATTTAGATTGTGTTGTGTCCCATTGCCAGTGAGGGGGCCTCAGAGATTGGCAGTGAAGTGACTCCGTGTTCTGTTGAGAGTTGTTGCCATTGTTTCTGCCATTGCTTCTCACAGAGCTACGGGCGGAGTTATAGTCCGTGTTAGCATACCTTCCTTGTTCACGCTTGCTGGAGGTGTCTCATGGGCGAGGAGAATGCTTTCACTAAAACAAATGCAAATAAAAATAATTGATGCGTGCAATCATTGGGAAAATAAACTCCACGCATCCACCCTTAAAACAGATTGCATCCAGAGTTCACAGAGACGTGGGTGAGGCACTGAGTCTGTGTAATGGGTATCCAGAGGATTCGTTTGCTTTAAATATGCCACGGTGATGGTCAGTAATCCACGGATGCTGCTGCTTAATCAGAGTGTAAATAATCAGAACAAATCTTTTCTTCCGAGCTTTCTTTGAGAAAAAGAAATCATTTCAAAATCTGAGCAATCACACCATTGCTGTAAACAAACAGTTCACATGAAATTCCCTTATTGAAAACATGTACTTATACAATCATACACAACATGCTTTATTAACCTTCCTGCTATCTCAAATTTGCTTGAAAATGCACCATTTGCCCACTCTTTTTTCAAACTTTCTCGGGGGGAGAACCCCCCCGAACCCCTCGTAAGTGGTTCTGGCTCGCTCGCTACGCTCGCTCGCAACATTGTAGTATGGCTATTGTTTTACGCCTCACCACTTTCGAATTTCACCAGCCGCCACTGCCCACGAAGCTGTTGCGAATCCGGCCTGCTGGAGAGCCCCTCTTGACGTCGAGAGAAAATCCTCCAGAAACGTTTCCAAAGTGCAAGGGTACAATTATAACCGAGGCCTCCCGTTTAGTGTATCCGACCAGGGCGCCATCACGGTTGGCCTCAATCTTTGACTTTGTCCCGGTCGAGTGCGACTAGATGTTCCTAGTTGGATTTATATATAAAATTCAAATCTCCGGTTCCCTATATTGGATTTTTGTAGTTTTGGTGTCATTTTAATCATAAAAATATTTCCTATTTATATAAAGAGCATGCTGAAGCCAATCTACGGGGGGTCAATCAACCCGTGGCAATGTTATATGGAGGAAGCAGTGAAAAAGTTGGGTTTAGCAATTGAAAACTGGGGCCAAGGGATGATAAATTATCTGGCCATTAAAAACTCAATTAATAAATGTTAGAAATGGGATCTTTGGTTGGCTAAGGCTTGCGCCAAAGCCAGGCAGAGACCACCACTCTAGTCAGGGCAAGGGAGTTACACGCCAAAGATAACCCCTGCTCACCCCCTTGGTAGCTTGGCACGAGCAGTCAGGCTTATCCCGGAGGCAATGTGTAAAGCGTTTGCGCACGCACACAGCAACAACATACCAGGCACACCACAAGAAGGAACTCCACACAAGGTTATATATAAAAATAGCCTTTGTATTATCATAAAACACATCAGAATAGTACTCACATAATATACATCGTGCCACCTGGCACGGGGTCATATTTACAAGGGAATTATTTACACCTGACAGGGCCAACTGGTCCACGGTCAGCGCCAGCACAAAGCGAACTTAGTAAATGTAAAACAGATCCTAAACGTACAACCAGTAATCACTGGTAACCACTGTACTCAGCATCATCCTGTAACATAAACCCCATTATGCACAGTATCACATTTAGGCGCGGAATACATTCTGCGCCTACCTCATAAGCCTAAACGCATTAGACCATACCCTCACGCATTAGTCCTCACCAGCATACACGCAGTATGCAATAATCTCATTAGCCTAAACATCATTAGACACATAAATCATATTAGGGCCTGGCGCCCTATTAACCTCATAGTCCCCTGGCCAACTGGCCTTCTTGGAGGGCTCAAATGCCCTATGTCCACAATGTCAGGGCTGCTGCCTAGGCAGCGAAATCCACAGGCGCCACTGCGCAAAACTAAACGTAGCAGCTGCCCACTAATTGCTGGGCAGCTGGGAAACTCACTGGCACTCACTGTGCCTCTGGTCCCTCTCAGGGACTCTCTCTCAATTGTGCCCAGTTCGTGGCACTTTGCATAAAGGAGGGGGGCCCGGCACCTCTGTGCCCTCTGGACCCCCTGTAGCACTACAACATGTGCCACCATCGTTGGGGCGGCCCGCTCTCGGGCGGGCCTGCCCAGGCACCGACAATGTGCCTCGATATGCCCCCATAGACACGGGGCCCTCTGGGGCTCTCTTATTCATAGTAACAACTGCCCCCAAGTGCTGGAGCAGCCCGCTGCCAGACGGGGCCGCTCTGACTCTGTGCCTCTCATCGGCACTGACACCAAGAACCATCACGGAGCCCCACTCACCAGCTGCGGGCAGGACTCCTCCGGTCGTCGCTCTGGGTCTCCTCCCCTTGCAGGTGGGAGCGGCAGCACTTCTCTCGCAGCGCGGGGCTTCCCTTCGCTCCTGGGCCTCTGCCGCCTTTTTCTCTTCACCCGGGCCCCCTCCTGGGACCCGGGACTCTTTAGCGGTGCCCGTGGAGGCAGGGTAGGCTCCCGTCCTCCTTTCTTCGCTGGGGCTCCCAACAGCTCACGGAGCCCCGGTCGGGTCCGCAATTCCGGCACCTCTCTCCTCACCCGGGCCCCTCCTGGGACCCGGGACTTGCACATGGAGCCTGCGAGGCTCCGGGCTTCTCCTCTGGCGTGTGCGGGGCTTCCCTCAGCTCTCGGGAGCCCCCTGCACTTCCGGGTCGCCTCCTCCTTCGGCCGCGCTACCATTGGCTGCCGCGGCAGCCTCCTCCTCTCGGCCTCACCCAGCGTCAGGCACCTCGCCTGGCTTCCTGGTCGCGGTGGCTCGCTCGGACTGCGGCGGTGAAACGCGGGGTGGGCACCCGCTATCCAAAGTAGCATGAGAGCGGGGTGGGCACCCGCTCTCCAACGTGAAATCACTCATAAGCGGGGTGGGCACCCGCAAACACTTCCCAACACGGGGTGGGCTCCCGCTTCCAGCAGCATCATGGGGGAATCCCTCACGTCGGGATCCCCCCCAAAAGGACGGGCAGCACAGCGCTGCGTAGCCCACGCTCTTCCTCTCTTTGGGGAAATTTCAAAGAAAGCGCACACGAGGCGCTAGAATTACCAAAAGTCCTTTCAGGCATCAAGGGGCAATGCAGGGCCCAGGGAGGCAAGCCCTCATGGCAGCCCCCTGGGCCCCAACAGCAGCGCGCCCGCAGGAACAGCAACCAAGAACTGAACATTTTCATGGGGTCACAGCCCCTTCTTTGATACACCCTTTTCCCTTTGTGTAAAGGTGCAGGGCTGGGGAAAACCAGACGCAACTGGTTTGGGGAGCTTTGGAGCACTTTGTTTTGCTCAGCTCCTCTCTCCTTTCACAGGACAGGCTAGGGACATCAGACGCACCACAGGGGGTGGAGCCAGCATTGTGGAGGGAAGGCACAGCCCTATTCAGGTCCCAGGTGCAACTCCTCCCTCCCATCTAGATGCAGATCTCTCTATTCACCACTGCGCTGACTCACCCTGCCCCTCCAGGAGCCACCCACACCTCCCAGCCCCTGTCACTCACAAGCCAGACATGCAATTCACATCAGGCAGGCAGACACAGAGCACACATAAATGCCAACTCCTAAAAGTGGCATTTCTACACCAGTCACAATAAATCTGCGCACACCATTGCGCAGCATTTATTCTCACGAGTTCGCACATACTAAACTCGCCCTGCACTCCTCTCACACCAGGAATTACCATGGACACACATATCCCCCATGCATTCCTATGGGAGGGCAGGACAATCTCACCACACGCACTCAGCGCGCACGCACTTTACACTGGCCCACAGTGCTAAAGTGCCCAGAGACTTAAAACTACTGACACACAAGGCAAAAAGTTTAGGGGTGAACCGGCCAAAAGGGCCAAGTCCAACACAACCCCTTCCAGCCAAAACGCAGGGCAGACCAATCACCACCGTGATGGGCTTCCCTGCTTGGGAGCGATAGAACACGGACGCGGGCCCGCACTGCAGGGACACCCTCCGGTTCTACGCCACTTGGAACCCATGGAATCCAACTAAGAAAAAAACTCCGGACCAACTAGGCTACCCCACCGGTACTCCTTAGTTGTCCACGGCCAGGACCAGGCCCTAGGCCACTGGTCCTTGCCAATCCACAGAGTGGGGGCAGTAACCCCTGGCATCCAATAGCCATTCTCCACTCTCCCTCTCAGTGTAGTTCCAAACTACCACTGATCCTTCAACCGAGGTCCGCACCCTCAGGCTGACCAGAGGTCACGGGCGAGCGTCTCCTCACCCTACCTCTACTTCTGGGGTTCCGCACCCTCCCAGGGGAAGCACCCTCCAGAACACAACTCTCCCACCAGTTCAGGACCTCTCTCCATCACTGGTCTACCACCTGGGAAATAAATTCACCGGCTGCACCGGGGTCAGAGGCGAGGACTCCCTCCTCTGCACCCCCTTCCAGAGTCCGATACCCTCCCAACTGGAGTGGTACCCCTAAAAGGCAAACCGGCCAGGACACTGATTACAGTCGCCCTGCCGTCCAGGTCAGGCAAACACCTGAACCTGGCTCCCCAACCCAGGGACGCTACCCTTTGGTCAGATGCCCGGCGAACCAGGACTTCACGGGGAGCACGCATGCCCCCCCCGAGGGTGACACATAACTAATGTGTCGTGTGACAGTCTGCCGGGCACAAACCCAGGGCAGAAATGGTGTCCCCATGGCCCCTCTGGACCCACTGGTTTTTCCACTGGGGAACCTCTCCCCTCTCACCCCTCAATCAGGACTTCTGCACCCTCCACTTAGGAGCGGTGCTGCCTAGCACCAGGACTGCTGGAGCTCTGGTTACAGACGCTCCACGTCCTCTAGAGACTAGAAGATCCTCCTCAAATGGCCTACAAGTACAGCCTAGGCCCCCCAACCTGGTGTTCCCTGAAGAAACCATCCAGGCCCTGGGACTGGGTTTCGGGCACACGCACTCCTTCTCCTCTGAGACAGGACGTGGGCCCCTACACCCCTCCCGCTACACTGGGACCTAGCTGGGCTACACTGAACCTCTTCCTGGACTGGAAGATACTCGAGCCACTCTTATTGGAACCACTTCCAGCTCACCTACCACGGGGAGATCCCCCCCACAGAACAGTCCAACAGGACAGACTAGGTTCCTTTCCTGGTGTTCCTTCTAAGAACCATCCAGTACCGGAGACTTGAGATTGAGGCTCGGAATACGGCCCAGTCTCACACCTTCCTCGCAGGACATGATGTGAGGCCTTGCAACCTCCTCACTATAACGGTTCCTAGTTGTGTTCCTCTGAACCATCTCCACCACACGGGTTGGGAGATACCTGCACCATTCCTCTAGGTTCACTCCCCATGCAAGCTCCTTATTTCAGAGAACTCACTCCAGCGTCCAGCAGCACATCACTCATCCACACACACCCCCAGACCGGTGAGACAGTTCCTTACTGTCCCTGAATCTCAACCTGCACCCCTCTTACTGAGCACCAGGTACCATACCCTGGGAACGGGACGGGGACTTCATGCACTGGACACACACTTCGCTGCCACCACTGGATCCCACCCTTACTGGTGAATCCAGAAAACTCACACTGCACTTAGGGGATAATCTACCATCCCGAGCTAGTGACTCCATACCAATTAAGTCCCCACTGTAGGCCAACCCAAGAACTAGCAGACAGCACAGGGGCAGTCCCTCCCTCAGCTGCAGGCCAACCCAAGAACCAGCACAATGGCTCAAGGGCAGTCCCTCCTCCAGCTTTAGGCCAACCCAATAGCAGTCTGCACAAGGGCAGTCACTCCTCCAGATTCTCTGGTTTCTGTCCTTGGTAGTACACTCAACTCATAGTGCACAAGAAACACATTTCAAAAAGAAATGACACTTAAAACAAACTCAGAAACAATAATCCCTTTCCATGTGACTATCTAAAATGCAGAGTTTTGTAGTGCAGCCAGTTGTCGCTGTGGTACTGCGCAAATGCAAGTCCTATCCTCACCGCTGACAACCAATGTTAGAAATGGGATCTCTGGTTGGCTAAGGCTTGCGCCAAAGCCAGGCAGAGACCACCACTCTAGTCAGGGCAAGGGAGTTACACGCCAAAGATAACCCCTGCTCACCCCCTTGGTAGCTTGGCACGAGCAGTCAGGCTTATCCCGGAGGCAATGTGTAAAGCGTTTGCGCACGCACACAGCAACAACATACCAGGCACACCACAAGAAGGAACTCCACACAAGGTTATATATAAAAATAGCCTTTGTATTATCATAAAACACATTAGAATAGTACTCGCATAATATACATCGTGCCACCTGGCACGGGGTCATATTTACAAGGGAATTATTTACACCTGACAGGGCCAACTGGACCACTGTCAGCGCCAGCACAAAGCGAACTTAGTAAATGTAAAACAGATCCTAAACGTACAACCAGTAATCACTGGTAACCACTGTACTCAGCATCATCCTGTAACATAAACCCCATTATGCACAGTATCACATTTAGGCACGGAATACATTCTGCGCCTACCTCATAAGCCTAAACGCATTAGACCATACCCTCACCAGCATAAACATATTACGCATTAGTCCTCACCAGCATACACGCAGTATGCAATAATCTCATTAGCCTAAACATCATTAGACACATAAATCATATTAGGGCCTGGCGCCATATTAACCTCATAGTCCCCCTGGCCAACTGGCCTTCTTGGAGGGCTCAAATGCCCTATGTCCACAATGTCAGGGCTGCTGCCTAGGCAGCGAAATCCACAGGCGCCACTGCGCAAAACTAAACGTAGCAGCTGCCCACTAATTGCTGGGCAGCTGGGAAACTCACTGGCACTCACTGTGCCTCTGGTCCCTCTCAGGGACTCTCTCTCAATTGTGCCCAGTTCGTGGCACTTTGCATAAAGGAGGGGGGCCCGGCACCTCTGTGCCCTCTGGACCCCCTGTAGCACTACAACATGTGCCACCATCCTTGGGGCGGCCCGCTCTCGGGCGGGCCCGCCCAGGCACGACAATGTGCCTCGATATGCCCCCATAGACACAGGGCCCTCTGGGGCTCTCTTATTCATAGTAACAACTGCCCCCAAGCACTGGAGCGGCCCGCTGCCAGACGGGGCCGCTCTGACTCTGTGCCTCTCATCGGCACTGACACCAAGAACCATCACGGAGCCCCACTCACCAGCTGCGGGCAGGACTCCTCCGGTCGTCGCTCTGGGTCTCCTCCCCTTGCAGGTGGGAGCGGCAGCACTTCTCTCGCGGCGCGGGGCTTCCCTTCGCTCCTGGGAGCCCCGCTGCCATCGGCGGCCTCTGCCGCCTTTTTCTCTTCACCCGGGCCCCCTCCTGGGACCCGGGACTCTTTAGCGGTGCCCGTGGAGGCGGGGTAGGCTCCCGTCCTCCTTTCTTCACCGGGGCTCCCAACAGCTCACGGGAGCCCCGGTCGGGTCCGCAATTCCGGCACCTCTCTCCTTCACCCGGGCCCCCTCCTGGGACCCGGGACTTGCACATGGAGCCTGTAAGGCTCCGGGCTTCTCCTCTGGCATGTGCGGGGCTTCCCTCAGCTCTCGGGAGCCCCCTGCACTTCCGGGTCGCCTCCTCCTTCGGCCGCGCTACCATTGGCGGCCGCGGCAGCCTCCTCCTCTCGGCCCCGCCCAGCGTCAGGCACCTCGCCTGGCTTCCTGGTCACGGTGGCTCGCTCGGACTGCGGCGGTGAAACGCGGGGTGGGCACCCGCTATCCAAAGTAGCATGAGAGCAGGGTGGGCACCCGCTCTCCAACGTGAAATCACTCATAAGCGGGGTGGGCACCCGCAAACAATTCCCAACACGGGGTGGGCTCCCGCTTCCAGCAGCATCACGGGGGAATCCCTCACGTCGGGATCCCCCCCAAAAGGACGGGCAGCACAGCGCTGCGTAGCCCACGCTCTTCCTCTCTTTGGGGAAATTTCAAAGAAAGCGCACACGAGGCGCTAGAATTACCAAAAGTCCTTTCAGGCATCAAGGGGCAATGCAGGGCCCAGGGAGGCAAGCCCTCATGGCAGCCCCCCCCTGGGCCCCAACAGCAGCGCGCCCCGCAGGAACAGCAACCAAGAACTGAACATTTTCATGGGGTCACAGCCCCTTCTTTGATACACCCTTTTCCCTTTGTGTAAAGGTGCAGGGCTGGGGAAAAACCAGACGCAACTGGTTTGGGGGAGCTTTGGAGCACTTTGTTTTGCTCAGCTCCTCTCTCCTTTCACAGGACAGGCTAGGGACATCAGATGCACCACAGGGGTGGAGCCAGCATTGTGGAGGGAAGGCACAGCCCTATTCAGGTCCCAGGTGCAACTCCTCCCTCCCATCTAGATGCAGATCTCTCTATTCACCACTGCGCTGACTCACCCTGCCCCTCCAGGAGCCACCCACACCTCCCAGCCCCTGTCACTCACAAGCCAGACATGCAATTCACATCAGGCAGGCAGACACAGAGCACACATAAATGCCAACTCCTAAAAGTGGCATTTCTACACCAGTCACAATAAATCTGCGCACACCATTGCGCAGCATTTATTCTCACAAGTTCGCACATACTAAACTCGCCCCTGCACTCCTCTCACACCAGGAATTACCATGGACACACATATCCCCCATGCATTCCTATGGGAGGGCAGGACAATCTCACCACACGCACTCAGCGCGCACGCACTTAACACTGGCCCACAGTGCTAAAGTGCCCAGAGACTTAAAACTACTGACACACAAGGCAAAAAGTTTAGGGGTGAACCGGCCAAAAAGGGCCAAGTCCAACAATAAACAATGTTACCAACTGTCGCATAGAAATGACCTAGCAGAATATGTAACAGGAAGAGGGCCACCAGGGCTGATAACATCATATGCAGGGCACAAAATCCAGCCCTATCTCAACCAAGCTCTGGCAAGGAAAGCACTAAAAAATATTGTATGGGCCAGATTAGTGCCCCTCCCAATTAAAGAATCAAATCCTGGGTGGAAGTCCCTTGAACACAAAATCAGATGTAGAATCTGCAACTTTAAATTTGAATCTCTGCTACACTTGATTTGTTGTTGTCCCGGTATGCTTCAGCCCCGTCAGAACCTTTTAAAACAAATATGGCTGCGTAACGGGGTCCGGACAGTGAAAGAAGCAGCCTCGGTTCTCTTTTCCTGCACCCTACCGCCAGACTTGGCCAGATTTGGGAGATACATGGCCGAGCTGCGTCTTAGGCTTATGGAAGAAGAGGGGCCAGGCAATACAAAAGGCAATCTGGTTTGTTAAACAATTAGTCTCCAGTAACCAGCTCGTGAAGGCGCCGTTTTAACTACTAAACCTTAGTACCTGTATCAAATTTTCAAAAAGGTTGAACTGGCAATCTCTCGCCGTTTTATTAATGTATATAACACATCTTTTTATTCGGTTTTGATAATGCTGTACGTAAACTCATTTTTACGAATGTTTTTTAAACAATTGTTGTTCTAACTCTCTTTTTAATTGTATGTAAGTCATATTGCAAATGGTTTTAAGTAACTGTGCAATATAAATAAAAACTCATTCATTCATTCACTATAAAGAGTTGCATATTTTTATTGCGTGTTGTTTAATGTATTACGTTTTTAAATGCTTTACATACATGTCTCCTAAGTTAAACCTGCCTGCTCGTTGCCAGCTACCAAGGGTTGAGCAAGGAAATAATTTATTGAGACCACTTCTGACAATAGAGACTAGGAACATAGTGGTCCAGGCATTGGTGACGTCAAGACTGGACTACGTAAATGTCTTGTATCTGGGCCTTCCCAGCTGCCTTATACAGCACCTGCAAGTGGTGCAAAATGCAGTGGCTAGGGCGATCCTCAGACCCAAACCAAGGTCTCATATGTCCTCCCTTCTTAAATCCCTCCATTGGCTGCGATTGAAAGAAAAGATCAAATTCAAAGCCTTTGTTGTCTTTTTCAAGGCCCTTCATGGAAAAGGAGCAAGCTACCTTAGCCAACGAGTTAACGGCTATACTCCAGCACGGTCTCTAAGATCCTCCTCCTCTGACCTTGCCTGTACTCCCAAAGTACGCTTGGCCCGGATGGGCGGCACGTAATTTGGTTTCCTGGGGGCACAGGCTTGGAACAGACTCCCTGCTACTCTGCGAGCCATCTCAGAACTTTCAGTTTTCAAGAAACACCTGAAAACGTGGCTTTTTAAAACTTAGCTGCGTAGTCTAGCTCCCTGCCACACGTTTCTGTCAGCGCCGGGACACTCTTTTGAGTAGTTGTTGCGCTTTAACAAATACGTTTCATTCATTCATTCATGTCTGGGCCTTATATTGTGTTGTTGGCCTTATTGCTAGTGGTAGGTGCAAACTTACCCCTACTAATGAACCACCTTCCAACATAAATGAAAATCCGACTTCACCATAAAAGTGAATTTTTCCCTACAATTCCAAAAACACCAAACATGAACTGGTCACCTGTTCCCATTTGGAAGTTACAGCTTGTTAAATGTAATAAGGTAACTCCACTGCTATCCCATGGGAGAGGCAGGCCTTGTAGCTGTGAAAAACTAATTTAAGAGTTTTTCACTACCAGGACATGTAAAACTTAAAAGTAGATGTTCCAATTTTTAAGGTTTTTGCCTGGCAAAAGGTTTATTTTGCCAGGTCGAAATGGCAGTTCTAAAACTCCGCACACAGGCTGCAGTGGCAGGCCTGAGACATGTTTAAAAGGCTACTTAAGTGGGGGCACACTCAGTGCTGCAGGCCCCCTAGTTGCATTTAACTTGGAGGCCCTGGGCACATGTAGAGCTGCATTACTAGGGACTTACAAGTAAATTAAATATGCCATTTGGGAATAAGTCAATGTTACCATGCTAGAAGGACAGAGCACATGCACTTTAGCACTGGCTAATAGTGGTAAAGTGTGCAGAATCTTAAGGCAGAAAAAACAAGATCAGCAAAATTAGGAGGGGTGAAGGCAAAAAGTTTGGAGGAAGACAATCCGAAGGCTGATAGGTCTAACACTGCTGGAATATGAGGAAGAAACCCTCAAGGTATTTTGGGGTAGAAAGTAGGTCAAGGGCTCAGAATGGTCTGATGCTCCATTTTCCTCATTTGGTTCAATACCTTAGCTACCCTTCTTAGCTACCTCATTAAGAAAGATAGCTTCCAGTATTTTCAGGTTGTAGTCTCCCGAAATGAAAACCATCATTTCATTTGCACTACAAACACCACCTTCTTCCAGAACTCAGTTTAGCCCCCCCTTGCTTATTTTGCCATATTTCAGGTAGCACAAAATAAAGTAGCCAAACACTTCTATTGTCTTCAGCAGACACATTAATTTCTCATCTATGGGTACTCCACTTTCCTAACAGGGCCTTCATGGAGGATATCATCATAGGAACCTCCTGGGAGAAGGTTTTATGGGTAAGAGTAATAGATTTTATTTAAAAGACTTAGGGGCCCATTACGATACCCGGCGTAAAAAAATCCGCCAGGCATGGAAGCGGCAAAAATCCGCCCGCACACACCGCCTGAACACCGACCACGCCATTACGATTACACAAACCGAAAACCGCCATCGGCGGAAAAATCACACAAAATACCGCCCGCCAACGTCCGAGTCGGAGTCAAACCGCCCGCCACGGACGGAAACACGCACGACAACACAAAACCGCCCGCCCTCACGGCCGACACACCGCACGTGAAATTACGATCGCAGCGACATGAGCGCGGAAAAACCACAAATATACCGCCCGCCAGCGCAAACAACGCCGATGAGAATCGACACGGCAGAAGCCATGGCGCCCACGTACCTGCACAGAAACCATCCGCACACAAAACCAATAGCACACAACATGGCCAACAAGTCCACACAGCAAGGCACGCACAAATACACAAGCACAGTACACATCCCGAAAACACCCCCCCGGACAAACAAAAAATACAAAGGCCAGAACCCCAGACACAACACACCTGAAAACAACAGACCTTGAGGACACACCCACATAGGTGAGTACAAAAGCAGCACTCCCACAGACCACAACCCCTTGCTACATTGCAAACCAGAGAGGAGAGGAGAGGACACAGTGACACAGCAAGGACAGCAGCACACCACAGAAACGCACACATCACAACCACCACCACCACCACCACCACCACCAAACACCACCACCACCACCACCACCACCAAACACCGGCACCACAAACCCCCTGCACATTACACAACACACACCGCACCAGCACCACAAACACCATGGCACCACAAAGAATGCCCAAGTACACGCCCATTGAGCTGACGGTCATGGTCGACGAGATCATCAAGGTGTACCCACAAATCTATGGGAACATGGTCCAGCACACACCACTAGCCACCAGAAACAGAATGTGGAACCGGATCGTAGACCAGGTCAATGCAGTCGGGACCCTGCCCAGGAACAGAGGTGAAATAAACAAACGTTGGAATGACGTAAAGAGCCTGGTCAAGAAGAAGGAGGGCAAAAACAGAGAGCTGGCTGCCGTCACTGGCGGAGGGAATCCCGCGCTCTTTAAGACCTTCAAAGCGTGGGAGGAGAAGGTGCGAGTCGTAATACATCCGGAGATCCTCGCCGGATTAGCAGGGGAGTGGAGGCTGGTAAGTACAAACTAATGTATACCAGCACACCGCTATGTACTCACATGCGCAACCACCATGCCACAGCTCCCAGGGACAAACACCCCCATGTCCAGCACACAATACACAACACATCACACACACATGCAACAGACACCACCACACACAGCCCAAACCGAACAACTGTAACATACGTGGGGACATGTGTACACTCAGCCAGCCACGTAACCACCAACAGGTCCCCAAATATGCCAGAAGCGCCACAACGAGCACCCACCACACCCATGTGTCCGCCACAGCTGCACTAACCGACAAGTAACAGGTAAGTGGCAGGAACACAAAGTGCAGTGGGTGGGAGGGTGGACAGCCCAAGTACAACACACACCAGGCCCCAGTCCCACAGCACAGCAAGGAGGAGCATCCCCCACACCCCACAGCCACGTGTCAGCCACCGCAGTGCACAACGACAGCCGAAAGGCAGACATCACGGTCCACAGCAATCGGTGTCAGTGGGTGTCCAGCCACCCCCATGACCCACAACACCCCCCCACCCCCACAGACCTGCAACATGGAGCACCCCCCGCTTAGAGCCATGTGGCATCCAGTACAGTGCACGCACGAACAACTTGCAGGTGGGAAACTGGACAGGGCTGGATTACTGGAGGCATGAGGACCATAACACGACCAACACATGGGACATGTCACGTAGCAGACGAACACGCAGCACCGCCCACCGTCACGAACAAGTGAACAATGTGCACACGGACATGAACAACAGACTCACACCCCACATGACCCATCACATACATAGCAACACCCAAGGAGCCACGTCTGCATGCACAAGCCACACTGAATATAGTACCACACGGCAGCCACTGTGCAACTCATCACACACAACCGAAACACCATTGAAGTCCTGTCCATGTAGCCCCTACTGCCTGTCAACCACACACCCCACAACTACGCCTATGTAAGACAAACAACACTAGACGCAACAGAGCGGAACTACATAAATGCACACGAACACCACTGAACCCATCAAACACACAGACACACCATGCACATACAACATACCATCCATCCGTCAGCCCCAGTCTCATGAAAGGCATGTCATCCGCACAGCTGCCACACATACAGCAGTCACGCTAAGATACATGCCCATGACCAACCATGTGCCAGAAGTCAATGAAGCGCACGACACACTGTGAGCAACAACACACAACATGGGCCACACCCCCGAGCACTGCAGTGATGCACATGGCACAGGGCAGCACGCACACCAAGGAGATGGGACAACTGCAATACGTTGGCTGGCACACAACCATCACTCACTCATAACGATGCGTCCAATGCCATGTCCAGTAATCACAACAGACAGCAAATATGCAGGCCATGTCAAGCATGCACACACCTCAAACCATGCACTGTCATGCTGCCACAACACATGTCACGTTCGGCACCCATGGCTCACAGCATGTACCCCAAAAGCATATCCCCTCCCAAATGCGAATCTGGGGCATGGCCCCCATGTTGCCATATGCGTTCCTAAGCGTTCCATTTGAACCCCAAAAGCATATCCCCTCCCAAATGCGAATCTGGGGCATGGCCCCCATGTTGCCATATGCGTTCCTAAGCGTTCCATTTGAACCCCAAAAGCATATCCCCTCCCAAATGCGAATCTGGGGCATGGCCCCCATGTTGCCATATGCGTTCCTAAGCGTCCCATCTGAACACCAAAAGCAAAGTACAAACCAGACCCAGGATGGGCCAGGAGCCCGCATACACCAGAGTCACAATAAGTAGGGGCACAGCAACACACCCATCGGCATGGCCAATCCGTCCCATGCCACATGTGCACAGCACACAGTCCCATTGCCAAGCACACACAACTACAAATGCTACAGCCACACACACGCCTCCGGGAAACCCATGTACGAGATTGCACGAACTGTTAATGTCAGACGACAACTACATACTTCGCCAGGTGCAACACAATAACAAATCTCATTCTCTCCACAGGTGACGAACTGCTGGATGCTGGGGATGGAGCCAGCAGCCAGCACAGCCAGCCTACAAGCCCCCAACGAGGACACACGGATCTGGAGGATCTGTCCTCCTCTTCGGACACGGACCACCAAGCAGGCCCATCTGGTGTGGCAGGGCCCAGCCGCTCCCCAGGACCCCTCCTACCCACCAACCCATCATCCAGGGCTGCTGAACATTCCCAGCCCCCTGCTGCCACTGTCGTTGCGGCCACACCCACGGTCATTGTGGCCACTACCACTGCCGCAACCGCCACCATCGCCGCACCGACCACCACCGCCGCCACCACCACCACGTCTTCGCTGGCACCAGCCCCAGCGCAGGTGGTGGCCCGGCCGACTGGATCCACCCTGGGAGCCACAGCGAGGACCGTGGTGAGCAATGTGGCTAGTGGGCAGGCCGGTGGCAGCAGGACTGGTAGGAGGAGCAGGGTCAGGGAAACGCCAGCCTCCCCTGGGAGCCATGCCCTGCCTCAAATGGCCAGAGTCCTTGGGGCCTATGAAGAGGCCCAAGGACAATGGGTCCGGTCTGCTTCAGACACGCGTGAGGTGCTGGGGGTGCTGAGGTCCATGGACGCCCGTATGGGCCAACTCGTGGACCTCATGGGCCAGCTGGTGGTGGCGGTGAGGTCACTGCCAGGGACAGCAGCTCCCCCTCCGCCACAACCTGCCGGGCGCAGGGTGGAGCAGCAGTGTCCAGTTCCCCTGCGTCCACAGCCAGTGAGCACACCTCAACCACCAGCATGTCGCAAGCAGGCACCCCCTCGCAAACGTGGAAGGGGCCGTCCGAAGTGGAAACAGATCTCCCGGGAGGACTTCGCAGGCTCCAAACGCAAGTGAGGCAGCCAGCCAGCCTTCCGCCAGCCTTCCTTGACCAGCCACTGCATTGACTTGGACTACGATCCCACTCCACACAGCCATCTGGATGGCATGTGTGTGTTGGACTATGGACATAGAACCAGTGGGTACACCCTGATCATCACGCAGCCATGACCGACAGCTCATTGTCACTGCACGCACCACTTTTGTCATCACCTTACACACAATCACATGTCACAGTTTGTAATAAATGCACCTTTTTCACTAACTGCTGTTTGTGCCCTGTGTTTTATTTGTACGGAATACAACGGCCACCTTGGGCGGAAAGGCACCTGATGCGTGGCATGGCAATTGAATCCGGAGGGCCTGTAGGGACCTAGGGGTGGGAGACAGAACAGGAGCACATTCAATGAGTGTGTCACACACCCATCACACAGTACATGTCAACAACTACAAGCAATGTACACACATCGCACAGAGCAATAGGGCACAATGCCACAGCCACCAACAGTGGCATACTACCCTGGCCATGGAGCGTTGACACACAGCACGCAGTGAACAAACGGCCACCCTGACACAGCACACACACACCTGCACAGATACAGCCACATCAGCCGTCGTACATGGACACTCACCGTCAAGTGAAGTAGCGGGCGATGAGCTGCTGCCGCACATTACCAGCTTCCTCCTCTCCGCTGTCCTCCTCACTCGAGCTGTCCTGGTCTGCGGGCTGGGGCCCTGGTTGATCTCCGTCATCCACGATGAGGGGGATCTGCTTCCGAATGGCCAGATTGTGCAGCATGCAGCACGCCACCACTATCTGGCACACCTTCTGTGGGGAGTACGCCAACGCACCCCCGGTGCGGTCCAGGCACCTGAACCTGGACTTGAGGAGGCCAAAGGTACGCTCGACCACACGTCTGGTCCTCCCATGTGCCTCATTGTAGCGATCGTCTGCTGGGGTGCGAGGATTCCTCAATGGACTGAGCAGCCATGCCCCATTCGGGTACGCAGAGTCACCTGGGTGTGAGGGACACAGAGAACCGTTGCAATTCCAACTGGACAGGGGACAGCATCGCACAACCAGCACGCTACACCACTCCACATACTCACCGACAATACAGGCACGATCCTGTTGCATATTGGACATCAGTCGTGGCAAGAGGCTGTTGCGCATTATGTGTGCGTCATGGGCCGAGCCTGGGAACTTTGCACACACGTGGGTGATCACCATGTCCGCAAGGCACACCACTTGCACATTCAGGGAGTGCGTGTGCTTCCTGTTGCGGTACAGGTGCTCAGTGGCCTGTGGTGGAACAAGGCCGACATGTGTGCAGTCAATGGCTCCAACGACGTGTGGGATTCTGCCAAGGGCATAGAATGCACCCTTCACTGCCGCCAATTCACGAGCCCTGGGGAAGCGGATGTACCTGTTTCGGTACAGCATCATGGCTGCCAGTACATCCCTCAGCACCTTGCTGAACATGGGCTGGGACATCCCTCCTCCAATGCCCACTGTGTGCTGGAATGACCCAGTGGCAAAGAAATGCATGGCGGCCATCACCTTAGCCGTGGGGGTGACAGCAGTCGGATACACCCTGCGGGGACGGAGATGGGGTTCTAACATGGCACACAGTCGATGCAGGCTTGGCCTGTCCAGCCGAAACTTCCTAATAACCTCTGTATCGTCCATGTCCGCCAGCAATTGGTATGGGCGGTCAATGTTCGGTCTCCGCCTAGGGACAATGGCAGAGGACACATGTCAAAGCAACACGACACATAGCAATTTCGCATACACATCACTGACATGAATGAGCAAGCACATGAGCCACAGCCCAGCTGTCAAGCTGGGACGGCACGGCCACAATACACTTACACAGGTCTCCCAACAATGGCAATGGCTAGTGATACAAACCACTGCCATGTGCATGCACATGGGGATCTAGGCCCCAATGACTTGCGGGGCGTGCTGATGGGGACTGACTGCATATCCGTCAAGCGGCAACGCCACGGCAACATGAATGTCTGCTGAGCATGGAACTGCTTCCGCGGCTGGATGAGTATGGCACACGACGACGACGATGTGGGCACAGGCTGAGCGGCCAAAACAAGTGGGACCTGTGGCACGAGGGGATATGAGACAGTAGTAGGTGTCAGCACTGCACCCTATGTACAGCACTGTACGGATCACACCTCCCGAAACATTGACAGGTGTCCACATTGACAGCCCCATGCCAAGACGGCTGTGTGCTTGCAGTCACACGTCACAGGTGAGAGGTTACATTGCACGTGCCAGGTGGCAGACGTACATAGTGGGAGCTGGCATGTGTGTGCATGTGTCTCCTGTTCAGGATCCACCAGATGGGCGCTGACTCTGTACTGACCATTGGACACAGCATGTTCCGTGAAAGGCTTGTGTGTGTGGGATGGTGGCACTGGATGTGCCTCCGTTGGGTGGGGGGCCATGCACAGGGCGGGTACGTCGATGATTGCGCATTGTTGGTCACGGTGGGTGCACCAACTAAGATGTGTTGCCCTGTGTTCAATTCCTATGTCCGCATGATGATGGACTGTAGATGTGGGCAGACTACACATTGGTCGATGTGCTGTCTATATGCATGTGCCTTCACACCAGGCACAGCTGCCCTGCACATGTGACCCCTGCTGGACTCGCTGCTGGGTCTGTGGAGCTGATGCACCTTCTGCGCGTGGGGCGGACAGCTCTCCTCACTTCCCTCATTGCGCATGTCATGACTTTGCCGCAGGTGACATGGATCATGGAGGGCCCACATGTACGCGTGGGTAGGCTACACATGATTGTACACTGGTCGCCACCCCCAGTCAGTGTTTCGAATGGGAAGGTTGTCGTGCTGGTGGTATGTTCGATGTGGCGGATGGGCGGGCCTAGGTGCGGGCTTACATTCCGGACATGGGGGGTAGTTGGATTGGCGACTAGTTGCAGTACACACGGAACACGTCTCTTCCTTTCCACATCTGGGTCATCCCTTGTACTAACTGACAGTGATACAGTCATCTTCGCCCCAGCCCTCATGTCCTCCCCTCGCTCCCCCAATATGCATGCTCACCTGCGAGGCTAGCGCTTGCACAGGCAGCCCCAAGCTCGCACCAGAGAGGGCAAGGAGTGTATGTGTGGGTCCAGTTGCACGAGTGGGCTGTCTCAGGGTATGATGTATTGCGGGACGCCGTCCACCTGCGTGGTGCCCCAAATGGAGACCCGGCCTGCATGGACTATGCATCACAGTCTTCGCCTTCCGGATCCGCCACCTGCGACACCCAGTGGCTGTGGCTGCCCTTGCGGCCAGGCCGCGTCCGTCTGTGGCTGATGGCCCAAACATTCACTCTTTGGCCTCTCTGGGGAGGGCTCGGGGGTGGTGGCGCACGCGCTTGCACTTAGTCGCAATGGCATGTGGAGTGGTTGGTATGATGGGCAATGGATGGGATGGTGCGAGCCACCTCCCGTGACGTCAGTGCTGCTCGTGCTGTGGTGCGTCCCCCCTACACTTCCATCTGACTTGTGCCATGCTAGACGTTGAGGTTCTATTGCCTGCGTGATATGACCAGGAGGAGCGCGAGGAGACCTCTCACACACCATGCTCCACTGCCATCCCGTGCCCTGTATCGCCTGTGCGGATTGACTATGTTGGGGTTACACCTGGTCGACTGGGGCTGTGTGTGCCTTGTCAAGGGGCATGGCGGGCGCACAACAGGATCCAGCTTGTCCAAAGAGGGTGGGCTGAGGTGCGCCTGGTACCGCTTTGTACGTGTGCCCGGCTGCTGTGCACACACGTGTTCACTCCCCCCGACAGGTGTCCTCTCACAATGCCCAGGGAAGCGGTGGTGTACTGTTCATGACCCCTCCCAACACGGCGTGCTCCAACTTGGCATGTGCGCATCTACCCGTCGCACCCACCCACCTGAGCACTGCGTCCATACGACTTCACACGACACATGTGTGTCTTCCACAGTAGTGCTACTCATTTGCGTTGACATCCAATACCAGTGGACTACATGGTCATGTCACGACTGCCGTGTACTTCACATACTCTCATCCTCTCTCATTCGTACTTGTGAAATGAGTCAGCGGAGACAGTTTTGGTTTCAAACATTATATTGAGTCTTCTGTCCTCTGTGATGCAGTATAGTGGACACTACTGGCAGCGGAATACATGTTGGGGATATACTGAGCATGATTGCAAATGGGATAGGGTGTGGGGTTACATGTGATTGGCTGTTGCATGTGGGATGTGGGCTTCAGAGTGACATCTGCTTGGCCAAGGCTGTGCTAATGTACATTTACGTATTGCTGCGGAGCTGCGGACTTTGACACAGACGGTATACATGTAGCCTACCAGACCGCTTGGCATCATGGGCACAGTCCATCTCAGTTCCATGTGACAGGTTTGCTGCGGTTGTTCCTCATGCACGCGTGCATGTGAGATGACATCAGGGCATGTGCTTGCGTGCATGCAGCGGCGTGCCACTTGTTGTTGCACTGTGGTGGTTACTGGACATGTCACAGTCACTGGGGTCGTGTTGTTGTTGTATGCACTTGTCGTCCATGCAAAGGTCCTGGTATGGGATTCCCGGGGCGGGGGTGGGAGGGGTGCAGCACCCACAGACTCCAGGCGACCTATTCATGTCCACTGAGCGGTGTGTGTGTCCATGGGCGCTGGATCCATGTCGTGTCCTGGTTGTTCGTGCAGTTCCGTCCATGTGGGTGCGATACACAGAGCCCATGCCACTGCCTCCCACGATGCATGCGGTGTTCCTGGATGTGATGGGGAACAGTGTGCATGTCCCGGTCATATCCGATGTCATGGCGATGTCGTTGATGGTGTGGTTACAGTTGCCGGTCGTTTGGTATGGCTGTTGTGGTGGTGACTGGCCAGTCCGTGCGGAAGCTAAGCATGGGTGCGGGGTTGGACATCATAGGTCACTCGGGGAACCTGCGTTGTGGTCCGACGAATTGACAGGTTGTCAGGTATGCGATGCCGTCCAGCAGGGCTTCCATGTCATTGGTGGTGTACATGTTTGCCAGCCAATGTAGCGGATGGTGGCTGTCAAGGTGTTGTTCGTAAGTTGTCCCTTGGAGGACCATGATGGGGCATGCTGGGTGACATTCGATGTAGCTGTTCTCGATGATCCGTCGTGTGGAGGCACAGTGGTCCCATTTCAGTGCGGGTGCGATGTTGGCCACATACGCCATGCCCCCATAGGCAGAGCAGGCCCTGTCGTGTGCGTCCAGAGGGAGGAGTAGTGGTAGCAGGTCCGCCTTCAGACATGCCGGGTTGGAGAGGCATATCTCGACGGGATGCTGGTATGGACACCTCCGACAGTAGAAGACGGGCATGACGCAGCTGAACAATGTGATGCGGTAAGTCAGTCGGTAACTTACGTTCAGCAGGGACAGGAGATCGCATCCCAATGTATGGAACAGGTTGGTTTTGTACAGCTTGAGCTGTTCGGGCGTAGTTGGGTAGGTGTGTTGCGGTTGCCATTTCCCAGCGGTGCGTTGTGGTGGCGTGCTCCGGCTGTGTGTGCAGTCTGCAATGTGCACGCTCCGAGGTTGCTGTGAGCTCTGTGTAGTCGTAGGGAGACAGGACTTGTGTTCTGTTTGCTTGTTTGGAGGACACGGGCCCTCTTCCCACATGCTTCTCAGACAGTTCAAGGTCAGTGATGTGTGACTCCTTCCAATTAACTTGCATGTGGCCGACATGGGGGAGTGTTTTCTTCTTTCTTCCCCGTCCGTTGTGTGCTTCTGTGATATGCGCTATCTGCCCTGTGGTCGGTCTCCTCGGCATGCCTGTGTTGGTCTATTCTTGGACAATGGCTGTATTCACCGGCTTCTGTCGTAGGGCTGTGGTTTCGGAGTTGGAATGGAAGGTCATTCAGTGCTGTCTGCTCTCCCTTGTGTGGGCGGCAGGCTGCCTTTCCGCTCTGCGTTGGGCCTTGTGTGTGAATGTTATTCTTGGGCCACCTGTTGTCGGTCCCCGGGCTCTTTGGTGTTCCGTTTTATATGTCTTGTTCATATGTGCAGGGTGGTATGGGTGTTTCAGTGTGGTACTGGCGTTCCTCTTCCCGAAGGGGCCCTGCTTCTCCTAGTTGGTGTTGACGCCGCTGTGTGCTTCGCCATGTTTGTTACACTGGGGTGTGTCCTGCTGTTGCGTGTCTTCACTGACATGTGTGCGTCGGTTGTGTGGCGTTGGGTGTTGTCCGTGAATTGGGCGTTGGGGACATGTCTGTGGCAGGCCTGTCACGTGTCATGTGCGTTCGGGGTGGGGCTGATGTGTGTGCTGCTTGGTTGTGTCCCTGTGTCTGTGTGCGACGCATGCATGGCGCTGCGGTTGGCCTCTGCGTTGTGCGCATGTGTGGCGGCGTCATCGGCGCTTTGGGGCCGTGACGGGGTGGTTGGTTCCTAGTCCCAGGTGGTGTGTACACATGTGTTCCGCGATGTTACGATTTGGCCTGTGTGTCATATGTGGATGCAATGGTGGATGTGTAGTGTACACGCGCTGGTGGGGGGTTGTCCGCTTTTTCCGCCCTTGCACTGTGTGCGCTGTTTGCGTGCACTTGTTGTGTGTGTGCCTACCTGCGTCTCCGCGGTACGTTGCGTCCTTGGTGGTGCATCAGCAGGAGCATGGGGAGGGCCTGCAGTGCTGGATTCATGCCCGGGGAGCCGCTTCTTCGTTGTCCGTGCTCGGCATCCGTGTTACCGCTTCGGTTTGTCGTACGGTATCTCTTGGCCGTGGGAGCCGTTTGTTTGCGGCATCGTAATTTATGCGCCGGGCGGGACGTGTTTCGTCGGACGGTGTGTGTCAGTTGGGCTGCGCCGCTACGTGTACGGGCGCACTTTGATGGCGGACGGTGTTGCTGGCTTGCCGGCGGTGTTTGGCCTACTTTTCGCATCGTAATTGGACGGGCGTGTGGACTGCTGCGTGCCGGCGGTAACTGGTGCTTTTTGCATCCGCCAGCACGGCGGTTGTGCTTCCGCCCGCCTTCGTAATGAGCCCCTTAGGCTGCCTTCTATTTGATTTGGCATGACTTTATCTTGTTTAGGAATCAATCTTGTAGGTGCTGATGGCCAAACATACATGACACTGAAGTGACAGAGTTTTGTGAATAGCAAAGGCTGATGGCACAGAGGAAACATCATAAGCACTTTTGCTTCTCTGGAGAGCATTCCACAGCATTATTTGTGGGCCTTTCTGTCATTACAGATGACTACCCTCTTTAGACTAGCCAGCCTTAGTAATGGCACTCACAATCGGGATACACCTGTATTGGGATATGCACTGATCTACAAAAGAAAGTCCCCCCTCTTCAGATTCTGGGATTGTGCTATTACAACATATATCTGACCTTCATCTCTTACACACCATGTCTTATCAGCAGATATATCTAACTTCACATGACAAATAACATGCAAACATTTCACATGCTCATAATTAAAAAAACGAAAACATTTTCAGAAGCCTTGGGTGAAAACGTAAAGAGACCCCTTTCAGTAATTTCCTGTAGATGCTTATCATCCTTAGCAAATGCCACACGACCTGCCAATATCTCGTTCAGGTGGAGATGCAAACTGAATAGCAAGTCAGAGGTGCTCTGGACTGCAAATCCCAGAGGATTACACTATCGGCTTTCACAGTGCATACAGCCCTGTGCTCTTATGCTGTGGGTGAAATACTCCCCTCGGGCCCCTGGAGTTTGAGATACACATATCTGGTCATGGGGGAAAGGAATGGAGAGTTAGTAGAAATTCATTCATACACTCAGTCTGAATAACTGAGTTTGGTGCATTGTGGAAACCATCTAAAATGTCCCTGGCATCATTGAACCTCACCTCTGTCAGTGAACTCTGTGTAGCAGAGAGACACCTTCCTGCACAAAAACAATTCATGGAGGCATTTGCCTAGTTCTATGTATGCTGCAGAATGCAGCACACATGGAAAGAGGAAAAAAAGAAGGGGAAATGAAAACATTTCTCCTCGTTGCACCTGCACTGGGTAGGCATAAGGTATTGTCGCTGCCCCGGGTTTAAGTCATTTTTGTAAATATGGGGCAGCGTCAAAATCCATGGGTGTTGTGTAGGAACATCCACCGCAACGTCCATGGAATGTCTCCTTGATGCACAGTAAGGCAGTAAAGCAAGGCAGCGCAATGAGGCCATGCAAAGCCACACAGGGTGGCTGTGCATCACCTCAAAGATATGATAGAGAGGCCTGCGCCACTGGAGCGCCAAAAAACGTGACACTCCGACATCACAGGCATGTTGTAAATAAGTCCCTAAATTTCCCATCTATATACTAAGGGGCATATTCTTAAGGACGTATCGCCGATTTATTGTCACTTTAGCGCCCCAAAAGTGGCGATAGATATTTCGCCATATTCTCAAGCTGGTGCAAACTGCCTAAATCGCCAGTTTTCCAGCGATAGCTGCCGCAAAAAACATCGCCACGGATGAGAATGACAACTAACGCTAATGATATGCAGAGTAGGCGTTCCCGTGCAAAAACACCACTTTGCGATATTCTCAACGATCAGCCAGATCGGCGATGCGATCCAAAAAAAGGCGATAAGGCGCGTGAGCAGCAGGGATTTAACACCTGCCTTTTATTGGTGTTAAGCAGGACGACAACCTGCAGCATGAAAGGGGGCCCAGCCCAGAGCCACATCTGAAGACCAACACATGTCATGAAGCTACTGATCATGCAGCTCGGAGACCCAAGAGGGCCACAACACCCACCGCCACCACCCCCAAGCCCCCCCCCGGACAACCCCCCCGGATTACCACAGAGGCAGCGCAGAACAAGACAGAGGACCATCCCAGAACGCACCAGCCTCACAGACTTAACGCCAGAGGATGTCATTGCCCACTACAGGCTCAAAAGGACAACCATCCTCCGCATCCTGACCCACATTGCCCACAGGCTGACGGTACCAACACAGCGTACAACCAACATCCCTCCGCAGACAAAGCTGCTGGCTGTGCTGCACCTGTTGGCCTCTGGTACCTTCCAACCAACAACTGCCGGAGGAGTCTCACAGACAGCCCTATCAAAGTTCCTCACACCTGTCTTGGATGCCATCATCAGCTTGGTACCCCAGCACCTTCACTTCCCCCACACTGTGCAGGAACAGCTGGAGACCAAGCAAGGCTTCTATGCCATAGCTGGCTTCCCGCACGTGTTGGGGCAATTGACTGCACACATGTCCTACTTGTGCCCCCTGCCGTCACTGCACACAATTACCACAACAGAAAGCACACGCATTCCATCAATGTGCAGGCAATAGTGGACCACTGGGGACTCTTCACCAACATCGTCGCCAACTACCCAGGCAGTGTGCATGATTCCTACATCTTCCGACAGTCCATCATCAACCAGCGCTTCCAGGATGGCACCTATGGAAATGCACTGCTCGTTGGCAAGTACTAAATGAACACACCACACACCCCAACTCCACAATCATGCAACTCACAACTGTGGGAATGCACACGTTACAAAATCACATACAACATGCCAAACAACATGCCCACCTACCAGACACAACAACACAAGTAACTGTGGTAACCGTGGCCAGCCATGTAGACAAACCATCCACGTCATGGCACCTCTGCCACACAATTGCAGAATGTGGGGAGAGGTGGGAACCAAGTCTGTGCGAAGGAGGCAAGTGACCCATGAATAAGAATGTACACAATGCCAAGTGGGGCGGTGATGTGCTGGACAGACTTCAGTATGCAGAGCACAGACATGTCCATGTGGACACATACTGCTGGTGTTTGTAGTGTTGTGGACAGTGGACGCAACCATGTCACCTCAGGCAGTGGGGAAGACCCTGGACATGTAGCTATGGCGTCTCCCCCTGTAAGCGTAAGCGGAGTGGGCTGTGCCGGCGTACGCCAGTCCAGCGTAGGAGTGGGAATAAATAGCCCGGGGCCCTGGGCGTGGTTCACTTCTGGGATGGCCACCAAAGTAAATACTGCGTGTGTCTCTGTGTCCGCCATATCCTGACCATAGGCCTACACACACGTGGCCGACCACCTTCAACGGCCAATATCACAGTGTCGTTGTTAGGCTTGTGGACATGCGCAGACAGTCATGACAATGGTGTGTCTTAAGAGTGCAAGTGATGCAACCGCGCAGCACACACAAGTAAATAGGCTCGGGGGTAGTGAGGAGCAGCTGTGAGGCAACATAATACACATGGATGCCGCTCATATGCCACAAGCAATACATGTCAAACATGAATCCCAAAGTCGCACACATAACACACCACTAAACTAATAAGCCTGCCAACACAGAATGCAGAACCACCGATTGACACATATCTCTCTCCCCTGTCACAGGTGATCAAGGATATGCACTCTGTCCGTGGATGATGACACCCCTCCGAGACACGAACACCCAAGCCCAGAGGCAGTACAATGCGGCCCACAAACACACCAGGGGCATTGTGGAGCGTTCATTCGGCGTGTAAGTCACGTTTCAGGTGCCTGGACATCACAGGTGGAAGACTGCTGTACAGCCCGGCAATAGTGTGCAAGATGATCATTGCATGTTGTGTGTTGCACAACATATGTGTATGCACCAATGCCCCATGGATCCAAGTGCCAGATGCACCGGACGATGATGATGAAGATGAGGCAGGTTGACCACACCCCAGTGCAGCTGCAGCAGGATTAGCCCAAAGGAACACAATCATTAACAATTTCTTGACATGAGCACGTCACATTGTGACTGTTTGTAGCAATCATGGGACAGGACAAAATGACCACAGGCACAGCATGTGCAAATACATTCATTCCAACACACATTCCCTGTGTGCATGTCACTCCTCTGCATAAGCACATCACTCTGACAAGTGTAAGTGCAACATTTAGTGCTAACAATCTCACAAATGGCAATTAGATGGTGGGTGTGTCACCTCTGTGCAGAGAGGCTGTTTAGGGTGTCACATATTCAAAATGCCATTTCAGGGTGTCAAAGATAGCACGTAATCCCACTCAGCAGCGTATCACATGTGTCCAAATTCATGACTTGAAGGCTGTCAGTTGTGACCAAGAATAGACAACAGGGCGACTTTTGGGGTCAAATATGTACCACCATGATGCAGAGAGTTGCACCCTGTAACTCAAGTCCCACAACATTAGCAACATGGACGTGAGGGGGAATCACTGCCTCTACATTCATCCATACTTCGATACTTGATTGAACATAGACATGACACATCTGTGTGAATTAGAATGTTTTATTCACATTCGGTGGAGTGTTGGAGCTGGAGCAGTACAGGGCCATGCAAACCCCACCTTACATTGTTGCCCCGTGGAGGGCCAGCCAGAGTCCTTTAGGGATTGACAAGTTCATCGGTAGATGAAGAGTTCAGTCCGCAGTCTGATTGCTGTGTCATTGGTAACCAAACAGAATATGACAGTCGAGGTCCAAGGTGAGTGTCGCAGAGTGTATCGGGGGACAGTGGAAGGTGATGATTCAGAGGGCAGAACCAAGCAGAAACAGGCCATATGGCGGAGATGAATGCTACCACTTTCTTCTTACCACTAAGGCAGAATCATCCGCATCTTCGTCCTCTGATGTCTCATGTGCCTCGCATGTGGGTGGTGGTGTTTTGTCTGCAGCACTGTGTGGCACTGACACATCAGGGGCCGGAGGTGGAATCTCTGCTGCACTGTGAGGCACTGACACATCAGGGGCAGAGATGTGGATGTAGAAGCAGCTGCAGCATTCATCGGCGCAAGGCCTTGTGCCAGAAATTCCATGATGAGGGTCTGCAGGGCATGGAAGTACCCAACTACATCTCGCTGGTGTGCAGCCGTGGCAGCCATTCTTTCCGCCTGCATCCGCTCCCTGTTCTCCATGATCCACCGCATGTGTCCCAACTCCCGGCTGACATCGCTGGAGCCGCTCTTACTATACAGTTGTCCTTGTCTCAGAGTCAGGACTCCAGCGATGTCAGCCATGGATCGTTGGAGAGCATGGAGCGGACTGTGGGTGTCCGTTAGGGACTGTAAGTGGTCCCTGATGGGACTTAGACACCCACGTATGGCATCTAGTTTGGCTGCCATGAGGTCAAACCCCACCCGCACCTGATCAGCCATCTTCTCCTGGCACCCTAAAACACGCCATTGGAAGGCCATGTGTTGTTCGTGGAGGTCCTGGGAGACAGCCGTGGTGGTGGGTGCTTCCTGCTGTGTGGTCTGTGCAGGGGGTGAGGTCTCCTCGATGCAGCTGGGCTGCCCTGCTCCTGGAAGTGAGGTGCCTAAGCTGTCCATGGGCTCTTGGAGGGTGTCAGTGTCGATGTTGGGGAGGTCCTCCTCATCATCAGTGCTGGGTTGTTGGGTCTGCTCTGCAGGAGGTGTTGGTTCTCCCTCTGCAATGTGAAGGGGAGATGCAGTTTAACATTGTGTTCACATGTATGTTGACGCATTGTACTAGTTTACATACAGACTACATGACAATGTACATTGTGACTGTTTGGGAAGAGCTGCCTTATTGATGCGGGACAGTGGACATTTTGACAACATCACGGATGTGTGTTTGTACTTGTACATTATCATCTCACATTTCCCTGCTATGCCAAATGTGATTGGCCAGTTTCTACACACAAGCAGCACCAGTTGGGTCCTCTGATCTGTTGTGCACGTGTTGCAGTTTGTACCACATTGTTGTCAATGTTGATGTGCTCTGAATGTTATGTGTGTGTGCTGCATTTTGAGAGAGTTGCCCCTGCAGCTCTGATTTTGCTGCCCCTTATCCCTTTCAGGAGGTGTGGCTTTGACTTCTGTGCTTATACAGTGCTGAGATGTTGCATACTTGGGTAAATTGGGCTCTTGGTGGGAGTTGGGACTCTGGTGCATGGTTTGTCCGCAGATGTGTTGTTGACGTCAGGGGTTGTATGTGCACCTGGATGTGTCAGAGTGTGACCTGCTCCTTTACGGATGTGGTCCACACTCAGCCACCTCAGTGTTGTGGCGTGCAACATGTCATGAGATATTGACTGCAGCCATGCTATTCGTCATGCAGTGTCACTTGCATTATCAGTGTGGCTCACAGACACGCCGCTTTGCTGGGTTTGGCACATGTGCATGGGTTGGTTGTGAGATTGGTGATGTGTGGGAAGGGCCCCCTCTGGGCACATAGTCGACGGGGCCTACTTGCTGGTTCTAGGTGTGCTGCAGTGTGCCAAAGGGATCAGGGACATGATCCAGAGTCATTGTGGGTGTGCACTGTGCTATACTTAATTGTGCATGTGTGCCATTGTGCCCATCTCCCCCCGTCCCCGTCCCCCCAGTCCCTGGTCGTTACTCACCCTGTTGCTGTTGTGTTAGGTCATGTTGAGCAGTGTCCGGTCCCCCAACTCCTGCCACCGTCTCCACACTGATGACTGTGGACACCATTTCCTCCATCTCATCCAGCTCCTCCTGTGACGCTGGACTCCCACCTCCAGTCTGCATTGCTGCCTTCTGGTTGTTGCCGAGTTTCTGCTTGGTTTTGCGCTTTACATCATTCCAGCGCCTCTTGAGCTCTTCCATTGTCCTCCTCAGCACTCCGACTGCATTCACCATGTCCAGGATGGACTGCCATATTCAATTTTTTCTTGCAAATGACACAGTGGAGGTGACGAACAGTTGTTGATGGTGTTCTATCACCTCCGTTATCAGGATCCTGTTTTCCTGCGGACTGAACCGCGTCTTCCTCTTCTTCTTCTCCTTGCCCTTCCCTGACCCCCGAGGTCCCAGGCTGGTCCTCCGTGGGGCTTGTGGGGTTCTGGTTGTCCTCTGTACTTGCTCTGGCTACCTCCATTGTGCTTCGCAGTTGTTTGTGGTTTTTTTTCTGCTTTTATAGTGATTTTCCCGCCTGACGTGTGTGAATTGCAGGCCTGGCACAGCTTATCGCTGATTTGTTTTTCGCGGTTGGGCCCATCGCCACTTTTTTCACGTTCGGCTTTGGATTTTTATCGCCGTCCCGGTAATTTTATCGTGGACATTTGACGCGTTATCGGGAAACTATCGCATGTTACCGCCATGTTGGGAATAAGACGTTGACACTGCGTTATTTTCCCGCGATTGACGGCGATATGAAAAATTGCGTTCACCTATTTTGGCGATGATTATCGCACGTTCTTGAGAATATCCCCCAATGAATGGTCTGTGTCAATGGGGAATTTGTTCCTAGACACCTGTTATCTTTAGAGTTATGATGAGCATAAATGTATCAAGCATGGCTACTACATAAGCCGGTTGGTTTCTCTTCTGACAGAAATGCATACATTGGATAGCAAGCTTTTTTTAAAAGAACAAACTCATGCAGAAAAGTATAGTTGGACCACACCTTGTTCAGAGATACTTATAAAGCATAGGGCAATTAATAAATACTAAATGGTTTGAGATTTTGCATACCTAAATGAATCAATCGGTCCATGATGAACCTTTCACCCAGTGAGTGGCTAACCAGAATACCTTCCAGCTAATGGTCTTTGCAAGCTATCTCATAACGTCCTTGGGGTATTAAATAAGCCCCCTCACCACCTAGGTCACGACTGGCAAAATGGCTCATGAGGTAAATTCCCATCAGAGATATCTGATATAATTCTGAGAATGGCAAGTTTAATTCATGGAAGGGCAAGCTCATCCTTTCACCTTTTCAGGGCCAGTAAATTGAGTATCATTATTTTGATTAACAGTAACACCTTTTATTTTCAGAAATTGCAGTTGTGTGGTAATGAAGTACTATGTTAAAACAACAGTTTTTGGGTTTTCAACATTGCCACAATAATCTCAACATATGCAAGTGATTCCAGAGCCTGGGTGCAGGTCCATAAGAACCATAGCAACATTATATATTGTCATACTTTGCACATCACACTCTATCAGTGGGTAACACTTGCCTTCCTTCTAGGTGAATATGCTATCACAGAGAGTTTTCATAAAATGTCAAAAAATTGTAATTATTTTGTTCTGCTTCACGCACTCCAGAAAATGTCACTTAGGTAAATGGAACCGGTTTAGAAAGGGACATAGTTACACGTGTATAAGTTGGGCAATTAGTTCTAGGGTGTAAGCAGGGATAGCGGTACTATGTTAAAAATGGAACAGACATTTTATGGTATGGTATTTTGTGGGGTAAAGGCACTAGGGCAGTGGAATAAAAAAGCAAATTGAAAATTTAAAGTTTTAAAAATGTCTTTATATGTGAAGAAATTTGAAATTGGAAGCAATGAATGAAGTTAATATGATTATCTTGATTTGTGGGAGCTGCACAAGTACTGCAAATGAAATAGAATATGGACTACAAGTGGTCTCAATTAAAGCAGCAATAGTATGACCTGAAAATAAAGAGAGCATTCCATAGGAGCAAAAAAGACAGTGCTAATGCTAGAGTCTAGCATATCACTTCATATTTTAGAAATAAAGCTAGACTTTGGAAAGTTGCAAATTTCCCATCACAATTTATTTTTCACTTAAATAATTTCCATAGTCTGTGTATCTGTTGATGCACACGTATTTTTGTGTATTGTCGTGAGGTTCAAATCATATAAATTGCTGAGATCGAGGTCCCTAGCTTCCAGAAATGATTCATTAGGAGTCCCTTGAAGTCAAACGGTTAAGATATTAGAGTGTATTAGTGGGTGCTACAAGTAAAGCACCAATCTAGAAGGATTCAAAGGAATGACCTGACATCCTTTGGGTGGTATTTCCCCAAACATTTTGGCTTGACTCCTCTTGTTTGCTGAATATGTTTGTTGGCTTTAGGACTCTGGGCACTTTACCTCTGCTAACCAGTACCAAAGTGCTTGTGCCATCTCCTTAAAACATGGTAACATTGGCTTACACCAAATTGGCATATTTAATTTACTTGTTAGTCCCTATTAAATGGTATTATTTGTACCTAGTGCCTGTAAATGCTCCTAGTGGGCTTGCGGCACTCATGGTGCCTCCTACTAAAGTAGACTTTTTAAACATGTCTCAAGCTTGCCACTTAAGCCTGTAGTGCATTTTGAAACTGCAATTTTAACCTGGCAAAATTACAGAGTAATGACTGCCCTGTACCCCAGAGTACTGCCCTGCTGCTTGAAGCCTGCCTTGTTCCCAGGAGTACTGCCCTGCCATGTAAGGCCTACCTTATTTCCCAGAGGACTGCCCTACTGATTAAGGCCTACCTTGTTCCCCGAGGACTTCTCTGCTGCTTAAGGTCCATCCTGCTCGCTGGGAAGGAAGACTGGACCTGCTTCTTTCATCCCAAGCTACCTTAGTGACTGAAAGGGTCAATTGGCTAACCTCTTGTCTGAGCTACAGAGATACAACAAGCTCCAAAGTTCTCACCGTAACTGCCCAGCTGACCTGTTGCACTGGACCTGCCTGTATGTGCGATTGGACCTTCCTGAGCCCTGCTGGCCTCTGCTAGATAAAATTCTGATCCTCAAGAGGTGCCTTACTAGGTCCTGGACCCTTGGCTGGCATCAGAGTGCACTCCTCTACAAGAAAAAGTGAAACCTGAGGTTTTGGGCTCTTTGCGACTGTGAACGGACCTGTTCTCACTGAGACTTTGCCGCCCGCTCCGGTGAAGCTCTGGTGAGCCGAATCTTGGCAATACAGCTACTGCCAGCGATGACTAGCAATGCGAGATCTGCACTTTATGCTACAGCAAAGACAACCAACAGTGACTGGCAATACGAAGCTCCAGCAACGATTGTCTGCAACGCCTGACTGCATATTCCCACTATATCAAAGACTGTCCACTATGCTGGGCCTGGTATTTGCGCTATAGCAACAACCATCTGCAACGCTCCCCCTGCACCTCGCAGCCTCCTCAACCGTGAATGGAACTCTGTGCTCTGGACTTTGAGAAGGTAATTTTTTCAACAAGACTAACCTGGTCTTTGATGGTGGAAATAATTGTAAAATATTATTTGACAAGAAGAACAATCATAGGAATGGGATTGTATGTCATTTGTTTGTAAAAATTTAAAGAAACTCTGATTTCTGAAGAATCACATGCAATCAGATAACATACCCAGTTCAGTAGAAAGTATACTACCTTAGTTTGGTAACCCTGTCCATACTGTGCAGCTATAGGTCGCCACATCTGCACCATAGACAGGTGGTAAGCCCTAAAACAGGAAAAAAGGAGAGCCATGATTTTGAGACACACGTATTAGCACCATTTGGCCTTCCCTTAACCCACTGATTGCAAGATATGTTCTTTGTCCCTCTTATGAACCACATTTTGTTAGGAAAATACCCTAATTTATCCTACAGCAATCTTAGACCTGGCATCATTGGCGTGGTTTTCCCCAAACTCTTTGCCTTCAGACCTCCTGTTTTTGCAGGCCTTAGGACTCTGCACACTTTACCACTGCTAACCAGTGCTAAAGTGCTTGTGTTCTTTCCCTAAAATATGGTAGAATTGGCTTATTCCAAATTGGCACATTTAATTAACTTGCATGTCCCTAGTAAGGAACAGCATGTACCCAAGGCCTTTAAATTAAATGATACTAGTGGGCCTGCAGTTGATAAGTACAAGGGAACCCAAAAATCGATAGGGAGCAAGAGTAGTAAGTATTTTAAGGAACAAAGGTCACTACAGTCAATAAATAGATAACAATGCTCTGGAGACAAGAATAATGTCCAAGAGAAATCAAGAATGGATATGTAGTACACTTTTAATCCATTGAGGATTACCCCAGTGGGGTTAATCTTCCACACATATATATGTTTGATTAAAAATGTACTACATATCCATTCTTGAATAATTCTGGACATTATTCTTGTCTCCAGAGCATAGTTATCTATTTATTGACTGTAGGGGCTAATGGGCCTGCAGCCACTGGTTGTGCCACCCACTTAAGTAGCCTGGAAAACATGTCTCACGCTTGCCATATCAGAGCTTGTGTGTGCAGCTTTAAACTATGTTGACAAAATAAACCTTTTGCCAGGCCCAGATTTTCCGTTTTAATACATATGTCACCCCTAGGGTAGGTCCTGGACAGCCCAAAGGGCAGAATACAATGTATTTTAAAAGTAGGACATGTACTTTTAGGTTTTACATTCCTGGTAGAGAAAAACTCTTAAAGTCGTTTTTTCACTTCTGCAAGGCATACCTCTCCCATAGGATAACATTGGAACCACCACTGCATGACGCATCCCCAGCGCAGGCCCTTGCATCCCCTCATCCACGGCAGCCTCAACGACAAAGCGGGACGCTCCATTGCAGCCTTTCAGCTCTTTGGAAATTATGTATCATCCGACGGCGCACCGCAACACCAACGCCGGACTTCAAATCGCAAGCCAAGTCAACGGGATCCTCGATGATGACGCATGCCCTCGCATCGCAGCTGTGCCTCATATACGAACCGATGAATCGCGTTGGCTGCACAACATATCTTCAATGCAGATCTACACAACATTCTGCACCATTCCGATAAACAAGATTTAAGGTACTTTGTTCAGCAGGCTTAACTAAGTCCCTGTAGCACGCCCATGCTCCAGCGCGGTCAGCCTGAACTTGTGACTTTGTCCAAATCCAGCGCGACCAGATATCCACAGTTGGTACCTTGTGCTTTTTGGCGCTACTTTGACCTAAATCTTTAAAATCTAATATCTCCGGTTCTACTAAATGGATTTTTGTTGATTTGCTCTTGTTTTATCTATTGATGGGAGTTCTATTTTTCCAACTTGGTGCGGGAACCTTTTTGTGTGGTGTTTTACTCATATTACTGTTTAAAGTATTGTAAACATATTTTACACATTGCCTCCAAGTTTAGCCTGATTGCTCTGTGCCAAGCTACCAGACAATTGAGCACAGGTTAATTTAGGTTGACTTGTGGCTCATCCTGGCAAGGATTGTGTTTGTTGCTTGACTAGGGCTCACACCCCAGTCAACCAGCAGCCCAATTTCTCACAAGCAACCTCTATGAAAGGCATAATACAAATATGTCAGGAGGGCAAACAGATGTCAGATAATTGGTTTGTATGCAGACACATGACACATGGCATTGATTATGGAACAAGGAGTCCGTTTGTAACAAAATAAAACACCTAAAAGCAATGCAGTGTAATTGATTGGAAGAAAAATTACGTCCACTGTATGCTTTTCCAACAGTTGAGTATCAAATCTGAATTTAAAAGGAGCAGGAAGGCACAGAGTGACAGTAGATCAGACACTCTTGTAAACAAAGCCTTACTAAATACATAATATGGCATTTAATTTATAGTTCATGTGGAATTTTTGAATTTGTAGTTGACATGGGTCACACACACATTTTCCAAGTGGTTGATGTAAAATGTTCCCATTCTTCATCACAATCACTAGAATTAAGCATTTCTCTGGCTGCAAAGTTTTCTGCATAGTTATGGATTTGCCACAATCGTAACATACTCCATCATCTCCTGAATAATTTGCAGATTTCAGCTTTTAACAAAAGAAATCTATCTCAAATGGATTAAAAGTTACTTTTAAAAAGTCTGGTGCTTGCATGGAGGGGGCAGAGGACTCCAGGCCCTAAGTATTCTTGCAGCAGGCCGACGCTCACGCTGCCGCCGTTGCACCAGGAGGCGCCTATTTACTTTGTCTATGGCTTTTGCTGCGCGTAACGCATGCGGGTCGTGCCCGGGCCAAAAGCAGACCCGTCTGTGCCGTCCGCAGCTGGACCAAGCTGGGCTGGGCCCACCCTCTTGGCCGGTTGGACCCCTTGTTCGGGACAGCATCTCAACTTTCAGGCCAGCATCAACACCGCCATTCCGCATCCCTGGGGTGATTAGGAAGTATGCGCAGTAAGTAACAGCTTTGCTGCTCTTTCACCCTATAGCAGTGGCTTGTGAATCCTGTGCCCTGCCTCCTGTTGTTTCCTGTGGTCCTTGCAAAGACTGTCACACTGCTATTTCACCATCATGGGGAAGAAGAAGGCCCTACCCACTACGACACCCATGGACCAATCCCTCTCAACCATTGACTCATTTCTGTGAAAAGCCGGGGGGCGATTTCTAAAGGAATCGACTGGGCTGAAAAGCAACTTTCGATTGGATCAGGAAGCTCTGGGTCTTTGCCCACAAATGTCTCGTTGATAACTGCACCAAATGTATGGGGGCAGGGACAGGAGCCAGTCGCCTTGGTTCCAAAATCTTCAGGCTTATCACTCAATTCTGCTGCAGATATGGTTTTCTCCCCTGGCCCTTCCACATCTAGGCCCCTTCATCTTTCATCCCCGAACACCAACATGGTGAGCCCCCAGTCCCCAAACGGAAGCGGAAGGCAAAAAAGGCAGATGATGTTGCGGTTACACGGAAGGGGATTGCGGGCATATATGGGGGAAATAGCTCAGAGGACACGGTGGTCCACCACACTCATGTAATACAAAAATTCACAGTCACCTTCACTGACTTATTGGCCCCTCTTTGGGTCAGACTTGACAATTTGGAGGCAGTTTCTAGGGAACTGTCAAGTATAATGGAGAGCATTTTGACCCTCACGGATAAGATTCCCTACTCCTTACCACCGAAGACCCAAATTACAACCACCGACATGCCTCCCACCAATCTCCCTAGTTGTAGTCAGCCGGGCACTGAAAACCCCAAGACCCAGGCTGTAACTAGTCTGAAATCCTTTTTTGGGCCCCGTGAACCCCACCTTAACACCGACGACTCAGTCTCTACCAAGTTGCCTTCCTTGGCACCTAATGTGACAGGTGAAGCTCGACCTGGTGGCCGGGTAGTCACTGGCTCCCCACTCCTGATGATTAATCTTCCGCCCGGCCTATTCCCCTTTCACTGTTGTCCTGACTGGAATCCCTGGGCTCACCACACATAATCTGGAAACCACTGGCCAAATGATTAATAAAGCTTCACATTGGTTAGGTAAACACACGGTTGGGACTATAAAGACATCTTGATGGCATGGAGGGACTCATCAATAGGGCCCTCTAGGAAAACTATTGGGGGAGATTGTATTATTATTAGTGTCAGATACCCTGAATTGGCACGAAGAATTCTGAGTGGCATCTCTAAGTCTTACCCCCAAGTTACCTGTATAAACCCACTCCTGTTGGGCTTTTTTTATAGACCACCCCATGTGTGCCTCAAGTGCCTCAAGTGTAGAACAGCCTCTGGGCAGTGTGTGTGCAGAAATCATATCGGGGGGCCATCAGACACTATCAAATCGTTACATTCCATTGGTGGATCTTAATGACCTGGGCTGACTCCCTGAGCGAGAAGGTAAACGAACTCTGTCGGTCAAACAACTGGGCACATTGCCACAGAGCACGGTAGAGAAAAGGGATTTATCTCTCCCAAAACCAATCATCCCTCAATTTTAGTGCATCCCCCCGGAAACTCACAACCTACGGGAGCCTCGAATTCGCCAGCCACCACTATGACTTCCACGGCGGGCTTTACCCACAGACCCGGGAAGGACCTAAGACTCATTTCTTGGAATGTGACAGGTTTGTCCTCTAAGTTCTCTGACGAAAGGTGGATTCAGTTTATTAAGTCTTTTAGAATCATTTGCCTGCAAGAGACATGGGAAGTCAAGAATATTTTTTTCTTGGAGGGGTACAATACCATCTTCTGCCCAGCGATTGGATCTAGTGTGGGTAGAGCAAGGGGGGTCTTAATATTTTTGTAGCTCTCGAGTATTGTGGCACTATGCAGATCATGAATTGTCACCCGTGCCCAAACTTTTTACACTCGTCACCTAACACACGACCTTGCCCGATTTCAGAGGATTTGCACATGGAGCATACCATAGAAGGGGAGGAGATAAATAGTTTCCTGCATACGCACAATATGTTTTTAACTTTAGACAAGCTGCTAAACCGTCCTAATCTTCAAATCCCTCTGACATAGAAAGGAAGGGGGTCCGCCACAATCATTGATTTCATCTTTGTCTCTGCTTGTATGGGTTGGCTTCCTGTTTCCTTCAACATCTTACATAGTCCCGTCAGTGACCATAACCCTTTGTCACTGTCTATGGAGGCGTAGGGAACCATTTGGAGGGCCCTCGAAAGCCCCTGGGAGCTTTATCCCCCACTGACCAGGGGAGGCGTTTATGCTGGTCGCAAACAGACGGTAAGGCATTTAATCATAGTCTTTTCACAAACTGCCAGCAGGAGATACTTACCTGCTTGGACCCTTTAGCGCCTGGGAGGAGGTTTTAAGTTCTTTTGCATCCATCGCCCAGTCGGTTTCTGGTTCATTATCGATCCCTGCGTTTGGGCATCACCCGGATCATCCCTCATGGTTTGACTCTGAGTGCTCTCGGGCCTCCGGCATCTGAAGAAAGCCCTTAAGCAGTCGCCTCGTGACAGGGAATGGGTGGCAAACTGCTGCAGAAACTATAAGGGGGTCCTGAAGAACGGAGGCACCAATTACAGAAACAGGCATAGGCTGATCTAACCAAAGCTAGCAAACTGAGGGACTCTACACTTTTCTGGCAGATTATTTAAAGTCCCTGTTTTTCGGAGCCATCAAGACCTTTCTTATGTCACCACATCACCCCAGAACAGTGGGTCACCCGTTTTGATAGTGTATATAATTTTGGCCTTCTTGAAGGGTCTCGCATTGATATTATTTCCAGCACGGACGACACATCAGTCACCTCCTCGTTGGAGGAAGTCCACAGGGGTATTGAGTCTTTGTCCCGGAACAAGGCACCAGGCCCTGATGGGATCCCTCCAGATCTTTTCCAGGACAACATTGAAGTTTGGGCCTCAGTTCTGACACTTGTGTTAAATGCAGCAGCGAAGAAAGGGATGGTGCCCTCTTGCTCAACTGCCACCATTATACCAATTTATAAAAAGTGGGATAAGGACAACCCGCAATGCTGCTGCCCTATTTTCCTTACTGATGCTGTAGTTAAGGTGCTGGGCCGGGTCCTTTTATCTAGACTCTCTTCATGGGCGGATGCAAATCAAATAAAATCTGATGTCCAGTTTGGCTTTCACCCGGGCAAGTCAACTATTGAGCAATGTCTTAATCTCTATCTATTAATAAACAAATACATGGTTGCTCAACCGGGAGCGCTGTTCTTAGCCTTTAAGGACCTTATGTCCACTTTTGATCAGGTTAACCAGAAGAAGTTGTGGGTCTCATTGACTTCTTTGGGCTTCGATCCCACCATTGTATCCTTTTTAATGAATCTTCACGCCCATATTACAGCGGCAGTAAGATTTTCTCATTGGGGGGCCTTACTGAACATTTTAATTGCACTAGGGGGGTTCGCCAAGGCTGCATCTTAGCCCCTTTTTTGTTCACCATTTATATAAATGGTTTAAAAGCTGCACTTTGATTGCCCCAGAGTCGGTAGGAAATCTTTGCCAGTGCTACTATATGCCGACAACACAGTGCTTATGGCTCGCACTGCCCTGGGCCTGCAGGTTTTAATTGACGGGTTGTTGATGTTATGGATAGACTGGACCTGTCAGTCAACTTTACAAAGTTGTACATTTTGGAAGTTGGCCCCCGGGGTCTTCGGTCCAAATCCTTCAAAGCAGGATCTCACACTTTAGGGAAGGACCCAGCCTTCCCCGATCTGGGAATTCTATTTGGGGAAAAACTAAACTGGAAAACATTAAAGGAGGGCAAGTTGAGTGACCTGAACACATCTATAGGGGCTATTGCCAGCAACGCCCATAGACTGGGATCTTGGGCACCAGAGGTGAATTTAAAATTATATCAGTCTATGTGCACATCAAAGGCGTTATATGGTAGTGAAGTCTGGGGGTGTACAACAGCACACAAGATACAGGTGGCCCAAAACAAGTTTTTGCATCGGATTCTGAAGGTCCCTCAAAGTACTCCCTCCTATGCAGTAAACGAAGAACTTGGTGTTAATTTTTTAGCCGACCAGGTGGCAGTTAAGCCTCTGCTGTGCTGGGTAAAAATATTGTCTAGGGAGAATAAGGACCTAAATCACCTGATCATTTGAGACTGCCTGTCATTAGAGCATGCCTTTAAAATTCCCTGGTTACGGTATGTTAGGAATTCTTTTTTTGCTCTTGGTAGGCAAGATATTTTTCTTTCACGTGATTCAGTAATGCCTCAGGACCTTAACATTGTAAAAGAACTGTATTTCAAATATGCCTCTGTCCACCGTGAAAATAGAGAGCTCCGGAAACCAACAGTAAGGGCGCATGCCTTGTTAAAGACAGTTCAGGGTCGGGAAAACTACCTCTCTAACCTTACAAAGGCAACCAACAGGTTTTTAGTCACCCGTTTTAGGTTCAACAAGCTTCACCATCTTTTGGCATCTCCTTCTGGTTTTGTTCCCCCAAAAACGAGAGCACCCGGTGGCTGTGACTCTAGGTCTCCACAGGACGCGTTACATTTTGTCCTTTTATGCAAATATTTTACCCGCCCAAGAAGGCAGTTTCTTCGCTCCCTTTTAAAGAGCTTGAAGTTTAGGCAAGTCAGAGTGGCGCTCATGTATTTACAGCTGTTGCCTAATGAACTCATACTTTGTGCGATGACAAATTTCTTTCAGGCCGCTTATAGATCAAGGTTATCTAGACCCGATTGACTATTGAATGGCTATTTGTGTTTTTGCATTATTTTCTCACACCCCTTTTTAATCACCCGTGACCAGGAGTTGCGCTTTATCTTAACTTTTAAACTGGATATGTTGTGTTTTATTTGAACTTTTAATTGGATTTGTAATGATGATTTTCTTATTGCATGATTGTATCTTATATGGTTGTGATTGCTCCCGAATAAAGATTTATTATTATTACTAAAGAAAAGGTACCACACATATTGCTGCACAGTGGCAGCCATTTTGTCGCACAGAGTCAGGGCACCTTTCAGTTGCTGATAGCTGTATTTAGGAGTTACTCGAATAATAATAAGGTGAAACCTTTGAATATCCATTGTTTACATGTGTAAAAATGACACAATAGTGAAGTATTACAGCTTCAAAATATGCCACATTACACCGCATAATTTTCTTTTTCTTGCCACATAATTTAGCGAACCCTGCCACATAATTTAGTGTTTCCCTTGCAGCGTAATTCCAGTGACCCTTCCCTTTGTTCATCACTTCAATCCTCAAGTCATCTTTCGTTTTTTCAGTCGGAGAGGACCAGTTCTGCATTTAAAGAAAGGAAAGTAAGAAGAGAGAGGGCGATTCAAGTACAAGTTCGAGAACCTTGTTAAAACACACTTCACTTAATACACAATTGTCATTTTCTGGGACTGATTTCTCAGCGTTCAGCACTATTTCTTTTCGTTTCAGCGGCACTAGCGCTATTTCGTTTCCACCCACGACTCCCTAGCTATGTAAAAATAGATTTTGAGTTTTTCCTAATTAAATGTCAATTGATCAAGCACAGCCGTAGCTAAATAATTATGAGCAGCCCAAAATTTAGCATACTTTGCAAAACAAAAAATTAGACTCTCGTGTTCTGCCTTAATACCGACTAAATTTGGTTGGAGAGAAATATTTTCGATCTGGCCATCTTAATTTAAACACTTATATCTCGCTGTTACACTGTGCATGCAACTATAGTACCCTGAAATAAATGTCTGATCTCGCTCTTGACATATCTTTTCCATTGTTTTTCAGACGGCTGAATAAAAATGGAATTGAAGAAATACAGAATCACGCGTTCAACGGCTCACGCTTGAATGAACTGTAATTGTCCTTTTTATCCTGAGTATTACAGACAGTGAATTTTGAATAGGTAATGCGAAGTCTCGCTTACTGATGCTTACCGGTATCTTTCCATCTGATTTTACAGAAATCTTAGTGACAATCAGAGGCTGGAGAAATTGCCCGACCAAGTGTTTCAAGGAGCAACAGGACCAGTGATTTTGTAAGTGCTGAATCTCGAAATCCACCAAACTCGCTGGTATTTCTTAATGCATTCAGAGCAGCTATACAAATGAAATTGCAGCAAGTTAGTTTCATAGAACCACACACTTTTGTCATTCGCGTTTTGGTAAAGACAAAAACATTTTTTGAATAATTATATTGTTTTACATTATATTACAACATAAAATTTTATAATATTTTTTTCAATTTTGGGAGGTTCTCATGCCTAAATCATTTGATTGCACAGTTATTTTATCTAAGCGTTCACTTTCAGCTTCTGACTTCTCAGCGAAAGAAGCGCATTTACAGGGACCAGGTTACTCCAGCTGTTAAAGTTACCTTTTAAAGCCCAGCGCGAAGAGTTACTTTTGCGGTGGAAGAAGCCGCGAGGAGCAGGGAGAGCACTGCAGATGCTTGTTTTTGTAGAGCGAAAAGCAGCCCGTGCATCACTGGTGATCGTCGCTGTAGCATGAAGATCATGTCTGGCATCGTGGACACTCGTTGCTTGAGCTTTGCGTTGGCGGTCACTGTGGGCAGTCAATATTGTATTTTTTTTTTTAATATAATGAGATTTTACATAACTTTACCCGAAGGTGTCAGAGCGCTTTACAAAAGGACCAGTTAATAATAAGGATTTCGGAGTACATGAGTTACTTAAAAGATGCAAACAGAAAAACTCTAAATTCACATAAGAATGGTAGTAAGTACAAAAGCCTACTACAGATACTGGTGGTTAGAGTTACATATATACAAGTTGCAGATTCACTCGAGATTACATTTTAATAAAAGTAGAAGCGGTATGGGTTGGAGAAATAAAAATACAAATTTACAAAGTATGACCTTCTCGCCAATGCTGGGATGGGGGCCTCCTCACTGTTCCTGTAACTGTAATGCAAAGTGCAGATCTTGTGATGCCACTCGTCTCTGGCGGTCGCTGTAAAGCAAAGAGTCGGGTTTGCCGGGTTTGTGTCGGTGGTTAGTGCAGGTGTAAAGATCTTGGCACAAACAGGCCCTTTCACAGTTGGGAAGAGCCCAAAACTTCAGGAGTTCTCCTTTTTTTAAAGAGAAGCTCAATTGATCCCCGCAGGCCCTTGTCCTTCTTGATCTCTCTGCGGCCTTCGACACGGTTGACCACGGTATACTGGTGGACCGTGTAGGAGACGCGGGGATTCAGGGGCCTGTCCTGGGCTGTATCCGCTCCTTTTTGGGAAATCGCTCCCAGTCGGTCCGCATTGCCCAGTATACAGCGCCCAAAATCAGGACCACATGTGGTGTCCCACAGGGCTCCTCACTTTCCCCCCTTCTGTTTAACCTATACCTCCTCCCACTGATCCGGGCTCTGAGAGAGAAGGAAGTTTGCACCTTCAATTATGCTGATGACTTCCAGCTAATATTCTCCATCAGCAATTCCCCCGACTCGGTCAGCCATTTTCAGTCAACTTTGCTATTTATTAGCGGGTGGATGAATAGTAATCACCTAAAACTTAACCCGGATAAAACAGAGTTAGTTCTAACCGGGGGCACTCACAACCCATGGGGCTCACACTTTTGGCCAAAGGAGCTGGGCCAACCTCCCTCCCCATCTGCCTCGGCCAAAAGCCTTGGGGTAACAATAAATCACAACCTCACCATGAAGTCCCAAATTCGGTCAGTGATATCCACATGTTTCTTCCAGCTGAGGAAAATAAAAAAGATTAGAAGATATCTCACCCAGGATGCTTTGATCCAGGTGGTGCTTGCCATGGTTATGTCCCATGTTGACTACGCCAACTCGCTATATTTTGGCATCCCACTCTATCTAATCAAACGCTTGCAACTGGTTCAGAACCAAGCAGCAAGACTGATTTTTCAACAGCCTAGGCATCATCATGTCACCCCCCTGATGAGGAAGCTGCACTGGCTCCCCATCTCACAGCATTGCGCCTTCAAGGTATGCTGTCTCATCTTCAAATCCCTGAATGGAAGGAGCTCGAAATTCCTGGACAGCCTTATTCATAGGCACATACCCATGCGCAACTTGCGCTCGACCCATAAGCACCTTTTGTCAACCCCTGACTTCACACTAAAGCGCCTGGGTGGTGCCAGGTTTGCTGTTCTAGCTCCCAGACTGTGGAACTCTCTCCCCCCCGAAATTTAATCATGCATCAACCTCCTAAGCTTCAGGAGGCTCCTCAAAACCTGGCTATTCAGACAAGCTTATGAGTAACTCCCTAGGGTCAGGCATCTCTCAGAGTAGCGCCATAAAACCAGCCCGGTGTACGCGCGCTTTACAAAATCTTTTAACATAACATAACAAGGGGCGTTCCCTTCCTAATAGCAAGCGCAACCCTATGTAAGAATGTTTTGCGTCCACAATTGCGGGTGCAAAACACTCGCAAATTACCACCCTCTTCAAGAGGGTGGTAATGGGGTCGTAAAAGGGAAGGGGTCCCCAGGGGACCCCTTCTCCTTTGCAAATGCAGGGGAAAATAATTTTTAAGGGCAGGCAGTGGTCCCAGGGACCACTACCTGCCCTTAAAAAATGAAACGAAAAGTTTCATTTTTTTCTTTTTTAAATGCATGCCGTTTTCCTTTAAGGAAAACAGGGTTGCATTTTTAAAAAAAAACTGCTTTATTTAAAAGCAGTCCCAGGCATGGTGGTCTGCTGAGCCCAGCAGGCCACCATACCTGGGAGGGCCTGCCATTCCCAATGGGGTCGCAAATTGCGAGAGGCTCATTAATATTCATGAGCCTCTCTATTTGCGACCCCATTGGGAATCGCTAACAGTGTGAAAAACACTGTTGTACATTGGAAATAGCGCCTCGCAAATTGCGAGTCGCAAAAAACTCGCAATTTGCAAGGCGCTATTTCCACGGTCGTACATCTGGCCCTAAATATATATTTGTCATACTTTTAAATACTATGCACCCTGCCTCATGGGTATTATAAGTACTAAAAAGAAAGATTTAGGTCTGGCAAAAGGTTTTCCTACCCAGTCGAAATGGCACTTTAGAACTGCCCACCCAATCTGCAGTGGTCGGCCTGCCTGGAGGCATGCTTTAGAGGGCTACTGCAGTAGGTAGCAGAATGAGTACTGCAGCCAACTAATTAATTTACCATCCAGGGTTGCAGTAGTAACATATACTAGTGACTTATAAGTAAATAAATGTGTTAATTAGGATTATGCTGATTTTACAATGTTTAAAAAGGAGAGCACAAGCACTTTACAACAGCTTGGCAGTGGTAAAGTGTACACAATTCTACAGCTGGCAAAAATAAGGTTCAGCAAAAAGGCCAAACAATTCAGGATGACCCTGCAGAAAGGGGAAATTTCGAACAATTAGGCACTTACATATTGGTTTATGTTGTGTGTAGTTTGATATTGCAATTGTTGCATTAATCCCAACCTGTCAATTTGCCTAGAATGCCCTCCAAATATCAAAGTGTGTGTCAAAAAAAATAACACTTTTTTCTCTTTTCTGTAACTAAGAACTTCAGAAGAAACCAATATCAAATAATGTTCCCACAGTTATAACTATGTGTGGGTGGCGTATTACACAGGAAATAATAGGCTTTAACGTCAACAATTTAAGACGCTATAGACTTCACTGATTTCACATCATCACAGTTTTGGCCTGTTTTTGTCCTTTACAATAGGCCTTCACACACATGTGAGGTACTATTTTTATCTGTAGAAGCGTGAGAGTGCTGGGTAGTGGAAATTGAAAAGTTTGAAATTTGAAGGGAACTCTGCGTAAAATAATTGATAGCATCCATGCAAGCCACACCAGGACTACCTTGTTATACAGTTTTCAGAAATTTCTGCAGTGGGTAGGTTGACCCCAGGCTCAAAAACCACATTTACCCACATCCCAAAAATCAATCTAATTCCAAGATTCTTTCTTTTTATTATTATATTCTTTGGCCACGTGCAGTGTTGTTGCAAATGGGTGAAATGTGGGAATGCAGGATAGAAGGGCATTTGCTAATTTTATCGGATGTATATGCATAATTGGCATCCTATTGTAAGTCAGTGTCCACTTTTTGAAAACATATCCCCAGAATCATCTGGCATTATGCATAATCAAGAATACTGAGTGGCACAAATGACCTCCATCCCTGCACTCGGATTCTTGGTAGCATTTAAAAAATGTACAGTTTTCTTTCACCCAAATGTATCTTACTTAGATGCTTTGTTACAAAATATTACATGGCTGGGGCACAGTGAAAAATGCCTATTTGTTTTCATAGGAGGTCATTTAGAGTCTGGCATGCAGCCTGCTAGGTCAGAGGATTCTATGGCCTTAGTTAGCTCCCCTGTGGATGGCCCTTGCCAGATGTAGAGAATCCAGCCTCCCGGTTTGAATCTGTGTGCCTTCTGTAGGTCTGTTGAGCAGGAGATATGCTTGATGTGCCAGCTTACTAAACTTTTTTTTTCACTAACAAATTCTCAAAGACGTATTTTGAAAAAATAAGAAATTAATGACCCCATCAAGCTTGGTGTTCTCTCTCATCACGTTGTGTAATTTCTGTTGTTTCCTCTTCATTACTGTAATACTTTTCCTGGTGTTCCTCAACAGGAAAAAGGGATGTAAGAACTTCTTTGTCTGTGCTCACCATTCTCTGAAGTCTCTCAAGTCAGTAAAACAAAGGAAATGAACCAGAAAGTGGGGGTTGGAAAGGGAGGGACTAGGCACACACCTATTTCCTGCCCTTCTAGTCCCCCTCCTGATTCATTTGGTGGAATGGGACGGATGGTGTGGGAGAGAATGTTAGAAGCTAGGATGGTCATCCCACGGTCCCTCTACACCTAAAATAAACTATATTGGGTCACTGGGTGGAGCTGAGGAGGAGCTGGAGGTGGTGATAGCTGCACTAAGCCCCACCAAGAGCTCTGCTCACCACTCCAATTTTGGCGAGGAGCATGGGAGGTTCGTGGGAATACCACACTGTCTTTCAGATACATGTGTGAGATCAGATGTGATGTTACATGCATAACAATGACGCAGCCCAGGAAGTGAGCACTGGGCAGACCCTCCAGGATTCGCGATTTCGCGGTTTGCCGCAAAATCGGCACTTTTGTAAAAATGCCTCAATTTTTACAAAAGTGCCCGCGAAATCGGCAATGCGCACAATTAGACAGTAACTGCTGGTGACGAAGTTTCATGGGGAGACGCTTCTTTCACATTTTAAGAGGGTGCCTTTATCATAGCAAACTCGGGCAGAAAGAGGACATCTTGGGAGCTAAACCCAGTGAAGGAACTGGTATGGTAATGGCAACATGACAAATGTAGCTGGCAGGCGAGAGAAGGGCAGGCGGCAAGCTTCCTGGTAACAGAGTTGGCACAAGGGCCAGGCGGACGAAAGGTGTTGGGCCTCATGGCGCAAAAGGCAGCACAAGAAGATGAGATGAGGACAAAGGCAGGAAGGAGTGGGATGGCAGCGAGCACCTTAGGGCAGAACCTGGCGCGGGTAGAAATCAAGAGAGAGGAAAGGATATAATTCCTCCATCAATGGGACAAATAAATAACAAACTGAAAATTTGTAGCTGGGCCAGGTTGAAAATAAAATATGCATATGTCATAAGGGCATTCATAGAACATAAGGTACACCTGGCTGAATGTGGAAAAAAGGGGGGGAGGAAGGGAGAAGGAGGTGGTGTAATGTCTAAAAGTTGCTAATTCTGGTTGTAACTCGATCAGGCTATTGCAAAGACCCACGATCGGCATTCTATGTCGGAAAGTATTTGTGATTACTTATAATAATGCGATCAGGCTATTCAGAAGAGCCGACCGGCATGGCAGTCTGACTTTACAAAATGCAGTTACTACATCATAAACAGCGCCACGGCGGCTCGAGTTCCACTGTCGCCGGGACGTCAGTTAGATGTGCACCAGGCTAATGAAGGTAAGCGGCTAAAGTGAAACCGCAGCATGTTTCTTTTGTTTTTGAGTCATCTGAGTTCTTTTACTAGACCGCATCAGTCTCTCTGTCATGCTACGTGCACATTTATAACCGTAATTTGGGAAGGCAGACTGCCATGTTGATCGGGGTTTTTAATTAGCCCGAGCACATTATTAGTACATTTTCTGACATAGAATGCCGATCGGGTAACTGCGGTGGGTTGCTTTTTGGCTTTGAGTCACTTGGGATCTTGTACCAGACCATGCTAGGGTCTCTGTCAAGCAACATGCACAACTGTAACTGCATTTTGTAAAGTCTGACTGCCATGCCGGTCGGGCTTTTGAATAGCCCGATCGCATAAGTAATCACAAATACTTTCTGACATAGAATGCCGATCATGGGTCTTTGCAATAGCCCGATCGAGTTACAACCAGAATTAGCAACTGTTAGGCATGGGAGCAATCTAGACAATGCTAAATGAGCCAGCAGATATTGATCATTTCTTGCGGTCTTGGTGTAGAGATGTCTTAGATATTTTGCATCATGCAAAGCACCATTTAATGCATACCAGCACCACACAGAATGTGTGGATGTGTACACACATGCACACAATACACACATTGCTGTAAATATATATTTTTCTTTTAGTTGGGCACAATGAGATGTACATAGAGCTTGGAGAGTTGGCTTTTCACTTGCACTGATAGGTAAGAACAATAAAGAACACACATTTACATCATAGTTTGTCTTGGTAATGTCGGATCATGATAAATTGAAGATTATGATTATACTTTTGATTTTCAGACAGATGAACCCGTAGAAGCACACGAGTCGTTGATAACCTGACCGCACTGATCCTGTGGTGGCCAGTATATTCATGTTTCTTTAAACACACATGCAGAGTGACTAATCACAATTAAGGTCCTGACGAATGCTGCTGGATCCCTTTAGGGTACCGATCTATGGCACAAACATGTTGACCATTGTTAGGGATATATTTGGTTGAATCCCCAGTCCTCTCTTTTAACTTTGTCCCTGAGACCACCCAATAAAGCTTTAGTGGATCTACGGAGATCATTTTAATCACCACTTCACCACATTTTTTGCACTCTGCCCCTCACTCACCTCTTTCCACCGCTCATCTTGAGAAAACACCTCAGCTCCTCCCCTTAGGGAGTTGTAGCCCACACCTTGGTGTGAGGAGGGAACCCATATGATGAAGCATGTCACATAACAGTGAGTGAGGGTTCTCGTCCTGAAAGGATTTCTCCCTCTAGCTTTTTCTGACATTACAATACCTCCTTCGCTCTTCCTCCCCCCCTTTTCCACATTGAGCCAGGTGTACCCTTACATGTTATTTATTATTCGAAGGGATCAGTACCTACTTGGCTTTTCCAGATCTCTGGTGATCCACTGTATGTAGAGCATTCATTGAAAATTTCATGACAAATATGTCATAAAGACATCCACATTTCACTAATGCACACAGTCACTCTGTGCTACATAATATTCAGAATCTTGCATAGCTTGGCTCTTGACAATAACCATACCCAATGAAATTTTCCTATGAGTCATATTCTAACATTCTCCGAGATATGTGCCTGATAATCCCCAAACCTCAATCAAATGCTATCCCAGATGATCCCCAGAATCTCTCAGAGCTCTAATATAAATTTACTCAATGCTCTGCTCTTGATAACACCCAGACTCAGTGAAAGCACTGCTAATGATAATCCCAAGGGGCATATTATCAAGGATCTGCGATATTTATCGCAAAGCGCGCTTAGCGCTGGTTTTTTATCGCCGGCTATCGCTGGATTTCCTCGCCGTGATAGCGCGGTATTATCAACGCGTATCGCAAAGGCGATAGGAAATCCAGCGATAGCGTGTAAGACCAGCAATAGCGTGAGAATTCCAGCGCTAAATCAACAGCGCTAATGAAAAGCTTGCTAATAGGCAAGTGTATACTTAACCCAACAATCCACCCCCCATTGACAAGATGGTTAAGGCAAGTTTTTTTCAGGTGTTAAGTTCCAGCGATAAGCGCGGTTAGCGTGAATTTTCCTATCGCTTCGCGGGCATTGATAATAGGGGGAAGTTGTGAGTTGTGTTAGCGACTGTTTCAATGGAGTTTTAGTCAGGAACGCCTACTTTGCATGTCATTAGCGATATATATATCGCTGACATGCTTAGGGGTAAATAAACTCACACTAAGGCCCGTTAGCTGCAGCTTGTTAATAGTGTGATAAAAATATCGCCGCATTAGCGGCAGAAAAGTGCCGCTAACGCGGCGATAATGGGCTTGATAATATGCCCCCAAGTCTTTCTTATTAGACTGTGTCTGAGTTCTGCTTCTGATAACACCAGAAGTCAACTGAGATAGGACTTAAGAGTGTGATCATCAGTCCCCTCTTGGCAGACAGAGGCCTTGGCAACCAAGTCATCCTGTATGCGACTTAACATTCTTTAATGCATTCAAACACTAATAAGCCATTTCTAGTGCAAGATCTCACACATTAGAGCTGTCACTAAGCAAATCCATTGCCAGACTGACACTTAGCCTGAAATACGTTTTGGTACCAGAGTGCATTTACAAGCCAGTGTTTGATCAAGTCCTGGGAAAAGAATTGACTTGAGCCTGTATCTTCCCAACAAAGAGAGTTCTCCAACCTCACCACTCACGAAACATAATGAAATGCAAGTCATTTGTAATAAATTAATATTAATAGTTTTTTTAATGTAAAACTTGTAATGTATCTAAGGGTGAACAGGTGTTGTCTGCAATCATTTCATAATACAGTTTATAACTTCGGGTCATGGTTTAAAAGTGAGCCTTGTGTTGAATAGCTTGGTTTTGATTAACCCTAACCGACTATTAGGGACAACAAATACAGTATATGGGGCTCTGCAGCTGGGAAAAAAGTCTGATGTGTGGTAAAATGAATTCCAAACATACTACATAATTAAACTTAAGCCACCTAAACAGAGAATTTCTTTAGGAGTCTGATTAATCTTTGTTTCCATCAGTGTCCAGCAGAAACGCGGGACACGTGCCTCATTTTGTACATTGCAGCAAGGTGACTATTGTTTTTTTCTTTATTTTACATCAGACTGTGTTAGAACATCTGGACTCTTACCAGTAAACATTTTAAAATGATCTTGGGATTATGCCATGAAATTATAAACGTAGATCTACCTGAAAAGCATATAAGTACTAGTTTGTAAGATTTTATTCTTTGGGCTCTCCTTAATTATTATTGACATTTCATTCAATTTGAACACACTGAGGCCTAATTACAAGCCAAGAGGTTATTTATTGGCCCTGATAAATAACAATACCATAGAGTACGTTATTTATTGGGTGCGACAAATAAAACCTAAAACGAGTTCATGGGGAATAACATGCGGATTTTGATGTTTACTGCACCAAAATCCGCATGATATGGTAAACACTGTGGGGCTTCTTTATGAGAGCCCTGCGTCACTTTTGCACCACGTAAAGTGGTACATGCATGATGTAGGGCTCTCATAAAGATTTATGAAGCCACTCAAAGCCATCCTGCATTGCTTTGAGTGGCCTCATAAATCATGAGTAAGGCAATGCAGCGCAAATCGCTGCGCCGCCTTAATCTGCGCCTGGGAGGCATTCCAATGAGCATTACAGTGGATTTTCCGACTCAAAACCCATGAAATTTGGCGATGCCCCAGATTTACAAAGTGATGTAAACCTGGGAGAGCGTTAAATCTGTACACCTCCCAAGGTGAGGCATAACAAGGAGAAAAATGTTCATTTCTTCAAATTTTTTCCTCTTTCCATGTGTGCTGCATTCTGCACAAATATGTCATTTGTCATTTTGCAGCACACATAGAAGGAGGAAAATGCCTTGTAGGATTGTTTTTGTGCAGGAAGTTGCCACTTCCTGCACAAAAACAATCCTGCCTGCAACAGAGGAACCGCAAGGGTGCCTACCAGCCGTGGCCGGTGCAGGTAAGAGCAGTGGGGCGCGGTCGGGGGAGTCGACAGATAACGACGAGGGAAAATAAAATAAAAAAAAGAAAACCACTTACATTGCGCTTGCCGCATCAAGTGCAAGGTAAGTGGTTTTCTTTTTTTAAATTTTATTTTCCCTCATCGCCATATGTCGACTCCCCCCCACCACCGCTCTTACCTGCACCGGTCGCGGCTGGTGCCTACGTTGGCACTAGACTGCCAAAACGGAGCCAAAACAGGCAGAAAGGACAGAAATGCACCATATTACTTAAATATGATGCATACCAGTCATTTCACTTTGGCGTAGGGCAGTGTAGCAAGGTGCCTTGCTGCTCTGCCCTATGTCAAAATGCCATAAATGAGGCCCCATATGTTTTTCCCTGTTTCTGAAATTTAAAGAAAGTTTAGTTATTGAATGCATCCGATAATTATCGGATGCCTTAATTATATTCAAGCTCGTAATTCCTACCCATGCGTAAACAGGAGTTTAGGCATGGGTTGGATGTTTAGGAGGAACTCTGAATCAGGCCCTAATCTGCAGAGAAATCACACTCACTTCAAAACACCAGGCAATATCAGTGAACCGTGAGAATATTTATCTTTCTCGAGGTGTCTTTCAGTAAACTGCTTAACTCTTAGACCATTGTGATTGAATGAGAACCTAGAAGTCGAATTAGTTAAAACTGCAATAGAAAATACCTGCCCTCTGGTTTTTGCTGTCACAAAACAGTACAGCCAACCACACAACTAAGGGGTCGATTCCGATTCGGGCCGGAAATCTCTCCGACCGAGCCGGACCCGGAGAGATTTCCGACCGAATCGGACCCGTGCAGTCCGACCGAACGAGTCCGATGCATTCGTATGCCACCGGACACGAGTCGGTCGGACTCCCATTGAACTCAATGGGAGCCGGTCATACAACGCGTACGCGGGCTCCCATTGCCTCAATGGGTGCGAGGCGGACAAGGGCGCCCCTACAGCGAGTACGCCGCGAAGCACCTCGCGGCGTACACGCACAGGTAGGGGGACCCATGGGTCCCCCTGTGTGCGCCTCGCACGGGTACGCGTACAGGGGGTCCGACACGGACCCCCAAAGTACGGCTCCGACAGCGAGTTCGAGTCGGACGGCGCGAGTCGGTCGGAGCGGTCGAGGTGCGCATCGTACTTACCCGGCCGGAAAACGTCTCCATTGCGCGGTGCGAATCGGGTCCGAGCGAGTCGGTCGGAGCGGTACGATCCGGGTGCGAGTCGGTCGGAGCGGTCGGGTCGCCCGGACGAGTCGGTCGGCGAGTCGCATCGTACTCGCTCGGCCGGACCCGCGTACGATTCGGTCGGGAAAAAGGGCTCCGAATCGGATCCGGTAAAGCCGAATCCTATTCGGAGCCCTACCGGCCGAGATCGGAATCGGCCCCTAAGTAGAGGAAAATAGAGCAGCCTTTCAAATCTGATACTAAACTGCGTATTAGTGAACATTAGAAAATGCTAAATTAATTGCACATCTCAGGCAGTTTAGGTGTTCTGCCCCAGTTGTTTAATGCTACTGTTTTATATTCATAACAATTATACTGTAAATTTACATTTTAAGCTGGCTTGTAGTTAAATATTTATTGTTGACTTTTTTCTATTGTGATTTTTTTATTTCTTTTTTGATATGCTAGTTGTTTAAACTTCGCTATTCTTTGGCCAAATATGATATATTGTTTATTTATCTTCTATTGAAAGAACATCCTCAATGTGAATTATAACTCTTTCTTATTATAATGCACTACTCCACATTAGTATTTAATATTTTTAGTTTAGTTGTTCTATAGCTGAGGTTTTCTATTTTCTGAAGATAGCTATCGATCTCAAAATGCAGCTGTCTTTACGTTCGATATGCTTTTAAGCACTTAATAAAACCTATGAGTTATACTCTTAACGGAGGTCAGAATTCCTGTATATCATTAAAATGAAACAAAAAATAAGTAAGTTGCAGACACATGTATTTCATAATACTGCTAGTGGTACTGTGTAAGGCAAAGAGCAGCGAAGAAGTTGTCAAGTTGAAGAGGTCAAATACTGTTTTGTATTTATTTATTTAATTGGTGGTGATCCAGCGTTTGGGGACTGACAAATTTCTATCATCTGGACCCAATTCAACACTCAGCAGTCCCTTTCACGCTGGGTGAGTTTAAACTAATCTTACCAATTTACTCATTATTTATTTATCCTCTTCCTTCTTCGATGAATCTTTGATTGTTGTCAGGGATTGGCAAAATAATATCAGAATCTAAAGAAAGTACCATCACAAAGAATAATCATTCAAAATAACCAAATTGACACTGATAAAGTCAAACTCTGTTTTCCTATCAGTATGCTTTATCTAAATAAATGTGATTGCTCATCAAGTACAAATACAGCTCGAATCATAGATCATCACACAAGAAAACACAATGAGATAAATCACAGTTGTACAACTTAAATATCAGCGCAATGAGAGAGTGGATAGGCGTAGAGAAAAAAGGATAAAGACATTTGCAAATAAGATATATGCAAATTCAGAATATCATACTAACCGATCACGCAAAGTATTAGAAATCTGAAAAGCTACCCTCTGGCCATGAGAGCAAACTGGGCACCCCCAAAAAGAATTGAGGAGCAAAGTCAAAGAGTCAGGTTCAGCAGAACAACAGCCAGCCAAAGTTAGGAAACAGCAACACAGCTCTCTCCTCTCGCAAAGTAGGAATAAACGCGCCTCCTAACCCCACCCTCTTACAACTAATAGTTATACCCTAAAATCACTAAGGACCAACCCCTCATGTATCATAACACATAAAATTCTCAAATCTCATTGGTTCAAAACAAGGGGTGTCTAATCACTCCACGCTCAATGTGCCTAACTTTTCAACAGTTCCTTTGTATTTGGCAGCTCACGTCATCAACTTTTCAGCAAAGGAAATACAGTTATCGCTCTTCCACGGCTTGTACATTTCTCCATCTCACAAATGTATCAATCTTGCAGTACAAGTGTCCGCATACTCCGCTCGGCAAGAAAGTTCCATTAAAAATGTTCATTGTTTCCTCTATGCAACCTTGGCCATCATCAGGAACTCACGAAGGACAGATTACATATTTTCATTCTACATTCTAATAAGCAAACTAAACCTAAAAAGACCTGTGAGGCCTTCTCTGCATAACAGTTAAATGCGCTGTAGGAAAAACAAATTCAAGTGTGATTACCATTGTTATTTTATAAAACTCCACTATTAAATGATCTATGAATGCTTTTGCTTACATTTTCTAACGCTCTGCACATTATTTTCGAACAGTTCGTGAAAAGAAACTTGCGGCTTTTGGCTGTTATTTTCTGCATTAATCATGTGCATTTGCGGCCTACACTAACTTTCCCCAGCACGCGCTTGCGCAGTTATCATTTTTACCCCTTTTTAGTTGTGCGCTGTTAATTTTCACACCATTTTGTTAATAATCCACACAATGAGGAGTTCAATCCGAGCAGGTTTTATTTCGCGAAAACCCCGCTCCATCAGTGGTATTTGCAAAGCAGCAAGAGAATCCCAAAGGGCAGTGGATCGCTGTCCCTAGAAACGCAAAGTAGCCGCCATGTTACAGATAGGGACGCTTACAATGAATACTCATCGCAAAAAACGTGCACAAATAAAGAAGAAATACAGGTACGTATTTACCAAAACTTCACGTAGCACAGGGCAGCGAGCATTCTTGCTGCACTGTGTTGGATGAATGGGAGAGAGCTGAACAGTGCATAAAAGCTCCTAAGATAAGACGCTCGGTGCAAGGATGCCTGCAATGCGGCCAGTATTGTTTTTGTGCAGAAAGAGATAGGTTCCTGCAGAAAACTAGTCCAGAGACAATTTCCTCTTTTATGCATAATGCAGAATGGATCACGCATAGCAAAAGGAAGTAATGAGGAGAAATAAACATATTTCTTCTTGTTACCCCATGGCTGGGGTGGCGTACCATATTGATGCAGTCTGAGGTTTACTGATTTCAGTTAATCTGGGATTGCATCACATTTCATTTGTGGATGCATGGGAGTGCCCATGCTCCACCCATGGTATGCCTACCACTATGAAATGTAACTCAAAGCAGTGCAAGACTTTGTGTTGCATTACATTTCTTTACACAGACATGCAAAGCATTACAAATCGCCCCTTGCGTGGCTTTCTAAATCTTACTTAACCCTTTGTGTTGCCTTGTGTAATGCAAGTACAATGCAAAGGGTTAGTAAATCTGGGCCACAGTATCACAGTTAGGCCTGGGCGGTGAACTTCGTTCCGTTCGCGGAGTTTGAGGAGTTTTCTGCACTCCGCACTCCGCCGAGCTCGCGGAGTGCAGAAAACTCCGCTTCGCAATGTGCAGCAGAGTTTTTTCCCCGCATGCGATCGTGAATGGTAAGTTCGCGATCGCGAACGGGAAGTTCACGAGCGCGAGCTGCCGCTCGGGTAGAATTTCTACCGGAGCGGCAGGAATACCAGCACAAACTGCAGTTCGCACTGCACTTGGCCACTCGCGGAACTTCGCAGAGTTTTTTTGTAACTTCGCGGAGTTCCGCGTAGCAAAACTCCGTGAACTACTCCCAGGCCTAATCACAGTGTGGAGAGAAAAGGGGGAGGGTATTGTCTATAATGGTAGAAAGGTAGGGAAGAGGTGGAGTTTGAGGAAGAGGTTTGTTTTTTGACCTTTCCTGAATTTCACCACTGAACAAGCAATTCTGAGGTGCAAAAGGAGGATGTTACATAGCATCAGCCCACATACCAAGAAAGTCGGTCGACATTTGTGATCTTTGTGAGGCTTTTTTTTTCTTTCCAGCCTGGCTAGGGCTGGGCTTCTTGAAGTACATTCAAAACCAGGCAAACAGAATTTGGAGACAACAGGTTTAGTTGTGCTCAGGTGGATTGCCCTGATGAGACTTTGGAGTTGATTCTGGCAGGGAGAAGGAGACAATGCAGTTGTTTCTTAGAAGAGGAGATGTGCTCAAGGTTTCTTTGATTGATGATTAGCCGAGGTGCTACATGAAGAAGTACTTTGATTTGTGTCAGCAAGGAAGGTGCAATATCAGTTAATAGTCTGTTGTTTTTACCGATGTGTGGAAAGACAATGGCTCGGATTGTGAACCAGAATTTTGTTGAACAAAGGAAAGCCTTTATTTTGCTTTGGAACGTAAGCTGCCTACATTACGCATGCTTACACTTGAAAAGGTCCTGACAGCTCTAACACTTATAGAGATGGATATGAGTGCCCATATTAATTGATTGTCTGTTGCATGCTCTGAACAATCTCCTTGCAGCCTTTTGATTACACAGCTTTTGTGAATTGAAATGATTGCTGTGACCTGAAGTCTCTCAGGCATAGCCCAAATGAAATACAACTGTAAGACAGGATGTCGGGCATCAACTCACTCGACTCCACTGATTGTCCTCACCTAAGCATCTCAGCCCGCCATGGCAAAGGATGTTTTTAGTGTTCCATCCTTGACACCTATTGCAATAAGTAAAATACAGCATAGGTTTATGTGCTTTTTTATGTTCAATGTGATGGAGGCCTTTAACTCTAGAAAGCCAACGTGATTTCCGACATTTCAAACAGGTGCACAGTGATACAACTGCTCTTCCTCGTAAGCAAATGGATTCTGAGATACTGGGACATTCCTCCTGGCGCTAACATGTTATTATAGTACAGCATTTCTCTTTACATGTTGTTACTTTGTTTTGGTTGATTTGCATGCTCTGCCAGTGCCACAATCCTCTAAATAGATTGTTGTAGCACAGAAAGCTTTTACTGAGAAAACTGTAGGCATTTGTTACAGAAGGTCCTAATTCTAGTGTTACCAAACAAGGTTTAACAGCTAATAACATTCTCATTGAAATAACAGTAATAGGCTTGCTTTCTCTTGTAGATCTATATATGAATTTCTTATATACGTTTTCTAAGAATAAAATTAATTTGCAACGTATATTTACAAGAGGACCACCAAATATCTCTTTTAAACTTTCATATAAATGTTTAATAGGTTTATGAAAATGATATGGGATTGACAAAGTAAAGTTATAGTGGGACCAGCATATATTGGCATTCTGATGCAATCCTTTTGGTAAGCTATTACATGTCGATTCATGTCACCTGTGAACTGTAAAGGGCTTCATGCCTCTGGCAGTGAGACACATTTTGGGCGTATATATGCCACGAGTTCTTTGCCTGTTGGAGGCTGAAGTGGAATCAGGAACTGATGCTATTAGCAGAGTTACGAATAGATAAACACAAAAGTTGGTAAACAGCCACAATCGCATTCGATTAGGCCAACAAAGTCTTCCTCAATGCCTCAACAGATGGCTTTAACCTAGAAAAAATGACTTCACTCCAGTACCACAAATGCCCACACGTGCAAGAGCAATCATTTAAAAAATAAATAAATAAAATAAACACACAATTGTTTTCAGATTGACTCATGTCACCTTAACATTATGAAGCCCTCCGGAAAGGGTGGGCTTCATATTGGAAAGGAGGGAGGTCCTGTGACTGGAAAGTGAATGCATAAATCACAAACAGAACCACTATGAAAAGATACAACATTAGAGATGGAAACCTGCACAGACAAGTGAAAGGAGAAGACAACTAGGGCCTGATGACCGATCCTATTTTTGAAAGGTGATATCTTCAAATAGTTACCCACTCCACAACAGTGTTGCATATTATTGCAAAGGTTATCACTTCTAAGTTTTGGAACATTTCCCAAAACACCAAAACACTTAAAATTGAATTGAACAGATGAAATAAGCTCACTGACATGAACAAGATGAACACTCTACACACACTGCTGTATTTCCTTCAAGCACTTTCTATTACATTTCCACCACAATAACAGTAACACACCCTCATGTTTAGGGATACCACTAATATATCACACATTGATATTGCACTAACTTGCGATACTTAACTTGACTTATTCTTACCACCCAAGCAAGGAATAGGTGGAGTTTTGTATAGTAGTTACATACCTATTGTGTACAGTTATGATAGGTGATGTAGTGGATACAATATTAATGTAGGTTAATTTTCAGCTATGTTATAGGGACATACAAAAACCTAAGCTTACTCTTGCCTTAACAGGAAAAAGAGGAGGCTTCCACAAGGTGCCTATGGATCCTAAAGGAAGGGAGGGACTGGACCTTTAGAACATGCTCCATTTCTCAGCAGTGTTTGAAGGTAGGATCATATATGATTGAGGCAAAGAATTCTCTGAGATGCAGTTTGTCTATATGGCCCTAATAGTCATGATCAGACTTCTGTGGAATCTGAATTGACTGCACAGGAGCAATATGTCCATGAATGCCAGTGTGAGTACCATCACCAACACTTTGTAGGCCTGATAGGACTCAGTGGCTGGAAAACATGACTTAAATAAATACCCATTGCCACTGAACACCATCATCTCTAATCTACAATGTAGTCCTAGTGTTTACCCTGTAGAATTTAGACCATGCTGAGTGGAAGCCATTTATTGATGATTCACGCACTCCTCCGGGCCACTCTCGACGGAGCCCCGCCCTCCGATAGGGCTAGTCCCGAAACTTTAATCTCAGACGTCTACTTTTGTGCAAACAAAGGTAGTAGAGTTAATGACCTTATTTTCTACACCAGAAAAAGAGCATGGTGGCGGAAAGTTTTCTACTCTATGCTCCGTATATCAGGTACCAGGAAAACACCTCCTGGTCTCAAATTAACAACAGCGCCCTCGTTCACGCTCAACGCCAATGCCACCATCACCCTCTATAACAATGGTATCATCCTAATCCAAGCCTCTAATGTCAACCTAGTTAACCTCTTTCATGCTCGTGACGGCCGGGAGCCGACACGCGTCACGGTGGGCGTGTGCGCAGGACGACCCCCGGCCGTCCGAATCCCCGCCCACTAATAGAAATGCCCGCACAGCGCGGAAATTCCGCGCGCACAGAAGGGGTTAAGATGGCCAATATCTTCCCATTACTCAAAAACGCGGCCTCGGCGAAACACAATGACCCCTACACTCACCCTACCATTACTCTGGATCTAACCAGCCCTCCCCCACTACATCGGGGAGGTCCTCACTCTATCTAAATCATTCTTCGCCTTTAGATGATCACAGAGCGGCTCTGTCCCCTGTTGAATTGTCCCAACCCTCTAGACCCCCGACTCTGAAGGCGAGCGACACTTCGGGTTCGCTTTACACACAGCCCTCCAGTCCGACTCTAACTGTTCCTCGAGCGGAGAGATTCCCTAGCGACCTACTACCATTGCTCTCAACGAACGATCCCTCTTCCCTCATCCCTCTCTCCACGCCACCCACTAGGCCGGAGACCTGGCAATTGCCCTCCACCGACCATGATCGGACAAACCCTTTCAATCCTGTTTGGACCGTACCTGAGTCACAGCTCAATGTTCATTCCAACTTCACTAATTTACCAACTTCGCTATCCAAAGACCATGGAACTCCGCTAGTCCCTAATGATCAACTCCTTCCCCAGGAACTACACATCACCACCTTGGACCCCATGGGCTTACATCGAGGCCCCCCATCTCCGCCCGATTTCCCAACACATCCTTTACCCCTCTCCCAACACTCAGACTTGGTGGCGCGCCTGGATGATATATCTCTTCAGTTGCACCTTCTCACTACTGAACTACATGACTTGAAAGCCCTCTCAATTGATCATTTCCCCTTGATCAGCTCCTTCTTCACATCTGCGAATTAGCCCAGAGCCTCCCCAAGGGCTAGAGATCGCATGGGCCAGCTTTTCCCCCTTCTGTCTCAAAAACTATATCACTACCTAACGCCCCCTCCCGCCCCAGAAGATTTAAGGCCTACCTTGCGTCTAATGATATCAATGACCTTCTCAACTCTTACTCACCTAGGTCCAACTCCAACACGATCCCTCCGGGACAAATACAAACCATCCACTCTAATCCGAACAGAGAACCCCCTCACAATCTTAGAGTCATCAATAATGACAACCTCACGAGAGTGAACGTCATCCAGACTCCTTCCCCCCTTAATCAGGTATGACTTAAATGTGTGCTACTCAATTGCAGGTCAGCCAGTAAACACGCCTCCGACATCTTCGACCTCATCCAACACAATGAGTTAGACATTATCATCCTCACTGAAACTTGGCTAAATCCCGCCTCCACTCCTATCCTAGACCTCCTAGTACCTCCTACCCACGACATTATTCGTCTTGACAGAGCTCTGAAGCTGGGTGGTGGCCTAGCCTGTATTCACAGGAACACACTCTCGATTTCCCACTCAGAGTCCTCTACGCCTTCCTCCTGTGAATACCTCTGCCTCAGCATTTCAAGTAATAACCTGCCGGTGGGCAAACATCACACTTTTTATCACCCCCCGGGAGACAATCTCCCCTTCATCGAGCAACTAATGGAAATCATCTCTGGCAATGTTGACTCAGTATTGTCCCAAATCTTCCTCGGTGATTTCAACCTTCACTGGTCTAATCCCAACGACCACGCTGTAACTTGCCTTAAATCATTCTTAAATGATTAAGAACTGATTCAGCATTGTGACCAACCAACTCATAATAAAGGTGAAATTCTAGATCTCATCATCTCCAAAGGACAGACCATCACATTGGATACCATTACCCCTTGCGATTGGTCCGACCACCACTGCATCCTCTTTTATATTAACAGGGAGGCGTCTATGAGGAAGGCCCAACCAACGAAATCAAAGATCTGGAAAAGGGACCTCAGATCTATAAATTCAGATGAACTAGCAGCCCACTGTAAATCTTCCCTCTCCTCCCAAGCTGACTTGGTTGAGGTTCAGTTACTCAATGACTTTTACAACTCGACCATCTCCAACATCATGGATGACATTGCACCACTACAACAAAAAAATGCCTCAACAAAAATATCCAAACCGTGGTTCAACGACAATTTAAACTCAGAACGCCACAACCTTAGGGCAGTTGAACGATCCTGGAGATCCAAACCCTCCTCGGACCCACTAAAACTCCTTAGAGATGTTAGGAGCTTCTACAACAAACAAATCAAGAGTGCTAAGGCAGACTACTCCAGATACCAACTTGATCGAGCTGCTAACCGCCCCAAGAAACTTTTTGAGTTGGTTAAACAGCAATCAGTGGTAGCTCCAAACCACTCTGATTCTGGAGGCAGCCCACCCTCATGCGACGAGCTGGCTGCTTCCTTCACTGATAAATCCAGACTCATCAACATTGAACTCGCCTCTAAGAAGGTTCTACTGCCTTCTTCTGGGTCCGCTCCACCTCCTGACCTCTTAGAAAAGCTCAAACCTATCAGCTTGAACACCAAGAACAATGCATCATGGGGCACCTTTACCCCCTTCAGTGAAAAAGATATCAACCAGATTCTTCAGAGTATCAACCCATCTAATCACTTCAGCGACCCGTTGCCCCCGTCCATCTTCAAAGAAATCAAGAATGTCCTCATCCCCACCTGGACACAGATTGTAAACGCATCACTGTCACAAGGCACGATCCCAGACTGCCTAAAAGCAGCTCAGGTATCACCTATACTAAAAAAATCTAACGCAGATAGAGCTGACATCAACAACTTCCGCCCTATCTCCAACATCCCTACCCTAGCCAAACTCGTAGAAAAATGAGTCCAATCCCAACTCTGTGCTCACATAGAGAATTTCCAACTCCTAGACCAGCATCAATCTGGCTTTCGGAGGGGGTCGAGCACTGAATCGGCTCTCACTCACGTTATTGATGACATTTTAAAAATGCTTGACCAAAATGAATCCTGCCTCCTAATCATCATTGACCTCTCCTCCGCCTTCGACACGGTCAATCACGACAACCTCCTATCCATTCTGAAGAAGAGGATGGGTTTCTCTGGTCGGGTGTTACAATGGTTCTCGTCCTTCCTCCAACACAGATACCAAAGAGTTAAGGTGAACCACTCTCTCTCCCAGCCCTCTCCAGTACTCATGGGGGTCCCCCAAGGGTCCGCCCTATCTCCTATACTCTTCAACCTATTCTTGGAACCATTAGCTAATTCACTAAACTCCACGAACATTCTCTTCCATATGTATGCGGACGATATGCAACTTTATTTGAAAATCTCCTCCCCTGATAACATCATCTCTCTCAACACTACCCTAACGTCTACTCAAAACTGGTTAACCGAGAACCACCTCCTGCTCAACACCTCCAAAACAGAATTCCTTCTCATCTCCTCCGAACCACATCCCCAAGCTAGACCTTTGGTTGAATCACCTCACCGCTTTCAGCTGCTCCCCCCTCATTATAGACTCAGCCAAATCTCTCGGAATCACCCTGGACAAGCATCTGAACATGAAGATTCATATCAGCAATGTGTGTAAGGGAGCCAATCACTTGATGAGGACACTCAGAAATATCAAACCATTCCTTCCACAAACGGATTTCAAGCAGGTGGTCCAAGCGCTTGTTTTGCCGAGGTTAGACTATGGCAGCGCTACGCTCTGTGGCCTCCCCAAATATACCCTGGCTCCACCAAGGGCATCCCTGAATGCTGCAGCTAGACTGGTTACAGGTACCAAAAGAAATGCGCACATCTCCCCAGTCTTAAAATCTCTTAAATGGTTGCCCTACGAAGCTCGAATTCAGTTAAAGATTGCCGTTCTGGCGCACAAAGCCCTCCATTTCAAAACTCCCAGTTACCTAGCACAAAAGCTTGAATTATCCTGTGGTGATAGAGCCTCAAGAAGCGCTAACACTTTCTTCTTGAAACCACACAAAAAGAGAACCTGCCACAGAGCCTTCTCCGGCGCTGCCCCGAAGATATGGAACTCTCTTCCACCGGAAGTACACAGAATCTCCTCCATGATTGCTTTCAAACTGGAAGCCAAAAGATTCCTAATGAACAAGTTCTTACCTTAATTGGGTTAGGATCATCGGCTCTAAGTCACTGATTCTTCAACCGTTAGACCTTCAGTGGATGCTACTCTTCTTTACCTCATCGTGTGCCCCTCTCTTAGCCCGCTATGTACCTAGTATTGTATTACTCTCCTCTGACCCCTTGTCCTGTAATTTTGTAATTATTCATGTTTGTTATTCTTACTTGATGTCGATTTTGCATTTATTACCTGCCTTCCATCCTTTTGTAACGCGCTCTGATATCCTTCGGGATCTTGTTCGCGCTATATAAAACTTTATAAATAAAAATAAATAAATTGACAGGAGATACTATCCTTGATCGCATGGGTAGATCATTCAATACTTGCAAAAGGCTGCTTGAAGTTAGGGAACAGCACCATTTATATAGACCAGTCAATGTGTCATACACCTAAAGTTCAAACAGGGGTACAGTGGAGCTTACTAATTTCAGGTTGAATTTGGTGTTGTTTATCATACTGGATTCATAAGCACAGAACAATGCAAGGATCTGGCCCAATGATGATATATAGAAAGTTGGGAGCATACTCTGCGACGAAGAATGGAAAAGGAAGAATAAGAGCATTAATAGCTTGGTCTGAGGGAAAACACCACTGTAGAGAGACTAGCAGTGATTATGGTTTGAGCGGTGAAAAAAATCACCATTTGCATACAACACAGGGATTTTTGCTGGGAAAGTGTCATGGATTGGGTCTACACACCAACTAAACATATGTCCAATGGCCATCTGTAGAGATTGGAGTGGAAGCTCCTAAACGGCAGATGCTGATGGAGGCTCATCTTAGATCCCCAGGTGTGCTAGAGTTTCCTCTTGTAATGAAAAGAGTAGCGAGTTTCCCAATTCATGGTCAACTGAAATATGTGCTGCATAACAACAGAACATTTCATTAGATGGTAAAACCAGAAGTGATATATGTGGTAATACTCATATGCTAGTAAAGGTCAGTTTTTTTTTTTTTTTACAGAGTTTTATATAGCGCGAACTTGACCTGAATCGGGTATCAGAGCGCTTTACATAGCACCAGTTGCATTACACGCGTTTTGACCCAGAAAGACATTGGAAAGAAGCAGACTAGTGATCGAACTTGGCTTGGTTGTTCAGAAAGCAGGATGTGATAAAGATTGAACAAGTGAGCAGTCATTTAATCTCACGTACAAAACATTTATGTGGCATCCCTTGGTAGGCTTATTAAGGATAGATGGTAAAGTATGGTAATGTCCACAGAGATTCACAATTATATATCAGATATATTTATTACAAATCACTAGAGTTCCAGGGAGGAGAATGAGTAAGATACAGAGTAATACTTCAATAGTTCTTTCAGAGTCATTACTGCCTGCACTTTTCATTTCTTTTGGAAGGAACATGTTTTTACATTTGCTGCCTTTTTCAGTTGCACTGCTGAGTTTATGCATGATTAGCAGTCCCCTGTTACAAAGATGAAGACACTATTTATTGCTCTTGAACACAGCACTAGGCTGTTACTAACTTAAACATTAGCTTTCCTGTCCCACAAACATACTCAGACTGCTACAGTCCATCAAGCATGTATATTGTAGAGACCTACCAAAACTGACAGTAGATCAGGACCGGTAGGCTCAGAAAGTTCACCAGAAAGAGGAATATACAGGTGAAGGCATGATGGCTCACCTTGAAGTAGACAGCAAGTAGACTGCTTCAAACAATAAATCACAGAAACCTCAAACTTTTATAAAGCAATTTGCTGACAATGCACAGCTCTATCGCAAAGTATCGAAACCATCAGGTATCAGAGGCTTGAAATACTTCCTCAAAAGAACGATAAACTGGGTTAGTTAAGTCTGCATGAAATTAAATTCAACAAAAAATACATTTCTCCGTCTTTAACAAATGGAAACACCCCTTCAGTTTAAACATGCCTTTTACAACTTTTGCACCTCCAACATTGCTCCAAAACTGATCCCATCACTTGGTTTTAATATCAATCAAATTCTCACAATGGTACATCTGATTATAAAATGTGTGAAAACTGTTTCATTCCAGCTATTCCTTCTAAACCATAAATCCCTCACACTGATTTCAGAACAGGACTGCAGTCTGTAGTCCTCTCTCACCTTGACAGGAGCATTGCACTACTTCTAGGTCTCCTGTAATCTACTCTGGTGCCCCTCTTTTTTGTTGTTGTTATATTTTTATTTAGAGTCAGCCATGATCACAAAGATACTATTACAAGCATATTACCAATGTGCAATAAACATAAGCAAAGCAGAAAGAAAGTGTACAACATAGCCATAGCTGGGTAAAATATGACATAAATGTGCAACATAGCCGAAAATTAGCAAAGAGAACAAAAAGCAAACTTCCCAGAGATGAGATGAAAACACCCTATGTAATTATTAATCCAACAATTAGAGTATAGGCTTTACTAATCCCAATTAAAACCAGCCCATATTCTTTGAAAGTGTTTCATAGCTTTAGTGCATCTAGCCTTAGCAATAGCTGACTCACATTCATATATTTAACAGGCTATTTCCCACCACTCAGCCACCATCGGGAGGAGGGGAGATATCCATGACCTAGCTATACATAGCTGGGTTGAGATAATTATGATCATCATCAAAAACCCAGCTCTGAGATTATGCTCAGTTTTATAACTCAGCATGATCCCTCTAATAGACAGCTGAAAGCCACAGTCAAAATGTGGTGTTACTAGTTGAACCACGCATGTCCAAAATTCCTGAAGGGCAGGACAGTTCGCAAACTTATGAACAAGGTCTGCTGCATGACAGCTGCACTTTGGGCATTGAGTCTCTGAGCCACAGTTTATGGTCAATTTTGAAATCCATGCAGGTGTGTAATAGAGCATACAAGTGGTCTTAAACTGTAGCAGCTTTAGACTTACTGAGTGGACAGAACGTTCAATAATCTCTAAGGCACTCTGAATCAGATCTGGTGTAATCTCAGAATTAAGTATCTTGCTCTGCTTAGAAGCGAGTAAAGGGCTGCCATCAACGCTATTTATACAGAACCTCTGATATAGTGAACTAATCAAAGCTTTTCAGGGTGCCCTATATAAGTAAGACAGAATGTCCAATTCTTCAAGATCAGTGAGTCCTTACACCCATAAAGAAAATAATCCAGCAGCTGTAGATATTCAAAGAAAAACTGTTGTGTAAGATCATAAAAAGTCTGAAGACAAGCAAATGAGCAAAATCCATTAATGTCAGAAAGCTACCCAACAGTCTTCACACCTAACCTTGCCCAGGCCTTGCCCATTGAGTAATGGAATATCTCAGGAAATGCTGAGTTTCCCCATAGTGGCGTATATACATGCACAGTGGTTAAGGAGTACTTGGAACATATTTCCCTCCAAATGCTGGCAATGTCCCTAGCAATTTTAAATCAGACACTTTTGGAATAATTGGGATCCTTGAGCCTAAGGAAGAGAAGCCTAACATCGGGCTCAAGAGCAAGTTGATAACCCAGGATGGACGGTTATGGTGCCCGCGTCGTAAGCACATTTTGTATAAGGCCAGCAAAAGCTGCCCGAAAATAAAGTTCAAAGGTGGGTAGCTGTAGCCCCCCCATGTTTATACGGGAGCCCGCCTGGTCCATCTTTAGCCCCATATAAAACTACCAATAGCACCCTCAAGGCACTTAAAGAAAGGAATTGGGACATGAAATGGAATTGCTCGGAATAGATACAAAAATTCTGGGAGAATGTTCATTTTGATAATATTGCAGCAGCCTATTATGCTACAAGAGAAGCTGATTCCATGAGCACAATTTAACAGTTACTGTATTCAATAAAGATTCAGATAAGTTTAAATATATTATCAACCCGACTGCTCAGTCTGACTCCTAAATAGATGGCTGTTGCAGCTACCCCAGGAATTGGATCCTCCAACTTAAAATTAGGCAGTACATGTGTTTTTGCATGATTTAATTTATAACTGGAGAAGGCTCCAAATCTGTTATCCTCATCTGTTACTTGGCTAATAGAGCCAATGGATTGGTCATAAAAATAGCAACGTCGTCGGCATATGCTGTAATTTTAAGCTTGCATTTGTTAGACATCACTGGCTGAAATCCTTGATTTAATAGGAGAGACTTCAAGTACGGCTCAATATACAAAGCAAATAAGAGGGGGGCTGCGGGCACCCCTGTTGGGTTCCCCTGAAGATCTTGAATGGTAAGGAGCAGTTTCCTCCATAGACTAGCTTGGCCATAGGATTCTTGAACAGGGATTATACCTATTTGGTAAATCTGCCTCTGAAACTAAAGAACCCCATCTTTACCCAGAGACATTCTCATACAACCCGGTCGAAAGCCTTCTCGGTATCTAATAGGATCACACCACTCTTTTACCTGTTCTTTCAGCAACATCAAATACAACAATTGCCAAGTTAGTATGGCTTGAAGTATCTCTACCAGGTACAAAACCATGCTGTTGAGGCAAAACCAGATTATGCATCAAGGGGGCCAATCGGGTAGCTAATATCTTAGCAAAAACCTTTGTGTCTGAATTGATCAATGAAATAGGCTGATAGGAGCCCCTACCCTCTGGCAGCTTATCTTTCTTCAGAAAGACTGCAATATTGGTAGGAATCCATGTGGCAGGTACCTCTCCCCAGTTGATATGCCCTAGTACATTGATGAATTCCGATAGTATGATATTGATGAATATTTTATAGAATTCCAGCAGAATGGTGTCTTTGCCGGCCACCTTTCCAGAAGGCAGAGCTTTAATAGCAGCCTCTACTTCACACTCAGAAATGTCTCTCTTTAGGACCGAAACCTGACTATCTTATAGATGGGGAAAATCTACAGCCCTGTAGATATTCCACAAGGTCATACTTACTGATTAATTGGGGCTGATTGTAGACGTCCTGATACAAGGATGTAAACTGCTCTGCAATAGCCTGGGGGCTGGTATTTAGAGCTCCATCATTACCTTTAATGCTGCGTATAACATATCTTGATCTTTTATCAGAAATCTGATGAGCTAACAATCAACCTACAATATCACCATATTCGTACTGGAGTATTTTATTTTTATGATAACTAGCAGCCACCTTTTCCGTAAATCACCGATCTACAAGACACCAGCTTTCAATTAGCTCAAGGTATAAAGCTTGCTCCCCCGAATCTCTAGCTAAGATTGCTTGGGCATGCCGAATCTCTAATTACCCTATTCTCTGACACAGTTGATTTACACCTTCCTGCATTTATTTGTTTTATTAAGAAGAAACCTTATTAACTCCCTGAGTCACCCAGCCAGATAGAGTCGATAATCCGGATTAGAAAGAATGTGGCGAGGGAAGGTGAAGTGACAGCTCTCCTTTCTGCCAGTAGTTACCCGGAGTGTGAGAAATATAGAGTTATGGTCTGATATAATCTTAGGTCAGACTTCCATTGCAGGGCCCTGGGCTAACTGTGCCTCAGTAAAGAACATATTGGTCCTTGAGTATTGTTTGTGAGGAGAAGAGTAGAAGTTATACACTGGCCTAGAGGGATACAGGGTCCTCCACACATAGTGTCAGCCCATGTAGTCAGGCAGCTTCTAAAATGGATGCCTTTGTTTTAACCATATGAAGGCGCTCACAGCGATTAGTAGAGTTTATACTGTAATCCATTACACAATAAAAATTGCCCATCAGTATTAAATCCTCTGCCCAATCTTGCAGTTCTAAACACAACACATCAAGCATCCCCCAATCGTCAGAATTTGGACCATAAACTGTACAGATGACATATTTTCATGAGCTGAACAATCGTCCACCTCCCCCTTGATTCAGCTGGAATTTTGAGTAGGCCTGGGCAATAAACTCTGCTCTGTTCACAGAGTTTGCAAAATTTGGGCACTCCGCGGCAGAGCTCAGAGTTCCTGAATTCAACCTTCTTGGCGCAAAGCAGAGATTTTTTTTTCCATTCGAGCATTCAAGATTTGCTTTGGCACTCGCTTGCACCACGATATTCTCAGGCCGCTTGTGAGCGCGTGCAAGACTTCACGCCCACTCGCACAGCTTCCGGCCACAACTGTACCAATATAGTGCCGCTCGTGGTCGTGAACGCACCACTCAAGTAGCTTTTGTGCTTGAGAAGCAACTAAAGAGGGTTTTGAGTGGGTTTTCTTCTCCAAAGCACCGTTGGAGTTGTTTGTTTTGTGCGAGAAGCCTTTTTTTAAACTTTTGTTTCCAGCAGGAAAGCAGTGCCCCAGAGACTCCAACTTCCTGTTCCTGCCCAGCAGGCTCATCCCAGTGCTTTGTCCATTTCCTGGTCACTTTTGATATGGATTTGGAGCTGGAATGATCAGTCTCCTAGTCTGCAGCATATAAACTATTGGATTTAAGGACTTTGTATTTAAGATTTCACAAGTAAGTTCAAAAACTCTTGTATGAGGGTTATTGTGGTGGGTGGCCTGCATTTTTGGTAGGGGCCTAGTTATATCTGTGCATTTAATTTTTCTTCTTTTGTAAGGAACAATGTTGTACAGTTCAGTAAACTTTCTCCATGTTTGTTAAATTTGCAATATTTATTTATTTTACTATGTGGCCTAGTCTTCCAAGGGGCTATCTAGTAAGCCCAGGCCAATGCTAGCCATGGATGCATGAAACAACTGTTTCTGTAGTATATGTTGTTTTAAAAAATCATTTAGAGCACGGATGGCATTGGAATAAATTAAAATGTGGGGTTTTTCTGTATGTCACATTTGTTTGTGTACAAAAAGTGCATATGTGGGATAATATTTGATGCTTAGGTAGTATTTGTGTCATTGTAAAATGTTTATGGCTTAGTCTTTTTTTGTTTTTGGTACTGCTGAAATAATGGTAGTGTTTTCTTCAGTGTTACCATGCCTCTTTTGTCTGTCCAGTGTGTGCATGTGTGTGTGTTTGCCATGGCCATGATTGATTAGTCTTTGCTCTTCATGCCATGTGACCAGGGGCCATTTTGTGGAGTCTGTGTCCATAGGCCTGAATGTGTTCTCTTTGTTCCCCATGGCTCCTTGCTTGCTGCTGTTGTTTGACCATGTGGCACTGGCTGGCAGCCATTTTGTGCATCCAGCCAGTGTGGATTTGCATAGGCTTGCATGGATGGATGTGATATCAGTTTGTTTATATGCTTGAGGGTCATTGCAGTATGTATTTTAAGAATATGATTTTGATGAACAGTGCTTATATATTACATACATTGTTTGCAATTTATGTAGCACCTCCTGCCTCACAATAGGTTTCTTCTCATCCTCCTATACAAACATCGGCAATTTATTTTTTAGATTTATTTTCATTGTAAATGATTTTTTTTACATTTTTAATTTTTTTTCATTTTGCCTCGGTCCATCCATAGGTGCACAGTTGCACAACAGCATTCCATTTTTCTAGGTATAAATAAATTTCCTTCTGGACACCCTGGCTGCAGTGCAGTGCAGACACATTAGCATCATTCATTTTTTGTATGATTATTCCATTTCCTCCTAGACCACATTACCAGGTGTCAGCCGGGTCTGGTGGCTTAGTGGACTAATGCATCTAGTGCAGGGGCCTGTGTTCGACCTCATGGTCACAGGTTCAAATCCCGGCGGGTCCACTCAGCCTTTCATCCATTTGAGGTCGATAAAATGAGTACCGTTGGGTAACAATAAACATCTGTTATTCAGCACCTTGAGACCCATGGGTGATAAGTGCGCTTTACAAATACAAGTGTTATGTTAAGTTATATATGTACATAAAGGAAAGAGCTCTATCTACATATTGTGTGTTATCCTGATGGGTAATTACATTTTATAATATGGTAGTGTGGTTTGACTTTAAAGTGGTTATTACCTAAGTAACCAACCACACTAATATTGCCTTTGTCCATACTAAAACTGCAACAATGCCATGTTTCACTAAATGTTTTTCTTGCTTGTTTGCTTTTAAGTGCACAAGAGAAGATACATCACCCACAGTACTGCCAAACAGAAGTCCTCTACAGTGACATCAGACTTCAGTCCCCCAATCACTTTGGCTTGTGTAGCTTAGTGCCACTGCCAACTGAGAGCTTCAAGTTGGCCCAAAGAAAGTTGCTGCCCAAGAGAGTGAGGTACATATATAGTTTAAATCAATAATGTACCATTAACTTATTTAAAGAGCATTCAAATATATCCTCAAAATTCAAAGAAGGCACACACTATTGCTTTTTTGGTGACTCGTATTTAATTCGGTCACTTTACATAACATATTATCATATTCAATGTTCAAGATAAAGGGGTGGTTGCTCCAAGGAAAAATGTGAAGAAAGAAAGTGCTCGTGAAGTAAGATAGAATAAACAAGAGGGGATCAATCAAGCAAAACAATGATTCATCATTATTTACATTACAATCTCATAAGCAAAACTGGTCGTGATTCATGATTGCACCAGTTCTACATTAGGGCCTGTCCAATGGTTAATTCATAGTTATTCTTTATGTTCTTTCTCAAAAGTTAGCAAACAACGTTCAGTCTGTAAGCAAGTAGGGCTGGGATAGTATGCAGTACGGGCCCGAACAGGGAGAGTGTCGACGTTTCGACCCTAGTGCAATGAGGGCAGTTTGTATCCTCTGCGAACGGGTCTTCCTCAAGACAGAAAGGAGGGTTTACCTTCGAGCAGACCAGCTGGATTCCCCCGGGCTGTGCGAAGATGATTCATTGAGACGCTGTGGGCGATTTTTCTCACCCATTGATTGAAGGTAAACTGCTGTTACCAAGCCGCAATTCTATTGCGGACCTTTAAATCCATAACTAGGGGCGGCACTTTTACTGTACATCACCCATGATCAGTTGCTCCCCCATCCCTCCTTTCTGTCTTGAGGAAGACCCGTTCGCAGAGGATACAAACTGCCCTCATTGCACTAGGGTCGAAATGTCGACACTCTCCCCTGTTCGGGGCCTGTACTGCATACTACTATCCCAGCCCTACTTGCTTACAGACGAACGTTGTTTGCTAACTTTTGAGAAAGAACATAAAGAATAACTATGAATTAACCATTGGACAGGCCCTAATGTAGAACTGGTGCAATCATGAATCACGACCAGTTTTGCTTATGAGATTGTAATGTAAATAATGATGAATCATTGTTTTGCTTGATTGGATCCCCTCTTGTTTATTCTCTCTTACTTCACGAGCACTTTCTTTCTTCACATTTTTCCTTGGAGCAACCACCCCTTTATCTTGAACATTGAATATGATAATATGTTATGTAAAGTGACCGAATTAAATACGAGTCACCAAAAAAGCAATAGTGTGGGCCTTCTTTTGAATTTTGAGGATATATTTGAATGCTCTTTAAATAAGTTAATGGTACATTATTGATTTAAACTATATATGTACCTCATGCTGTTTATGATTGTTTCAGACAACTAAAATTTAACATAAGTCTAGGACCATTGTTTTTCTATACCAATTATTACCCAGGTCCATTGACTTCTATGGGTTACCCCATTATATCTTAATGGCCCAAGAGAGTGGTCAGTGAGAAGAAGCAGCTTTACACCAGTAGCGGGTCGAATGAAACCTTTTTCGGACACCTTCATGGGCCTTCCGTACTGGCCTCTGGGAGCAAGCTGGTTGCAGCACTCCCGAATCAACAGCACCATCCCGACCTAAGCTGAATACCATGTCTGTCAGTGAGGCAGCCACTGCAATCATGGTGATGCTGATGAGCAGTGACGTTGAATTGGATTTGTCCCTTTCACAAAGTAGTGCCCAATTGTTTCAGGAAACAGAGCAAAGTGGACAGCAGCCGCCGTCAGCAATTGTCCATCTTCCTGATGTTGGAGCAGAACTGGAGGCCAAGCATCCTGCCGAGCAAAAACCTCCTCTTTTAGAATCATTGGCTCCCAGACCTCCAGTAAGGAAAATTAACGGTACTGCTCCACCATGTTCTTCAAGCACCACTTCTGATGATGATGATAGGGATGTGGTGTGGACCCCACCAGAGTCCGGGAGATGCCAGGAGAGGCAAGGGAAAATGAAAAGTTCCTGAAAGCCTTAGAATTATGGAAGGAGATGATGAGGAGGATGACAATGATGACCTAGTCATTGTGGAAGGTGACACAGAGGAGCCTGACATTGCTATTCAACCTGCTCCAATGGATGTGGCATAGGCAGCACCACCAGCTCCCATATTTGCGAAGCCCCGGCTGAGACCTGCACTGACCACTACCCTAGTACAAGTATGCACTGCAGAGTGGTTTTGACGACAAGCCCATCTACCTCCAGTTCTTCTTCAAGGTTTGGAAGTTGCCCAGTAAAAAAGTACTCCTCCCCAGTTTAGAATTTGTTTACGATTAGCAAAGATGAGGAAAACATTGCAATATGCACCATTTGCCACATGAGTGTTCATCAAGGTAAGCCTGGTTCACATTATGGTACTGGAAGCCAAATGACCCACATGAAAAAACATCATGCAATCCGGTGAGAAAAGAACCTTAAAAAAATTGCTGAACGTGGTCATGGTGGTGAAAGTGAGGCAAGCCGGGGAACATCATCTACAAGTCCAATCATGGTGGGAGGTGATGAGGAGGAAGAAGAGGGTGACATCCTCATGCAAAGCAGCCCTGTACCCAGCTGTGCGCCAGTAGAATCACCCGCCTCATTGACTTCACAATAGTGCAAGACTCAGAGTCAGATGGAGACACCACGGCATATAGTGACTGCCCCACCACAATGTGCACTACAACTACTTACTTCTCAAAAGTCACCTGCGTCGGTGGACCCAGAAAAAAAGAAAAAAATTCAGGATATTACGGGCATGTTTAGGCAGGAAGGGCCCTACGACTGCACCCACACCAACGGCACGTTTGTACTATGGGAAAATGGCAAAAATGTTAGTGCTGACCTCTTCCCTTTTTCTTTTGTGAAAGGAGTGGGATTCTTAGAATTTGTGGCAGCCATCTGCCCAAAATGGAAGGTTCCAAGTAGGACCTATTTTGCAAGAGTTGCTGTTCCAGTGCTGCATCATGCTGTGCTGCAATTGGTTGGACATGCTTTGCAGCAGAGTGTTGTTCACATTATCTACCTGACCTCAGACATGTGCACCAGTTGTCAGGGGACTGATTACTTTGCATCACTGTACACTAGATCTCTTTTGCGGGGGTAAATCAAAAGATAGCTACAGGCCTTGGCCCTGAAGAAAGTTTTAAGAGAGTTCGGCAGCATGCAACAGTGGCCATGTTCACCATGGGAAAATCACATACAGCTGCACACATCTTGAATGAATTTTACAGCAAGGTGCCTAAATGGCTGCGGCCCAGAGGTCTTAGAATTGGATTTGTTGCCATGGACAATGGCAGTAACATTGTCAAGGCTATGGCAGACGGTGGCTATTTCAAGGTGCTGTATTTGGCCCATTGCATCAACATGGTGGTGCAACACTTTCTCAGAAGAGAAGACATAGTCAGCAACACTGAACACCCACAGAAGAATCTGTACTCATTTCAGCCATTCTTTTAAAGCACGGAAACAGTTGCAGATTATTCAGCATGCTAATAGAGTACCAGTTAAAGCTGTGATACAGGAGGTGCCAACATGTTGGAACTTGACCTATTACATGTTGCAAATTCTGTTTGAGAAGTACAAACAGGTCAATGGCTATGTCATTCACAGAGGAGGGGATGCAATTGGGAAAGCGATGACCATGGATGAAGACAAATAGGGCCTAGTCAAATGCCTAACACAGATGCTACTCCCTTTTGAGGTATTCACATTGGAAAGTTGCAAGGAGGACAGAACAATGGGCTAAGCTATCCAGTTGTTGCACCTGCTAAAGGGCCAGCTAAAGAAGGTGTCGGAAAGGTTCACCCTCACAGGTGTGAATGAAAACACAGAAGCGCATGCCTTGGTTAAAAGCTTAATCCATCCCTTGGCCTGTCCTACTAGGCTACAACATGACATCATCTTGCCCAAAGAGTACATCTGTGCCACACTACTTGATCCATGGTACAAAAGAATTCTGCCAACTTTTATTCCTTTTCTGAATGGGATGTTCCAAATTACAAGAAGTGGATTGTTGAGAACTGGAAGACGAATGGCTGGAACTTAGAGTCCCACCCCACAGCTTTGGGGTGCCGCCTTCAACTTCCAGAGAAGGCAGTCTTGTCTCACAGCAGCCAACAATACCATTAACCAGAACACCGCAACAACAGCTACAGAAGGATCAGACCTAACCTCTGCATTGTATTGGTATCAAATGACAGGGTTTAAGTCCAGTGCAAAGTAGATGGCAAAAGAGGTTGAGCAAGCGGCAGCACCAATGACCATACAGAGGATGTTCCAGAAGTATCTGGATGATCCAAAAGAGGTTTATGTGGATCAAAACTTATTGATGTATTGGTATGGGCAGAAGTGCCAAAGGGCAGAGCTCAGCAGGCTGGTAATAAAGTATCTGGCTTGTCCGGTGCCAGAATGTCTGCTGAGCGTGTGTTCAGTGCAGCTGGTGTAGCTGTTACCATGAGAAGGACAAGTCTCTTGCCTCAAAACGTGGAAAGATTGACAATGACTAAAATGAACAAACATTTCATACCACATAATTACACAGTTCCTGAAACAGCACAGGAGGAGGAGAAGGATTGGTCAGAATCAAGTGTGTTAGCTGACCAACTTCTGGGTGAACCACCTGATTTTGAGGACGAACTCTACTTCCCAGACTGAGTATGCCAGTGCCACCCTAGAAATTTCAAATTATTTCTCCTGAACTTCCTTATTTGCACAAAAAAAGTAGCTAGTGGAACATTATGTTTGTGACAGGTTTATGCTGCCCCACCATTTTTTTGTTACAAATGTTGGCGGTATGCAGTTGGACCAGTGTGCAGTGTAGACACCTCCACATTTCCTTCATGATATTGGAGATGATGTCTGCCTCCCTCACATGCCTATCCTTTTTTGCATCACTTAGCAGGGCTGCCCATGAAAATTGTTAATGTGTAGGAGTGGCAATACCAAATTCAAATGTGTTGCCAGCATCAAAGATACAATTGTGTACCTACTACCTAACCTACATGTGCTTGGATCAGAAGAGGTAACTACAACTATTACAACAATGAGTGAGTGATTGTGAGGGCTGCCACAGAAGATCATTTGATTTACAAGACTGCCAAATTCCAATCTGTTGCTTGCATCAAAAAGGAGATACAATTGTGTACCTACCACTGTTTTCTGTTGGAACAGGTAACTATTGCACCAATGAGTGATATATTATTGAGTGATTGTGAGTGATTATTGATGATTCATGTGGTGGCAGACAGTGAGGGAGGGTGTTCAACTGACATTTGTAAACTTGATTGAAATGATTTGCAATGTTTGGGGCCTGAATGATAGGTGCTAATTTTTCTGGAAGGTGATTGGCCCTTTCACCGTTAGAGCTTTTGACATTTGCCTTTAGTTTTATGAGAGCGGGTAATGGTGACTGTGACTCTAATCACATCAAATCTAAAGGCCCTGGGGGACCATCAATATACTGCTAGTGTGCCACCCACTACATAACTTTCAACAAGTTTTTGGCACAGAGTGACAGAGCATTGTGTACAATTTGTCTTTTTTTCTTTCTAGCTGCTCCTGGTCACCAGGGACCAGGGTGCCAGGATGCAGCAGCCCTTATGCGCAGCAGAATCTGGAAACAATACTGGCTGAATACCAGTGGCTGGTGGCCCAGGAAGAGGAGGCAGTGGCCCAGGGCCCCAGCCAGGTCCTAGCACCTCTAGCTTTGAAACCACAACATTGGTGCTGCAGTCTGCGGGCAGCTGCCTGGCATCCAAGACCCATGTTGTTGTGTGTGGGGAGGGTGGGGAGGTGGGATTTGGGATCGGGGTTTCTAGACTTTCTTTTTCACTGGCAATGGTTGGGGATGGGGAAATTTCATTTGTTTGGGGGAGAGGGGTGGGCTAGTTGTTGTTGTAGGTGGGTGGAAGGGGTGGGTGTTTTGTTTGACTAGAAAAATAAATATTTAGTTTTCTTTATTTATGCCTCTAATGTCTAATCAAGGTCTTTGGGGGTGTTTTACTTTTCAAAGCTGCATTTTAGCGCAACATATTTTTAAAATTTGCTGATAGTGTGTACCAACAATTTGGTATGTGCTATGCCGATGTGGTACTTTTGGCCTATCACTCTCCTAGTCTCTTCAGTCTGCAACTATATTGACCACTAAAGGGAGTGTGGGGGTTTGCCATTGCCTTTACAACAACAACTTAGTAGAACAACGACATATAGAAGATGCGAGGGCTGCAGGGTTTCCCAAGGTGCCGTGGTGGTAGTATTAGCAGGCTAGTGCACTAACAGCAGTGCAGGAGTCAGAAGTCAGGTTGCACTTCCACCTAGGTGAACACCAACTGTAGGATTTTAACTAACCCTGGGCAAAGCACTACGCTACGCTCGCGTAGTTTGCGAAGTTTGCGCTACTTCGCAGAAAGCGAATTGCACGTAGCACAATGCAAACACGCGTAGCGTAGCGTAGTGCAGCGGTCATTTTTGCTTGCTCGCGGTCCTCAACGTCAAGTTGGCGACCGCGAGCAAGCACAAATGACTATCCCGGCGAGACTTTTTCCTCGTTCGCGATCAGCAACATCAAGTTGCCGATCGCGAGCGTGGAAAATAAACCTCCCGGCGAGATTCTCAACGCGGGAGGTCAGGTTTCTCATTGCGAGTGGTCGCGTATGCTCGCGACCGCTCGCGATGAGAAATTACCAGTCCGCGTTGAGAAGCTGCCGCTCGAGTAAAAATCTACTCGAGCGGCAGTAAAATCAGCTCGCACTGTGCAAGATGCTGTTTTCAATGATTGCACAGTGCGGACAAGCATCCGGCACTGTGCAATCGTGCGAACAGTGCACTACGCAGTTCGCGTAGTGCTACGCGTAGCTCGCGTAGTGCGAACTGCACTTTGCGTAGCTTCGCGTAGCGCTACTTCGCAAACTACGCCCAGGCTTAATTTTAACCAGAAGGCTTATTCATCGCAGGCAACAAAATGGAAATAAAAAAAACTAAGGGGCATATCAGCAAGGGCCTGCGATAATTATCGCTCAGCGCTTTTAGCGCGAGGATAATTATTGCAGGCTAACGCTGGATTCTATCGTGGAGATAGCATGCTATCAGCAACGCTTATCTCCCAAGCGATAGGAATCCATGCGTTAGCTGGAAAACAGTGTGATTATCGCTGGAAATCCAGCGATAATCGCACTGCGACCAGCGATATCTTGCTGATAGGGCAGGGGTGGTTTTAGCCATGTAATCCACCTCCCATTGGATTACATGGCTAAGTCAGATTACAAGCAGGCGTAAGGAAAGTAGCGATAACTGTGGTTATCGCTACTTTCTCTTATCGCTCTGCTTGTTCTGCGTGCAGCTTGATAATTGGAGAAATGTCGGTTAGCGACATTTCTCCAGTTATTTTGGCACGGAACGCCCACTTTGCATCTCATTAGAGATGCAAAGCTGAGCGTTGTTGTAAGGGCGCTAAATCAGCAAAACACGCGATAGTGTGTCTTTGCTGATACGGCGATGAAATTATCGCCGCTTTTCGCCGGAAAACGGACGCAAAAGCGGCGATAATTTCATAGCGCCGCCTTGCTGATATGCCCCTGAGTTAGTGTGTTATGTATTATTAGCTTTACAAAACACTTGAGACCAGACTAGCACACAACAAAGAATATCTGATGCAGAATAACAAACAAGAAACAATACTAAATTAGTTAGTTGGTGAGCTAGTATTTTGAGAAAACAAAAGAGACTCTTATGGGGATATGTACATGAAGTGGCGGAGTGAAGCGTTAGCCGTCATGGCATAACACCTCACTCCACCACTTCTCAAATGCAAGGCTGCACCATATTTACAATGATATGGGGCAGCCTTGCGTTTCCCCCTGCAATGGTGTCCCTTCCTGCACATAAACGATCCTGAAATGCCATTTTGTCACTTTCATGTGCGCTGCTTAATGCAGCACACATGGAAGTCACAAAATGACACAAAAGGGACCTTTCTGTACATAAACAATCAATGGCAGTTTGCATTTTCCATGTGTGCTGCACAAGGCAGCACACATGGAAAAAGCAAAAATAAGGAGAAATTATGCATTTCTCCTCGTTTTGCCAACTTAAGACCAGATTTCACCTGGTCTTCATTTTGGCGCTGCCTCCTATGTACGCTGCCCTTGTACATAGGGGGCGGCGTCAAAATCAATGGGTGTTGCAGTGGAGCACCCACTGCCCACCCCTTTCACACTAAGCATAGCGTGAAAGGGGGCCTTATTTACAAGGCAGCCTTAAGGCACGTTAAGTGGCTTAACGCTGCCTTGTAAATAAGGCTAAGCCCCTATTGCCACCACAATGTCGATAAAAGTGACGTTGTGGTGGCGATAGGGGTTTGTACATATGCCCCTTAGTCTTGCATTGTGATTCATTAGGAGGAGGACATGGTTATTGGTAAAGAATTCAATGCAACATACCCGAATGACGATACTGATGAAAGATGTTCTTCTATAACTAAAATATCAACCACTCTTATGTGTGGGTGGGTAAATGGGGCCAGAGTGGACTATTGTTTCAGTAATAGAAGTAAAACTGAAGATCCGGCATTGAGTTGGTGTTGCTTTTACCACATCCACCCCACCAAGTGTGTGATCCATTGATGGTGTAAATTAAGCTACACCTCAATAAATCACACAGCCTGGGGGAAGAAGGTTAGGAGTTTTTGATGAATGGATGGGAGGGAGGATTTGGGGAAAGGTTTGACAAAGACAAACACAACACAAGGACAACATTCATCTGGGCAATAAGTAGCCAACCATCATACATGTAGTACAATGCTGTTGATGCACAACAAGAGAAACATTGAGTCATTTTTGTGTAGACTAGATTTGTGTTTGTGTTATCTATTCTAAAGGGACTGGCTGGGTCTGATGCTTTGAGGAGTATAAAGCAGAAAACAAAGCAGTGTAGAGTGGACCCGGCGAACAACTCTTGCTAACTCTCAAACAGGGAGGAAAAAATCACTTTCAAGGAAATAATTATCAGCCGTTGGTAGGCTACCAACATTGTAAATCATCACAAACACATTTAAGCATAATAGTTACAGATAAACAAACACCCAGTGTCACTGCCTGCCACCACATGAATCATCTCTAAAACACTCACAAACAACAATCACTCAGCGTGCAATGCATGCCATTTACCTGTTCTTTCAATTTAGGTATGGTCACCGCAATACATTGCCGAGCCATAGTTCATGAAACAGACATTGGCCAGTCTAAATAAAATAATGTGGGACAGTTCGTCTCGGTGAATAACAAACTAGGAAAGGATAGATAGCCAGGTCCCAGTGATGGAGCAGGTTCAAATTTGTTTGTATCTCCAATGTCCTTGAGGGAAATGGGTGGGGGGACTTCTTCACTGCACACTGTTGCAACTCCAATCCAGCAATAAAATGTATCTAAAAGTAAGATGGTGGGGCTGAATTAGTCAACCAGACACAAACAAATATAATTAAATAATGTTCCCCAGCTATATCTTTTTTTGCCATCAAAGCAGATCAGTGATAGACAGAGAAAGTTCTATGGTTGTTGGCCCAGGCCTAGTAGTCAGAGAAGTAGAGCTCATCCTCAAACTCAGGTGGTTTTTCCAGAAGTAGGTCATCTAACACACTGCTTCCATGACCCGGGTCTCCCTCATCTTCCTCCTGTCATACTTCAGGCATGGATTAATCCAGTGGTATAAAGTGCTGATTTATTTTAATCATGGTTAATCTTTCCACATTTTGGGTCAAGAGACTGGTCTTTCTCACTGTGACTTCGGCACCAGCAGCACTGAAAACACGCTTAGCAGAGACACTGGCTAACGGGCAAGCCAGATAGTTTCTTGCCAGCCTGCTGAGCACTGGCCATTGGCGCCTCTTCCCATCCTAATACACCAATGGGTTTTGATCAAGGTAGACCTCTGCTGGGTCATCCAGATAGCCATGGACCATCTGCTCAATGGTCATTGGTGCTCCACCTTGCTTGACCTATTTTGCCTTTGCCTCTGCACTGGACTTAAGCCCTGCCATTAGAAACCATTCATTTGCAGATTTGGGGGCTGATGCTCCTGTTCTTGTTGTTGATGGTGTTCTTGTTGTTGGTTTTGGCTGCTGTGAGCCAACAGCTCAGCCCTCAGGCTCTGAAATTGAAGGCTGCCGCACAGAACCTGTGCCCTAAAAGAGTGGGCCTCTAAGTCCCGGCCGTTCTTTGTCTAGCTCACTGGCTTGCTCAGCTATCCATGTTTTGCATTTTGCAACATTCCCGTCTGAAAAAAGAATGAAAGTGGACAGTAATGGTTTGTACCGTGCATCAAGAATTGTGGCACAGATGTAATGTTTGGATGACACAATGTCTCTTTGCACCCTTGCATTAACAGATAAGCGAAGGACTGGGCTTTCCACCAACTCATTTGCATTCTTTTTTCCTCCACACCTGCGTACATTGCAGACACCTCCTTTAGCTGTTCCTGTAGCATGTGCAACAACTGGATAGCTTGGCCCACAGTACTGTCCTCCTTGCTGACTTCCCGTGTGAACACCTCAAAAGGAAGCAACATCTCTGTCAGGCATTTGACTAGGTCCCATTGGTCCATCTCAATGATAATGCCTTTCACAGTTGCATCCCCTCTATGCATAACCTATTCAGTGAGTGGCCTGTACTGCTCAAACAGACTTTCAAGCATGTAATAAGTCAAGTTTCAATGTGTTGGCACCTCCTGTATGACTGTTTTAACTGGCATTATATTATCAATCTAAATGAGCCTCAGCTGTTTCCGGGCTTTAAATGAATGGGTGAAATGAGTGCATATTCTTCTGCAGGTGAACAGTAAGTTGCTTACTTGGTCTTCTTTTTTGAGAAAGTCCTGTACAATGATGTTGATGCAGTGCGTCAAACACAGGACCCCGAAATAGCCACCATCGGCCATGGCCTTAACTATATTACAGCCATTGTCCGTGGCAACAAATACAATGTTAAGCCCTCTTGGTCGCAGCTATTCAAAGACCTTGTTGTTAATGTCTTCCAAAATGTTTACAGCCATTTGGGATTTCTCCAATGCAAACATGGCTACTGTTGCATGCTTCTGAGCGCCATTAAAAATCTCAGCAGTGTCAACACCTGCAGGCATCTTTTCTCCTACCCCCACAAAAGAGATCTAGAGTGCAGTAATGCACATATAATCAGTGGATTGGCAACTGGTCCACATGTTTGTCGTCAGGTGGATAGTGTGAACTGCCCTCTCCTGCAAAGCTTTTCCAAGCAATTCCAGCACATTGTAATGTAGAGCTGGAACAGCTACTCTGGCGAAATAGGACAACTCTGGTGAAACAGGACCGGCTAGGAAGCTTCCATTTCAGGCAGATGGCTGCTACAAATTTAAGAAAACCCACCCCTTACACAAAAGAAAAAGGGAGGAAGTCCAGCGCTAACATTTTAGCCAGCTTTGCGTTGTACAAACATGCTGTTGGGTGGTTGCGTTCATACTGCCCCTCCTTCCTAAACATGCCAGGAATAGTAGCCTGGATTTTTTTCTTTTCTGGTGCCACTGATGCAGGTGATTTCTCAAGAGCAGATGTTGGGTGGCTCAATATGCATTTCAGCGGGGCAGTCACTGTACTCTCTTGCCTTGGTGTCTCGACCTGAGTCTTGTACCATTGCGATGTTGCTGATGTGGGTGATACCACTGCACTGCTGGGGACAGGGCTGCTTTGCGAAATAAAAATGTCTTCCTCTTCTTCACCTTCCACCACGATCGGATTCCCTGCTCAGCCTTTCAACTCATTCACCAACACTTGCAGTTTTTTGCCGCTAAGTTGCGCCTCCCTCTGGATCGTGTGGTGCTTTCTCAAATGAGTTGTTTGGTCTTCGGTACCATAGTTTGTACCAAGCTTACCCCGACTAATACTTGCTTCGCAAATGGAGTAAATGGCAATGTTTACCTCCTTCTTGCTAAACCGTAAAGAAGTCCCAAACAAGGGATGTCAACTTTCTGATACTTGTGCCACTGTCAATGTCAGATGAACTGGCGGTAGGTGGGCTTTTTGACGTTTGACTCTCTGCAGTACCTTCTTCCACTGATGTGGTTGTGGATGTAGGTCAATGCCAGGACTTTGCAAATATGGCAGATGGTGGTAGAATCTGTGGTGCCACATCCCTCACAGCAAGTTGGGATGGGGTAACGTCGGTCTCCACTGGGTCTGGGCTAACATCCATGATGACTGGCTTGTTGTCATCCTCCTCTTCTACATCTGCATCCATAACTCTAAGGCTGTCAGGACCCTTTCTTTTCCCTAGCCTCTTGTGGCAGTTCTCACTCTCAGACTGAAGCGGGATCCAAGTGGTGTCTAGATCATCAGAAGGGGGCTTGGAGAAGAAGATGGTGAAATAACCCTCCTTTTTCTTGCTGGATATCTGGAAGACAATGGATCTCTGAAAGAGTGGCTTCCCCTACTTCCTCAGCATTAAGCTCAATCTCCTGAACTGCTCCTACTTCATGAAGAACTACTATTGGTGGTTGCGGCTGCTGTTGTTGTCCACTTCTCTGAGTTTCCTACAACGATTGGGTACTTTTTTGCGATATAGATAATAAGTCAATTTCAACATCACTGCTCATCGGCGTTGCCGTGATTTGACTGGCTGCCTCTGTGACAGACATGGGCTTGGGCCTAGATTGGGGTGGGTCCACTGATGCGGGGTGCTGCTTTCAGCTTGCTCCCCAGGGTCTGGTGCAGCAGGCACAGTTTTTTCCCCCCGAAAAAGGTCTGGTTCGACATACCAGTGGTGGTAAGCTCCTTCTTCTTCTGACTGGCCACTTTCTTGGCAGCACTTTTCTTCCGGGCCTTCTTGAAGTTGTCAGTTAGCAGTGGCGCTTCTCAAGTTGAAGAGATGTCACGTTGTGCACAGGCCTTCTGTCTCGCAGTACTCTGGGTGATGTATGTTGTCTCCTGTGTACCTAAAAGCAAAGAAGCAAGAAGAACAACAGTGAAACATGGCATTGTTGGAGTTCAGTTAGTAGTGCAAACAAACAATATCATTTAGTCTGGTCACTGGTTACTTAAGTTAGTATAAAAAATTAAGAATACAGTGTATCCATTCATAAAACGGAAAAAAAACACCAACACAAACTTTCATGCTGTACACTCAGGAAGGATAAGAAAGAGCAACAACAACAACATACAGATGTAACTGTTTGCTTTATGTGCATCACGTGGGATGTGGCACTACGGGAGGTGCAGACAATGAATGCTGTTGTGCACCTATAGCAGACATGCGGTTGATTCATTGATGCCAGATGTTATGAAAATCGGTTAAAAAAATCTAAAAATAAAAAAACATTAAATAAAAAAACATTAAAATAAAAAAATAAAAGAATTAAACTTAAAAAATACATTAAAATAATTTTAAAAAGTGAAAAAAAATGACAAAATAAAAAATATTAAAATAAAAAAAATTGAAAAATTAAAATAAAACATTTATAAATAAGTGAAATTATTCTTAAGCATCTAATTTTAATTTATAAAACTGCTATCTCATTGCTCAACCATCCATGCAAGCATATGGCAAAGGGCTGGACGCACAAAATGGCTGCCTGCCATTGCCACATGGTCATCAACAACAATAACACAGAGCAAGAAAGCATTTGGAACAAAGAGAAGACTTGTAGGCCTATGGCAAAAGCACACTGGCTCCCTAGACAAAATGGCCACCGACCGACCACATGGTGAACCATCATGCAAGGAGGCATGGCGACAACATAATGATAGAAGAACAACACATGCCGGCCTATGGCAGAAGCACAATGGGTGCCTATGCAAAATGGCTGCCATGAAAGGGGAAGCAGCAGTATTAGCTATACATCAACAGCAAGCAAGGATACATGGGGAACAAAGAGAAGACATGCAGGCCTATGGCAAGAGCACACTGACTGGCTACACAAAATGGCCACCAACCACATGCTCAAACAGCAAGCAAGGAGGTATGGCCACAACAAAGAACACATGTAGGCCTATGGCGAAAGCAGACTGGCTGGCTACACAAAATGGCCACCAGCCACATGGTCACAACAACAAGCAAGAAGGCATGGGGAACAAAGAGAAGACATGCAGGCCTATGGCAAAATCACACTGGCTGCCTACACAAAATGGCTGCCAGCCACATGGTCACAACAAGAAGGAGGGGGCCTGGAAAACAAAGAAAACATACAGGCCTATGGACACTGACTATACAAAATGGCCCCTGGCCACATGGGGAACAAAGACAAATGGTGGCCTACGGCAAACACACTCACACACTGGCCAGACAAAGGAGGCAATGCAAAGAATACTGCATTACTTCAGCAATGCCAAAAATGAAAATTAACAGTGTAAAAAATGTTTACAAGTTGCAACAACACACATCCTCCAAAGGCATTACCCCACCTATACACTCTTTGCAGGGAAAAACATGAAATACCACAAAAAATCACATTTTGTATTTTAATCCAATGCCATCCATGACCTAAATGATGCTTCAATTCAACAGACACCATAGAAACAGTTGTTTCATGCACCCATGACTAGCACTGGGCCTACTGGCTGGAAGGCCCATTGGCAGACTAAGCCACATATTGAATAAAATCAATGTTGCAAATTTATTTTAAAAAATGGAGAAAATGTAGTGAACTGTGCAACATTTTCCTTTATAAAATAAGAAAATGTACTTGCAAAGAAATAACATGGCTCCTACTGAAACTACATGCCACCCACCACAATACATTTAAAAAATCGATTAAAAGTACAATTAAATCCAGGTGCATCAATGGGGAGGCACAGACGACTGGGTACAGGAAGGGGTGACAAAGATAGGGGACCTCTATAGGGATGGAGAACTACTCCCATTCGAAGACTTTAGAGCAGACTGGGATGTCCCGCAGGGCCACTTTCTGCTGCACAGAGCAGTCATGGGGCGATGAGATGGCACTGGCAGATGGGCACAACAGAACCACCACAACACGCCACATGTGAATATATTGGAATAGCCGGAGGGGTTATTAAGGCAGTCACCTGCTTGTACAGGGCGGTAGGTAGAGACTCATTTGGACCACTAGAGGGGCTAAGGAACCGATGGACAGAGGACATAGGACGCCCCATGGAGGATAAGGACTGGGAAAATATACTGCAAAGGGCGCCAAGGGTATCTCGGAACACACGATTCAGGCTCATAAGCTTCTATACGCTACATCAAGCATACCTCACCCCGGAACGAATAAACCGGTACTTCCATAGGGAAGACGCGGCGTGCCCTAGATGTAGAGAAGTAGGAGCAAATTTCATCCACATGATGTGGTACTGTTGGGCATTGGCCCATTACTGGCAGGAGGTCACAAGGGAGACGGCCCGAATCACTGAAAAAATAGTACCCTGTACACCGGCACACTGTCTGCTCAATATGTTCCCACACACGGCCAAGACCAAAGTTACCGCCAGATTCCAAGACCTGGCCCTCATATTAGCCTAACGGGAAATCACCAGCAGATGGAAGGCACCAGATGGCCCTAGCATCACTAGGTGGAGGCGGGAGCTAGAACGTTGGGCGGGCTGCGAGAGCAGGGTCCTGATGAGAAACGCAAGGTGTGGCATAGGCAGAATAGAGAGGGCCCGAGCATGGGAGATACTGGTGGAGGAGATGAAGCACGCTTGCCGAGAGTCTGGCAACTCCTCCCCAGTGGCAGGATACAGACAGCGGAGTCCCCAGTGACAGGACCCTGAACCTGGCCCGGAGATGGGACCCGAGGAAAATGCTCCGCGGACTTAGAAAAGCAGAGTAGTTCAAATACATCTAAGAGGTGCAGATGTGAAGACTATATAGCCCGATACCGATCATTAGAGCAAACACGTCCTACATTAGAAGGTAAGAATTGCGACGGCCTGCAGTGCGAGGGAGGGGGAAAAGTTGGGGAGGGAGGATGGGGGGAGTTGGGGGAGGTAGTGCGAACGAGCTCAACAGCTTAGGGATGCCAAGATAATACCTGGGGTACCCAGATAAACAAAATGTAACTCAACAACTGTTAGTCAAGTAACATGTGACATGTAATATTCACTGATGACAGCAAGTGTATATGTATCGCACCAAAACCAATAAAATATGTTTAAAAAAAAGCCAGGTTGCCGAACTCCGCAAACTCCGCGAGCGGAGTGGAGTTTTACGCCCAGGCCTATTAAAAAGCACTGACTGTTTTGCAGAAAAGAATTAAGGCAGATTAACACCAGATTAAAAAAACAGTGATTTACTTTTTTGTTTTTGATTTAAAGGCTTTTCTAGTAACTAAACAGACACTTTGAGTAGAAATATAAAAACAAATTTCCTCTCATTAATGTGTAAAGCATTATGCACTATGGAGTACAAGTTGTAGTGCTAAATTAATGGAGACATTCTAATCAGTGCATCCGGTACTTTGCTACTTTCTGCAGCTGGGGCAGCTGTAGTTGACAATTATGTATTTTTAATTCCAATGGCCCTGCTCTTCTCCAAATGGTTTTCACTTTCTACCCTGACTCCAAAGAGGCAGGTGAATAATGAATAAGATACTATGTTGCACACGTCACATATAAAATGCAGATATTATTATCCTGTCTGCCGTAAGTAAATGGTGGAAGAAACGATGCACTGCATTACAGGGAAAGGCACGGGCTTTACAGATTTATTTAGCACGTTGTTCACAGAGTATCCCTTACACCAAATTTGAAATGAAGTCAAGCACTTAGTCCAAGTTTACTCACTTGCGTCACCCACCACCACATATTATTTCCGAACAAATTCATTCACTGGGCAGTAAGGAAAGGAAACTTGACTTACTCTACTGAAGGATAAGGTAGAGGGATTAGGTGGGTAGGTAGAGTTTTTGCTATAGAATAGAGGGGTGTCACTGATCATTGATTCGTCATGTGCCTAAGCTTTGGCTTATTCAGTCACTGTAATTGACGAAAGTCGAAAGGGAAAACTCTGAACAGGCATAAAATAAATCTGTTATGGGAAACCATGAAATATATTTTGGAATCACTTCACATGGCCATAAAAATGTGGCATGTGCCAAGAATTGATTTTCCAATTTTTTTGGTAGGCTTGGAAGGAAGAACTTAGGAAAGAATAAAGAAGTGAAGTACTAAGATGTGACTGAGTGGGCGAAGGGAAACGTACCTTGTAGGTTCAGTTTGCAATGCATTGAAAACTTTGAACATGCATCATTAACTGAAGCAGACGCACATTGCACAGCCAACACTGTAGTCACAAATTGAACAATACTGCACTTCGGTCATGGGTGGCGAAATGCCATGGGTGATGAATGATGATGGATGGGATACATATCTGCCTCGCTTAACAAATATAGTGAGTCAAAGGATTAGAACAAAAATTAAAATATCCCCCACTTTGATCCATAGCTTTGATAACCATAAAACAAAGTAAGCAAAGTAGGTGAGCAGAGTGCCCCTGTCCTGAAGAGCTCCCTTGTTTAGTCATCAAAGCAAATATTTAATCATCCTTTCATTCTTCTATATTCAATAAACCAAAATCGATACAAGGTGACAGACTAATAGGTTAGCACTTCACTATCTTTCTGCTACCGTATCAGGATGGTCGTGCACAACTGTCCAGCACCTGTCACCTTTTGGTGCCTCCGGTTACAGATTCCCACAGCAAATTGAACAAACGGCAGTGCACTGAACACAATACAAGTAGTCCAATTATATTTTCTTTACTCTCGTCTTTTATTTCAAAATCGACAATAGTTCATAAAAACAGCCAACGCGTTTCGTTCCCCAAAACCAGAAGTTTTTGGAACTTCATCAGGGCTGTAACAAATAACATAAAACATATGTAAGACACTAAGAATGACGGACATAACTCATATTTATATAACAACAGTCTTGACTTATACATAAACTCATTTGTGAAATGAACCAAAAATCAAACACTGAGGAAACAATTACAATAGGCACAGGACTAACATATTACATACATACACATACATGATACGCAATTAAAAACATAAATTTCAGTTTTTTCGAAAAAAGGTATTCACTTTGTATGGGTCCAAGTTTATTCCATATCTAAAAATTTGCAATTTCAAACATGACATCACAAAAGAGTGCACTGGAAGGATAGAAGACATAGATGAGTATAAACAGACACTTATTTAGGAGAGAGAAAGTAAAAAAGTGAATGAGAAAGGGGAAAAGAGATTTACGCATACCCAATATCAATAATATCCCTAAGATCGCATGTCCTCACCTTATGTGGACATTAACACATTCTCAATAAGGTGATAATATATGGTGATTCCTGGAGTGGAAGTATCGTCCCAAAAATTGTCAATAAAAAACCTAAGCGAAAAAAGTTAATTAATTAAATAATTAATCAACTATTTCAATGTCGAGGTGACAGACATTAACACAATAATATCAATAAAAATTCCCTATAGTACATAAGTCTCACCTATTATATCAGGATGCAATTAAGCTTTCAAGAGGTGGCATGTGAAAACAATAGTCCTTGAAAAAGAGATAAAATCCAGATTTTGAAATATCACCCCCTGAATGATGGAAATAAATGTAATTGCTTAGTAATGAAGCTTGGGTCCCACTAACCGGTCTTTACAAAATAGGAGTCCCAAAAAACAAACACCTCACCTTTTATAACGTAGTTCAATTAAGATTTCAAGTAGGTCCACAAATAGCGGCAATTCTTTGTGGAGAAATTAAACTCCAATTAAGTGCAGTAAGGCCACCTAAATGAACGGGATAAATATAATTTTACGATTAAGAGCGTGAAGGACAGTTACCCTAATAAACAATTTAATGTAACATAATGAGTCCCATAGCACTTAAAACGAAGAGGATTTAAACTTGAAGTCAACCTATCCGAACAAATAAATGGAATAGAATAAAGTTAACTGAAGCCCATTATTCTAGTGCCTTGAACACCATGGGAAGCATTTGAATTATATTTCAGTAAAGGAAAACCACTAAAAGACTGCAGTTAACCTAAGAGCCATCTAACCTTAATCACCACCCGATTCATCAACATTACACGCCACCCAGACACCCCAGCTTAAAATAACTCCACAGAGTTTTACATACCGTGATAAGCGGTCTTTGCCTTCTAACCGGAATGCCACAAAAGTCACTCCCTGTTCATGCCATATTTATACCCTTAATCAATTACCCCAATGACTAGCACCTGCACACATGAGGCCCCCACTTTATACGTCATAAAATGACCGACGTTCAAGATGCCATTTCTAAGCGTAATACATTTAGGACAGAGGTGTTTTACTCCTGGTCAGAAGCCTCAGGGACATAAAAGGCTTCCAAATCTTCTACTGCTAGACCTGGACTCTGCCGTCTGTGAGTCTGCCCTGCCAAGTGGTGCCTCCCCAGTCCTGGAAGTGAGACCTGAGGTGCTCGCTCCAGTGAAACCCATGCATCTGCTCTCGAACCAGCTCATCGGTGCCATTGTGTGGAACAGAACCGGTGCATCTCCCGCGGTTGCGTGACTGGAACCAGTGCAATGCCTTTGCTGCGTGAATCAACCCGAAGCATCACCTTTAGAACCAGCACTGCATGATGCTCTACCCACATCTCCATTGACAATGAGAACTCCGCATCACAGCCCCTGTGCTCATTGTAGTGTGAGCGTCGGCTCTATTGCGCAGACCAGAGCCACCGCCAATGCAAGGATCGGCACTTTGTTTGGCGCAACCAGATATCCTTAATAAGCGCTTATTGCTTCTAATCACTATTGTAGAGTTTATTTTTTTTAAATTAATATCTCAGGTTCTACTTATCGAATTTTTGTTGTTTTGGTCATGTTTTATTTATTAAATTAAGTTCTATTTTTCTTACCTGGTGTGGATTCCTTTTGTATGGTGTTTTCATTGTTTTACTGTTGAAATGTTGCACAAATACTTCACACATTGCCTCTAAGTTAAGTCTGACTGTTCTGTGCCAATCTCCCAGAGGGTGAGCACAGGTTAAGTTAGGATTTGCCTACTTCTTACCCTGACTAGGATTGTGGTTGCTGCTTCACTAGGGCTCATACCCCAGTCAACCCACAACCCAGTTTCTAACAGTACTCCATTTGCACATTTAGGGGCTGATTACAATGGCAGATGGACTTCAGCCTGTCCGCCATCGTTTCGTAACTGCCTACAAGGCGACGGTCCCACAGTACGCATTATGATGCGACCACCACCGAGGCGGTCGCATTGCCTATGTTTTGTATTGCACCCGCTACAGTACAAAACAAAGAGAGGTTATATATCCCTGCACTACGTGGCAGGCACCAAGCGGTGCAGAGATATGAAAGGGGGCACATAGGTGGCCCGCAGAGCACATGTCCCAGCCCCAGGGATAAAGGGGGGCCCGCTACAGGCCCCCAAATACGTTTCCACCAGCCGTTTCCCGGCGAGTTGACCATCGCAGAACGACAGATAGGAAGGGATATCATAATCCCTACGCTGGTGCCTGGCTGGCACTGCCGCCATGCAGGGACTAGGATTGAATCCACAAGTCTGGACCGTAGCGGTTGGTCTTTCCGACCTCCACACTTCCACCCGCCATCGCAGTATGGCGGGTGGAAAACCGCATTACGATGGCAGAGGGAACGCCTCTGACAGCCTGTTGATGGCGGTCCCTCCGCCATCGTAATCAGCCCCTAAGTTTTATTGTTATTTATTTCTGTTAATTTTGCCCCTGATACTGCTTGTTACTGAAAGATGTTATAGATTTTGACCGAGCTGTCAGAAATCAATACTACAGACATAAATGAATTTATCATTTTACTAACCTCGCCATAGATCATGACATGCCTTGAAAGAGTGGAGCCATATTGCTGGTATAATTATTTAAATTAGCAGACAAAGAGGTACCAACAGTATACAGTCCATTAACAGTTATATAGATGAATGTCTCCATCTTTAAGGACACAGAAGAAATCATCAGGTCTTGCAAAGAGATTGAACAGGTGACTTACTGAATGAAATTCAGACCTTAGATGAGGGGGCACCATAAATAAATTGGTGTATCAAAAAAGGAGCAGAATTTTTGGTGAAAAAATATCCAAACATACTATACATTTAATTAAAAATCACAAAACCTACAGGCCTTGTCAAATCAAGGATCTGCAATTGGTTCCCCCAACTCTTGCTTCAAAAAATAGTGTTGTATTTAAAAGACACTAAGGAACTCCTTAACCCTATTTGCAGACACAATATTTGATAAAGAAAATAATCTACTGATCAACCTAGATATTGAGGCTTTCTACATTAGTATATCACAGCAAGAGATCTTACAAGTCATTGTTGAACTGCTCAATAATATGTAGTGGGAGTTTATGACACCACCTCATTTTATAATGGAGTATGCATACATAGTGCTGACAAAAAACTATTTTGAATATGAGGGTTTGCTTTATTTACAGACCCACAGTACCTCTATAACCAGCGCCTTTGCTCCTTGTGTGGCATGTCTCTATACGGTCACTATTTTCAAACAGAATTTATTTTTGGATATAACAATCACTTTAAAAGCTGATTATGTTATGGCATGTATGTATTGACCACATCCTTATTATCTGGCAAGGTAATATAGACTCAGCTAATGGTCTTATGGAATAGGTGAATACATGCAACAGATCTTTTAACTTCACCAGTACCATAATGGAGTTAGAGTTATTATTCCTGAATTTCAAAATAATACCAATGGATTGACACATTTATACTGACATGTATCAAAAAATCAGACAGAAACAACTTACTACTTTTTGACAATTTCAACGGTACCCACTCAGAGAGAATCCCCCTTCTGCTTAACTCTTGAGACTTAAAAGGATTGCTCTATGAGAACTGAGCTGCATGGTGGACAGTTTGTCCATTAAATTATAGAACAGACATTATGCTTGCCAGATCATTAAAAAAGCAAGAAAAAGACAGCAAACAAGAATCAAGATGCCCTACTAGAGATACATACCAGGCCTGAAAACAACTCCAGAATCACTTGTGATATAGTCACAGCACAGTCTCAAATCCACTTAAGATGTTTATTAACAAAAACTGGTGGATACTCAATTGAGGTAGCATCACCATAGAAAGACCCATGTTATGCATGTTTTCATTCAAGAGGGACTCAAGTTTGCGGGACCTACTGGTGCACATCAGTCTATTGAAACTAAAACTAGATCCCAACACCACCATGGAGTGGGGCTTCTGTCTGGTTATGGACCATTTTCCCTGTAGTAGATTATGCAGTGTTTGTCCTTTTACAGAACCTCCCAAAACCATTGATGTAGGTTTGCATGAGCCATGGTGATAGAATTTGGGTTACTGGTTGACTGAGGTGTGAGCCCTGTTCAAAATAGCAACCACAATGCTAGTCAAGGTAAGGTATGTGCAAACCCTAAAATAGCCTGTGGACACCCTCTGGTATCTTAGAACAGAGCAATCAGGCTTAACTTAGAGGCAATGTGTAAAGTATTTGTGCAAAACTTCAAACTGTAAAACAGCACAAACAGCACACAAAAGGATCCCATACCAGGTTAGTAAAATAGAACTCAGTTTAGTAAATAAAACAAGTCCAAAGTGACAAAAATCCAATTAGTAGAACTGGAGATATTGAATTTTAAGGTTTATGGTGAGATATAGCTCCAAAAAGCACTTAGTGCTAGGTGGGAATCTGGTAACGCCCGAGACAAAGTCACAAGTTCAGGCCAACAGTGATGGAGCACGGGCCAGCTACTGGAATCCAGTTAGGCCTGCTGAACAGACTAGCTTAAATCCTGGTTGTGGAGCGTTGCGTGGATCTGCGTCGAAGATGTGCTGTGCATTTGAGGTGATGTGTCGGTTCCAAGATGAGGAAAGGCTGCGGTACGATGTCCTGTTGTGTTGCACTTGAGGATCCATCGACGGGGCTTGATATGCAAAGTTCAGTGTCTGCGATGAGATGTGCAGCTGAGGTGATGCGTCAATTCCTATCAGCGGTGAAGCTGCGATGCAGAGTTTTGGCGTCGTCGTCGAGGCTGTCGTCGGAGAGATATGCGAGGAGCTACGCTGGTTAAAGCGTCGTACACTGGCGGTTCCAAAGGCGATGTGTCAGTCCCAAGATGTGGGTTGTGGCCTCAATGCAAGTCTTTTGCGGCGGTTCCAATGTATGCAGCAGCAGCTCTGCTCGGGAATGCACCACTCAGCCAAGGAGATGCATTGGTTCTGCTTGAAAATGCATCACTCAGCTGAAAAGATGCCTCGTTTCCACTCCCAAGTACCTTAGGCCCACTTCCAAGGGTCCAGGACTGGGGTGGCTCCACTTGGCAGGGTAGACTCACAGATGGAAGAGACCAAGTGCAGGGGTTGGAAGCTTGTTATGTCTCTGAGATTTCAGATTAGGAGGCCAGCCAACTAGCCCTTGGAGTCACTCTGGGTTCTGGGTTCAAGGGATGCAAGTCCAGTCCTTCCCACCCAGGCAAGAGGGAAGCCGGCAGCAGATCAGCCCAGCAAAGCAGAATTCGAGCGCAGTGCAGTCCAGCAGAGTGGCAGTCCTTCAGCAGCACATCAGTCCTCCTTCCTGGAAAAGTATTCACAGGTCCAAAAGTGTACTGAAGTGGTGGTGTCGGAGGTCCTTCTTTTATACACAGTTGTGCCTTTGAAAAGGGGGATAAACGTCTAGAGGTTTCCCTTTGAAGTCCGCAGGCTTCCTGCCTTCCCTTGCTCCAGACTAATTACAGAGGGTATGCAGCCCTTTGTGTGGGGACAGGACACAGTCTATTCAGGTGTAAGTGAGGCTGGGGCTTGCTCCTCCCTCCCATCCTGTCAGTGATGGCCCATTCAATCACACCTAAGGCCCCATTGTGTGTGGCTGTCTAGGAGGAATACACAAAGGCAGCTGCCAACTACACCCAGCCATGTGGCCAGAGACAGGCTGCAGGCACCAAATTACTAAGGCAAGAAAATGTCAACTTTCTAAAGGGGGCATTTTCCAGAATGGTGATTTAAAATTTGCCTTCACCAAAAGTTAGTATTTTAAATTAGGACTCCACAGACACCAAACTTGAACAGTTATAGCGTCCCATAAGGGAGATGTAGGCCTTGCAGTAGAGAAAAACAAATTTAAGAGCTTTCACTACCAGGTAAAACTTAAAAGTACATGTCCCACTTTGTAAATGCACTGCACCCTGCCCTTGGCGCTGTCTAGGGCCTACCTTAGGGGTGATGTGTATTAAAAGGGAAGGTTTGGGCCAGGCAAAAGGTTTATTTTGCCAAGCTGGTATGGCAGTTTAAACTGCACATACAGGCTCTGCAATGGCAGGCCTGAGACATGTTTAAAGGGCTACTTAGGTGGGTGACACAATCAGTTCTGCAGGTCCACAAGTAGCGTTTAATTTTAAGATCCTGGGCACATGTAGTGCACTTTACTAGGGACATATAAGTAAATTAAATATGGCAATTGGGTACAAGCCAATGTTACCACTGGTTACCAGTGGTAAAGTGCACAGAGTCCTGAAACCAGCAAAAACGAGTTTAGAAAATAATGGGAAATCTGAAAATACACAAATTGCAACTCAGAAAACGTAACGCATATGATCATGTGCCCAAGTGGTTAGGTTACATAGGAATGAAAATACATAAAGTATATACCCACATAAGTGAGCATAGGAGTAACTGGGATAATGACTTAAAGTGGGTCGGTATAGAGATATTGCAGACAAAGGGTACCTCAACACAGATGACACAGCTATCATTTAAAAGAGAGCAGCAATGCATATATCACCCCCGTAAACATCAGAAAGGCATTAATGATGATATTCCCTGGGCTTCAGTGAGCAAGTGAGGACGGGCACAACATATACATCTAAATATGCCTGCCCATCATGATACAGAGTATCACATATATTAATCATCTTTGAAATATCAAGCTAGCTAGCACTATCTCAAAAAAGAATGGGAAATCTTTCCCTTTCAGCGTAATATTTTTTCAACTTCTTTGCCTTTGAACGGTCATTTTTAGTACTCATACAACATATCTTTTTAGGTTAATTAGCCCTTTTCATATAATAACATTGAACATGCATGCATTGTACTTCTCTTTTAATGTGGTCTGCCACACTCCTTCCTTCTTTAGTAGTAACATACACAATAGAACACACTGACATTTCCAGACATATCAAATATTAATATATTTTCAGTTATTTTTTTGCGGGACCTACACAAACAGCTCCACATACAGGAACACAAAACCTCTAAATGCCTGTGCACATTTGTAATGATTCCATATCCTTCACAGGACTTCTTGACAAAAGGATGTTGATCACAGCATCGAGCTGTGCTGTTCACAATGTTACATGTATGAAGCTAACATCAGAACATAGACGCCAATCACACATCACATGACCCTGAAAAGATATGTGATTAATGCATCTCTCAGCGTAACGACACTCTAGCCTACTATTGCACTATGCAAGGGATGTAAGCTCAATCATGCTGTAACAGACAATCACCCATGACACAGTAAAATGCATTGCAACATTTTAGTTGTGGAAAATGGGAGCTTTCAAAAAAATATTCGGGACAATGTATTCCCCCCATTGATTTCTGTTGAAGCAGAGACAATTTCAGGTGGGGCACACCCAAAAGAATGCCATTTTAGGCTTCAAAAAGTGGAGGTCTCCTACCTGAATTGGGTCTATTGGCATGTGTAGGGTTGAGGGGCCCTAGGTCCTCATGCTAAGATAAATCACAACATGCACACTTGTAGCCTGGGTGCATATCTGGCCCACGTGCACTGACCCCTTTTATTAGCAGGGTCACCTGACCAGTGACTCCTGTGTTTGACGGGTGAGGGGTGGGTGTTAGCCCGACCGCTATGGATAGGCTGCTGCATGATGTATCCTGCAGGACACTACATTCCTCCCAAAATCCAAAAGAAAAAACAACAAGTCCAACCTGTGGAAACAAAACAACAATAAACTGCACATGGTCCATCAGTCTCTAGAGTCAATCAGCAGGACAGCAGTGGACATATGGACTGATGCAACAGGACATCTCTGCTCTCATTCATAATTTAACCTGAGTGGTTCAGGACACAAACATTGGCGCTGAGACTTCAGGGACCCTCTGGCTGCATGCTGGTTTAAGTCAGGCTCCTTAGGTGGAGTTGGCCCACTCTGCCGATGCTCATGATGATTCGTGGTCACTGTCAACAGTTCAAAAACAGGGTGCGTCAAGAGCGTTGTCGAAGTCTACCACAAGCATCCATCATGAAGCATGCTTTGGAGATGTTGCTTGGCTCATTGAACACATCTGCAACTTGTTGAGGTTCCCACTGCTAAGCCTTTCCACCCCCGGTAGGTCTAACAATGGGTCTTGGTTCTCACCACCGGAATCAGGGTGCAGCCAGGGTGAGTAGGTAGTCTCTGGTTGATGGACTCTTTCAAGCTTCACTGGTGCTTCTCATCTGAAGTTCTGATAGCGGTGTTGGGGGTTGCCAGTCATGTGGTGAACCTGCCCGATCTGAGGCGACGACTTGCTTTGATGGTTGAAGGCATTCTTTCTTGGGTTGATGGTGGCCAGGTGCTTACATTCTTTCTTTGTGGAGGCATTGGTAGCCATTTCCTAGATGATGTGGGATGTTGAGCCATTGGTGATTGTGTCTGGATGGGCATGGTGGGGGCAGACACTCGGTTAATGTGTGCTTATGGCTTATGCTCAGTTCTCCTGCTGTGCTGTCACCAGGTCATCCTCTGTTCACCTTGGTGGCTTGCTGCTTGTGTGTCTAAGTGCTCTCCGTCAACAGCTCGAGTCTTCTTGAGTGTGTTTTTCTGGACTGGCCTCTCTTGATCTTCCCTCCTGGGCTTTGTTGATCGTAAGGTTTCCCAGTGTGAACCAGAAGGTCACGCTTACACTCCCTCCTCTTCTTTCTCCTTGGTGCTTCGGCATGCACCTTCTTTGAAATGATGCAGTTGAGACTTCTCGTTGCTAGAGTCTCTTATTTCTGGGTGCAGCAGCAGGCGCCTACTTTATGGCCAGCCAACAGGGTCTCTCAGTGGTAAACTGTCTCAGTAGTCCGGCCAAAGGCCTCAGGCCTCAGGTATTGGGCTCTTGTTTGGCGATGATCAGGGCGGTCACTGATCCAATTCTCCCCTTTATGAGCTCGGTGTGGCATCTGGCCACATGTCTTATGTTCTCTCTCCAGGGACTCTCTTGGATCTCCTACTCCATGGGTAGATATGTGTGGCTAGCCCGCTGCTTTGAGGGTCTTCCCGCTACCTGACCCTCTTCTTTTTTGGGTCGGTGTGGCATCATGCCACGTCTTGCACATTCCCTCCTAGGGACCTTCTTGAAGCTCCTACTTCATGGTGTTCCCTCTTCCGGGACCTTCTAATGCAGGCAGTAGGGAATTGTAGTTCTGACCCACTTTCTCTGGGTGGTACTGGGCTTGCGTCTTGAGGTTTCATTGCCATCAGGCATGGTTGGTGGGGTGTAGCAGGGTGTGCCTTGAGAGTGCAGAATGATGTGGTCCTAGTGTCCAGACCACATTCACAGTTTTGTGTGCTTCTGTCCACCTTCTGGTTTGCCCTTGCTTTCTTTGGACCTTCTTCAGCTTGAGTCTGTGTCCATCTGGCAGTCTTAGAAAGACAATGTGATGTCTCTGGGATTCTCAGGGTCTGTAGTGGGTGGCACTCGTGGGTTGCACCTCGTGGCCCGGGTGCTTTCCTGGGATGCTTCCGCATCTCTGTCGTGTTGAGGTAGCGTCTGTGTGCTCGCCTCCCTTTTGCTGCTTAGCACCTCCGATCTTTGTTGGGGCAAGCAGGCTCCTGTCTGCTTTCTCTCTGGAGCCGTCTCTCAGCTAGTGCCACAATGACATAGCGGTCTCTCCTTCTGGCCCTTCTGACTGTACCAGGGTGTCACCAGGGCCAACTGCTGCTGTTGTCTCTTGGCTGGGGTGGTTTTGTAGGGTTTGCAACTGTGATTTGCCTGTGCTGTGCGTGTGAGGATGTCAGGTGGAAGGGGACCCAGCATACTTCTGGTGTGCAGCTCCTGGTGCACAACACTCCGCCTTCTTCTTTCTACCTGTGGCAGATCGCTGGTGGAACAGGGCTGCCCTGCAGTACTGACAGCTAGCCACTAGGTGGTATACAGTTTGCTCTACATCAGTCTCGGGTATTATCTGGTGGACACCATTGAATCATGGTACTTTATGCACCGGTCATGGTCTTTCCTCCTGGCTCCCTTTAACAGCTCTAGTTAATGCAATGACATGGGAGGCAGGAATCGGTTGCCACTGTTGCAGGTGCTAGGGTTTGGTTTGCAGGCACTGTGCAGCTCAGTGCTCTCTGCCTTATGAGGTTTTGGAAGGCAGCGAGGCTTTGGTTGAAGGCAGAAGATTGCCTGCTACAGTGCCATGAAGCTGGGCCGTCCCTTTTCTTGGCAGTGGAGTTGAGCAGCCAGCAGGATGCGTGGGTACTCTCTGTGCTCCCATCAGAGCTGCAATTTGTGAGTGCTTCAGTCCCGGCTATGGGGATGGGGAGTTGCAGCCGCTCCTGCTGGAACTTGGATCAGTTGGTGGGCTAAGGGGGTAGGTCAGTGGTTTTCCCTCATCCCACATAGATGTTAGAAGCCTTGGAAGGTGGTGTGGTCGGAGACGCAGCCTACAGCCTGCTCAGGTAGGCCTTCATTCATTAATTTCTTTGTATGGGTCGAGGGTGCCCAGCTGCAAAAGCTGTACTGCCTTTTGCAGTCCACTTCACATGAACGTGGGCCTTGGGGAAAGGTCTATGAAGTGTAGCAATGGAGGGTCTTCGCTGCTCATTTTGCTTTGGCCTTCTCCACCACAGTTTTCTTTTTCTTTACTGGGTATGCCTTGGAGAGCTGGTGCCCCTTCAGGCAGTAATAGGGCTGCTCAATTCTTCCAGCAGTGGGTGGCAGGCATGTTGCAGGAAATGCGGCTGCCAGCGGTTCATGCAGTGGGCCCTGTAGGAGGGCGGCCCCCTTAGTGCCGCATTAGGCACCTCCCCGCGCCCTGTTGCAAAGACCCCTTACTCTAGGAGTCCCTCCTACATCCAACACCTCTGCGGCGTCATTTCCGGTGGGCTGGGGACAGGTACTTATACCTGCCCCCACCCACTGGCCACCCTCTTTGTCCCCCGCTGGACGCAGTTATGATAGATGAAGAACATTATAGCTCAACATTCAAACACAAGAGAAAGTTTATACAGTGGATGCCTTGACCACATGGACTTAGGGTGCCATTATGTCAAATCAAGTTACAAGGAAAAGTTCAGACAATTGCCTAGGTTCGCACAATTTAGTCAGGCAGGGATAGGGGCATCCAGTACTTAAGGCCATCCCACTAGAAGGGGTGCCGCCAGGATAATAGTGGGGACAGGCACCAACAAATAATGGCCTTGGGGGGGTCATTTTGGCAGGGCATTGACACAGACTTTATATCAAAGGGAGCATCAATGGTTTGACATGCCCTTCCACCCATAGCAGCAAGACTCTGCCAGCAGCAACATGACCAGCTGGGGGCTAATTTGCCTGGAGCCACAGGCAAGGGTGTCAAATGAGCCGAACTAGGTACCTAGGTCACGCACATTGGGCAGAGGGGCTCCGGTGGGAACCACATAAATGGGGACTGCACCAGAACACAAAACTGCAACTGTTGGATTTCGACATAAAGTCCCCGCACCACTCAAATTGTCTACATTTAAACGACCTTGAGGGTGGTCAGATGAACAACCCATGATTCAACTGCACGTGGAAAATTCCTTTAGGGAAGTTATGGACAGATTGTGGTATACAGACATGCAATTGTGCAAAGCACCAGAAGCTGGGCTGGCAGGTAGCTTGGTGAGGGCGGTCACAAATGTATAATTGCCCGAGGTGGCCACTCTAGCAAGTCATTTCAAGGGGCATAGGTGGTGCAATGGCAAAGCAAGAATGTCAGCTCAAATGCCCGCGTAGAATGTTCCGGATCACCAATCAGAAGGGTACTAGGGGGCAAAACCAGTAAATAGGCAGGCTGTTGAATCTGGTGCAGGGCAGTTAATTCAGGGGAAAAGCCTTTGATCTAGGTCCAACGTCTGGATGAAGCAACATGGTCACAGACCAGAAAGGCCCTGCTGTTGCCATCATTGAGTTACCACAAAGTACCACGGATAGGGAACATATTAATTATCACAGCGGATGTATCACAGGATGGACGGGTACACGGGATTGCTGAGGCCCCATTGGTGCTTGGTCATAGTAGCCCAGATCACATCGCAGAGGGCAAAGACAAGGCTATGGTCCCTGACAGAATATGTGAAAGTTTAGTTGCCTGGGCTTGGTGCTTGCAATCTCATTCCTTTCTGCAGCCAGAAACGGAAATTGTAAAGAAATACCTGTGTATGCGCCGGGCTCACTCAGCAGTGAAGAAAGCTAGAGAATCAGAACAAGTCTTATAATCCTGAAGTGCGACGCAAGCAACAATTGTAACACAGTCAAAAACAAAACATGGTACTCACCGGCAGATGCATAATAGACAAACACCCACGGAAACCAGATTTGGCACCATTAAATTGTTTGCCATAGTTTATCAATAGAACTGTCTGTGTAAAGGTCTGGTCAATTCAGCAAAGTAGGTGCACTCTGTAAACGGGGGCATGTTACAGGTTGCTTCAGTGAAGCTAAAAAATTACCCGCCCTATAGCCATGGCAGCAAGGTGGGTTGTGGTAGTTGTCATCTAACAAGTGTGCTGCGGCTCCAAAAGTTGGAGATGCAATGGGTTAGAGCACTAAAAAGGCTACAAAGGATTAGGTTCATTTGGCATCCCCATTACTCTAGAAAGGGTTGGTATTTACACACGTTGGAAGTGGACGCCTTACACTAAGGTGGGGACTTCGACACGGCAACACAGCACCGAAATATCGCAGTCAGACAGTGAGGGGTTGACATGCAATATGGACATGAAATGAAGCAGATACAGGTGGTGCAAGCGCAATGCTATGGGCGTTGCATTTGCCCATACACGGGCAGAAGGGTGCAGTGGCAGGAACCTGCAAATAGAGGGGATTGTAATCAGTTGGGTTGCGCAAGTTTGTCAATCCAACAAAGTGTGTGCTGTGACTCCAATAGGGTGGAGAAAGAAGGGTTCGTGCACAAACGCTGACAAGTCCCAGAACTTAGCTTGCAATCAAAAGTTAGAAGGTGCAGGTAAATTTGCCCACAGGACCACTCCATGTCCTCACAAATCCTAATCAAGGGTTTATACTAGCCCAAATGCAAAGGCACATATTGCACGCAGTGCATTATGGATTATATCAGCCAGAACTATGGCTACATAGAGAGCAGTAGTTTTGCATCCCCTACGGGGTAAGAAGTCTTGCTGGCGCTGTACTCCCATACAGGTGTAGGCAGTGGGTAGAGATAAGGGTATGGTGTTGGCCACAAACAATAACTTGTTATCAAATATACTGATGGCCTTGGAGGCGCACTCCACTATGATTACCAGCAAAACCTGCAATCAGGGACTGGGCGGTGAGGGGTAAATACACGACTCATGCAACCCCCAAACAGAAGGCCCCTTGGGCATAGAGGGCACTACAGGGACATCACCCGGAACCGTGGCTAATGAAGAGAACAGCGTTTCTCAATTTCCGAGGAGGCCATCGAACAATCCCACGGATGGTTAAATAAAGCTGGGTTATAATAGAGAACAGTAGTTCAACGTAGGTGGAGGATATCGGAATTGCCTACGGAAGGGTAAACAAGCTCACTGACTAGGCGGTGATGGGTAAATGCACGACTCTGCAACACCTAACAAGTAGGCCATCATTGGCATAGAGGGCATCATAGGGAATTCACCCTGAACTGTGGTTAAAGTAGAGAACAGTTGTTCTCAATTCCTGGGAGGCCATTGAACAAGCCTAAAAATGGGTAAATAAAGCTGTAGTTAAAACAGAGAACAGTAGTTCCCAATTTAAGCAGAGTCCATCAAACTGGCCTATGGAAGGGTATATAAGCCATGCACAAGCCCACCAAGCAGGAGGGCTTGGTTCAACTTTAATTCAAAATCAAATTAAATAAGAAGGGCTTGGTAAATAAGGCTTGGTCTCTTTAGAGCATACACCACAAGGTTTCCCCGATAGGGATGGGGGAACACCTGCAGAGGTAGATTGGATTTGACCAGCTAGAAGGACTGGCAACCTGTCAGAGGTAGAAGGGAACTGTTTAGCTAGAAGGACTGGTAACCACATGTTGAAGGAGGTTATGGAGCCTGCCATGGTGGGGGTGCCCCGGATATGACGGCATCCACATCCAGGGCTTTGGCGGAGTTACAGGGCGATCTGGAGGCTGATTGGTACAAGGGGTACCCTTTCAGGAGCACAATAGGGGTGCATTATGCCAAAATCCCAGGAGTCTTTACGGCAGGACCCTGGTTGAAAACGACGGCGCCCCGCTAGTCCTTTGGGCGGTTGTAAGCCTACGCAACCGGGGGCTTGCCTGGATACGCTCCGGCCCTAAAAAGACGTGAGTAAACGTGATGGACTTGGGGTCCATGGTATGTAAGGGGGCTAACCCCCACATGAATTCTAGCACTGATTGGGTTGGCCACGGTGCAGTTTGGCTCATCAGGTGGGCAGGGCAGCTTAGGCTAGTCACCGCTGCCTGACCTTGGATCGCCCGTAAGTTAACCCACCAAGGTGGCATACTCCTTGTATGTAATAAACCTGCAGCAAACTGTTTACCCAATAAAAACTTGTGTGGACTGTTTATTTTGCACAGCGCGACTATTATTGCTAAGCGGGGTGTTGCTGATATCGGCACTATGACCATTCCTCTCTCCAACTCGTGAAGGTAGCAGGCAGCCACTAGGGGGCTCACAGCGCTCACTGCTCCTGTCCTAGCTGCATTAGCTCAGCCGCACTGGGCTCACCTTCTGCCCTGTGGTTTTCCAGTGCATGCAGGGTCCTTGTGCTCCATGCCCATCTCCCCCTCTTCTTCTTTGTGGAAGAAACTGGTGCTGCTGTGTTGCCACTGCAGGAGGCCAACATAGTCTTCTCTCTTGTGGTGGTGGCAGATTGCCACCAGGTGGCATGCGGTGGTCTCTGCACCTGTGATGGATTATTGAGCCTGTCCCTAGTCACTGCAAAGGAGGGGCGGGCTCAGTTACTACACTACAGGAGCCACAAGCTGCTCCCTCTGGCTCTTCAGTCACAGTCAGACGGCAGGATGGCTGGTACCATGCTGGTTAACCACTCTCTCAGCAGTGGTGACAGGCGGCCAACAGGAGATGCGTTGTACTCTCCATGCCCCCTGCTGCTCTTCCCTCACTTCTTGTGCAGCCTTTCTTACTCTTGCAGATGGACCACTCCTCTTAGGCAGCAGGGCCGCTGCAGGGGATCTTCTCTCTACCCCATGGTGATGGCAGGCAGGTGGCCACCAGGGGGCGTGCAGTGCTCTCGCCGCCTGTCGTGGCTGGTCCTCACAGCCTGGGGCTCTGTTCTAGAGAGGTCAGTGGAGAGCTGATACACTACTGCAGGGGTTCAGGTGAGTTGTGTGGGGGAAAATCCTGTTCTGTTTTGCACTTGTGTTTGTCTGCAGGCACCAGACACATTGTTGTGAGGGCATGAGCCCGAAGCCTCATGTCTGGACCGATCTCCTCCTCATGTTCTGTCTTCACAAGCACTGTATGTAGGCGTAGCAGGGCCTCTCTCTCTCACCCCTTTGAGCCTCTCTTGAGGGTACATCACTCGTGTTTTCCTCCCAGTTACGGCACTGTGCTCTCAGCCAGGCTGGGAGCCCTCATTGCTACCCTGAGCTCAAGGTGCAAAACTAGGATGAAGATATAGTGTCCGGCATGGTAGGATCAACCGTCCTCATCACTAAATGTAGGGTTGAGGGCCCTAGGCCCTCATGCAAAGATAAATCACAGCATGCACACTTGTTGTCTGAGTGCACATGTGCCTGACCCCTTTTATTAGCAGGGTCACCTGGCCAGTGATGCCTGTGTTGGATGGGTGAGGGGTGGGTGCCAGCCTGGCCCCTAGGGAGGGGCTACTGCATAATGTGTTTTGCAGGACACTACAGGCATGTATGACATAAGTCCCTTTGCTGTTTTATGACTGTTACATGTTCTTTTTCCTGTATCCACTATTTAGTTGACTATTTCGTAATATTTTGACAGTCTGTGATTACAGCATATTGTCTCCCTTTATCCTTCTATGAGGTGTAACTTACCCTTAGTGAGGGTGAGCAAGAAGCACTTTCTTTCACATGTTTGTGTCATGTACATTGAGCCCAGTGTAATTTTTTTGTGACCTCACTTGCTTTTGAGCTTTTGGTGACCTGCTTGATAATGTTAAACAAAACAACTGACAATCTGTAAAGTTCAGTTTTTCTTTTTTGTGACGTTAGTCCAGCTATACATTTGTGTGATATGTGCTTGAGCAGCTGGCCAGGTACTCATCCATCTATATTTGCACTAGAGGACTACGAGGCAATGTATTGAGCTATTTCTGTTTCTGTTGTACTGTCACCATCTTTGTTGGTTGTTGCCTTCATGGTTCTTCTCAACAGTATGGCCGGACCTGGTGTTGGGTTTATGCAGGCTTTAGTTTTTTGGTGGGTGTTGTGTAGTTGTTGATGTGTTTAGTTGTTTGATGTCTGTGCTCTAAGTGCCTCGTTTGCAACTTACACACTCCCTAATGCTGCTTTTTGTTTTTCGATGAACTTTAGGGCACTCATGTGCTCTTTTTTGTGTCGTGGTGTGATGGTGGACTACTGATTTGCGACTTGAGATTTAATCAGGGCACTCCTTCTGTATTGCTTCTCTAGTGTCATCACCAGCCTCCCCTAAGACTGTTGCAAGGTTTGCCACCAAACCTACTCCAAAATTGATGCAAGATTATCACAATATCACTGCAAGACTACTGCAACATTACGACTAAGCTACTGAGATGTTGTTGTTGGGGCTGCTACGGGACCTGTTATAAATAGAAGGGGGCAGATTTACAATAACTGGCGCATCCCTGCAGATCAGCAGGGATACGCCAGTTATTTTGCGTGACGTTAGGAACCCCTTGCGCCACCATGGATGCGCCGCATTTAAAATGCGGAGCACCGTGGCGCAAGGAGAGACAGATGCGTGACGCATCATGTCAGCGTATAGGTGACGCAGTGCTGGAGTTGTGTCGCAAGCGCGACGCAACTCCAGCACTGCTCAGGGGCATCCTATGCTTGCAATGCTGCGTCACTCCTTACACCTGCTACAAGCCGGCGTAAGGTTTTGATGCAGCGGGGACGTAAAAGTGACTCAGTGAAATCTTGTAGATTTCACTGCGTCACTTTTACAGGGCTTCCTTGCGACGGAACGCCCACCCTGCATACATTATACCTGATGCAGGTATAATGTAGCGCAGGGCTTTACAACGTGACGCATCTCACTAGATGCGTCACGTTGTAAATCTGTCGCATAGTGGCGCATTGTTTACGATGCCGCTGCGTCACATAAGTGACGCAACTGTGTTGTAAAGATGTCGCAACGGGCTTGTAAATCTGCCCCAAGATGTCTAAAGAAGCTAAGAAGATGGCTAATAAAGTAGAGCCAGAGAAGGCAGTGGATGGACTGCAACAACATTGCTGTAATGCAACAGTAATGCTTTGTGCCTCGCACCTCTGCTATGACTCCAGCTCCACTGCTGAAATGAAGAATGGAGCACTGGTACTGGTGGGTGGAAAGATGTAGAATAGTGACAGTTTGTTGTGGCATTGCGTAGTGTGTAGCATGGGTGACCGAAGTGGTAAGGGTAAAAAGCACAGTAGGGGACGGCAGTATGGGCAACATTGGCAGTACAGGTGATATGGTGTATACATACATGGCCTCTTTAGAATCACTGTCTCTCCACCCCCAGGATCTTCTGCAAGCTTCCTATCGGCAAGCCTGTAGTTGTCCAGTGAGCCTCCTGCACCTCCTACATAGTTTCTTTTGAGCCCCTGATCCGGCACACAGTACTTGGTTCCAACTTTCCTGATCCCACTCCTGTTTTGGCTTCCCATCTCCTGGCACATCCGGACCCTTAGCTGGGGTTGAATCATCTCAGTTCAGTAGCTCTATCAGCTAATATCAGCTTGGAGCCAGGACAAGTGGAGACCATCAAGGGAAAAGAGGCAGGGTTGGAGCCGAGAGAGCAAGATGCTCCGACTACTGTGCCTACTGCCTCTGCAGCAACATGGCTCCGCCAAGACGCCAGACCCCTAACATGTTGCATATCGCTGATCCTGTCCGAGATGCACCTTTTCCACCAATGATCTCTACAAACCTTTTAGTGAAAGCCAGGAGCAAACCAACATCGCTCCTGTTGACACTTCAATTTTCACAGGCTAACACAAACATCAGAAAAACAATTATCTAACTAATATGCACTAATGAACATGTTTGCAAACTGTGAATGTACCAAAAGAAGCTCTGCTAGAGTTTTGACCAAGCTAGTTGCAGCATCAATCTGTGAGTAAAATATCACAAGAATCCGCTACAGATGGTGAAGAGGTCAAAGGTTGCCATAGACTACACTTGCAGGCAGGCTTCGTTTAATTGAGTATGCAAGGGATTTTATTTTATGATAAAATTAGAAAGGTGTTTGCTTGTTATGTGTCATCAAGTCCATGACAACTCCTAGCAATAGTCGCCAGAAAGCCCTGTCTTCTATTTCAGTCCTCAGAAATCTCAATGACGTGTTCTTTGCTGTTGTGATTGGATTAATTGACCTTGCTTCTAGTCACCCTCTTCCTCTTTTTTCTTCCACTGTTATGAGCATCACTATCGTTTCTAGGGAAATGGGTGCTTTGCATTATGTGCCCAAAGTATGAGAGCTTCAATTTGATCATCGTTGATTCGAGTGAGAGTTTTGGCTTGATTTGATCAAGGATATATCTGATTATTTTGCTAGCTGTCAATGATGATATATTCTGATAGCCTTGGTATCATTACAGGTTTACCAGCTGGATTTTCATCTTGTCCTCATTCACTTTTGAATTTAGAGTTGCGATAGTGTGCATGTAGTTTGTGCATACTCTTATTTTATCCTTCTATATAAAAATGTATATCTCCTTTTGTGTGCACACACATGTTGAACCGTTCAGCTTTGGATCTCCATCTGTATTATCTCCAGAAATCAGTAAATGACGTGTCTCTATTTGGGCAGATGCTAATCCACACTGAAGTGGTTGTCAACTCATGTGGCACTTTAAATCATTAGTAACCTAACTATTTTATTTGCTTAATTTGTTAATGAATGTTTTCAAGAACAATTAAAAACATTTGCCCCTTAATGTGGATTTGCAGCTGTTCAGTAGGATGCACATATCATTGAATAATGTGTGCAGATAAAATAGTCTGTATCTAAACAAACAACAATAGGAGAGATAGGAGAGGCCAATTGGTGAGGGGGATGGTGGACGGATGGAGGTAGACGGATCTATGCTTTATCCACAGTAGACCAGCTTTTAGTAGCAATGCTCAAACCCTAAGAACTAATGTAAAAAGCGATCAATGAGACTGCTCTTCATTTCAGCATCCTAGTACCTGTACCCACTATTGAAGCAGAGCATACATGTGGATATTGATCAAACCAAAGACTAAGGGCTAGATTACGATCTTGGGAGATGGGATCCTCCATCACAAATGTTACGGATATCCCGTCCGCCAAATTACAAGTTCCATAGGCTATCATAGAGCTTGTAATACGGTGGACGGGATATCCGTCAAGTTATTGACGGAGTATCCCATCTGCCAAGATCGTAATCAGGCCCTAAATCCATCATGTAAATCCATCAATATGGATATGGATATGGATAGGATCACCTTACCTAAGTGGTCAGAAGATCATAGAAATGGATTCACAGTTCCAGATTTACAATCCTTGATACTCCTGTTTGATATGTCCGCAGTATTAAAATCTGCTGTGGACTCTGGTGAGATGGTAGAAAGACATACAGGGAGTAAATACTAATAAGTGTCAGGAAATTGTGTGAGTTACCCACCATGCATACGTATATGAATAATGTGAGTTATTCACCCAGCAGTCACACATCTTCGTAGTCACCATTGAATATATGTGCAACAATGGCTGACCAGTAGAAAGTGAAACTTATCCATGGCACTAAAAATCTGGTATGCCCATGCATGATGTGACCCTTGGCTTGACTCATGATTGATGCATTTCAGGTTGATGGAATGCTAGTGGTTGTTCGGCTTGCTAATCAGACTTTCAATGTAGCATAGTGATTGAAATATAATGTGTGCCATCAGTGTACCAAGCACATAAGACAATGAACCGCAGCACAGAATCTGCCAGGATTTCCCACAACCCATGAATAGCAGGGATTACCTAACAATATCAAAAGGTTGAGTTTAAGTGCTCCCCATTGAAATATACAGTAGCCACTTTCTATGCAATGGAATGTTGCCCTCCAGAGACGTCTTGACTCTCTGAGTAGCTTAGCTGAAAGGTTTCCACTGAATGGAGATCTCAAACCGCTGGTAGGAGCCATGCTGTGAACAATGGGGACACTCACCTTCAGTCCCAATTGTCTGTGACACAGTTAACGCTGACCGTTTGAGATCTCTATTCAGCAGAGGCCTTCTTTTCAGTGGCATCTGGCAATCAGCATTCATAGAGATGTGCCTCTTTAGTCCCCGATGATAACTGGATGGTTCATGCCGGCTGGTGGATATCTCCATTTAATGAAGATCTTCCAGTCTCTAATAAAGTTATTTTTTGGCAGGCCCTCACTGTGGTCCTCTCATTTACCCGCTGTGCCCCCCTGCTCTGTTTCAGATTCCTCCTGTCTACCGCATAATTGCTTTTTTAGTCATTGGCGGGTGATTCCTTTGGCGTTCCCACGGCGGTGCCTATAACTTAGGCACCGCAATGGGAACGTCAAAAACAGTTACAGCACGGCATTGAAGGAAAAGTCCATGCTGTGCTGGAACTTCTGTGCCCCCCTGTTTTCATCCACAGGGCGTGAGGCACAAGGGGGCCCTGTAGGATCCCCTTTGTTTCCTCTCCGCCAGGGTTTTCATGGAGGAAAAACCGCAATGAAAACCCTGGCGGAAAGGAAACTCGTAATATGCTTGGCTGGACCACAGCGGTCCCACCAAGCATATGGATGCATCTGGACCGCAGTGCCACCACCAGGGAACAGCAGTTCCCTGGCGGTGTCAGCGGTCCCAGGGCAGCATGACCACTAGGGTCATAATGCGGCAGTCATAAGACCACCACCGCTGCCTCACCACAAGTCTAGCAGTCCGAGGACCGCCAGACTTGTAATTAGGCCCTAAGTGCTATGCACTGAAGTTATTTTAGCACAGTGTGTATGAACAGCACTTTGTTCTCACGTATATGATTTGGGAATACAATTGAATTACACTTTTCGATATAAACAATAACTATTTCTTCAACTATATCTCATAGCATCTAGTGATTGATAAACAGTGGTTTAGTTTATTTTTATATAGGGGTCAGTGTTTTTATTAACAACACTAACCAAAGAGTTTGTTCTATACTCCCTCAAGATATTTTGTTGAGGCCAGTTGATGGTTGCCCTTGATAAGCAATTGGTCTGCTGGACAGCAGGTCTATGGAACCAGCACCCTGCAAGTTCTGGCAAAAAAGAAAATAGAGGGGAACCACTGGATCCACAAGTACACTGCTTCTTAACTCATAATGTAAAGCTTCCCCATTCCCTCTGAAGAAATGTATTGAGTTATAATAAAGTTTGATGTACTGAAATGTTTATTAACTCTTTAAAACCTTTCCCTCCTCTGTATACACATATCCTCAAACTATTTCCTCGTTTCACAGCCCTAAGCTTATGAAAAAAATCGATAACTGTGATATTCCATTAATGATTAGAATGTACTCTTCAATCATACTGTGCATACTGTGTACCAAGTTCTACATATATATAATAGGTTACAATTTGCCCCTTGATGCAATATCCGGTACTGTGATTTTTCCTGCATTACTCACTGTTAATACTCACGATGTACATTGATGCTCTGTGAGGCATGCTTAAGCTCCTACATCCTTTTAAGCTACTTTGTGTACTCTGTATATGATTACTCCTACTGTAAAGCATCTGCCCTCTCACCTATTGTAGGCTTCATATGTTGAGCTCAGTTAAGCTACCATTAAGCCAAATGTATCTGGGGGGATCTTGCACTTGTCAATTTCAGAGCAAGACAGAGCTTTGATCGGATCTTAGATAAAATCACTTAGTCAATCGGTTCAGTGTGCTGTATAGACAGTAGTAAATGATGGAGAATTCACCTCTTCTAGGTACCCAAACATCACGTTGTAAGTCTGACATTTTTTAATTTTTCATCACAATGGAGTAGCTTGGCATGTTGTCTCTAGGGGTGAGAGAATTTGAGGCGTTCAATTAACTTAGCCATCTTCGTTATGCACAAAGTACTAAGATGTTTCTACTAAAGTGAGTAATTGCCACAAAACGTAAAATGTGCATAAAACATAGTTATGGTATGAATAAATACATTTTTTCACAACAAGGAGCTTTAGAGGGAGAAAACCAGCCAGGCCGCCCTCCACTCATCAATCACTAATACAACAAAAGACCTGGCTTTTAAAAGGGTAGACAGATTTTTTCAGAGGAAAGGCTTATGACGTGGGGGTATCTACCTCCAACCCATATCTGGCAATATGTCCAGTTTAGGCCAGTCCTAGAACCCCCAACCATTTAAGTTTCCTAAAATGAACTGCATCCAGTTAATCCGCAAACACATACTCCTAAACCACAACGTGTGAGTAAAGAGCACTTACAAAAATAAGTGAAAGAGTGAGTAGGCACCTCACGTACGCAACACCAGGGAGGCTACCGGCAGGTTCTCACCAGCATGCCCACTTTTATCATCATTGGTTGCCTACTCACTGAAAAAACAGAATTGTGTCCAGTAAGAAGACAGAAAGTATAGAGAAGAAAAATTGACTACCTCTAAAACAAAAACCCCGTGATTTATAAAGGACAATGTGCTCCTTCAATTAAAATTGAGATAAGATTCACAGTTAAATTTGCCCTCTTTATTTACAAGCGTGAGCTTACTCAAATTCAAAAGCACTGCATGTTGCAAACCTTATCAAAGTAGGCCAACATGTTTCATTGCCATTGCTATGTTGTGGCAATTTCGTCAGGGCGCGAGGTTTACTGGTCGCCTCACTGGACAGTGAACTTTGTGATGTGGATTGGCGGATGGTAGCCAAGGGCACTCGTACCAGCTTCCACCACACCAAAACGGGGTTGTGTTTGTCACAGTTACCCCTATTTTAAATCACTTCTGTTGCTTTTTGTTGTACCGCATCTATGTATTTGGGGAGCGTTGTCTCATACCAGCTTCAATTTTAATTGAAGGAGCACATTGTCCTTTATAAATCACAGGGTTTTTGTTTTAGAGGTAGCCTTCTTCTGTATTCTTTCTGTCTTCTTACTGGACACAATTCTGTTTTTTCAGTGAGTAGACAACCAATGATGATAAACGTGGGCATGCTGGTGAGAACCTGCCGGTAGCCTCCCTGGTGTTGCATACGTAAGGTGCCTACTCACTCTTTCACTTATTTTTGTAAGTGCTCTTTACTCACACGTTGTGGTTTAGGGTATGTGTTTGCGGATTGACTCTAAGCAGTTCATTTTAGGAAACTTAAATGGTTGGGGGTTCTAGGACTGGCCTAAACTGGACATATTGCCAGATATGGGTTGGAGGTAGATACCCCAACGTCATGAATAAATACATGCCTGTTTCTCTCTGAGTCCCAAAAATCAACATCTTTTGATAAAATATCCAAATTGATTACTTTGCATGCTCAAGAATAAACAAGACGTGTGTTTAAATCATTTAATAACCCTAATTAATTTCCTCTTTTTTAAGGTCTACACCTAAACACATTGGGGCAGATTTACAAGAAGGTGCCGCAGCGCGGCACCGCAAGCCCTTTGGCTGCGCCACGCTGCGGCACCTTCAGAGCACAGGAATGCAACATATTTACAATGATATGTCGCATTCCTGTGCCTCGCTGCGCTGGCGCACAAACAGCTGCCATGTGCCGGCGCAGGGCACCCTTGCACCATGGTGCAAGGATGCCTGCGTCATGGGGAGATTGTTTTTGTGCAGGAAGGGGCACCTTCCTGCACAAAAACAACTACTTCAGGCATTTTCCTCCTCCAATGCGTGCTGTAGAATGCAGCACGCATTGAAAGAGGAAAAACGAGGAGAAATGAAAACATTTCTCCTCGTTGCGCCTCGCTACGCCACCCCTAGGGTGGCGTAGCATACTGACGCATTTCCAGGTTTACGAATCCTCGTAAATCTGGAAATGTGTCTTGTTCCATGGGTGCTGCGTGGGAACACCCACAGCAACACCCATGGAACGCCCCTTTCACGCAAAGTGCTGCGTGTAAAAGGGTCCGTATTTACAAGGACAGGAAAAGCCACGCAGGGTGGCTTTTAATGTCCTTGTAAATATGGGGCAGTGAAATGCGCTGCCAGTGCGTCACAAAAAGTGACTACTGGCAGCGCAAGGGGCTTGTAAATCTGCCCAATTATATTGACACTGTTAGATTAGGGCTATATAGTGTCTTTAGTAGATTTTGAAGTTCGATTACAAATTGTCTCAAAAAGAGTTCTACATCCTGAATTAATCCTTTTGTATCTGATTTACTTTGATGTTCATTCTTGCAAAATCTATCGTTGTTAAATTACACTCGTCAGTTCATAAAAATACATTATTTATAATTTTCATAAAATGTATATAAAAAGAAAATGGAATATATTTTAAATGACACTATAAATTAATTAGCTCCTAAATTGTGCATATCACCTTCAAATTTGGGATGAAATATTATCACCTAACGTCAGCCATTTTTATTAGTTCATTTAACAATCACATTTATAGTAAGCATAATTGCATGCTCGTTATTAGAGAAAATGTACTGGTAGTTACTTTGGAAATGTCAGTAGACAGTTTTGAAAGTGAAAGTCAAGTAGACCAAACCAAATAGTCAATGTTTTAAGCCACCGAAAGAGATTACCATTTTACTTGTGTTTGCAGGCAGACTTCCCTGTCCTGTAGAGGCAAATGCATTAAGATCTTGTTATTTTAAGATAACTGGCCCTTACAAAAATTGGAGACCTACTCTGTAAGCTGAAATATTGTCATACGGGAATATGACAAAATGACTGGCAGATAAGCGTTGCAAAGTAGCTAGATGCCTAATACACTACAGCTGAGTTCTTGCAACACACTTATCCAGCAGTTCAGAGCTAGATCAAACGGCCCCTTGCAGTATGTATCCATTATATGGAAATACTTCTGTGATCATGGCCATTCAGGGTTTTTTTGGGATGCAGGGATTACGCTGAAAAAGGAATGCTCCTGTTAGAAAATTACACTTTTTTTAAAAACATTTTTTGTCGAAATGTATTGCTAGTTTTTAAACTATGCACACTATGACACTGCTGTCCAGTGTACGTGCTGTGACCCCAAAACATGTAGAAATTGGCAAATTCCTGATTGGCTTGTTTAACTTTTCTATAAGACAAAAGTATATGGTGTGGGAATTCAACCATGGTATGAAAAGATAAATGTCATCTGTAGACTGCAGCACTTACTGTGCTATACACTGGTGTGACAATGGAAAATAATTCTTTAGGTTACTATTGTAGCCGCTCTGCTGCAGTGTAAATCCTGCAGTACACCCCATTAAAATAAACCTTTTAACAGGGAAAAACCTCTCTTTTAAATATTGTCATGTCAGCCGTATGTAAGCCTTGTAGCCCGCAAGGTAGTGTGTATGGTATTTAAAAGTGGGAAATGCACAAAATTAAAGTTACCATGCCCGTGCAGTGACAAGGGCCTAAAAGATATTTTCACTTTGGCAGGCATAGCTGTCCTATGTAGAATACCAGAATACAGACTAAAATACTAACACTTCTATCTTGAGAATGGGAAAATCTAGAAAAATAATTACACCACTATTTTTAATAGTTATGAAAAATCCAATTCAATGATGAAGTTGGATATTTAATAAACATTAAGGAAAAGCAACTTGTAGAAAGTTACCCTTTATCTGCCTGCACTGTCATATGGCGAATTAGCCTATGCCTCTGCCAGAGCTTCAAGGGGACCAACCATGAAAAGTATCCGACAGTTAATTCCACAGTGTGGGATTGAATTTCAGGCTTGTCCCACATGAAGAAGACGTTTTTCCTCACAAAAGTGACAAAGTCTATTTTCAGGTCAGGACTTTAAAACATTTTCGAAGTTCCCAACTTCCAGGCAGTAGATGGGACCAATCTGTTTTATGTACCTCACCCACATTCCATCATGGTCTGTCTCAAATCATGCCTAGGTCCTTTGTGCTTTTTAGTTATATTGTCACTGAAATCTTGGAAAAATCATATTTCCAGTTCCTTTTATTAGATTTTTGAGGGTTTTGTTGTCATTTTGCCTACTAAAACGTTCTCTATTTTTATAGATTAAAGAGGGATTTTTATTGTGTGGTGTTTTGGACTTTGTAACTGTTTTAGCTCTTTTAAATGCTTTACATATTTTTGTTAAGTTTAACCTGTCTACTCTGTGCCATTGCTACCAGGGGATGAGCTAAGGTTTAAATTATTGAGAGAGTTGACTGGACCTAACAGGATAGTGACTTTATTACTTGGAGTGAAAACCAATGCACGTAAAATGCATTGTTCAGTAATACCAAGTAACACTGAAAGAGCAGGTAAGAAATGATGGGAAACATAACAAAAATAGAATAATTCAATTGTATTAATAAAGTCAGAGAGAGTAATCATAAAATCTAAGTTAAATGGGGCTGAATGTTAATTTAGGGAAGGCAAAAACATCATAGAATCTTCAAACTATTCTTATCAGACTATTCAGTTGGATAGGGATCATGGGGCAAGCCAAGCAACAAGTCAATGAGTCGAGCCTACTGAGGCAGGTTTCACATGATGGGAAAATGTAGCTCTGATATAAATGATTTCTTGGAGCTCTGTTCACTCCAAACAAGCATGTTTTCAGGTGATATCCAATGTAGGTCCATGCAGTTTGAGGAAAGTGACCCTGGGTTAAACAAGAGGAAGGTCATTTTTCTTGGGCGGCGACACAACCCAGCATGGTCGGCCGCTAGTGGACATCTCCACTCCCCCTCGCTTCCGCTTCCAGAGCACCAATGCCGGTGCCGATGTGATGTGCTGAGATGCCGCCATGGCTGTTGAGAGGGTGCTGCGCTGTGTTCATGTGCACTCGAAAGCTGTCATCTACCGCGGCTACGGCAGAATCCCATACCGGCGATGTCTGGAGGTGAGCTCTTAGTCTGGCAGTGAAGGAGCGTGAAGGAGCGGCCAGTGCATCATCGGAAGACACCCCCTGAAGAGTGAAACAGCAGTGAGGAGTTTTTGGCTGGCAAGTGCTACTGCTGGAAAAAATTAACAACATGGACTTCAGGTACAGGGGCATCGTTCCAATGGTGGGTGGTAGCTAAACCCAGGAAAATTTTGTTTTAATTAACATTCAATTTCTCTGGAGACTTCGGGTGTACTGTTGGCTCCTCAGTGCGGGTTGAGTGACGCTCATTATAGAGAATTGAATTGGAAGCTCATTGATAAAGCAGAAGAAATATACAAGCAGACAACCTTTTAAGCTTCACGAAATTGGAACTGCCGTTCCCTTCATTAAGATACCACGGTTCGGCCAGCGTAATTTAAATTTTCTCTTTCTATACCACTGCTGCTACTTTAAAATTTGTTTTAACAGGATTGCTTGGAGCTTGATATGATGGGGAAGCATTTAACAATTTCTAATGTGATAGCGTATGTTGATTCTGCAGTGGGCCTTAAATCTAATTCGCGAGCAGCCCACATGAAGATAGCTTCAGCAGTGGCAAGAGCTGAGCGCTCTCAAAAATCTCACTGAGGGTCAACTGCAGTTTCAAGCCCCCTCAGTTCAGAAGTAGACATGGTGGATCATGGAATGGAGGCTAAAACTGGAGGCCAAGTCATTGAAACTATTCTGCAGGCAAGGTTGGCAGAAATAGCAGGCACTGAAGGGCAACCTCTAGCTTAAACTGCTCTAGCTGGAAAAATGGTTATTTCCAATGAAGGCAGTGGGGCAGCAGAGAACAAGGATGAGGGGCTGAATAAAGTGGTCTCAAAAGAAGGTTCTTCTAGTCCGACCCAAGGAAAATCTAAGGAATATCCTCTATTCACGAAATCCACAACAACTCCAACATTAATGACTGCAGCACAAGTACAAGAACAAGGATCCAACATTAACTTACAATCAGGATTGCTGTGATCTGACCAACTCCTCACTCTGTCACAGAGTATTTTGGAAAAAGAAAAAGGGCCTTTCTCAGAGCTTCAGAATGCTGCCTCTACGGACTTTCAGCCATGGCCTCTGGTTTCCATCTTAGGTAAATCCCAGGAGGCGGGACAGCAAGACCAGGCGTGGCAAGCATCATCAGCTGCATCCTCAAAAAACCAGACGCTAGAAACGCCGCAAGAAAGAGGATATACCGCTCAATATGATATTAAAACCATGTTTAATCTTATTCTCGATGAGATACGTGAGCTTAAAGCAACGCAAGCAAGGGAGATTGCATCTCTACACCATCGCCTGTCGAAAATCGAAGAGACAGTCTGTAGTTATCCTGCCAGAATGTAAGAAGCCGAATCTCAGAATTCCCAGCTTGAAGATCAAATGAGTACGATGCAGCATCAGGCCACGTTGCATAAAATACAGAAAATCTTCCTTGAAAGCAATCTCTAAGAGCTGGAAAATCATTTGCAAAGCTCTAACTTGCGCTTAGTCCCAGAAGGACGTGAAGGCTCGCAAGCTCATAAATGGGTAGAGACATTTATTAAAAACAGCGTTTTGCCAGAGTTTACAGGAGATCTAACAATTACAAGAGCACACAGTGTACCAGCACAGCCGTACTACAACTCAAAGCTGCTACGAACAATCTTAGTCAATTTTGCAGATTTCCGTGTGAAAGAACAGATACCCACTAGGGCCATTCAAAAGAGACAATTCTCAACCAGTGAAGTACCTAGTTGCTGCATCTTTCCTGACATGTCAGCAGCAGCTGCATGCCCTCGCAAGGAATTTGTTAAACTTTTGTATTTGTTTAAGGCACAGGGTGCTCAGGCAGCCATTGCCCAACAATCAAGCTACGAGTATTAGTTTAAGGGAAATTCCATATGTTCATGAATCTTGATGAAACTCAGAAGTTGCTACAGGAAATCACTACTGAAAAATTGAAAAGAAGGACTACTGGGGATGGTCTTTCTTAAATTAATTTTGGATTGCTTCGGAGTAGAAGGGATGAGGGGGAAGGGCTAGTCCACTCAGGGTGTAACACCATGGCACCCAGACTAAGGTCTAACCAGGGGAGGGAGGCAATGGGTAAGGTGGGTAATTCCCCAATTGCACGGGTCGGGAGGGGCACGGGGGTGGCAAGGGTTAGGGAGGGGGAGGGAGACTGAGGGTGGAGGGCACGTTTAGGAGTAATAAAGTGCATATAGTTTCGGTTAATGTTAATGGAGTCTCTCACAATAAAAACATGGCAGATTGATTAGATGGTTAACTACTCTTTCTCCTCAAATTTTATTTCTCCAGGAAACCCATCTAAAAATGAATACACCAGGCGTACTTTGCCTCAGCTGGGCTGGCAATAACAGGGGTAGCTATTTATTTTGGGCAAGGGATCTATTGGAGTTTTGAGAGACCCCCAGGGAAGGTGGATTTGGGTTGTCGCTGGGGTGAACGGGATGCTCTTTAATTTTGTGAACTACTACGCCCGATAGAAGATGATCCCAAAGCCCTTATGAAAATCAATGAGCTGGCTAGAGGAGCAGCGGGTCCTATAATCTTAGGCGGGGATTTTAAATTATTCAAGATTTGTAAAGGGATACTTCCAACAAAACAAAAAAACAATTGAAGCCCAAGACTAAAAGAATTTTGGACTTTATAAAGCAGGTGTATCAACTAATCGATCCATGGCGCAGGTCCCACTCAGAAGCTTCACAATTCACCTGCTATTCCTGCCGATTTCAGTCAGCCTCACGTATTGATTTTTTTCTTATTTCTCGTTATATTAATTGTCTAAATGCAGGAATTGGGGCAAATTCTTTCTCTGATCATTCAATAGTTAGAATGGAAATCGAAATAGAGGCAAGGAGAAGGGAGAAGGGAGAAGTCTAGGTGGCAGATGGACCATCTCCTCCTCTCGAACCTCCAATGGGTGGAGAATACAAAAAAATTGATTAAAGTACTTTTTCAGGAGAATAAGGGTACCGCAGCACTTTTTTCTGTCTGGGGGGCCTTTAAGGCCTCAATATGGGGGCAGATGCTGGCTTTTACGTCCGCCCAATCCAAAACTAGAAGGGCGCGCATAACAGAACTCCAACAGGCAGTCGATTTAGCCTTAATACAGAGTAACAGCAGTTTGGGGCAGCACTCTGGAGCCGAGCAGCACTTAACCAAAGCTAAGCAAGAGTTAAGAGAATGTTTCATTCTCGAACAGATAAACAGCTCACGGATGTTCCAGCAGCACGTATATGAGGAAAGTCAGATGGTGGGGAAACTACTGGCTTGGTCAAGTAGAGCTAAGCAGGAGGCAGCAGTAATAACAGAATTGGAGAAACCAGGGACTAGGGTCTTGGTTGCCGATAAGGAAAAGATTGCAAAAATCTTTCTAGATCATTATCACAAGCTTTACACAATAAAATATACGGCATCATATGAGACGATTAGCCAATACTTCTATGGCACCAAGCTTCCTCAACTAACAGATATTCAGCAAGAGGAAATAGCTGAAATTTCAGCTGCAGAAATTCAACGTGTCCTCCCCTCAATGTCCGGCGGGAAGGCCTGTGGCAATGACGGCCTTCCCACTGAGGGGGATATTCACAAGGACCTACCGCCGATTTATCCCCACCTTAACCCATCAAAAGTGGAGATAGATTTAACACCCCATTCACAAGCGGGTGCAAACTGCAGACATCGCCAGTATTCCCGCAACAACTGCCCCAAAATTTAACACCACAGTGGACACCACCAACTAACCCTAATGAGATGCAGAGTAGGCGTTCCCGTGCAGAAACACACGAAAAAACCACAACACCACTTTCACAATGAACTACCAGATCTGCGAAGCAAACCAAAAACAGGCAATAAGCCGCGGTAGCACCAGTGATTTAACACCTGCCTTTTGCTGGTGTTAAGCAGGACGACTACCTGCAGCATGAAAGGGAGCCCAGCCAAGAGCCACACCCGAAGACCCACAGATGCCATGGAGACAATGACCATGCAGCTCCGAGACCCATGAAGGACATAACACCCACCCCCACCCACTCCAGGCCTGCCACCACCCCCAGGACCCGTCCCGCTCACCCCCCCCCGGGAACACCACAGAGGCAGCGTACACAAAGACAGCGGACCCACCTGAAACGCACCTGCCACCCAGACCCAACACCAGAGGAGGACATTGCCCACTACAGGCCCAAAAGGACAACCATCCCCCGCATCCTGACCCACATCCCCCACCTGCTGATGGTACCAACCCAGCGGACTACCAACATCCCTCCGCAGACAAAGCTGCCGGCTGCGCAGCACATGTCAGCCTCTGGTACCATCCAACCCACAACTGCCAGAGTCAGAGGAGTCACACAGCCAACCCCATACAAGGTCATCACACCTTTCCTGGATGCCAACAACAGCCTGGTACCCCAGCACCTCCACTTCAACCACACTGCGCAGGAGCTGCTGGAGACCAAGCAAGGCCCCTACGCCATAGCTGGATTCCCTCACGTGTCAGGGCCAATCAACTGCACACATGTACCCCTCGTGCCACCTGCCGACACTGCACACAAATACCACAACAGAAAGCACATGCATATCATGAATGTGCAGGCAACAGTGGACCGCCCGGGACTCCTCAACAATGTCGTGGCCAACTCCCCAGGCAGAGTACATGATTCTCACATCTCCGGACAGTCCAGCATCACCCAGCGCTCCCAGGATGGCACCCATGGAAATGCAGTGCCCGTTGGTAAGACCAAAATGAACACACCACACACCTCCAGCCCACAGTCATGCAACTCACGACACTGGCAATGGGCACGCAGTACAACTACATTCAACATGACACACAACATGCCAACCAACCAGACACGACAACATGACTCCATTGTGAAGCTGGCCTTGCCATGCCCACAACCCAGCCACGGCATGGCACCACAGACACACAATAGCAGGATGCGAGGAGAGGCATGGAGCAGGCATGTGCGAGAGCGGCAAGTGATCAAGGAATGTGAACCCACCCAATGCCAGGTGTGGTGTGGAGGTGCTGGACAGACCACAGAGTGCAAACCATGGAAATGGCCATTTGGAGATCAACTGCTGGTGCATGGAGTGCAGTGGCCAGTGGACGCTACCATGTCCCCACAGGCTGTGGGGCAGAACACGGAAATGTCGCACGTTACATCCCCCCCAGCATGCGCGTGCGTAGTGGGTTGGACCTGCGTACGCCAGGCCTGCGTAGGGGTGTGAACAAAAACCTTGTCGCACGGGGCGTGGTTCTCATTCGGAATGGACAACGCGCCTGCCAGTGCGGCGGCTCTCGGCCCGCCACAAGTCCTGCCGAGCACGGCGGGGCCTGTGTCCCTGTGCGCCTGCTGCACCCCGGGCCGCTGGTCCCCCAACCCGTCATGCCGGCCACAGCGCACCAACAAGGCTCCGCTCACCTGCCTACACCGGCGTGTGTCGATGAGGGCCCACCACGTGCCGGTGCAAGCTCCAAGCACCAGTTCCGCGACCTCTGCAGCCTCCGCAGACCATCGCTGGTCCCCCCGACGCTGGCCCACATTACTCCTTTCCCATTTACATACTCCACCTGCGTCCTCCTGGGCCCAGTAGGTCCAACATGTGGATCTGTGTCTTGAGTCTTGAATGGCATTGACCCCAAGTCCGTGGCAGCGGCCACAGCACCAGACTCCCTTCGATCAGTGAGGCATAATTCCATATCGCAAGCCGGCGACACGTGGTGCCACTAACCCTGTTCAACGCCAGCCGGCGACACGTGGTGCCATTAACCCTGTTCAATGCAAGCCGGCGACACGTGGATGAGGGCTCAGGCCTACCCTGCGGACCAGTAAGTCCCACATCCAGCACTTAGTCTCCAATCATAAATGGCAGAGTCCACACCAGTGAGCGCACGGAGAGGAGTAAGAGGAAGATGCGGCTCAGTCCGGAGGAAAGCCGGATCAGAGTCACGGAGGTGATCGAACACTATCAACAACTGACCTGGTGCCATGAACCCTGTTCACCGCAAGTCCATGTCCCGTGGTGCCACTGAACCTGAACTACGCAGGCCGGTGGGACCATCCAAACTAAGCCGGCGACACTCGGTGAATGGCCCGTGCTGACCGCTGCCTCAGGCCAACACTGCGGTCCAGTAGGTCACACATGTGGAACTGTGTCTTGGGTAAGATGTGGAGGAGTCCACACCATTGGACACGCCTCATCGCAGGCGGCATCCCCTAACAGCACTGGTGCCACTAACTCTGTTCGCAATGAGTCATGGGCACTATCTGGTGGGACCTTGGTGGCGTCTGAGTCCATGGCCTGGTGGTTTTCTGCATCTTCATCTGGCTGGACCGGACTTGGTGTCCGACATGTGTCTGGTCCATTCATCTCCACCATGGTGACTGTTTCAGCGTGGTTCTGCCCTCTGCATCATGCCCTGGGGGCACACCTTCCACTGTCCACCGAGACACTCCGCGACAAGCCCCTTTGTCATCTACGGAAACCTGCTCTGCACTCGTGACCCTGCCCCAGTGCCCCGCAAGTCAGCGGCTCGTGGCGGTAGGCCCGTGCAGGACGCTGTGCATCCGGGACCACTAACTCTGTGCAGCACAAGTCATGGGGCCTTTATGGTTGAATGGTTGTGTCCTTTACGATGTACACTGTTGTCGATTTCTGACTGAACCAGGCAGCCCTTGCCAGCTGGTGTGCACACACCCCACACACATCCAACACAGGTGTCACTCGATATGTGTGCCTGCTAATAAATGTGGCCGGGCGCAGCCGCCCGTAGCCATTCACACCATCTGAGCAAGTGTGTCCGTGTGGTCATTGTGTCAGCATGATGGGCACGGCACTGCAACATCACAGTGTTCTATCCTCAGCGGACGATACCATGTCACCTCAGCGTTGGCAGTGCCCTTGGACATGTAGCTTCGCCCGGCCCCCCATGCATGCACAAGCGGTGTGTGCTGGTCCGGCATACGTCAGTTCAGCGCAGGGGTGTGCTGAATCGGCAGGGGGAGCAGGGCGTGGCTCGGACCTGGCCTTGGGCAGGATGTGCGGTAAGTGTGTCTCTGTGTTGGGGTGTTGTCGCCACCCGGGCCACAGTAGAGGATGTTGCAATGTAGCATGCACCAGGAGGGCGGGACCGCTCGGGGTCTTGGCACATGCATGCCAAGTGTTATGTGTATCAGTCCTGAGGCTGCATGAGTCAGTTGCCTAGCCTCATTCGCAGCGTGATCACAGCCAGCCATGGACTGTACACTTGTGTCCACCCTGTCCGGACCATTGGCCTACACTCACTTGGCCGCACACCTTCAAAGGCCAGCGTCACGGTGTTGGTGGCATGCCGCTGGACATGCGCGGACAGGCATTACAATGGTGTGCCGTAGGAGTGCACGTGATACAACCGCGCAGGGCACACAAGTGTTGGGGCTCGTGGGAGGGTGGAGCAGCTGTGAGGCAACGTAACACACAGTGAGGCCGCACATGTGCCACGTGCTGGGCATATCATCCATGATTCCCAGGGTCGCAGACATCCCACCACACCCACGGCAGGCCTCTGTACATCTCCTGAATACATGCAGATGGTGAAGTTACTGTAGGGATGAAGGGTCCTTTGTCTGTACTATCAGGCGGTGGTACATCTGCAGCTCCGAGCTGGGACTTGCATGTGGCCAGCACCCCCTGACAGATAGGATAGCATTTACTTGCAACTCCCACACTACGCACTGCCCGACGTGAGACCAACGTGTACACATCCCACACGCAGAAGTCCTTGGTCGTAGTTATCGTGCATGAGATGGCCTTCACACGTACTCCCACCCCACCCCAGGCCTGAACCCGTTGCATACAGACACTGCTCATTGCTCCGAGCTGTGCCATTTCATCCACAGGACTGGTGCAGGGCAAGCCAGTGCAGCGTCAAGCAGAGCCACTGACGCAATGGCAGACCATCCCGGACACATGCTCGACTCCAGTCACGTGGACCTGTACCGTGCACGTCTGCTGCATGTACTGGGAGCACTGCCGTTGGTAGTGCTGCGGATCAGTTACCGGCTGAGCTTCCGCCTTGCGAACGTCACCTGCGTTCAGCCTGTGTTGCATGGTCGCTCGTGCATATTAGAGTGGACCATGGATGTCTGCCTCTCCAACGTGACTGCAGCTGACATGGATTTCGACGTGTGTGTGCGCCCCCTGTTGGCACACGACCAGGAGTGTCACCGTGATGCCCGTTTATGGCATGCATGGATGTTTGGCATGCATGCTGGCAACTGGACCTGGGAGATTGCATGAGTCGTCGTGTGCAGTGAGCACATTGAGCTGCTACCCGATTGGGCTTTGGTGCACATTGGGGCCAAGGGTTGGAGTCAGCACATCTGTCCGGGTCAGCTGATGGATTACGTCGACGACATGTCAGATGTGGTGGACAACGATCTCTCATTGGAGATGTTGGCCTACGCTGCTGCACTGGCGTTCATGGACGAGTGACAAGGTACCTGCAGCCACAACTGGATGTGACCCATTGCACGTGTCCCGACGCCTGGTTGCATGTTGGGAATCTAGTCACATGTCCCAAGAGGACAGTGGACATGGCTGCATTGGCCTGGACTCCTGATCCATGCGCGGACTACCAACAAGGGTTGGCACTGACTTGTGTTGGTGATGGACTCCCCCGGGATGGACATGGGCGCTTTCCTAAGTTCTTCACTCAGACTTGTGGCTGCATTGGTCTGCATTTCGTGGCACTTCTCTTGGACGTACTGACACGCACTTGTTGATAAAGTTTCCGCAGTTTCACTTGTCTCCAACTGTGTTGTGTCTTGATTTGTATGCCAATGTGTGTGTCACGGACTCTCTGGATCCCTGCCATACGTGCATTGCTAGCCCATCAGGGCTGTGGGTTTGTACTTGTGCATTGTCATGTCCCTGTTTCGTGCTTTGCCAGATGCGTATGGCCATTTAGCGGCCACAGGCGGGTGCACTTGTGTCCTGTGCTAGGTTGTGCAAATGTTGCTGGTCGTACCACATTGTGTTGGATGTTGGGGTGCTCTGCTTCCTATGTGTGTGTGCTGCATTGTGTGTGAGATGTCCCTTCAGCTCGGCTTTGGCTCACCCTTCACCCTTTCAGGCAGTGTGGTTTTCACTTCTTTGCATGTTCAGTGGTGTGATATTGCCGGGTTGTGTGATTTGTGCTCTTGGTTGGTGTTGTTACTCTTGAGCATGGTTTGTCTGCAGTTGTGCTGTGCTTAATTGTGCATGTGTGCCATTGTGCCCATCTCCCGCCGTCCCCCCAGTCCCTGGTCATTCCTCTCCCTGTTGCTGTGGTGTCTGTTGTTTTGGGCAGTTTCCGGTCCCCGACTCCTGCCACCATCCCCAGACTGATGTGGTGGACACCATTTCCTCCATGTCATCCAGCTCCTGGTGTGGCGCTGGACTCCCACCTCGGGTGTGCATTGCTGCCTTCTTGTTGTTGGCGTATTTCGGCTTGTTTGTGCGTTTCGCATCATTCCGGCTGTTCGGGTTTTCTTCCATTGTCCTCCTCTGCTCTCCGGCTGCATTGACCTTGTCCATGATGGCCTGCCATGTACAATGTTTTGTTGCCAATGGGGCTTGTGGGGTTGTATACTGGCTCAGGTTGCCTCCATTGTGCTTGGCTGTTATTTTCTGTTTGGTTTGTCTATTTTTTCCTACTTTTGTTGTGCTTATTCCCGCCTGCCGTGGATGTGTCGCGGGCCTGGAGGTGCTTTTCGCAGCTTTCCTCATCGCGGATGGGCTCATCGCACGTTTTTTTGTGTTGTGGATTGTGTTTTTATCTCCGTCGAGGTGGTTGTATCGCGGACATTGGCCGCGTTTTCGGCGGACTATCGCATGGTACCGCCGTGTTGTGAATTCCTGGTTGACAAGGGGTTATTTTCACGCGATAGGCTGCGATGTGTAAAGTTGCGTTAACATTTTTTGGAGATGTTTAGCACACGTTCTTGTGAATATACCCCTGAGTTTTATAAAGTATTCTCTGATTAATTAATACCATTCTTGTTGGAGCTTTTCAACTTCGTGAAAGCAGGAGGCAAGGTTCCATCTATGTTTAAAGAATCCATTATAGTCAGTTTCGTAAAAAAGAGTAAGAAAGTTTCGTAAAGAAGAGTAAGAATCCCATAGATATCAACGCATGCAGGCCGATTAGCCTGCTGCATGTTGACTATAAAATATTGATGAAAATTTCAGCGAATCGGTTCTCTCCAGTAGCGCAGAAGGATCAGATACGATTTGTGGCAGGGAGATCAATGTCATCAAACACCAGGTTTTTAGTCCAAGCACTTGATTTTATTACCATCAACCAAACACCTGCACTAATTATGACGATCGATGCTGATAAGCATTTGATATTATAAATTGGGATGCTCTTTTTCATGTTCTTAGAAGAATGGGGTTCCCAATAGTAATAATTGACATGCTATGGAATCTATATCAAGGGGCCCAGGCTCAGGCTTTTATAAACTCTCGTCCAGTAGGGAAGGTTGATATAAATCGAGGCACCCGTCAGGGCTGCCCCCTTTCCCCTGTGCTGTTTACTTTTTTTATAGAACCACTCGCGGCTAGGATCAGGACAAAACACAAGATAAAAGCACCAATAGATGGTATGCCCAAATTAAAACTGTTTGCAAACTAAAATATTCTCTATCTTAGACCTGAAGAGCAGAATATTGAAATAATGCTGACAGAGTTAGCGCAGTTTGAATCAATTGGGGGCTATGAAATCAATCATGATAAAACAGAAATTTTGTTATTTAATTCCGGGTGCCAAATTCTCCCGCATAATCTTCAAAGGCAAGCTTGCTCCTCTGACCCAATTCGATATATGGGGATATATGTTACTAATCGCTATGAGGATCTCTTTAAATTGAATTTTGGGACAATGCAAACCAAGATTAGAAATTTACTTGATAGATGGAGCCTCCTCCCGCTTACGTTAATTGGCCGAGTTGCTCTTATGAAAATGTTGATTCTACCACTGCTGATTTTTCTTTTTACAAATGTCCCGATTAAAATCAATATGTCGTATTTTAAAGAATTAGAGGCAATCTTTTGCCAATTTATTTGGAGCAAGAATGCTTCAAGGGTAAAACTTTCAGTGCTTCAATTAGACATTAGCCAAGGGGGGGCACAAGCTCGTACTTACTATGAAGCTTCTTTTTTGGATATAATGGCTCGTTTGATAGATTATAAGGGTTCTTTGGATAGCTTCTTTTTGGATAAAATGGTGCAGGAAGCAGGATCTCAGATTCCGGTCTTTATTAAAACTGTCAAGCTCCAAAAGAAAACTAGATACAAGACACTACAGGAGTATGGGCTTAGACTGCGGTCATTTTATACCATGGAGACCTATATCGTTAGATATGAATATATGAAGCTTTCAGAATGCAAAAGTCTGGGCCTGAATATTTAAAATAGTCAGATAAAGTTCTTGGAAAGTAAAGGCTTTAAGGAACTTGGGGGCAGATTTACAAGAAACTGACGCTTCTGTAGAGATGCATCAGTTTCCCTGCGCCAGCCTGCAAAACACTTGCACCACCATGGATGCGCCGTATTTACAAAACGACGCACCATGGCGCAAGGATTGAGTGATGCGTCAGAAATTCTGACGCATCTGTTGGCGCAAAAGTCACGCATTGCTGGAGTCGTGTCGCAAGCATGACGCAACTCCAGCAATGCATGTTGAGGCCTATTCTCACTACACTGCATCAATCCTTACACCTGCTTCAAGCAGGTGTAAGGTTTTGACGCAGTGGCATCCTAGAAGTGGCGCAGTGAAATCTTGTAGATTTCACTGCGTCACTTTTACGAGGCTTTCCTGCGTGGGAACGCCCACCCTGCATACATTATACCAGACGCAGGTATAATGTGATGCAGGGCTTTACAACGTGACGCATCTTACTAGATGTGTCATGTTGTAAATTGGCCACATTTTTTACTTCGCCACTGCATCACAAAAGTGACGCAATGGCAGAGCAAAAGTGTCGCAAGATGCTTGTAAATCTGCCCTTGGTCATTTTATAGTAGGGGGGAGGTTTCTAAATTTGCAGGATACTCAGGCTAGGTGTGGAGTTCGGTGCAAGCTCTTCTTCTTAGGGTATTTTCAAATTATCCAACTGATAAAGAATTATTGCCCCCCATCTAGTGTCGCTAAAGTGTCCGTATTTGCTGCCCTCTTTAGAACCAAGCTAAGGGGGTTGGGAAATTGGTATAGGCTTTTACGGAGCCAAAGGGAGTGCACCATAGTAACAAGTTTTTTAGATAGAATTACTCAAGAAACACAGTGCACTTTCTCAGAGTCGGGGTGGCAGGCGATTTCGCATTATGGCAATAAGGCATTAAGAGCAACACATTTTAAAATAATGTCTTTTTTATCACGTTGGATGGCTTACTATATTCCTAGAGCGCTACATAAAATGTACCAAGGAATAGAGGATAGATGTTTTCGGTGCCATCAATTGGATCAAGAGGGCAGATGTCATATTTTTATTACCTGCCCGGCGTTGGCCCATTTCTGGGAGAAAGGTTTTTCCACCCTAAGCAATGGCCTACAGAGAAAATTACAACCTGAGGCAGAAATTGCACTTTTTGGTATAGTAAGACAGAGGCAAAACTCCCCAATCTCTAAAGGAGAGGAAGCATTTATAGCAATATCCTCTCTTATGGCACGGTCCTTGATTCTACAGAATTGGAGGACGACTAAAGTTGCAGACTATCTTAACTGGCATAATCAAATGGTTCGTACTAAAACGTTTGAGGAAGCCTATGCAAAAAGGATAGGTACTACAAAAAGATTTTTAGATGTCTGGAAGTATATGGACAAAGTAGTAAGTCAAGTAACTAACTCAAGCCAGATTGTATAAGTACGATAACTGTTGAATGTTTTTTTTTTTTTTAAAGCACTATACCACACTTTATTGAACATGCACAGCACTTTAAATAGAAGATCGATTGTGTATTTTGCTTTTCCAGGTGGATTATCATTTCGGGATTAGATGTAATAATGAACGTAATATTGAAGGAATATGAGATCTTAAATTCTATAAATTAGAGTAAGGGGATTTGGTATTTTAAAGGACCGTAATGCACTTCACTTTTTTAATAGCACTTTGTCTAGTTTGAAGTTTGGATATTATCATGTTTTCTAAGGATGAAATTCTAGAATGTTTGATGTAATTTTTTTTAAGTATTTTGATCCTACGAGCTTTAAGCAACTATATTTAATGTGAAATTAATCTTTTTGATGATGTAAGGTTTTTATAATAATTCTGCTAAAAAAAAAAAAAGGAACGTGATGAAGACAGTCCAGCATTGACTAGGTCAGCTTGCCCAGCGGTAGACAATACCAGAAGATTGCTGTGCAATACTCTATCTACTCAATGTTGATTTTTTCTTAATCTATGGCGAGGCATGGAGCATGCATTCCCACAAGCTGAGAAGGGCGAGTCTTCCTTGGTAAGTGAAAATAGCCCCCAACTGCAGTTAGTAAGATTATCTTGAGTGCCATTTTTCCAATCGTGCTTGTTACAACTTTCTTAGGGGCATATCTACAAGGGCTGGCGATAAAATTATCGCCGCTTTAGCGTCCGTTTTCGGACGAAAAGCGGCGATAATTTTAACGCCCTATTAGCAAGGACACGCTAACGCGTGAATCCATGCTACATCGCCCTTTCCCTATCGCCCAGCTCTGCATCTCTAATGAGATGCAAAGTGGGCGTTCCTCCTCAGGATAACGGGAGAAATGTCGCTAGCGACATTTCTCCTATTATCAAGCCTCAGGCAAAGAAGCATAGCGACAAGAAAAGTAGCGATAACCTCTGTTATTGCTACTTTCCTAACGCCTGCTTTGAGACTGACTTAGCCATGATATCCTATGGAAGGTGGATATCATGGCTAAGTATGTCTTGCCCTATCAGCAAGCTATCGCCAAACCTTGTGCGATTATCGCTGTATTTCCAGCGATAATCGCACAATTGGCAGCTTACGCTCTGAATTTTATCGCTTTGGAGATAAGCGTTGCTGATAGCACGCTATCTCCGCGATAAAATTCAGTTTCGGCCGGCGATAATTATCCTCGCGCTAAGAGCGCTGAGCGATAATTATCGCATGGCCTTGTAGATATGCCCCCATGTTTCTTGAATTCAGTCTTAAGCCAAAGCGCTTGCCCAATGGGACTACACAGTGCAAAGATTCTTTGACTGCCAATGCACAGTTTTTCTTTGGACTGTGCAGCCATTCTACAAAGTCATAGCAACACCCTTTTTTGCACTATTACATTAAGTGTGATTGCCAAGATCCTCCTATGTTTAAGCACAATACTTGGAATCGTTGGTTTTAATTTGCAAGGACAGTCCCTGCTAGTCTCTAAAAGAGAAATTTTGTTCTGTATTGTTGAATCCTTTGGTGGTCTCTTGACTGGAGATGCCCTGCAGAATAGCCACTTGCTGCTGAACACAAATTTTCCAGGAATAGGGCATGAGTTTTGGAAGTAACATTCAGTCCAGGATGGGGTTTCAGGAAGATCAGCATTGCACTCTCCAACTTACACAAAAAGATAGAGGATATCTGCAAAGATCTTACTATGTGGTGGAAAATTGGAGTGGTACTTCATAACATTTTTTTGTATTATAACTCTATTCATTGATTATAACTTAAGGAGAAGATGGCATATGCAGAATAATAGAATAACAAGAGTAAACAAGGCAATACATACCATTGCTTTAAAGAACAAACAAAAGGACACCTAATTCATCTAAACTGGTTAAGACTAGTGAGTGTAATCACTTGATGGCACTTTCATGACCCTCATTCAGGCTACTTTATTCCCTTGTAACCTTAAGCTGCTTGCACTTAGAAAGGGATACCACCATGTTCCCCCAATTTTTTTAATGTTTGTTTGGATAGCTCCTCGCCACTAATCCATGCCCTTCAGTCATGATCTATAAGACGATAAGAACTCAGATCTCCAGAATTTGACAAGGTTCCTTTTGGCGAATAGTGTGACCCAGCCCACTACTGTTCTTTCTTCCCTTGGACCACCAACATGTTCCAGGGTCCCCCGGATAAATATCTTAGGTGAGAGGTCAATAGGTCACCTTCTTACTTTGACTTGTGTATTTAGAACTTTTCTCCAAAATGCTTCTATCTTTGGCATGTCCAATCATGTTGAACCAGTCACCTGTCTCTCCTCAACACCTGTTTCAGGTGGAGGAGTGTACCTTAGTCATCTCCCAGAGTCATTTAGTAGTAAAGTAGATTCTATGTAAATTATTATTTTGAATTAATCTTAACCTAGCTGGTATACAAGCTCTCTCTGGGTGAGAAGTTAGTCATTCCAGGCAGCCTCCTCTGACTGGACAAGGCCTATCTCTCATCAGGCTTGGAATGCCTTAAGGTCAATAAGTGAGTTATTAATAAGGGTACAGTATGCTTTGAAAGGGCTTCTTCTGTCAATTCTTTGAATAGTTAGTTGCGTTTTGATTGGGCTATATCTGAGTACTTCTAACATCCTAGGACAACAGGCTGCTAGTGTGTGGCATAGTTGGAGATATCTAAAACTGCTTCCTGTGCTGGGTCAAAGTTTGCTTGCATGATATCAAAGGATTTAATGTGGGAATCATGCCAGATGTCCGCAATAGAGATATGCCAATAATTCTGGACTGCTTAAAACATTTCAGGCGTGCTGTGTGTTTCAGTTACGTTCCTGCCATAGAAACATTTGTATTGTGAGTATGCGTTCCCTGTGTTTCCAATGGTGTGCACTCTGCTAACATTTGGTCACCGTCATTGTTGGGGCGTATGTAATACTCGTATATAGAAGGCCAGCAGTCTATTTTCATCTAGGACGTTCTGCTCAGTGAGGAATGCTGGCTCACCAAGGTGGAGCTTGATTGGCAAGATTTCGACTGGATGCTGAAGTAGGCAAGAACTACTGCGGTGAGCATGCAAACTCTAGCCAACCACTGCAGCCTGACAGAGGGGTATTTGAAGCACACTCAGTGTGGCATGGCACACCTCCGTGGGCACAGATTCCGGGCACGATGCGTGCTGCATACCCGAGTGTGCAAGCAGTGGGGATGGAGGTTGCCACCCATGACAGGGAGGCTCGTTCTGCATTTGGGTAGACATGTGGAATGCACACCAGTGGGCTCTCTGCCTACAGGGTTGAGTGGACCTGACTCCACAACTGTAATACTGACTGGTGATTATACAGACAAAGCGATTGTCACAAGGACTGGGGAGAAGACCACTGCTGCCACGGTAAGAAGCGCAATCTGCATTCCCTGAGGTGAGCAGCCTCTGGACTGCTCATGGCCCCTGCTCCATGCGGGGTGAGGCAGGCCCATAAGTATACATATTTGGCCACACTAATTCTGGAAAATGGGAACTACACTGAACCTCTTTAGCCACGCATCAGTTGCACCTCTGTGACAATACCCCATCAATCATGAGTAGATCAGGGGACTCAAACACAAACACCTGGCCCAGTGGAGCAGGGGTATCCCCTAGATAATGATGACAAGGTGGATATGAAGTCCCAGCAAGGAAATATGAAGTGGAGCCTGGCATCTACTGTTAAGAAAATTGACACCCTAAATAACCTCATGGGCACAATGGCTACCAGGTTAGACAAATATGGTGACCGATTGACTGAAGCTGAAGATAACCTCTCCTAAGTGTAAGATAACTCTGCAATAAGCTCCTAAAATGGATAAAGTACCTTCCCTCATAAAGGCCAAAAATGAGGACTTAGAGGCTACAAAATGCTGTAAAAACATTCACATACTTGCAGTGCCAGAATTGACAGACATAGCGACAATGGAAGCATTCATAGAAGATATGATGACAACACTCTCCGGCGTCGACCGCTTCTCACAGCTATTTGTGTTGGAACAAGCTGGTGATGTGGCCCCGCCACATGCCCCATTTCAGCCCATTATCTCCCATCTCCTGATCTTTTAAGATAGAGATCTAATTCCGAAGATGGCATGAGACTCACCAGGCCTGCAATATAAGGAAAATGCTGTCTCCTTCTATCTGGACTTTACACACACAGTGCAGGAGGCTCGGCAAACCTTCACCTTGATCAAAAAGCAACTCCAACATCTGGGGATCCACTTTGTCATGCTATACCTGGGAAGACTCCAGATAATGCACAATGAAAAGTCTTGTATCTTCAGAGATCCACAATAAGCTGCTCAGTTTGTCAAAACATGCAAGGACCGGCATAGGCAAGAGACCAGAGCACAGGACTACCCATCTGCTGCCTTATCTGAGGATGACTGTCCCCCTCATAGCAAGGCTATTAACCTGGAATATCCCAGTAATATAGAGTCCTAGTCACGCTTTATGTACAGACAATATTACTACATATCTGAATCCGGCACATTGTATCTCCAAACATGTATCATATCAAAATCCCCCGTCCTCAGAGAGTGAACTGAACCAGACTGCTAAGTACCTTGCGATACTCTCTGCAGGAGTCCACAACACAATCCTCAATATCAGATGACACACGCGACAGAATCAATCACTTTCTGTGAATCCTAGCATTGCACCCCTCCCACAAACACTTGATAATGGTAACTTTGGACACTAGGCACTACCAGTTTAATACCTGAAATATCTGTTTCCTGCCCATGCCTAGGAAAATACAATAAGTAAAGGTCATGCTTAATCCCAAACACATAGGTATCGCAATGCTACAGGAAACCCATATGCTACCCCTCAAAAATAAACATAAACAATGCAATTAGGTGGGATTTGAGGTAACATTTGTCGTATGCTAAAGGGTTGCAAAATATGTCAAGTATGGTTTCTATTGAAACTATCACAGACCATTACAGACGAAGTTGGCTATTATGTCCTAGCACAAAGACTATCAGCAGGGAAATATATAACACCAATCGACATAAAAGGCCTAAACACAGATGACACTGAGTTCTTCAACTCATTGTGTGGCACCATTAGGGACACCTAAACCAAAACTATCATCTGAGGGGGAGACTTTAACACACAACTTGAACACCGAATGGACAGATCATACACACTAGGACACACCCCACGCACCGCATGTAAAGCCATAGCGGGAATAATATCAGCAGCAGCCCGGATTGACATTTGGCACGACTGGCAAGCACACCTGAGAGAGGGCACATATTATTCTAACACTCACAATATGTATTTGAGATGTGACTTCTGACCAGTGATCCAGTGCTACACTTAATCAGGGATCGATACTCAATATCATTACATACAAATGGCCCATACACATTCACCCAACTCATGAAATCCCTGTTGCGCTGGGAGTCAAGTTTTAATGACGTGATCCGTTAGTTTTCTTCTATAAGTTCATATTTAACGTTTTAAATACATAACTGAAACTGAATATCAACTCTCTTTCTTCTGGTCGATGGACTAATTAGTTGAGTAGTTGATGGTAATAATAGTACTATCTATCTATCTAGTTTGGCTAAATAATCACTGACTCTCGATATGATTAATAAAGTTTATCGCAAAATAATGTGAAATCAATGCTCATCGCATACAGGTCATAAAGCAAACAATGAAAAATCTCACAAAGAGGAAAAAGGAAACATCAGCAAATGCAAACAGTGACATACTCATCAAATGAACGATGTACATAGGAAGGAGTGGATAGATGAAGAGACATAAGTTTCAGAGACAAAAATATATATTTGCAAATGTTTATGAAAAGTATGAATCATGAAGATATACTAACCCAAAGGATCAGAGAAATACCACCCCCCTGGCCAAGTAGGTAGTGGGGGTCCCCCGAAATAGAGTCAGGAAACAAAGATTTTAGGATACAGGAACGGGACAAGGACAGGATCAGCTAGGCCTTTCAGCAGAACGACAGACAGCGACGAATCACCCCTCTATCTCTCCTTCTCAGCTCACCAATCTCGAACCCTCCTCTCTCCTTTCTCTTTTCTCCTCTCTCCAACTCTGCTAAACCACACCCCTAAAGGCAACCCAATTATACCCTAAAACCTACATGTCCAACCCACAATAGTTGAAACAATTTTTTTTGAAACTCAGCCTCTCATTGGATAGTTTAGGGGGTGTTCAATCCCACCACCATGATCACATTCATGATTCTACAGTCTTCTTTGTTTTACATCGTTCTCATAACGTAATTTTCGACTAGTTTATTTGTTCATAAAACATGTAACAGTTTCATCGTTCACATGAGCTTTTCTGCTACGTCCGCGGAAGAAGTCTTGGGTCCCACGGCCAGTCTCGTCTCTTGGCAGACAAACAATGTTTCGTAGCTGATCAACCTTGACTTTTTGTACTGTTCTGCAGCGCTCAGCTTTTCTGTCTATTTATTGGGTTATTCATGCTTTTCTTCCAGTCCCCATCTACCATGTCAACTTTAGGAAAATGCAGGCCCATTCAGCTTACTATGACGAATAAAACATAAGCATTTATTAATTACATGGATATGTACTTTTCACTGTTTACCACCCTCCTTTTGCACTACCCCGTGTTAATATTGTTCTTAGCAAAGCTTTTAAGCAAAAGCGGCATTATTTATTATTATTTTCGAAGCAAGATGCTAGATGCAAAATGCGGCCTGGTTCTTTCATGCATTAGTTCTCATTAGTGCACGCATGTGTAAAAGCGGTTTCCCGTGTATTTTATGTGATTTGTATGTTAATTTCCACTGCACACTGTTAGTAAGTATTACGGGGATGTCAATTCGAGCAGTTTTTCTTTTTTTTTTTCTTGTTAAATCCTGCTCCATCACCAGTAATATATAACCTTAGGTAACGACGGTGGAACACTCTGTCAGCACACTATCGAACAAATCCCCTGTGATCCTGAGTTTTGACCTTGCCAATAGACATAAATACAACAGGGTGTGACTCATCCCCCTTACAGTGGCGGCTCGCCGAGGGAGTGCTGCGGGGCGGTGGGGCGGGGCAGGGGAGGGGCAGGGTGGGGGGGTAGTGGAGTCTGACATACGACGGACAGGAGTAAGGTAAGTAATGAAATAAATAAAACAATTTACCTTGCGCGCGCTGCATCACCAACTCGTGTCCGTCGTCAGACAATTTTTAAAGAAGCACAAGTAGTTGCTTTAAGCACAGAAGGAGAAGAGGGAGACAATAATTTGCAGAGACAAAAAAACTTTTTGTGTAAGATACCATATATTTAAAGGCAAAGAAAGCACTGTGTTACATTAAATGACATGTAACCTGTGTTTATACTGTGCACAAGTGCTCGTAAAATGGTGAACGGCGCAAGTGACACGTGAGGAAGTATGTATAGCGGGCAGGGGGCTCATAACAAAACAAATTATATACAAGGTGTATTCGCAGTAATACCCATACAGTGGATACAAATGAATACAGAGTGATTTTACTGAGTAAATAAGAAAGAGGCGCCATAAATTTCGCTGTAAAAAGTCGACGGCATTTCGGACTGTATGCAATGTTAGGCCATCATCAGAACCAGGTTACAGATAAATACATAACAGTGTAGCAGTGAGTGAATCGCGGTGAAAACAGAGTATTCTCAGGGGGATGAAGAAGGGGATCCAGTGGTAGTACACCGATGGGTCCGCTGGATGTGGTAAGTCCATGTGGGAAATTGCGATGAAGGCAGCGGAAGGATAGGAAGCGTCAGGGTATAACCATTGGGTGGTAGAGCATTTCTGTTAAGAAGGTCCGATTACTGCAGGCCGACCTGGGCGTAAGGAGTACGGTCCTCAGGTGGGGAGAGCTGTGGATAAAGCAGCGGTAGGATTGGAGGCGTCACGGCTCGTCCATTGGTAAGGTTCAGGGTGCTGAATGTTCAGGGAGCCTGTATTCACGCTGCATGTACCCACGCTCCCTGGGATTCACTCCACTCGCCCGCAGACCATGCAGGTACAGGATCCCTGACAAATAATACCCTATGAGACATTGTTGTATGTTGCACACCATTGCCGTGGTCTCTACCGGGTTTGCTGGCTACCTCCTGTAGTTTGTTACTGGACACAGTATTTAGACAGGATATAGCTGATGAAAGCAAACCCTACTTTGACACTAACGGTGGCAGAGGTTGCCATAAAATTCAAAGCCTTTAAGAGGACACTGTTTAGCTAAACAACATGGGGTCCTGAGGTCACTACATCGACAACTAGAAAAACTGGAGGTAGAATTTAAGCAACTGGAGACGGATCTGTACTCCACAACTCGTGAATCGCTGCGGGTGACATTGAGAGCTAAAATAACAAAGAAGTGCCGGAAAGACAAATCATATGGGGAAGTATGCCAGGGCATGGTTGTATGACGGAACCAGACATGCCATTACCACACATGCCTTTACAACACGTCAATAACATATATATATATATATTATGACCCAGTGAAAGGCTGTTGCCAAAACGCGTAGGTCGTTTTTGTCTGTGATTAGATGCTCTCTGTGTGCTATGGCCGAGTTGCCGCCAGATGCATTCTGGATCTGGTGGGTTAAAAAATGGTGAGGGTTATATATCACAAACACTGTATGACATTATCATGGGAAGTATTAACCAGTGTGGGGCGGAACAGAAGGTATGCCTGTATGCAGTTCTTACGTGTTCTAAAACATCTGACTAGAGTTAAGAAAGCAGGAAATGCTGCGGGTCCACGAAGCCATCCCCAATGCATACAAATTATCCTAGCCATGCATAGACTACATCATGGTCTGAGGACATGCGAAAACATTCTAAAAGGAATTCTCAAGTAATCCCTCTAATACACCCTACAAGTATCAACTACCATGGGCCGTAATCAATGTGAACGAATGTACAGGTTGTATCTCATGCTAGGGAATGCCCCTCATGACAATCACCTGTGCATCATGTTAACCCCTCTCAGATCAACCAGAGTATGTTCAATGCTGAAACGATGCTGGGCTACAAAATGTATGCGTCCAGTAATCCACCGCACATGTCTAGATGTAAAATACATGGTAATACATATACCATGTGATTGTAGACATAGGGGCATATTAGCAAGAACAGCGTTAAAATTATCGCCGCTTTAGCGGCAGGAAACTGCCGCTAAAGCGGCGATAATGGGCTTGATAATATGCCCTTGAGAATACCAATAGAAGCCCATGTTCTGCTGTGATCCTGGGCTTCTATTGGAATTCTCAAGGGCATATTATCAAGCCCATTATCGCCGCTTTAGCGGCAGTTTCCTGCCACTAAAGTGGCCATAATTTTAACGCCGTTCTTGCTAATATGCCCCATAGTGTCTAGTAACATACTAATACACACATGCAAATCAGCAGAGACAATAATCATCATGTACATATCATCGTATCTAGCAATTGCATGCCAATAGTAATGAAAAACCTTAAATGTGAAAATATCTGAATGTGAATAAAGGAAAAAATTAAAAAATTGCCACAAATCTTATCTGAAATGTCCAACTACACCATGCAGATGGATGAAGAAAAGGGTAGGGGTCTTGTTCATAAATGTCGTACAGCATGTCTTGGAGCACCCCTTCCTTTTCTCCTGTAAAAAACACACAAAGGCTGTCATTAGTACACAGAATTGCACTGTACCAGTTCACACTAGTGCAAACAACTGCATTAAAACTAATGAAAGGTAATTAAAAGCATGCAATACAACGACAAGTTACTCATTGTGCAGATGAATATTCATTTCTTCATCATGGTTAAGCCAATTGGGATGCATGGTGTTAAGCTTAATGATCAATTGTGACTTCTTCTTCCTCATTCTTGGAACACAATCCCCACCCCTGTGATATATTGGGATCTGTTCCATTGCATAAAATGACAACAGATTGCGATCACTGTAGTGACTGCTGAAAAAATGTCTGGCTACTGGTTACTTCGGATCTCTGTGTTCTATAGCCCTGAGGTGTTCTAAGCTTTTTTTTTTTACAGCAAAGACTGCACTGCCGATATATTTCTGGCTACATGGGCAAACCAAGGCTTACACTACGTGATTGGTACTGCATGTCAGAAACTGACGTATCTGTTGTGTGTTGCCATTAAAGGTGGCATAATATTCAACAGCTTGACTTCTTTTGCAGGCCTTGCACCGTTCCTTGGGATTGTTTTCACTAATACTGCTGTAGGGGGTAATGTCACTTTTGACAAGAATATCCCTGAAAGATCTGGCCTTTCGAAAAGTAACAGTGGGATGTTTCCCAATTCTCCGACCAATTATGAGAATAGGCCAACTCCTTCGCAAACTCCAGACTGTCCAGAATGCCACAGCCAGACTCATCCTCGACATCCCCTGTCACAGTCAAATCACCCACACCTCCGTGATATCCACTGTCTTCCATCCGAAAGAAGAATATCCTTCTAAACTCCTCACCCGCACATACAAGGCCCTTCACAACACTGGACCCACATACCTGAACAGCTGCCTCTCTTTCCATGCACCCAAAAGACACCTCCGATCAGAACAGCTCTCTCGGGCCACCATCCCACATATCAACAAGACCAGAACGGGAGGAAAGTCCTTCTCTCACCTCGCAGCCAAAGCCTGGAACACCCTCCATCTCCACCTCCGGCAATCTCCCACATTTCTCCAGTTCCGGAAGGACCACAAGACCTGGCTCTCCGGATGACCCCGAGCACTCAACGGAGCCACCTCCCATTCCCCAGCGCCTTGAGACCCTCACAGGTGAGTAGTTGTGTTTTACCAACCCAAATTGATTGATTGATTGATTGATGTTTGGACCATATGCTTTTGACTTTCCTAGAACTATTGTTGTAAGTAAGTATTAGGCTGGTAATGGACTCTTTACTGTCATGGCCTGTGTTGTCAAAAAGTAAATGATCCCTTTCCACAGTGTTGTCCCTCTGGATTTCTTTTTTTCAGGACCCACACCGGGTACCCCCTTTCCCTGAACCTCTTAAGTATGTGCTAACATTCTTTGCTGAAAGCCTCATCAGTACTGCAGTTGTGCCTGGCCCGAAGGAGCTCCCCATACGGGATACTCCATTTTAAATTATCGGGATGGCCTCTGAGTGCATGAAGCAAACTAATGCCCGCTGTAGCTTTTCTGAACAGTTTCGTGTGTATCTCATTATTGCTTACTTCAACAGTAACATCTAGATATTCAATGCATGTGCAGCTCATAGGGTGGGTAAATACTAGATTCAAGGTGTTTCTGTTCAATTTGAACACAAATTCTGTGGCTGAGGCCATCGAGTCCTTCCAGATCATAAACAGGTTTTTGATGTACCTCAGCCACAGAACCACATTGTCCCTGTCAGAAGTCAGGGAGGTGTTCTCTCCCACGTGTTCTTCCCATCTACCTAGGAACAAGTTTGCCAAACTAGGGGCAAAACAAGTCCCCATGGCAGTCCCAAGGTTTTGACAGTGGAAAACGCCATTGAATAAAAAGATGTTGTTCTTCAGACAATGGCTTATCATTTCCAATATCATGTTGGTGTGTGCTCAATACTTGATGGGTCTTGTGCCCTCTTCTGACCATTTTGCTTCTTGTTTCTCCTTTGATGGAGTCTTTGGTGCCTCTGGAGGCTCGTCCCCGCCCAAGCCTCTTCCTCGCGCTCTCAGGCCTGTTCCTCGGCCCCTGGGTTTCGGTGTCCCTTGACTCCATGGTGTTTGACGCCCCCTCCATAACAGTCTGTATTCATCTAAAAAGTGTGCTGAACTTGTGCTCTTCTCGCTGCCTGTGGTATTGCTCCCTTTAGATGTATCTGTTTCGCTGCCATTGGTTTCTTCATCTCCTTCATTTAATGTATTCTCCCTGTTCATAGGAATTTCACTTCTGATTTTATCCATCTCATTGTCATATCAATGGCTAAATGTGAGAATATGTCCACTTGCGTAGTCTTCACAGTCCTGCTGCAACTTTATTTGTTAGCATGTTTTTATATCCTCCTCATGTTTAACTCGGCGCACCTTCATGTCAGTCAAACATTTCATTATGATGTCCTTCTCTTGTCTGCCATCCAGCTCAGTTCTTAGGGCTGTAATTTCTTTCAAAATGTTCTCGCAATCCAACCAGGCATATTTAATTTGGATGTTGAGCATTCTTCTGGATCTTATGGCAGCATTCTCTGCCCTCTCTTCTAACATGAGTGGATTCGGAGAGTCATAGGAAGGCACAGTGTATATCCTCATACTTCTTGGTACCATATTTTTGTCAATGTAATTCTGTAAAGATGTTGCTTCCTACCATTTTGATATTTCTGTGCGACTCCATTTCTCCAATTTCCTCAGTTTGCTCTTAAGTTAAACACCTGTATTGTTGTCTCCACCAGCACCACCACCTCGTGGTTGCACACTAGCAAACAGGGCAAGTGCAATTGCTTTTCTTTCTGCAGCAATATGCGTTAGTGCGAATACGCACTCAGGCACATGCATAGACGTGAAAAGCAGGCATGGAGTTGGAATGCCTTGGGCAGTGAGACTCCTTGCAAGCGTGTCTCTCAACACATTAAGCAGTCCCTCCCGCCATCCCTGGACCCCAGTACCACCACCCAGGTTACCTCTGTGATGCCTTTCTCACCACCAGATCTCCGGACACCCACATTGTAATTCACAGTGCGTAGAGAGATGACCAGCCGACCCTTGGTCTAATCCAAAAAACCAAGTCTATCAGATCGACAATGTGCCCGGGGTCTGTGAGGGGTGAAGCGCAATGCGGGACAAACTTGTAGGGTGTATTAGTGGGATAAGTTGAGAATTCCTCTTAGACTGGGACAGATGTTTTAGACATGACTTCAGCCCAAACCGCTGAACAGAATTACACAGAATTTGGCAGAAAGCTAGATCTTGGTCCACAAAGCGTGCTTATAGTAATTTGGTGTAAATCCTTTCAGCAGTTTTCAAGATATTAAAGGAAAAACTTTTTTTATATCCATGGACATGGAGATCTGATTGGCTGCCATCACTTCAACTAGAAAGGGTAGGAATGCAGGGTGCTGGGGTCCACCAGGAACCCTGCCTGGGACAAAAAGCATTTGTTATAAATGTTTTGCAGCAAAGATTGTGGTTTTGTAAATCCCCTCAAAAATAAAAAAAAAGTGCGGTCTCCCACATGTTATGTTATGTTATGTTAGCCAGATTTATAAAGCGCGCAGCTGCCCCAGCGAAGAGGCGTCCCGGCGCTGCCAGCAACAGAGAGTAGCAGGGTAAAGGAGAGACTGGTAGGCAACAGAAGAAGAGGGTAGGCGGCCTAAGCTCGTGGAAAGAGGAAGGTTTTAATAGCTTTCCTGAAAGCCAGCAAGTCATTTAGGCAGCGGATCTGAGGGGGCAGAGAATTCCATAGTTTAGCGGCCGTGTAGTGGAAGGAACGACCACCGGCCCGTGCACGCTTCACCCGGGGGACAGTGACTAAATGCTGCCCCGAGGAACGCAGCTCGCGCAAGGGTTTGTAGGGGGTTAGCATATTGGCAAGGAGGCAGGGTGAAGAAAGTTTCAGGATCTTAAAGGATAGGCAGAGTGCCTTAAATTGGATCCGTTTGGCCACCGGAAGCCAGTGAAGCCACCGAATGGCGTCAGTGGCGGAACAGTGACGTGGGAGCCCTAAAAGGGCTCTGGCAGCCGCGTTCTGCACACGCTGTAGTCGCATTACCTCAGCCTGATTGGCTCCCAAGAGGAGCGAATTAGCGTAGTCCAGTCTGGATAGAATAGCAGACTGGACAATCAGCTGGCGAGTAAGCGGATTGAAAAACCTCAGCAGCGGCTTGAGACCCCGCAAGAGACCAAAACAGGTGCCTGCGACTTTTTTTGTATGTTCTTGGAAGCTAAGGGTGGAATCCATCCAGACCCCTAAGTTCTTAACCACCAACTTAGGGGTGGGGGTGTCTCCAAGCACACTAGGCCACCACTGCTCATTCCAGAGGTTCCTGTCCTTCCCTACCAACAGGACTGGGTGGGCCAGGTACCAGGGCATATTTAAATATTTATCATGGGGATTGGCGCATGCAGCCCCCCTCCTCATGATTAGCTCAAAGGAGGGGGTTCTCTACCTGTTTAATTGTATAAGTGCATAAAGTCACAGATTATAAAAACATAACCAGTGCAAAATTGGTAAAACCACAACAGGAAGAAGAGGATATCAAAATGGGTTTTTATTTAAATATAATAATATAATACATAAACATTATCTCAATATACATATCCAAGCACATCCCACAGCACATTCATTCAAAACTCAAACATACCTTCCCATATACACGCATTCTCACACGCCTAACCATATCAGACATTCACTCAGATACAATCACTACATACATAGATATAGACCCCCCATAGGAATCCAAGATTGCACATGAGGTTTAGCCCCCCTCCTCATGGTCTATATGGGCCCTGGGGACCTCCACCTCCCTGGGGCTTGGCCCATGTGCAAATATGAGAGGAGGTTTTTGCGCCCCCCCTCTGTAGACCTTTTATTGCCACAGGGATCACCATCTCCCCGGGACCAGGCTGATTGAAAATAAAGGTGGAGGGGTACTGCATGGCCACCCTCCTAGGCTATTTACGGCCCCGGGAACCACCACCTCCCCAGGGCAGGCCATAGAACAACAAAGGAGGGGCTATGTGCCCCCCCTCCTATAGCCATTAATGGCCCTGGGGACCACGACCCCCCCAGAGCTAGCTCACCCTTGGGACATAGATGTTTGCTCTCACTTGGCGGGAGCTTTGACAGATGCTGAAATACTTTTTGTATCAACTGAAAAAATACTGACTGCAGTTCAAACTGCTGTAGTGAGAGAATGTGCCCTAGCATAAGGGAAATGGATTATTGTTGTGACCCCGGTACCGAGCTTAGAGACGGTTACAAGAGCTAGTGTACCAAATGCAAAAGCTCTGCATCCAAGATGGATGCAATGGGCAAATTGCAACAGATGTAGATTACAGATTTGATTCTACACTACAAACAAAAGCATTTCTCCAGTATAAGCAAGAATATCCTCTACCATATGAAATTATGCCTCAGATCTCCATGATTATGTCATTTACACTGATGGTTCTGTGCAACCTGCCATAGGGACAAAACAGCAACATTCTGCCACGTGTGCAGTCGAAAAAGGCTGTATGCATGATCAGACATTTCATCCTGAAAAAGCATACATGCAGTCACTTGGTGACTCCACGGCACAGTTGGCAGAACAAAAGGCTCTAGTACTTGCACTACAGAATACGGATGCTGTGTTCCCCTCACTCATCATGTGCGATTTGAATTACTGTGTGCAGTCTTATAATGAGTATCATCATTATTGGCGCCAGAATGGATTCAGAGATTCAAAAGGTTGCACAGCGAAGCACAAGATGCATTGGGAACAGGTGACAAAGCTGAAACAATGCTTGCCACGGCCTCATGTTATACACACATTGAGTTATCAACGTGTTGGCATGCACATTGCAGGGCATTCATTAGCTGATGAAGCCGCGAAAGCGACAGTTCGTACTGCTGCGGTTGCTGCAAAAAACGTTCAAATACGAGGATAGAGGCATCATGGTGGCTGTCAATGCTGCCAGCAATGACATACACCTGCCGAAAGGTTTTCCACTCAAGTACTCCTACAAGCTAGATGCAGAAAACATACCATATGCTCAGATTTCTGGAGTGGGGACAGAGTAATAGCAAACAATGAACGCAGACTAGGATTAATGCTGCCTGCACGTGAAGGTCTGGATTCTGCACACACTGGGATGGCTGCTACAATTTCACTACTACAGCAGCGCCATTGGTGGCCGGGTCTTTATAAACAGACCAAGGCCTTCATCCTGATATGTGGCATCTGTCAGCAGATGACAGGATCTACTGTGGCACGCCAACCCAGACCCCTCTCTTGAACTCTAATAAGTTATTGGCTTGTGTATATTTGGACCACTGTGCCCCTTGTCATCTGATGGGGCTTACAAGTATATATTGGTGCCAGTGGATTCCTGCTCTCGATTGCTGTGGGTATGGCCACAGCGGTCGACTGATGCCTGATGCCCCAGCTGTTATAAAGAGTCAGCGAGTATTTATTGGGACATACACAGTTGACACATTACATTCAGACCAGGGCCCGTCGTTTTGCTCTCAGGCTTACAAAGAGGCCATGGAAAGTTTGGGTGTGACCCTACGGTTCTCCTATTTGTACTGTCCCAAGGGAAACGCAGTCATAGAGAGGAAAAACCAGGACTTAAAGTAGTCGTTAACAGCAAGGGTACTAGGCTCTGATCGCAGTTGGGTCCATCACCTATATGGGTTCAAAGGGCCTCGAATAACATCCTGAGAAAGACCCTGGGTGGTCATACTCCCTATGAAATCCTGTTTGGGGTTAATATGTGGGTGCCAGACCTCAATAGTCCCAGCACAGTGGTGGCAGAAACACCGTTTGAAATCAATGAATGTTTGCCTGTTTTAGAGGAGCTGAATGAGTTCTGGGACTTCCAAAGCAACGTCCAAATAAAACGCACCACCACTGAAGAAGTGAAGGTTGTTCCGGCAAGAACCAACTGGATCCCAAAGATTGGGGATCTGTGCAGATAAAAAATCGTGGACAAAAAAGAGTTGTCCTGGCTGTTGAAGCTACACTGACTGTACTTCTTCCATCCCTTGCCAGTCACCGCAACAAATGATTTTTCTCTATTGATTTGGTCAAATCACACTATGTGGCCGATTTTCAACAGTAGGCCACGTGGACTCCTGGGTAGCTACCAGTCTCCTCTCGCTGCCCTACTAAAGCTTCATATAGAAGTTTAATTGCAAATGAATCCTGCACTCTACAACTCAAGACTGCAATAAACAACAATGAAGTACGCCTTCTACCTGTTTAAAAAACAACTACAACTGTGCAATCTACAAATACAGAAATGCAGGGTTCTATTCGGAATCCAGAAATATACAAGGTCTACGTCAATGCACAACAGATCAAATAAGCATCAAGTTCAACACAACGTACTGAGCTGCCAAAGATAGACAGGACAGCATCTGGATACTTCATCGATTTTGATGACTTCTTCTCGGATGCATCGGAGGTTCCACCGCCCCCACAGGGCCTTGCCGTTCAAATTGAAGGTGCATGTTTTCTGTCGTTGGCTAAAAAGAACATATTTTGGGGCCGATTCCGATTCGGCCCGGAAATCTCTCCGACCGAGCCAGACTCGGAGAGATTTCCGACCGAATCGGACTCTGGCAGCCCGACCGAACGAGTACGATGCGCACGTATGCCATCGGACTCGAGTCGGTCGGACTCCCATTGAAGTCAATGGGAGCCGGTCGTACAACGCGTACGCGGGCTCCCATTGACTCAATGGGTGCGAGGCGGTCAAGGGCGCCCCTACAGCGGGTACGCGTCGGAGCGACTCACGCCGTACACGCACAGGTAGGGGGGACCCATGGGTCCCCCTGTGTGCGACTCGCGCGGCTACGCGTACAGGGGGTCCGACACGGACCCCCAAAGTACGTCTCCGACTGCTCTTTGGAGCCGGAGTGCGCGGCTCGGTCGGACTGCTCGCGGCGCGCATCGTACTCACCCGGCCGGGGAACGTCTCCATTGCGCGGTGCGAGTCGAGTCCGAGCGAGTCGGTCGGTGCGGTTCGACCCCGGAACGAGTCGGTCGGAGCGGTCGGGACGCCCGGACGAGTCGGTCGGCGATTTCGCATCGTACTCGCTCGCCCGGATGCGCGTACGAATCGGTCGGGAAATAGGGCTCCGAATCGGATCCGGTTAAGCCGAATCCGATTCGGAGCCCTACCGGCCGAGATCGGAATCGGCCCCTGAGTTTCTCCATGGCTACACCTTTGGATTTCAATTGCATTATTTTTCCTCCTCCATTGGATTCATTTTGTGACTGTGTTCTTCCTCCTCTTAAATGGAGATCTTGTTCCAGAACACTCTGCAGTACACACTGTGAACTTGGTTCTGAAACCACACGTATCATCACACTGTGAGCAAAGAGACTTGTCCCTCGTGAACATTTCAGCTGTTCCAGTTCTGGATGGGATTGTATGGGATAAGGTATCATTTGATGTGTATGGTCCCACTGAACTTTTATAAATTCCTCATTTGTTCAAAATTTCATTGAATTTCATTATCACCCCCAGTACTGTTTCTGATGTTAGGGATATTGATAGAGTATATGAAATGTTTCATGATCTAGAACATTCAACTGTGTTTTCTTCTGATGAGTTTTATGATAGTACAGGCAATTTTGCCGAGATGTTTTTTATCAACATTATGGTGATCATTTTTTACTCAAGGCTAGTATACCACATCAAGTGTTTAACTTTACTCAATGGGAACATTGCCCTACACCACCGAAGGGTAGTTCTAAAGTTTTTACACAAAAGTTTGACTATTTTTGTGGTTATGACACATTCGACCCAGCCTCATTTTATTATAGGCTTACATCATCACCTGCGAAGAAAAATATGTTAAATGACACTAAGCTGATATACAATGCTTCTTTCCTTTCCCAGCTCTCTGTACAGGGTTTTGACTTTTGGAGGGACACAATAGATGGAAAATCTATTTGAGGAACAAAAATTGGCAGGTTCAGGGAACTGAGGCTTTATTTAGGGCCTGTTTAATACCACAACAGATGATTTCCCTGAACAAAACTGTTTAACAGACAGCGTGTCAGCTTAGCGAAGAGTAAAGATTTGAACACACCACTGATTCCTGCTCTAACATGATTCGACAGCTTGCTGCAGTTAACACAATATGATGAAACAACTATTGACTCTATGCTGCGTAAGGGTAGACATAACTTGTCAGACCCCAATTGGAAGGGATGGGTAATATAGCCATTAGATGCTAACAGGTGTCAGGATAGATTCCTGGCTAAGATCAAGGGATTTACAGCACATAGGCCTGACATGCAATATGTACAGAGTGAGCATTCAGGGGTAGTAAAAACTTAAAGTGTTGGGAAGGTGTGACTTTTCCCTCTTATCGGATGATTTGGACTTATGAGACTTCTTGTTCGGTCCTCGGAAACCATGTCAAAAGCACTTTCTGTATGCTCTCTATAACGAGATATGGAAAATATCTCAACAAGAAGTTGCTGAAAGACTGCGTGAGATTGACAGGGCCAATTTAGAACAGGCTCTTGCATTAGTGGACAATGGTATGACTACTTTATCAACTAGAATTTATTCTTTAGGTAACATTGTCTCATCAACACTAGATGTCCTCCAACAAGATTTGTCTGCATTACAGCATGGGCAGTCCCAACTTAGGTCAATTCAATTGTTAAGCTGTACACTGCAAACATTGCATTTAGGCCACGTGTCGTGGCGATAAATTAACACCACTAATCTGTTTTTCACTTACCATCTTTCTGATCAACAGGTAGCTATGGCATGAAAAAATGCAAAATACACAATGTTACACATTGAAAAACTTGAGAAATTACCTTTTACCATTGCTGAGATAGCATCCTTGGATTAGCTAATCAATGGGTACATTACACATCTCGACTTTCCACTTTCAGTACTGTCTACAACATCATCAAGTAGGCAGATATGAGGTGTTAGCTAAAGGGTTCATACATGAAGAATGTGCACTTCGTTTCACATTCCAGTGTAGGAATAAGGAAAGTGAAGTTCTTCTCAGTGGTTTGGGCTGCGAGAATACTTTGAACTGGTCCCTCTTATGCAAGTACTTTTCGTTGCACGAGGCATGCAATGCGTTGCTAGTGAACCTTTCTTGCTATTTAAAAGAGTCTCCTGTGGCCATGGTATGTCCCGCTTTTAGATTGTTCTTGGATGGGAGTTTTCTGATGCTGAACTATCAGGGTTGCTGTGGAATGAAACCAGGGGTCGCAAATGTAGGTGCCATCTCTTCCATTGTAACATGTTGCTCACAAGTCCTGTTTCCACCTGCCCGTTTAGTTTGGAAGCATATGCCGTGGCCTTCAATTAATCGATGTCCTGAGCAAACTGAAATGCTTATTGTTTCAAACAGATGTGGCCTTAACTTGCGGCCATGGAGACGTTTGATCTTCAAGTGGCTCTTTCCTCTGCAGAGATACAGGCACTCCTCTATACTAAGGGGCTCATTACGATATCGAACGGAATCTTTCTGCCCGACATGACTCAGAATCGGGACCGACCAACTCGCGGTCGGCGGTTCCGCCTGCCCGATTACGATGTGACCGAGCACTGTTCGGTCGGATTCAAATTATTTCCTAAGGGAGCTTGTGTTCTGCCCGACAACCGGCCATAACACATTCTGCTATGCAGGGCTTTACTAGTGGGTCCCATAGGTTACCCCTCGTCCCCCAACCGGAGGCCGCAGGATGAAGGGGGCCCTGCTAGGGACCACCAAAGTCACTTTCTGTTAGCCTTTTCATCACGGACAGGCCGACGCGGAAAGGCTGTTGGAAATCGACATCAAAATCCCAAGGTCGGAAACGCTGTCCATAGGGGTGTACGATGTGGTTCCCAGAATGACCACGCGGTTTACCTTCCAACCGCGAACATCGTAATTTGTTGGGCGGATTGGAAACCGACCGAGTTGGTCAGAAGGGCTTTGACACGGTAAAGGAGAATCAGACTGTTGGGACGAGGCTTTCCACCCGACATCGTGATTGGCCCCTAATTTGCCACTAAATTTTGGGAGGCTGGTTCATCGTATTTTTAATATGTCTAATATGACCGAAAATGCAGTTTTTTTTGGAGCATAGGCTCTGTGTTGGTCAGCACCTTCCAGGTGGTTTTTGAAATTATTCCATCCTTCATCCACTCCGTCCTCTGAAGACTTTTTGGAGGTCTTCTACTGGTCCTGCTCCTAGCTGCAGGGATACTACTTTTAGTATTTTTTCTCCACAACGGATGTAACGGTTCAAGTTCAAGTGGAGCTGGCACTGCCTCACGTCCTACTGTGCCGTGATTGCATGGAGCATTTCTTTGGAGTACCTCTGCTTCAAGAACTGAACAAGTATTGGTTCCTGTCCTTCTGGCCGGTATGGCTTCATTGCATACAGCCTGTGTTCCGCTGCCTTCTATGCACTTATGAGTGTGCCTTAGACTTGTGCTTGGGGTTGCAGTTGGTTGAACCTTCAGACTTACATGTGCTGGTGGACTCGCTGCAGGCCCATCCATACAGCTGTCCTGCCCACGTTCTATGAGCTACCCTGGAATGCATCTGCAACTAGTGGTTTAGATCTTAGCTCTGTTTCAACAGTTGCTGTGGGGGTGGATGGGATCATACCTGCTCTATCGACTTGCTCCGAGGTATGCCTCTGGGAGCGTCATGTGTGGAAGCTGGGAACAGCAATGTTTCATCTACCACTTGGTATATGTAAACATCTGGATGCCCGTTTGGTGGAAAGTTTTGATTTGCCCTGTTTTTAACTTCCAAATTTGTTTTAAATTGCCTCCCGTTTTTTTTTATACTTTTAAGACATTTGGCTTTCTTTATGCTCTGGACTTCCAAATAGCATGAGTACCTGATATTAAATGCAATATATATATTTATCACCTTTTATCATATACACTTTTAGTATTTTATATATTTGTTCGTGCCTTTTTTGGATAAAGATATTGGTTTGCTTTAGATAGCTTCTTAGCCGACACTTGTACGAGGAGTGGGTGTTATGTGCCTGAGTTAGTCCCCGTAGGAATTAGTGCCATTTTTACATGCACACGGTCCTTTCCTAAAGTTGCCTTCTCTTTGCCACATCAACCTTTGGCACACATTTGCATTCGTGACTCTTAGACTAGTTTCTTGGAAACACTGGCCTTGCTGACACAGAATACTTCATGAGCACACAATCACACTGCCTTGACATTAGACATGGCCCTCACATGCGTGAGACAAATGTGCTTTATTATTACTTCCATGTGGCGATGCAGCTATCTGTGAAATACAAACAATGGCAGGCCGATCACAATCTCGGCCTGAGGCAAGGATACCATTTTCTATGTATAACCTTGTGTTTCCTGGCATAATCAGAGGAGACACTTCTGCTAACTTTGAGTCGCCTAGCAGCTGACCGACATCTCCGTGAGGGGTGTCCAGTTCATGACCAAGACGGAGTCTTACACTCTTACCCATCTTGGCAAAAGATACAGCTGCACCCTAGATACGTAGGTTAGGGTTTCATATTTTAGGAGTGCACAACACAGTTGTACTATTGTATAGGTAAGCATATGTAAGTTGTGTCAGCAAAATGGTTGAGCTATACATTTTATTCACCGTTCTGACATTTAGTATAGCTGCTGTCTGCTTCTATCTATTAATCATTGCAGCCCATATAATCTATGCAAAAATCACTACATTTCAATAAATATTGAAAACTCCCCTCTGTATTCTTTGTATATTTCACTGAGCGAAAGAGAGTGCAAGCGACAGAGCAAAACATTGGAACTCTAACACCACGGTTCCTGAGGTAACAGAGATGTCATATTCAGTGGTTGCCAGAACTGTTTACCCCCATTTTAGGTTTAGGAGGATAACAGGGGCACTGCGAGCTAGCTGGTCCAAGGGACAACATATCCTGCAAGGGTGCATGCAATCAGTCTGCCACCATCCTAAGTTTATGTTGCCCCCAAACACACAGTTCCTACTGATAGGTGGCAAGTACACAACACTATGGGGCTAATTACGATGTCGGGTGGACTTAAGTCCACCTGATACCGTCTCGGTCCTGGGACCAACCGACTTCTGGTTGGCGGTCCCAACTGCCTAATTAGGTTGTGACTGATCACTGTTCAGTCGCATTCCTACATTTCCCTATGAGAGCATGCATTACAGCCATATACCAGCCATAATACATGCTCCCATAGGGAAATGAGAGGTGCTGTTCATCCCTGCACCCCATGGCAGGCATCTTGAGGTGCTTGCCATGGGGTGCAGAGATAAATGGTGCCCCCTCGGCCCCCAACCGGAGGCCACACACACAAGGGGGCCCTGCTGGGGGCCCCCAAGCATGCTTTCCGGCATAGTTTCCTTGTCGGACAGGCCGGCATGGAAACCATCCGGAAACCGTGCATCGTAATTCCAAGGGCGGAAAGGCCTGCTCTTTGGGATTACGAGCTGGTTCCAACTAGCAGACAGGCTCCTCAAGCCCGTCGGTAGCCAGCCGGAATGACCGGCAGGTTTACTTTCCGACAGCCAGCATTGTAATGCGGTGGTCAGAAAGTAGACCGAGCAGCTGATTCTGATGCAGCCCAGAAGACTCCGACCATTGGTGGGAGGCTTTCAGGTCCACATTGTAATCGGCCGCTATGTTTAGGAGAACTGTTTAGAGCTCTTTTGCATGATACAGTAGCCGAGGTAGAAAAAGTTTGTGATGATGTGCAGTTTCATTTCATTGGTCCTGAAGAGGAGTGTAGGGAAAATCAAGACTTAGCATCTGCAGGTGTAGCAGAACAGGCAACAGGTATTACTGTTGATAGCTTCCAAGAAGAGATTAGAAAGTTTAACACAGTCTCTTCAGAGAAACCAGACTGTGTTTGTACATGTTGTTGAAGCACTCACTACAAAAGTCAAACTCGTTATGTTACTGTGTCAACAAAAACTGAATAAGACAGCAGCGATAAGTGGCGAGACTTTGCAGCTTATTTATTTGTAGAGGAATGCTTTGATTGTTCCACACAGCAAATTATATGTAAGTACTGTTATACTATGTTGGAGGACTATATAATTCCAGCTAGAGCAGTCCACAATAAGTTAGAATTAGTTCCAATTCCTCAAGAACTACAAGATTTAAATGTTTATGAATCAATACAATGTATACATCTATTCCAAGCTGTTGTTCCTATGGAGCAAAAGACAGGGAAGTTAACTCCAACTGATTTACAGATAGGTCTCAAATGTAGTTATATACTTTCACTTACATTTCAAGCAGAATATTGAAACTGTAGGGGTGGAGAGAGATTAGGAAGAAACACTTATTATTGTAGTGAATGGTGTCCCTACCAAGAGTAAAAAATATGGTTGGACTTAGTGGATGTTATTAAAGTAAAGAAAGCAACATTATATCTGGTGCAAAACAATATTTATTATAAAAATGTAGATGCTCTTGAAGACATAACACATATGGAGGGTGGCATATTATCCTCAAGAGGTCAGATTGAAAAGGTGGATCGATCCCGATCAGAAGAAATTTATGAACACTACAGTATTGGTGATGCAATTGATCTCTTTCAAATAAAAGAAAGAAGCAAGAGGAGCTCCCTTGAGTGTGTGGGAGAAAAGTTTAGAAGCTCAATGTTTTCCTCATCTCTTCCCCACAGGAATGGGTAGTAGGTATGATGACCGATCTGTACAGATACCAGCATCTGAGTACAGATCAACTAGACTATAAACACAGGATCCTAGATTTCACGTGTATTCCCTATAGATATTTCACCTTTTATTTGAGAGGCCTATCATATGCAGTAAACCATTCTGAAGACAGGAGGGAATCTGAAAAATATCACTGCAAGGGAATTGGTGGACAAAGTTGAAGGAAAAGATAAGAACCTGGAAGGTTCACTGAAAAAATATCGCCTATGAAAATACTGCCATACCAAAATGCAATAACCAAAATATCGATCCCAAAAATATCATCATCCTATACTTATATTGGTAAGTACAAAAATATCAAAAACATGTCATTAATATCGTTGTATTAAATATTGTTTATAAATATATATACATTTAAATATTAAATATATAAAATAGTAACATTATTTAATTAAAATATATTTCAACAAATATAACAAATAAACTGTAAAAAAAAGTTACACACATATTATATATATATATTCACTGAAAAAACCATAGGTTTCAGGGACGTTATAGTTACAAATTAGCATTTAAAAAACCTTTGAAATTCACTGAAAAAACCATAGGTTTTAGGGGCAGTTATAGTTAGTTGGACATTGCACTCGTACAAAACCCGTGAAATTCCCCCGTTATAGTTAGTCCAGCTAACTATAACTCGCGCCCCCGCAATGCACTGCTGATGACGTCACATATTACATCACTCATGACATGGTCAGTGACATCACTGATGACATCACTGATGACATCTCAAATGACATCACTGATGACATCATCCAGTGACTGTGTGTTTCTGTAAAGTTTAAATATTTTTAGTATATATAGGAAAAGACGTATTGAAGAATGAGTGGGTGTGTAAGTGTCTGTATGGATGATTTAGTAGGTGCGTGACTGACTGTATAAGTGAGTGATTTAACGTATCTTACTGAATGCATGGGTTAGTGACTAAACTGGGTGAATGTTTGTATCCGTCTGTCTGTTGCTGTGTAAGTGGCTGCATGTGTTTGTGAATAGCTACATGAGTGTCTATATGAGTTATTGAATGCTTGTGTGAGTATCTGTATGGGTGCCTGAGTGTTTGTGTGGGAGGGGTGTGTGCAACTCTGTGCATAGATGTGTGAGTGGGTGATTCACTGGGTGGATGGTTTCAAGAGTGCATCTGTGATAGACTGTATGGGTGGGTAAGTGTGTGTAAGAGTGTGTTAGTGAGTGAATGTATGTCCCAGTGGTACATGTGTGAGTAACTACATATGTGAAAGGCAGTATATATGTGTGTTGGAGTATATAAATAGCTATAAGCGAGAGTGAGTGATTGTGATAGTGGCTGTATGGATGAGTGTGTGCTTGTATCAGTGATTGTATAAGAGCGTAAGAATGTGCTAGTATTTGTATGAGTAAGTGAGCTGGTGTGTGTATAACTGTATAGGTGAGTAAATGGTAGTGTGTTTAATTATTTGCATGACTGACTAGGTGTGTGAGTACCTCTATGGATGAGTGGCGGTGTTTGAGTGTCTATATAGGAGTATGAGTGCATATGATAGTCCTGTACTGAGTGACCGTAAGTATGAGTGACTGTACGGGTGAGTGAGTGGATGTGTGCGTAGACCTAAGAATCAGTGAGTGGGTATGTAGTTATTGGTGTTGGAGTGTCTATGGTTTTGCGAATGGCAGTCTGTAATTTAGAGTGGGTGTATCAAAGGTTATATTAGGGTGTGAGAAGATGCATGAAATTATCACATGGATGATGTCATCAGTGATGTCATCAGTGATGTCATTTGAGATGTCATCAGTGATGTCATCAGTGATGTCACTGACCATGTCATGAGTGATGTAATATGTGACGTCATCAGCAGTGCATTGCGGGGCGCGAGTTATAGTTAGCTGGACTAACTATAACGGGGAATTTCACGGGTTTTGTACGAGTGCAATGTCCAACTAACTATAACTGTCCCTAAAACCTATGGTTTTTTCAGTGAATTTCAAAGGTTTTTTAAATGCTAATTTGTAACTATAACGTCCCTGAAACCTATGGTTTTTTCAGTGAATTTCAAAGGTTTTTTAAATGCTAATTTGTAACTATAACATGTCTGAAACCTACGGTTTTTTCAGTGAATTTCAAAGGTTTTGTAAATGACAATTTTTAAATGTATTAATTGTTATATAAATTTTTTTCATACTGATTTACTACATTTTTAGAATTTTTTTTTTTTACATATTTTATTTTTTAAATTACATTGTAATTACATTATACATTACATTACAAAAAATACTTTCTCAGAATGAATTACTTTAGTTTAAATACTTTGCACATAGGCAATAGACTTTTAAGTACAGTAGTTACAGTTGTTGCAATGGGCAACACATTTTCAAACACAATGAAACATTCAGCTCAATGTGAATTTCTAGTTAAATGCAATTAGTTACTTTATGGATTACTTTTCTAACCACAGGACTGGATCCTAGATTCAGTCCTGGGACATCTCCTGTAAACAGTTGAGTAAAAGCGTTTTGGTTACAGTCGTGATTTTTAAGGAATATTATTGTACTTTAAAAGTTGACACTTAGAAACTTTTTCACATAGAATCACCAATGTTATCCTATGGGAGGAAATTCACTTAGCAGGTAAGTAGTGTTATCGTGACTTTTTCTCACTCAATGTTGGATCCTGGATCCAGCACTGGTGCATCTCCTGTAAACAGTTGAAAGAATGTGTTTAAGTCATACAGGCGATTTTTAGGAATATTTGTAGTTTGTGAAAATCGACACTTTGAAACTTTTCTGCTGAAAACCAGACAATGGATTCCTATGGAAGAAAATATAAGTTACTGGTAAGTACGGTTAAAATTACTTTTCAGGGTCAGTGCTGGGCTAAAAGATGCAGCACTGGGTTCTCTCCTGATAACAGGTGAGTAAATTGGAATTCGTACTTTGGTTGATTTTAGAGGAATATTATAAAGTTCCAAAACTCCACACTTAGAAGAATTTCCAAGTGAAACCAGTCAATGTTAGCCTATGAAGGAAATTCAAGTTACCGGTAAGTACGGTTAAAATTACTTTTCAGGACCAGTACTGGGCTGAAAGATGCAGCACTGAGGTCTCTCCTGATAACAGGTGAGTAAATCAGAATTTGGATTTCGGCTGATTTGAGAGGAATATTTGTATGTTTCAAAAATCAACACTTAGAAACTTTTTCAACAAAAAGCAGGCAATGATATCCTATGGAAGGAAATTCAAGTTACTGGTAAGTACGGTTAAAATTACTTTTCAGGACCAGTACTGGGCTGAAAGATACAGCACTGAGGTCTCTCCTTATAACAGGTGAGTAAATCGGAATTCGTATTTCGGCTGATTTTAGAGGAATATTTGTATGTTTCAAAAATCAACACTTAGAAACTTTTTCAACAAAAAGCAGGCAATGATATCCTATGGAAGGAAATTCAAGTTACTGGTAAGTACGGTTAAAATTACTTTTCAGGATTAGTACTGGGCTGAAAGATGCAGCACTGAGGTCTCTCCTGATAACAGGTGAGTAAATCGGAATTCGTATTTCGGCTGATTTTAGAGGAATATTTTAAAGTTCCAAAACTCCACACTTAGAAGAATTTCCAAGTGAAACCAGTCAATGTTAGCCTATGGAAGGAAATTCAAGTTACTGGTAAGTACGGTTAAAATTACTTTTCAGGACCAGTACTGGGCTGAAAGATACAGCACTGAGGTCTCTCCTTATAACAGGTGAGTAAATCGGAATTCGTATTTCAGCTGATTTTAGAGGAATATTTGTATGTTTCAAAAATCAACACTTAGAAACTTTTTCAGCAAAAAGCAGGCAATGATATCCTATGGAAGGAAATTCAAGTTACTGGTAAGTACGGTTAAAATTACTTTTCAGGACCAGTACTGGGCTGAAAGATGCAGCACTGAGGTCTCTCCTTATAACAGGTGAGTAAATCGGAATTCGTATTTCGGATGATTTTAGAAGAATATTTGCACAATGGTGAAGGGAGGGGGCGGGGCCTGAGGTGACATCTGTGCAAACGCGCCCCGTGGCGCGTTTTAAGTTGGGGATTAAGTCCCCTTGAATCCTGAGGGTCCCTAGGGGCCAACTAGCCCACCAGGAACCTCCAATATGCGCCAGGGGCTGCGTTGCAGAGACGTGTAGAGAGGCCACGCCCCTTTTTACACCTCTCTGCAACGCAGCTCTGTGGCGCTTTCTGGATGTACCTGTTGGGCTAGTTGGCCCCCAGGGACCCTCAGGATTGAAGGGGATTTAATTCCCCATCTTAAAACGCGCCACGGGGCCTGTTTGCACACATGTCACCTGAAGCCCCGCCCCCTCCCTTCACCACTGTGCAAACGCGCCCCGTGGCGCGTTTTAAGTTGGGGGATTAAGTCCCATTGAATCCTGAGGGTCCCCGGAGTCCAACTAGCCCACCATATACCTCCAAAAGCGCCACAGAGCTGCGTTGCAGAGAGGTGTAAAAGGGCGTGGCCTCTGTACACCTCTCTGCAAGGCAGCCCCTGGCGCATACTGGAGGTTCCTGGTGGGCTAGTTGGCCCCAGGGACCCCCAGTATTCAAGGGGAATCGTTCCCCTCTGCAAACGCGCCAGGGGCGCGTTTGCAGAGTGGTGAAGGAAGGGGCGGGGCCTGCGGGCCCGATCGTTTTTTTTTTTTTTTGTCCCTGAAGGGGGGCTGTGTGGCCCCCTTCCTTTTTCCAGTTTTTATGCCCTGGGGACCCCATCCCCCAGGGCCTTACCCCTTTTTTAATTAAATATTATTTAAAAAAACGGGAAGGGGGCCGCGTGGCCCCCTTCCCTGGGCCTGTATTGGCCCCGGGGACCCCATCCCCGGGGCATGGCCTCGATTTTTGTTTTTCTTTGGAGGGGGCTGCGTGGCCCCCCTCCTCAGGTCATTTAAGGCCCCGGGGACCCCATCCCCCGGGGCCGGCCTTTCCTTTTTTTTTTTTTTTTATTATTTGGGGAGGGGGGCCGCGTGGCCCCCCTCCCGGGCCACTACTTGCCCCGGGGACCCCATCCCCCGGGGCTGGCCCTCTCCATTGGGGACTGTGGGGGGGTCCCCAATCCCCCCACAGTCCCGCCGGCTCCCCGCGTCCCTTGGGCGCCGGCATTGCTTTTCCACATGGGGAGCTGCTAAGATGCAGCTCCCCATGTGGAAAGCAATGTGCTTTGGATATTGGAAGAGAGAGCAGGTTTCCCTGCTCTCTCTTCCAATATCCAAGCAGTTTGCTATGGCAGGACGGGAGCCGCGAGTCTCCCGTCCTGCCATAGCAAACTACAGTGTCCCGGGGTAGGCACCCCGGGACACTGCAGGAGCCGGCCCTGGGGGTGGTGGTCCCCAGGGCCATCAAGGGCTCCAGGAGGGGGCCGCGCGGCCCCCTCCCATTCAGTTCACAGCCCCGGGGAGGTGGTGGTCCCCGGGGCTCTGGGGTCCGTAACGGACCCCCATATTTAAATGTTTAGTGCCCCGGGGAGGTGGCGGTCCCGGGCGTGTGGGGGGCTGGAGCCCCCCACACAGGTTTTTCAATTATAAAAAAAAAGCTCCGGGGAGGTGGTGGTCCCCGGGACTGCGGGAGGGCTCTTTGAGGCCCCCCACACATTAAATTATCCCCCCCCACCATGCCCCCGGGACTTGGGCCACCCGGGGGCAAATACATCGAGCGCGGAGACCGCGCTTCGGTTTTTTTTTCGGCAGGATTCGCCGATTTAAAAAATTTATTTTTTTTTTTTTGCCCAGGGGTCCTTGTGGGACCCCTGAGCAAACCTAGGGGTCAGGGTGTTTCTACCCTGCCGCCTTTGTGCGCTTTGCGCACTTGTTTCTGTCCCTCGGTTCTACCGAGGGACAAAATGGCTGCCAACATTTCCTGAATCGGAATGTTGACAGCCAGCTGACAGCCAATTAACATGCAGCTCGTGATCGGGAGGGTACGCGGACCCTACTCGGCCATAGATATCACTATCTTTTTACTTTTGATTTTCTCAGCAACTACTGAACGGATTTACACCATTTAACAAAAGGGTTCTTTCTGAACCAAGAACTACCTCTTTGCCAAATTTGGTGTAATTCCGTTCAGCAGTTCGGGCTGTAGCCGTGTCTAAAGTTTCCTATGGAAAATTGCATGGGGAAAACGCGTTTTGGGACCCTCCTTTTTCTCGGCCCCCGCTTGACGAATCCCCCGAGACTTTCAGGGTAGGAGCGGACCGGAGCGGGCCATAAAGTTTGAAAATTTTGCGAAGATACGTCAACCGGCAAGAGAGTTATTTCAAATAGAATGTCGCAGATTTCCTATGGATAATAGGTTGTAACTATAACTATCTACTGGCGACCGCCAGTAGATAATATATATATATATATATATATATATATATATATATATATATATATATATATATATATATGAGTCCACAGTTGCAAATAAGCACGCGCTCTCAGATTCCTATTAAAGGTTTTTAATAATGTTCAAGGTTACGCGTTTCGGGAGCAAGCTCCCTTGATCCCGAAACGCGTAACCTTGAACATTATTAAAACCTTTAATAGGAATCTGAGAGCGCGTGCTTATTTGCAACTGTGGACTCATATATATGCCGGCATTGCTCTACCGGCTTGATCGCGCCACCGTACTACGGGCGAAGTTCCCAGGAGGAGCAACTTGTTTTTCAAAAAAAAAAAAAATATATATATATATATATATATATATATATATATATATATATATATATATATATATATATAGTTATATAGTTATAAAAACAATTAAACTGATAATTTTAAATAAAATTTTGTAATATGTAATAATATAACAAATAACTATGAGCATACATATAAACACACATACATATACCACTGACATTAAATATTTTAAAAACAAACCATTTTCAATAAAATAAAAAAGTAAACAACATAAATTTCCTACAATTTTATAAAAATTGTTTACACGTTATAAATATTATAATTTTAAACTAGCAGAAACATAATAATATAAATTGTAACAATATAAAATAAATTATATAATTTAACATTTAATATATTTACTATTTCCACTACAATTTATACAAAAGAAGGCTAAGTGTTCTACTAAAGATGTATAAAATGTACACTCTCACTTCACACAACAGTAGGAAAACTTTAACATCACACGGGGGTAAAATGTACTATTCCTACATCAATCAATACAGCAGGAGGGAAAGTGTTAGATTGCGGAGTGGTGAAATGTATTATTCCACTCCAGTCAGTGCAACAGTAGGGAAAGTTTTGGATTGCGAAGGGATAAAATGTACTATTTGCACTCCAGTCAGTGTAACAGTAGATAAACGGTTGGATTGCGGGGGGCCAAATTTACTATTCCAACTCCAATAACTTCAACAGTAGCAAAAGTGTTGGATTATGGAGGGGTAAAATGTACTATTCCCACTCCAGTCAGTGGAACGATAGGGAAAGTGTTGGATTGCAGAGGGTAAAATTTACTATTCCCACTCCAATGATTGCAACAGTAGGGAAAGTGTTGGATTGTGGAGTGATAAAATTTGGTATTCCCGCTACAGTCAGTGGAAAAGTAGGAAAAGTGTTGGATTGTGTAGGAGTAAAATTTACTATTCCCACTCCAGTCAGTGCAACATTAGGAACAAACAAATTCTCTTCAAATAATTGCAAAAACATAGTAAACATATAAAAATATAAATATGTAAAAAACCAAATATATTTTATATTAAAAATTAAATAAATCAAATACATATTACAATATTTAATACATATCATAAATAACTAAAATTATTTATTTTACAAATTATTTATTAACAAAAATATTTATTAAATCATTTTATTTTAGTTACTTCCCACCCTATAATTCTCTACAAAACTCACAACCCACACCTAAAATGTAACTTTAAAAAACAAATTAGTTACACTATTAACATAAATATTTATCAATAAACTAATTATCATTTTTTTATTTTTTTTAGGCTAAATCGTGTTTTATTGCAGAATGTATGGATCTTTAAAATGGAGACCTGCAATTGACAACTTTGTGGAACAGTTTCAAAATTAAAACTAAGAAACAGGAAGGTATAAAACAAAGAGGACATCAGGGTCATGTACAGTTGTAAATGCTTTAATCTAGTTTACAGTTAAACCAGTTTGAAGAGCTAGAAAGTAATTAAATAGGGCACCACATTATGGAGGACGAGACTTCCAAGTCAAAGCTTCAGGTAAAGCTTTAGGCAGAGGTATTTATTTGGTTAAAAAGTTTATCCTTGATAACCTGTGACATCAGTCCATGAATAGCTTCAATTGTTGTCTTACAGCTGTCTCTTGTGGCTTTGGCTAATTTGTCTTCAGATTTTCGGTCATGTGTCTCTAACCCCAACATAAAACTTCCACGACCTAGCTGTGCTTCAGACTGCTCAAGCTTTTCGGACAAATCGAAGACCTGTCCTGTGATGTAATCTGCATTAGTGAGTAAGCTAGAGGAGCTGAGTGTTCACCCAGTACTTGTTTCACAAGAGCTCGAGCAACTTGCGATCCAGAGACGACTTGAAATATGTGACCTCTAAAGCATAATACTGTTTACAGTGCACACCGAAGTCTTCTATCTTATTTAATGGGATAGTCTGGTATTCCGATGGACCTTCATCTGGAGGCTTATACCCCTTCGGGTATGTCCTAAATGCTCCAAGGTTTACTTTACCTGCAGATATTGTTCTAGTAGGATCATTCACGACTGCGACAAAAGGCTCCTGGAACTGCTGATTTAGCATTTGTGTGCTGACATCAATCCCCGAGAGCCAGCAGCCGTAACCGGGGTGACTGTGATACCAACCAATGGCATTTTCAAGATGGCCGACCTACTTTGCATTTTCGATATATGCCGCCATGTACTCGTATGCTGCTGCCTGCGCATTGACTCTGGTCTCTGTTCATTCCACTGGTAAGGCAAAGCTGTCCATAATGATCATGGTTTCACCGTCCACCTTTCCAAGCATTAGCCCCATGACCTCGAGACTGCCTCCAGAACGAGCATGCATCACCATCTTCAGCAGAGCAAGCGCTGAGATTTTGCAATACTTGAAGTAATGATGGTCCTTAGTCCAGGGCTTAGCTGCCAGGATCTCCTGCTGCTGCTTCTTGTCGTACTTGTAGATCTCGTCGATGCTCTGCACCTCCTGTTGTTCACCATCTCCCATGTCTTTTGGGCCACACTGCTCCCGCTGCTACTGCCGGCTGCAGCCATAGCTCCACGGGGCGAGGAGAACAGAGGGTATTGCAATGTGCCAGGGACACGAAGAGCCGCTGAACTCTAGGTCCAACAAGCCGCCATCGTCTTCAGTTGCTGTCAACAGATCGCCCGCCTCCTCCCGGAGAAACCACGCTGGGGTTGGAGAGAGTAAAGTCCTCGGCCTAGCTCCCACACAGCTGTCAGCACTAGCGCACTGCAGACTCTCGCTCCACACACAATAGTACTGACCGCTGGAGCAAAGCTGAAAGGCTGGAGCTGGGTAAACAATAAACTAATTATCATTAATTAAAAAATAATTACTTAATTTAACTAATTTACTTACCACAATATACCCCCAAAAAACACACAACACACTCCAAAAATGTAACTTAACAAAAAATGTATTACAAAATTAACATAATTAATTATCAATTTAATGATTAATACCAATTAAAAAATGTATTATAACTTAAAACAAATTAAGCACTTCTCACTCTATACCCCTACATAAACCACAACCCACACCCAAAATGTAAGTAAAAAACTGTATTGCACAATTTACATAAATAATTATCAATTAAATAATTATTAATATTTAAAAACGAAATATTAGTTACTTAAAATTAACTTACTTCCTACCATGTACCCCTATAAACTCCATAGACCGCACCTAAAATAAAAAAAGTGTATTAAACAATTAACATAATTAAATAATTCATATTAATTAACAACGAATTAATTAGAATTAATTTGCTTCCCACCCTTCACATTAAGAACCGGCACCTAAAATTGAAAAAACCCAAAAATTCCCAAATTAACATAATTAATAAAAAATGTAATTAATAATATTAATTACCAACTAATTATTAATTCATTAAAATTAAATTATTTTTCAACCTGTACCCCTATAAACCCCACAACCCGCACCTAAAATTTTAATTAAAAAAATAATTGCACAATTACCATAACTAATTGTCAATTAAGTTAATATTAATTAAAAAGGATTATTAATGTATTACAATTAAATTACTTCCCTGTACCCCTATAAACGCACATCCCGCTACTGTACTAAAAATCGCAAAAAATTATTACATTATATTTCATAACTACTCAAATTTAAAAAGTATATTAAAAAAACATAAACAATACTTATACAAACAATTCGCATCATATACATTTCAAATATATACTAAAATACATAAAATTTATAAAGAACTAATATTATAAAAAACTATATTTTTAAAACTTTATTAATGACTTCAATATTTTAAAGATCGATATTACTTAGCTTAGAATTGATATTCTTGACAACAATATTCTTGCAGACGATCTTTCCATATCACGATATTTTGTAGACAATATTTTGATATGCTGATATTTTGTTTTCGATATTTTGCCTTTATACCAACCTGGAATGCAACTTGCTCAATTTGATAGCTTGCCAACATGGCACCAACGAATATTGGTATCGTCATCACGGTGAGCTGAAATGCATGTTGAGAAACCTAGGAGCAGCAACTTGGTTCTTAACACTCAGTTGTGCTGAGTATGCATGAGATGGTCTCCTTGAATTCCTGCGAGAAGTAAACTCAAACATGAAAGACATCAATCTGAAGAAACAAGGACAACTTTGCTCGCTGGATCCTGCTAACATTTGGAGATATTTTAACCACAGGTTTCAGGCGATGACAGCTTTTATCTGTAACAAAACTAATCCACATCTTGGCAGAGTAACTGATTTCTTTTGGCGAAAAGAGTACCAAGCTAGAGGTGTTTCACATATCCACATGCTGTTAAGGGTAAAAGACGCCCCAAAATGTGTAACAGAAACTGATGGGTCTGTCTTGTCTTTCATACAACAGTATGTAACATGCGCCATCCCAAAAGACAAGGGCTTGAGACAACAAGTTTTATGGTTTCAAACACAGAAATGTGGAAAGTACTGTCATCGAAAATGCAGCTGCAAAGGAATATTTTACACAACATGTCGTTTTGGATTCCCACGACCTGTCATCCCAGAAGGAAGAGTCAATAGCTTATTTTCTGCAATCAGACATACCTTGACACATAAATCACAAAAAAAACACATAAAACCTGAGAAGAACAGACGCTTCCAAGTATATCAATGACTACAACCCTGTGATTCTGAGGATGTGAACTGCAAATATGGATCTACAATTTGTTACAGACAACTCCATCATTGTTGCTCGCTATGTGACTTCATATATAGCAAAATCAGAGAAGACAGAGATGAAAGAGATGTGGGAGGAAATTTCTGCAGCAAAGAGTCTTACCAAGAAATTGTATGGCTACAGCTTGAAAATGCTTTCACACAGAGAGATAGATTCTTATGAATGTTCAGACAGGTTGAGTTTGGTTAGTTTGTTCTCGAAGTCAAGATATATTGCGTGGGTAAGCCTAGGCCTTGCAAGCAGTCGAAATAGAGTACTAAAATCTTTCCCAGAAATACAGTATCTCGCAGAATTCGATCCAGAAAGTAGAGATATTCTGAAAACTAACATGCTGAATACATCCTACCCAAAAAGGAGTCCTCATCTTCAAATATATGTCTCTATGAAGTACTACAGCACTACACATATAGAAGTAATGTAACTGAAAACATAGAAGACGGAAGATATGGAGAACTTGGATGTGACGGTTGTTTGGTCAGACACAACAAAGGAAATCTAATTAACCACCCAAAGCTTAGTTGCCAAACCCCAGAGAGAAGAACGTTTTTCTACTTGGCACTTATGCAGTTATTCAAGCCATGGCACACAGAACGCTATGCACACTAAGGGCCCGATTACGATGTGGGCCCACTAGCCCGCATCATAATAGGCTGGTCGGATTCCTTTCCGACTGTGTCATTTCGATGGTCTCGGTCGGAAGGGAATCCGAATAGGTTTTCCAAATGGCTTCTGACAGGCTCGGAGAGCCCATCCACCATTCGGAAACCTGCAGTAATCCCTCGGCCAGCTCTTTACGGCTGAGGGATTATGATGGCAGCTTCCCACTGCCTTTCTGTGCCAGCCTTTTTGACACAGAAAGGCATTGGGAATCTGTCTTTGGGGTCCCCCAGCAGGGCTCCCATGGGTACAAGGCCGCCGAATGGCAGCCTAGGGGGCGACTATGGTGCCCCACTGTTGATACCTGCACCCGGTGGCAGGCACCTTGAGGTGCCTGCCACCGGGTGCAGGGATGAACTGCACCTCTGCTCTTTACAATGAGAACATGCATTCCATTTGGAATGCATGCTCCCATTGTAAAGAATAGGATTGCGACCAAATCCGTATACTAAATCCTGGGCTGGAACCGACGATACGAGGTCATTCGGTTCCAGTTCCAAACCGATGTCGGACGGACTCCGGTCCGTCCGACACCAGAATTGGTGCCTAAGACAGTTACAAAGACTCTTTTAACATGGCAGAAGACATCATTGAGTGCTCAGTTTTACCAGCCTACCTGCAAAGGTTGAAAGATGAGATTGAATAGAAAGGAACCCTCGCTGCTGAGGCAGCCAAGGAGAGTTCATAAAGCAGTCAAGGTTCTGCACCAGTGAGCCAAGATCCTCTTGGAGAACCAATATTTCAAATTGAAGCAGCTATAGCTATGAACAAGGTGAAGACTGCAATGCAGCAAGCAAGATAGGAAACTGGATTTCAAACATTTAGGGGCCGATTCCGATCTCGGCCGGTAGGGCTCCGAATCGGATTCGGCTTTACCGGATCCGATTCGGAGCCCTGTTTCCTGACCGATTCGTACGTGCGTCCAGGCGAGCGAGTACGATGCGAAATCTCCGACCGACTCGTTCGCGAGACCCAACCGCACCGACCAACTCGTTCGCGAAAGCCAACCGCTCCGACCGACTCGCACGGACACGACTCGCATCGCGCAATGGAGACGTTCCCCGGCCAGGTAAGTATGATGCGCGCCTCGAGCAGACCGACTCGCGCCGTCCGGCTCAAAAGAGCAGTCGGAGCCGCACTTTGGGGGTCCGTGTCGGACCCCCCTGTACGCGTAGCCGTGCGAGTCGCACACAGGGGGGACCCATGGGTCCCCCCTACCTGTGCATGTACGGCGCGACCCGCTTCGACGCGTACCCACTGTAGGGGGCACCCTTGTTCGCCTCGCACCCATTGAGTCAATGGGAGCCCACGTACGTGTTGTACGACCGGCTCCCATTGACTTCAATGGGAGTCCAACCGAATCGAGTCCGATAGCATGCGTGTGCATCGTACTCGTTCGGTTGGACTGCTAGGGTCCATTTCGGTCAGAAATCTCTCCTGGTCCGGCTCGGTCGGAGAGATTTCCAGCCCGAATCGGAATCGGCCCCTATGTAGAAGAACTGAACAATAAGCAAAAAGAAATTTCCCATGAAGTTAAAGCTAAAATAAAGCATTGATTTCTCCACGAGAGGAAACACTGTGATTGTTCTTCGCAAGAGTATTAGAGAAAGTGAAGCTTTTAATCATTGATGAGGTTAGCAAGGTATCCATCTTAATGCTTGCTTTTATTCATTTAAGAATGCAGCAGATTTTAAGAACAAACTACGATGTGCTCTTTCGAGGAAAGCATTTAATTGTATTTGGTACCCTACTGCAACTCAACCCCGTAAAAGTACAACCTGTTTTGAAAACACTTGCAAGAAATTATCTGGGCAGTATTGGCAATGCCAATATTTGGTTACACTTTGAATACAAGGAACTAGTGAAAAATATGCATCAAGCATTTGATGTATATTATGCAGATATACTGAAGGACATTAGAATAGAAGTTCTAACTAAAGACGATAAAAGTGATTTGGAAAGTCGCCTTATCAAAACTCTTTTTCCATCTAATAATACAGCTGCTGAACTAATGCACAATGTCATTGAAGAACAGAAGTCGATAGTTTGTTTAATGGCAACACTTCAAGAGTGCTACAACTTAATTGAACTATTACTACAACTGGAGAAAGCAGATATTTTGGAAATTGCAGATATTAATAAAAACGGAACATCAGGGAGTGATAATACTACTCACAGATAAACTACAAGCAAAATTGGATGCTTTGGAAAAGTCTGTCTCGAAAACTGCAGGATTTGAAATGATTTTACGTGCCAGCAAAAACTGTCAAGCAATTTCGCACTGTAATTTAAATGTTGAGGAAGGGTTAGAAAATGGTGCAATGGGCAAAGTGATTGATTTTATTAATTTCCCAAACAGAGATAAGATTGAATACTTGACTATAAAATTTGATCAGATTGATGGTGTGAAGCAGATTGGCCATTGTGTTGTACATTTTTTGCTAGTAAAAAAAGTAGTTGTCCATAAATCACAAGGTTTAGGTGTAGATACAGCTTTTGTTAATATTGGAAGTACTGTATTTAAAGAAGGGATGGCATATGTAGCACTGTCGTGAGTTAGAACATAGTCTGATTAGTTTTTGATCGATTTTGATGAAAAGAAAGTTAGTGTTGATGCAAGCTTTGTAAGAGAGTACACTTGATTAAAAAATGTATACTCTCCTCATTTTGGACAATACTCTTTCTGAGAAATGGATAATCTGTCCAAAATGAAGGATTATAAAAGAGTGTACAGATGCTTAAGAATAGATAGGACAGAATGACAATGTAGGAGCTGTCAAGAAGGGAAAACTGGAAAATGATGTAGATATTGTAGGTTACCAGTTGGAAAATAGTTCAGGTGTCAACTACTATGCAAATGTTGTTCTCAAATGTACTGTTTCATTTACTACATCTAGCAAAACAAATTGAACAACAACCAGATAAGAGATTGTGTTCTGCACTGTATCACTTGCTCCAACGTTTATTGACTGACAGAACTGTGATACATTCTGCTTCAGGTATTCGACATCTTTTAGATATATATAGTGGATCAGTATGTTTACTCTCAACAGTCAACAAGATGCACAAGAATATATAATGGTCATGCTCGGAGTTTTAGAAGATGTAAATATTGATGATTTATTCAGACTAAGTTACACATAGAACCATGAGTGTGAAGATTGTGATTATTCATCTACCACTCAAACAAATTCTGTGCATTTTCTCTATTTAACATTATATTTTTACTACAATGTAATACAGTGTAACAGTATAAGTAATGTGCATTGCTATGATCTTGTATTTTCAAAGATTACATATTAACATTTCTTTATGTTCTTTTTCCATAGTGGATGCAGTTGAACATCATTTGATGTGTGAAAACACTTTTTCAACTACAGACATATTGGTTAGAGATAACCATGGAAACTGTTATAAACAACATAAAGTGCTCTTGCATTAACTTCCTTTTAGTATATTCTCTGTATTTTATAATTAAAACATTCAGTGTAATAGAGCACATTCATAGTTAGTTACACAACAATTCACTCAATCATTCAGGTACATATTCATGCAGCCACTTATACAAGCAGACACTTACCCATGCAGTCCCCTATACAAACAGCTCATATACCTACTATTTCTCTCATAGAGAACATCACATCCCCAGTCATTCTCTCAAAACAGCCACTGACACACCCAATCAGTCATGCATACAACCAGTCACACATTGACTCAGTCAGTCATACACTAACCCACACATCTGTCTCTCAACCATATAGCTTTTTATAAGAGTTGTCGCTCAGACATACAGCTATTCACACACCCTGTCACTCATTCATACAATCACTCACACTAGCAGTCATTCACCCATACAGCCACTGACAATAGTAGTCACTGGCCCATACGGCCACTCACACACCTACTCTCTCACCCATACAATCAGTCACAAAGCTGTTAACTCACCCATACAGTTATTCACACAGCCACTCACTCATCTATACACAAACTACACTAATACTAATACTTACTTACCAATACAGCCTTTCACTAACCCACAGCGCTAGTCACAGTAGTAGTCACTGACCCATACAGGCACTCACACTACTGTCAGTCATCCATACAGCCACTGACACAACCACTCACTCACCCATACAACTACTGACACACCTACTCACTCACTCACAAAACCATGTACTTAAACAACCACTCACTCACACAACCATACAGCCACTAACTCCCCCATACACCTGCTCACACTGCCACTCGTGTATCCATATAGGCATTACCACTAACACTCACTTAGTCTTAAAGCAACTCACAAACCCTCTCACTAACTCATACAGCCAATGACACTAGCACTCACTAACCTATACAGGAACTCAGACAACTTCTTATTCACTCATGGAGCAACTCACATCAGCACTCACTCACGAATACAGCTACTTATACATCCATTCTCTCATTCATATAGCCACTGATGCACCCATTCAGTCACCCACTCAGTGACTGACACAGGCATTAACTTACCCCTACAGGCATTCACAAAGCCATTTACTTACTTTTCCAGCCACTCCCACAACCACTCACTTTCCCATAAAGGTACTCACACAGCCACTACGTCATCCATACAATGACTCACACACACGCTCACTCACTCATACACTAATTGACGTACACATTTGCTCACCCATACAGCCACTCATACACCCACTAACTTACCCATATAGCCACTCACAGTAGCAGTCACTCACCCATAGAGTCACTCACAGTAGTGGTCACTCACCCATATGACCACTGACACAGCCACTCACTGACCCTAGCCCTCACTCACTCATGCAACTACTCACACATCCACAAAGCTACTCACACACCCATTCACTCACCCACACAACCTCTTACATAACCACTCACTCACCTATACAGCAAGTCACGCAGACACTCACTCACCCATACAGCACACTTCGGCCCATATGTATCAGAATCAGAATTGGCGATTACCAAATTGCAAGTTTTACCGAATCGCTATTTGGCAATCACAATTTCCAATGTATCATAGGAATCGGTAAAGATTTAGCGATTCTTTAAAATTCACAGTCGGAATTTGCAATTACCAAATAGCGATTACCTAAATAGGTAATCTCAATTAGGTAATTGCAAAATTGTGAATGTTGCATTTTGGAGCAGCTTGCTGAATGCTGACCTCACAATCAGGAAGTGGGTCAATACATGCTGTTTGCAGGACCCAGTGCCAGAAGGTAAGGTAGACTGTTGCCGCAGTGTATTTGGTGACTCTTTGGAGTGTTTTTTTGCTTACCAAACTTGCCCACTGAGGAGAATGGCAAGAAGGCTGGAAGGTGTAAAAGAAAATTAAAATTCAGTGAGCAAGAACTGGAGGTGCTCACTGAGGATATGGTGAAGAGCCATGGTAGGCTCTTTGGAAAGAGCTCACTGCAGGTATCAGAGAGCAAAGAAAGAAAAATACGGAAGGATATCCAGGCCAAGATCAGTGCGGTGGGTGTCATGCAGCACTCAAAATTTTTTGCAAGGGCTGGCATGACCTACGGATGCGCACCAAGGAGAAGGTAGCAAGCAGCCTTGCAGAGGCAAGGCAAACTGGTGGAGGACCATCCACCCAGCCACCATCCACCCATTTGGAGGAAATGGTAGAAGGGAACTTTGCAACCAGAAGACATTGTTGGGGTCACAGACATTGACTCCACAGCTACACCCAGTACCAGCAAAGGTAAGATGAACAAATTGCAACATATAAAAGTTTTTGGTTACAAGATTACAAATTAACAAGACAGTGTAAAACTTTAATCCAAGCACATTTCATGCCACTTTTTATTTGCAACTCACCAATGCATTGTGGGAGTTGTAGTTTGTAATACAACAGTGAACATATGGCAAATAATGCTGCACTGTGTCGATTCATACAATATATCACTTCTATGCACAATTACGCACCCTAGGAAACAATGGGGGAAAAGCAGAAAAAGGCATAGAAATTCAGGCAATGATTTCCCAAAGTTCACCTTCTCGTTTTAGGTCGATGTCGAAACCAGGTCCAAGGTTCTAGCAGGAGACATTCAGGAGCATCCTGGATCGGCCAGGAGCAGAGTGCTGGGGTCTTTCTGCACCTCTGTTGCCTCTTTCTGCACTTCTCTTGCATCTTTTTGCACCTCTTTTCCTTCTTTCTGCACATTTCTTGCTTCTTTCTGCACCTCTCTTGCGGCTTTCTGTACGTCTCTTGCTTCTTTCTGTACTTTTCTTGCTTCTTTCTACACCTTTCTTCTTCTTTCTACGCCCTTCTTCCTCTCTCTGCACCTCAAGCTCTTCTTTCTGCACCTCTCTTGCCTCTTTGTGCACCTCTCTTGCCTCTTTCTGCACCTCTCTTGCCTCCTTCTGCGCCTCTCTTGCCTCTTTCTGCACATTTCTTGCCTCTTTCTGCACCTCATTTGCCTCTTTCTGTACCTCTCTTGCTTCTTTCTGCACCTCTCTTGCTTCTTTGTGGACTTTTCTTGTTTCTTTCTGCACCTTTCTTCCTCTTTCTGTACCTTTCTTCCTCTTTCTGCACCTTTCTTGCCTCTTTAAGCACCTTTCTTTCCTCTTTCTGCGCCTTTCTTCCTCTTTCTGCACCTCTCTTGCCTCTTTCTGCACATTTCATCCTCTTTCTGTACTTCTCTTGCCTCTTTCTGCACCTCTCTTGCCTCTTTGTGTACCTGTCTTGCTTCTTTCTGTACCTTTCTTCCTCCTTTTGCACCTCTCTTGTCTCTTTCTGCACCTCTCTTGCCTTTTCTGTACTTTTCTTGTCTCTTTCTGAACCTTTATTCCTCTTTCTGCCCCTCACTCTTTTCTTTCTGCACTTCTCTTGCTTCTTTCTGCCCCTTTCTTCCTCTTTCTGGGCCTTTCTTCCTCTTTCTGCACCTTTCTGTACCTTTCTTCCTCTTTTTGCACCTCTCTTGCTTCTTGCTGTACCTAATGCTTCTTTCTGCACTTCTCTTGTTTCTTTCTGCACTTTTCTTGCTTCTTTCTGTGCCTTTATTCCTCTTTCTGTACCTTTCTTCCTCTTTCTGCAGTTCTCTTGCTTCTTTCTGCACTTGTCTTGCCTCTTTCTGCACCCCTGTTGCCTCTTTCTGCACTTCTCTTGCGACTTAATGCACCTCTCTTCCTTCTTTCTGCACCTCTCTTCCTTCTTTCTGCACCTCTCTTGCTTCTTTCTGCAATTCACTTGCCTCTTTCTGCACCTCACTCTCTTCTTTCTGTACCTCTCTTGCTTCTTACTGCACCTCTCTTGCTACTTTCTGCACGTCTCTTGCCTCTTTCTGTACTTTTCTTGCCTCTTTCTGCACCTTTCTTCTTCTTTCTGCGCCTTTCTTTATCTTTCTGCACCTCACTCTCTTCTTTCTGCACCTCTCATGCCCCTTTGTGCACCTCTCTTGCTTCTTTCTGTACCTCTCTTACCTCTTTCTGGACCTCTCTTGCCTCTTTTTGCACCTCTCTTGCTTCTTTCCGCACCTCTCTTTCTACTTTCTATGCCTTTCTTCCTCTTTCTGCACCTCTCTTGCCTCCTTCTGTACCTTTCTTCCTCTTTCTGCACCTCACTTGCATCTTTCTGCACTCACTCACTTCTTGCTGCACCTCACTTGCTTTTTTCTGTACCTCTCTTGCTTCTTTCTGTACTTCTCTTACTTCTTTCTGTACCGTTCTTCCCCTTTCTGTGCCTTTTTTCCTCTTTCTGTACCTCTCTTGCCTCTTTCTGCACCTATCTTGCCTCTTTCTGCACCTCTCTTACCTCTTTCTGCACCTTTCTTCTTCTTTCTGTACCTATCTTGGCTCTTTCTACACCTCTTGCATATTTCTGCATCTCTCTTGCCTCTTTCTGCACTTCTCTTGCCTCTTTCTGCACCTCACTTGCATCTTTCTGCACCTTTCTTCCTCTTTCTACACCTCTCCTGCCTATTCCTGCACCTCTTTTGCCTCTTTCTGCACCTGCCTTGCCTCTTTCTGCACCTCACTTGTCTCTTTCTGAACGTTTCTTCCTCTTTCTGCATGTCTCTTGCCTCTTTCTGTACCTCTCTTACCTCTTTCTGCACTTCTCTTGCCTCTTTCTGCACCTCACTCTATTTTTATGCACCTCTCTTGCTTCTTTCTGCACCTCTCTTGCTTCTTTCTACACTTCTCTTGCTTCTTTCTGTACTTCTCTTACTTCTTCCTGCACCTTTCTTCCTCTTTCTGCACTTTCTTCCTCTTTCTGCAGTTCTCTTGCCTCTTTCTGTACTTCTCTTGATGCACCTCTCTTGCTACTTTCTACACGTCTCTTGCTTCATTCTGTAATTTTCTTGATTCTTTCTGTACCTTTCTTCTTCTTTATGCGCTTTCTTTATCTTTCTGCACCTCACTCTCTTCTTTCTGCACCTCTCATGCCTCTTTCTGTACCTCTCTTGCTTCTTTCTATACCTCTCTTGCCTCTTTCTGGACCTCTATTGCCTCTTTCTGCACCTCTCTTGCTTCTTTCTGCACCTCTCTTGCCTCTTTCTGCCCCTCTCTTTCCACTTTCTGTGAGTTTCTTCCTCTTTCTGCACCTCTCTTTCCTTTATCCGTGCCTTCCTTCCTCTTTCTGCACCTCTCTTGCCTCTTTCTGTACCTTTCTTCCTCTTTATGAACCTCTCTTGCTTCTTTCTGCACCTCACTTGCCACTTTCTGCACTCACTCTCTTCTTTCTGCACCTCTCTTGCTTCTTTCTGTACTTCTCTTACTTCTTTCTGCACCTTTCTTCCTCTTTCTGCGCCTTTCTTCCTCTTACTGCACCTCTCGTGCCTCTTTCTTCACCTATCTTGCCTCTTTCTGCACCTCTCTTGCCACTTTCTGCACCTCTCTTATCTCTTTCTGCACCTTTCTTCTTCGTTCTGTACCTCTCTTGCCTCATTCTATACCTCTCTTGCCTCTTTCTGTACATCTCTTGCCTCTTTCTGCACTTCTCTTGCCTCTTTCTTCACCTCACTTGCCTCTTTCTGCGCCTTTCTTCCTCTTTCTGCACCTCTCCTGCCTATTTCTGCACCTCTTTTGCCTCTTTCTGCACCTGCTTTGCCTCTTACTGCACCTCTCTTGCCTCTTCCTGTACCTCACTTGTCTCTTTCTGAGCGTTTCTACCTCTTTCTGCATGTCTCTTGCCTCTTTCTGTACCTCTCTTACCTCTTTCCGCACCTCTCTTGCCTCTTTCTGCACCACACTCTATTCTTTCTGCACCTCTCTTGCTTCCTTCTGCACCTCTCTTGCTTCTTTCTACACTTCTCTTGCTTCTTTATGTACTTCTCTTGCTTCTATCTGAGCGTTTCTTCCTCTTTCTGCATGTCTCTTGCCTCTTTCTGTACCTTTCTTACCTCTTTCTGCACCTCTCTTGCCTCTTTTTGTACCTCACTCTATTCTTTCTGCACCTCTCTTGCTTCTTTCTGCACCTCTCTTGATTCTTTCTGCACTTCTCTTGCTTCTTTCTGTACTTCTCTTGCTTCTTTCTGCACATTTCTTCCTCTTTCTGCACCTTTCTTCCTCTTTCTACAGTTCTCTTGCTTCTTTCTGTGCTTCTCTTGCCTAGTTCTGCACCTCTCATGCTTCTTTCTGCACTTCTCTTGCTTCTTTCTGTACTTCTCTTGCTTCTTTCTGCACCTCTCTTGCTTCTTTCTGCACTTCTGTTGCCTCTTTCTGCACCTCTCTTGCTTCTTTCTGCACCTCACTTGCCTCTTTCTGCACTCACTCTCTTCTTTCTGCACCTCTCTTGCTTCTTTCTGTACCTCCCTTGCTTCTTTCTGTACTTCTCTTACTTCTTTCTATACCTTTCTTCCTCTTTCTGCACCTTTTTTCCTCTTTCTGTACCTCTCTTCCTTCTTTCTGCACCTATATTGCCTCTTTCTGCACCACTCTTGCCTCTTTCTGCACCTCTCTTACCTCTTTCTGTACCTTTCTTCTTCTTTCTGTCCCTCTCTTGCCTCTTTCTACACCTCTCTTGCATCTATCTGCACCTCTCTTGCCTCTTTCTGCACTTCCCTTGCCTCTTTCTGCACCTCTCTTGCATCTTTCTGCACCTTTCTTCCTCTTTCTGCACCTCTCCTGCCTATTCCTGCACCTCTTTTGCCTCTTTCTGCACATCTCTTGCCTCTTTCTGCACCTCACTTGTCTCTTTCTGAGCATTTCTTCCTCTTTCTGCATGTCTCTTGCCTCTTTCTCTACCTCTCTTACCTCTTTCTGCACCTCTCTTGCCTCTTTCTGCACCTCACTCTATTCTTTCTGCACTTCTGTTGCTTCTTTCTGCACCTCTCTTGCTTCTTTCTACACTTCTCTTGCTTCTTTCTGTACTTCTCTTGCTTCTTTCTGCACCTTTCTTCCTCATTCTGCACTTTCTTCCTCTTTCTGCAGTTCTCTTCCCTCTTTCTGTACTTCTCTTGCTGCACCTCTCTTGCTACTTTCTACACATCTCTTGCTTCTTTCTGTACTTTACTTGCTTCTTTCTGTACCTTTTTTCTTCTTTATGCGCTTTCTTTATCTTTCTGCACCTCACTCTCTTCTTTCTGCACCTCTCATGCCTCTTTCTGTTCCTCTCTTGCTTCTTTCTGTACCTCTCTTGCCTCTTTCTGTACCTCTCTTGCCTCTTTCTGCACCTCTCTTTCTTCTTTCTGCACCTCTCTTGCCTCTTTCTCCCCCTCTCGTTCAACTTTCTGTGACTTTCTTCCTCTTTCTGCACCTCTTTCCTCTTTCCGTGCCTTCCTTCCTCTTTCTGCACCTCTCTTTCCTCTTTCTGTACCTTTCTTCCTCTTTATGCACCTCTCTTGCTTCTTTCTGTACCTCACTTGCCTCTTTCTGCACTCACTCTCTTCTTTCTGCACCTCTCTTGCTTCTTTCTGTACTTCTCTTACTTCTTTCTGCACCTTTCTTCCTCTAACTGTGCCTTTCTTCCTCTTACTGCACCTCTCATGCCTCTTTCTGCACCTATCATGCCTCTTTCTGCACCTCTCTTGCCACTTTCTGCACCTCTCTTATCTCTTTCTGCACCTTTCTTCTTCTTTCTGTACCTCTCTTGCCTCTTTCTATACCTCTCTTGCCTCTTTCTGTACCTCTCTTGCCTCTCTCTGCACTTCTCTTGCCTCTTTCTGTACCTCATTTGCCTCTTTCTGCACCTCCCTTGCCTCTTTCTGCACTTCTCTTGCCTCTTTCTGTACCTCACTTGTCTCTTTCTGAGCATTTCTACCACTTTCTGCACGTCTCTTGCCTCTTTCTGTACCTCCCTTCCCTCTTTCTGCACCTCTCTTGCCTCTTTCTGCACCTCACTCTATTCTTTCTGCACCTCTCTTGCTTCTTTCTGCACCTCTCTTGCTTCTTTCTATACTTCTCTTGCTTCTTTCTGTACCTCCCTTGCTTCTTTCTTCACCTCTTCTTCCTCTTTCTGCACTTTCTTCCTCTTTCTGCACCTCTCTTGCCTCTTTCTGCACCTCACTTGCCGCTTTGTGAGCATTTCTTCCTCTTTCTGCATGTCTCTTGCCTCTTTCTGTACCTCTCTTACCTCTTTCTGCACCTCTCTTGCCTCTTTTTGCACCTCACTGTATTCTTTCTGCACTTCTCTTGCTTCTTTCTGTACTTCTATTGCTTCTTTCTGCACCTTTCTTCCTCTTTCTGCACCTTTCTTCCTCTTTCTGCAGTTCTCTTGCTTCTTTCTGTACTTCTCTTGCCTCGTTCTGCACCTCTCATGCTTCTTTCTGCACCTCTCTTGCTTCTTTCTGTACTTCTGTTGCCTCTTTCTGCACCTCTCTTGCTTCTTTCTGTACCTCTCTTGAGTCTTTCTGCACTTCTCTTGCCTCTTTCTGCACCTCTCTTGCCTCTTTCTGCACCTTTCCTCTTTCTGCACGTCTCTTGCCTCTTTCTGCACCTCTGTTGCCTCTTTTTGCACCTCTGTTGCCTCTTTCTGCACCTCTCTTTTCTCTTTCTGCACCTCACTTGCCTCTTTCTGCACATCTCTTGCCCTTTTCTGCACCTCACTTGCCTTTTTCTGCACTTCTCTAGCTTCTTCCTGCGCCTTTCTTCTTCTTTCTGAACCTATCTTGCCTCTTTCTGCACCTTTCTGCAGTTCTCTTGCTTCTTTCTGTAACTCTCTTGCCTCTTTCTGCACCTCTCATGCTTCTTTCTGCACTTCTCTTGCTTCTTTCTGCACTTCTCTTGCCTCTTTCTGCAACTCTCTTCTTTTTTCTGCACTTCTCTTACTTCTTTCTGCATCACTCCTGCCTCTTTCTGCACCTCTGTTGTTTCTTGCTGCACTTCTCTTGCTTCTTTCTACATATTTCTTCCTCTTTCTGCATCTTTCTTCCTCTTTCTGCACTTCTCATGCCTCTTTCTACATTTCTCTTGCTTCTTTCTGCTCCCCTTTTGCCTCTTTCTGCACCTCACTCTCTTCTTTCTGCACCTCTCTTGCTTCTTACTGCACCTCTCTTGCTACTTTCTGCATGTCTCTTGCCTCTTTCTGTACTTTTCTTGCCTCTTTCTGCACCTGTCTTCTTCTTTCTGCGCCTTTCATTATCTTTCTGCACCTCACTCTCTTCTTTCTGCACCTCACATGCCTCTTTCTGTACCTCTCTTGCTTCTTTCTGCACCTCTCTTGCTTCTTTCTATGCCTTTCTTCCTCTTTCTGCACCTCTTTCCTCCTTCCGTGCCTTCCTTCCTCTTTCTGCACCTCTCTTGCCTCCTTCTGTACCTTTCTTCTTCTCTCTGTACCTCACTTGCCTCTTTCTGCACTCACTCTCTTCTTTCTGCACCTCTCTTGCTTCTTTCTGTACATCCCTTGCTTCTTTCTGTACTTCTCTTACTTCTTTCTATACCTTTCTTCATCTGTCTGTGCCTTTTTTCCTCTTTCTGTACCTCTCTTGCCTCTTTCTGCACCTATCTTGCATCTTTCTGCACCTCTCTTGCCTCTTTCTGTACCTCTCTTACCTCTTTCTGTACTTTTCTTCTTCTTTCTGTACCTCTCTTGCCTCTTTCTACACCTCTCTTGCATCTTTCTGCACCTCTCTTGCCTCTTTCTGTATTTCTCTTGCCTCTTTCTGCACCTCACTTGCCTCTTTATGTGCCTTTCTTCCTCTTTCTGCACCTCTCCCGCCTATTTTTGCACCTCATTTGCTTCTTTCTGCACCTGCCTTGCCTCTTTCTGCACTTCTATTGCCTCTTTCTGTACCTCACTTGTCTCTTTCTGAGCATTTCTACCTCTTTCTGCATGTCTCTTGCCTCTTACTGTACCTCCCTTACCTCTTTCTGCACCTCTCTTGCCTCTTTCTGTACCTCACTCTATTCTTTCTGCACCTCTCTTGCTTCTTTCTGCACCTCTCTTGCTTCTTTCTACACTTCTCTTGCTTCTTTGTGTACTTCTCTTGCTTCTTTCTGCACCTTTTTTCCTCTTTCTGCACTTTTTTCCTCTTTCTGCACCTCTCTTGCCTCTTTCTGCACCTCACTTGCCTCTTTCTGCACTTTTCTTCCTCTTTCTGCATGTCTCTTGCCTCTTTCTGTACCTCTCTTACCTCTTTCTGCACCTCTCTTGCCTCTTTTTGCACCTCACTGTATTCTTTCTGCACCTCTCTTGCTTCATTCTGCACCTCTCTTGCTTCTTTCTGCACTTCTCTTGCTTCTTTCTGTACTTCTATTGCTTCTTTCTGCACCTTTCATCCTCTTTCTGCACCTTTCTTCCTCTTTCTGCAGTTCTCTTGCTTCTTTCTGTACTTCTCTTGAATCGTTCTGCACCTCTCATGCTTCTTTCTGCACTTCTTTCTTCTTTCTGTACTTCTCTTGCTTCTTTCTGCACCTCTCTTGCTTCTTTCTGCACTTCTGTTGCCTCTTTCTGCACCTCTTTTGCTTCTTTCTGTACCTCTCTTGAGTCTTTCTGCACTTCTCTTGCCTCTTTCTGCACCTCTCTTGCCTCTTTCTGCGCCTTTCTTCCTCTTTATGCACGTCTCTTGCCTCTTTCTGCACCTCTGTTGCCTCTTTTTGCACCTCTGTTGCCTCTTTCTGCACCTCTCTTTTCTCTTTCTGTACCTCACTTGCCTCATTCTGCAAATCTCTTGCCCTTTTCTGCACCTCACTTGCCTTTTTCTGCACTTCTCTAGCTTCTTCCTGCACCTTTCTTCTTCCTTCTTTCTGAACCTATCTTGCCTCTTTCTGCACCTTTCTGCAGTTCTCTTGCTTCTTTCTGTACCTCTCATGCCTCTTTCCGTACCTCTCATGCTTCTTTCTGCACTTCTCTTGCTTCTTTCTGCACTTCTCTTGCCTCTTTCTGTACCTCTCTTCTTCTTTCTGCACTTCTCTTACTTCTTTCTGCATGTCTCCTCCCTCTTTCTGCACCTCTGTTGTTTCTTGCTACACTTCTCTTGCTTCTTTCTATACCTTTCTTCCTCTTTCTGCATCTTTCTTCCTCTTTCTGCACTTCTCATGCCTCTTTCTGCATTTCTCTTGCTTCTTTCTGCTCCCCTTTTGCCTCTTTCTGCACCTCTCTCTTCTTTCTGCACCTCTCTTGCTTCTTACTGCACCTCTCTTGCTACTTTCTGCACGTCTCTTGCCTCTTTATGTACTTTTCTTGCCTCTTTCTGCACCTTTCTTCTTCTTTCTGCGCCTCTCTTGCTTCTTTCTATACCTTTCTTCCTCTTTCTGCACCTCTTTCCTCCTTCTGTGCCTTCCTTCCTCTTTCTGCACCTCTCTTGCCTCTTTCTGCACTCACTCTCTTCTTTCTGCACCTCTCTTGCTTCTTTCTGTACCTCCCTTGCTTCTTTCTGTACTTCTCTTACTTCTTTCTATACCTTTCTTCCTCTGTCTGCGCCTTTTTTCCTCTTTCTGTTCCTCTCTTGCCTCTTTCTGCACCTATCTTGCCTCTTTCTTCACCTCTCTTGCCTCTTACTGCACCTCTCTTACATCTTTCTGTACTTTTCTTCTTCTTTCTGTACCTCTCTTGCCTCTTTCTATACCTCTATTGCCTCTTTCTGTACTTCTCTTGCCTCTTTCTGTACTTCTCTTGCCTCTTTCTGCACCTCACTTGCATCTTTCTGCACCTTTCTTCCTCTTTCTGCACCTCTCCTGCCTATTCCTGCACCTCTTTTGCCTCTTTCTGCACCTGCCTTGCCTCTTTCTGCACATTTCTTGCCTCTTTCTGCACCTCACTTGTCTCTTTCTGAGCATTTCTTCCTCTTTCTGCATGTCTCTTGCCTCTTTCTGTACCTCTCTTACCTCTTTCTGTACTTCTCTTGCCTCTTTATGTACCTCATTCTATTCTTTCTGCACCTCTCTTGCTTCCTTCTGCACCTCTCTTGCTTCTTTCTATACTTCTCTTGCTTCTTTCTGTACTTCTCTTGCTTCTTTCTGCACCTGTCTTCCTCTTTCTGCACTTTCTTCCTCTTTCTGCAGTTCTCTTGCCTCTTTCTGTACTTCTCTTGCTGCACCTCTCTTGCTACTTTCTACACATCTCTTGCTTCTTTCTGTACTTTGCTTGCTTCTTTCTGTACCTTTCTTCTTCTTTATGCGCTTTCTTTATCTTTCTGCACCTCACTCTCTTCTTTCTGCACCTCTCATGCCTCTTTCTGTACCTCTCTTGCTTCTTTCTGTACCTCTCTTGCCTCTTTCTGGACCTCTCATGCCTCTTTCTGCACCTCTCTTGCTTCTTTCTGCACCTCTCTTGCCTCTTTCTCCCCCTCTCTTTCCACTTTCTGTGCCTTTCTTCCTCTTTCTGCACCTCTCTTTCCTCTTTCTGTGCCTTCCTTCCTCTTTATGCACCTCTCTTGCTTCTTTCTGTACCTTTCTTCCTCTTTATGCACCTCTCTTGCTTCTTTCTGCACCTCACTTGACTCTTTCTGCACTCACTCTCTTCTTTCTGCACCTCACTTGCTTCTTTCTGTACTTCTCTTACTTCTTTCTGCACCTTTCTTCCTCTTTCTGTGCCTTTCTTCCTCTTACTGCACCTCTCATGCCTCTTTCTGCACCTATCTTGCCTCTTTATGCACCCCTCTTGCCACTTTCTGTACCTCTCATCTCTTTCTGCACCTTTCTTCTTCTTTCTGTACCTCTCTTGCCTCTTTCTACACTTCTGTTGCCTCTTTCTGCACCTCACTTGCCTCTTTCTGCGCCTTTCTTCCTCTTTCTGCACCTCTCCTGCCTATTTCTGTACCTCTTTTGCCTCTTTCTGCACCTTTCTTCCTCTTTATGCACCTCTCTTGCTTCTTTCTGCACCTCACTTGCCTCTTTCTGCACTCACTCTCTTCTTTCTGCACCTCTCTTGCTTCTTTCTGTACTTCTCTTACTTCTTTCTGCACCTTTCTTCCTCTTTCTGTGCCTTTCTTCCTCTTACTGCACCTCTCATGCCTCTTTCTGCCTATCTCTTGCCTCTTTCTGTACTTCTCTTGCTGCACCTCTCTTGCTACTTTCTACACGTCTCTTGCTTCTTTCTGTACTTTTCTTGCTTCTTTCTGTGCCTTTCTTCTTCTTTATGCGCTTTCTTTATCTTTCTGCACCTCACTCTGTTCTTTCTGCACCTCTCATGCCTCTTTCTGTACCTCTCTTGCTTCTTTCTGTACCTCTCTTGCATCTTTCTGGACCTCTCTTGCCTCTTTCTGTACCTCTCTTGCTTCTTTCTGTACTTCTCTTTCTTCTTTCTGCACCTTTCTTCCTCTTTCTGCACTTTCTTCCTCTTTCTGCAGTTCTCTTTCCTCTTTCTGTACTTCTCTTGCTGCACCTCTCTTTCTACTTTCTACACGTCTCTTGCTTCTTTCTGTACTTTTCTTGCTTCTTTCCGTACCTTTCTTCTTCTTTATGTGCTTTCTTTATCTTTCTGCACCTCATTCTCTTCTTTCTGCACCTCTCATGCCTCTTTCTGTACCTCTCTTGCTTCTTTCTGTACCTCTCTTGCCTCTTTCTGGACCTTTCTTGCCTCTTTCTGCACCTCTCTTGCTTCTTTCTGCACCTCTCTTGCCTCTTTCTCCCCCTCTCTTTCCACTTTCTGTACCTTTCTTCCTCTTTATGCACCTCACTCTCTTCTTTCTGCACCTCTCTTGCTTCTTTCTACACTTCTCTTGCTTCTTTGTGTACTTCTCTTGCTTCTTTCTGCACCTTTCTTCCTCTTTCTGCACTTTTTTCCTCTTTCTGCACCTCTCTTGCCTCTTTCTGCACCTCACTTGCCTCTTTCTGAGCGTTTCTTCCTCTTTCTGCATGTCTCTTGCCTCTTTCTGTACCTCTCTTGCTTCTTTCTATGCCTTTCTTTCTCTTTCTGCACCTCTTTTCTCCTTCTGTGCCTTCATTCCTCTTTCTGCACCTCTCTTGCCTCTTTCTGCACTCACTCTCTTCTTTCTGCACCTCTCTTGCTTCTTTCTGTACCTCCCTTGCTTCTTGCTTCTTTCTGTACTTCTCTTACTTCTTTCTATACCTTTCTTCCTATGTCTGCGCCTTTTTTCCTCTTTCTGTACCTCTCTTGCCTCTTTCTGCACCTCTCTTGCCTCTTTCTGCACCTCTCTTACCTCTTTCTGTACTTTTCTTCTTCTTTCTGTACCTTTTGTGCCTCTTTCTACATCTCTATTGCATCTTTCTGCACCTCTCTTGCCTCTTTCTGTACTTCTCTTGCCTCTTTCTGCACCTCACTTGCATCTTTCTGCACCTTTCTTCCTCTTTCTGCACCTCTCCTGCCTATTCCTGCACCTCTTTTGCCTCTTTCTGCACCTGCCTTGCCTCTTTCTGCACATCTCTTGCCTCTTTCTGCACCTCACTTGTCTCTTTCTGAGCATTTCTTCCTCTTTCTGCATGTCTCTTGCCTCTTTCTGTACCTCTCTTACCTCTTTCTGCACCTCTCTTGCTTCTTTCTGCACCTCTCTTGCCTCTTTCTCCCCCTCTCTTTCCACTTTCTGTACCTTTCTTCCTCTTTATGCACCTCACTCTCTTCTTTCTGCACCTCTCTTGCTTCTTTCTACACTTCTCTTGCTTCTTTGTGTACTTCTCTTGCTTCTTTCTGCACCTTTCTTCCTCTTACTGCACCTCTCATGCCTCTTTCTGCACCTATCTTGCCTCTTTCTGCACCCCTCTTGCCACTTTCTGTACCTCTCATCTCTTTCTGCACCTTTCTTCTTCTTTCTGTACCTCTCTTGCCTCTTTCTACACTTCTGTTGCCTCTTTCTGCACCTCACTTGCCTCTTCTGCGCCTTTCTTCCTCTTTCTGCACCTCTCCTGCCTATTTCTGTACCTCTTTTGCCTCTTTCTGCACCTTTCTTCCTCTTTATGCACCTCTCTTGCTTCTTTCTGCACCTCACTTGCCTCTTTCTGCACTCACTCTCTTCTTTCTGCACCTCTCTTGCTTCTTTCTGTACTTCTCTTACTTCTTTCTGCACCTTTCTTCCTCTTTCTGTGCCTTTCTTCCTCTTACTGCACCTCTCATGCCTCTTTCTGCCTATCTCTTGCCTCTTTCTGTACTTCTCTTGCTGCACCTCTCTTGCTACTTTCTACACGTCTCTTGCTTCTTTCTGTACTTTTCTTGCTTCTTTCTGTGCCTTTCTTCTTCTTTATGCGCTTTCTTTATCTTTCTGCACCTCACTCTCTTCTTTCTGCACCTCTCATGCCTCTTTCTGTACCTCTCTTGCTTCTTTCTGTACCTCTCTTGCATCTTTTTGGACCTCTCTTGCCTCTTTCTGTACCTCTCTTGCTTCTTTCTGTACTTCTCTTTCTTCTTTCTGCACCTTTCTTCCTCTTGCTGCACTTTCTTCCTCTTTCTGCAGTTCTCTTTCCTCTTTCTGTACTTCTCTTGCTACACCTCTCTTTCTACTTTCTACACGTCTCTTGCTTCTTTCTGTACTTTTCTTGCTTCTTTCCGTACCTTTCTTCTTCTTTATGTGCTTTCTTTATCTTTCTGCACCTCATTCTCTTCTTTCTGCACCTCTCATGCCTCTTTCTGTACCTCTCTTGCTTCTTTCTGTACCTCTCTTGCCTCTTTCTGGACCTTTCTTGCCTCTTTCTGCACCTCTCTTGCTTCTTTCTGCACCTCTCTTGCCTCTTTCTCCCCCTCTCTTTCCACTTTCTGTACCTTTCTTCCTCTTTATGCACCTCACTCTCTTCTTTCTGCACCTCTCTTGCTTCTTTCTACACTTCTCTTGCTTCTTTCTGTACTTCTCTTGCTTCTTTCTGCACCTTTCTTCCTCTTTCTGCACTTTCTTCCCTCTTTCTGCACCTCACTTGCCTCTTTCTGAGCGTTTCTTCCTCTTTCTGCATGTCTCTTGCCTCTTTCTGTACCTCTCTTGCTTCTTTCTATGCCTTTCTTTCTCTTTCTGCACCTCTTTCCTCCTTCTGTGCCTTCCTTCCTCTTTCTGCACCTCTCTTGCCTCTTTCTGCACATCTCTTGCCTCTTTCTGCACCTCACTTGTCTCTTTCTGAGCATTTCTTCCTCTTTCTGCATGTCTCTTGCCTCTTTCTGTACCTCTCTTAACTCTTTCTGCACCTCTCTTGCTTCTTTCTCCACCTCTCTTGCCTCTTTCTCCCCCTCTCTTTCCACTTTCTGTACCTTTCTTCCTCTTTATGCACCTCACTCTCTTCTTTCTGCACCTCTCTTGCTTCTTTCTACACTTCTCTTGCTTCTTTGTGTACTTCTCTAGCTTCTTTCTGCACCTTTCTTCCTCTTTCTGCACTTTTTTCCTCTTTCTGCACCTCTCTTGCCTCTTTCTGCACCTCACTTGCCTCTTTCTGAGCGTTTCTTCCTCTTTCTGCATGTCTCTTGCCTCTTTCTGTACCTCTCTTGCTTATTTCTATGCCTTTCTTTCTCTTTCTGCACCTCTTTCCTCCTTCTGTGCCTTTCTTCCTCTTTCTGCACCTCTCTTGCCTCTTTCTGCACTCACTCTCTTCTGTCTGCACCTCTCTTGCTTCTTTCTGTACCTCCCTTGCTTCTTTCTGTACTTCTCTTACTTCTTTCTATACCTTTCTTCCCATGTCTGCGCCTTTCTTTCCTCTTTCTGTACCTCTCTTGCCTCTTTCTGCACCTCTCTTGCCTCTTTCTGCACCTCTCTTACCTCTTTCTGTACGTTTCTTCTTCTTTCTGTACCTTTCTTGCCTCTTTCTACATCTCTATTGCATCTTTCTGCACCTCTCTTGCCTCTTTCTGTACTTCTCTTGCCTCTTTCTGCACCGAACTTGCATCTTTCTGCACCTTTCTTCCTCTTTCTGCACCTCTCCTGCCTATTCCTGCACCTCTTTTGCCTCTTTCTGCACCTGCCTTGCCTCTTTCTGCACATCTCTTGCCTCTTTCTGCACCTCACTTGTCTCTTTCTGAGCATTTCTTCCTCTTTCTGCATGTCTCTTGCCTCTTTCTGTACCTCTCTTACCTCTTTCTGTACCTATCTTGCCTCGTTCTGCACCTCTCTTGCCACTTTCTGTCCCTCTCATCTCTTTCTGCACCTTTCTTCTTCTTTCTGTACCTCTCTTGCCTCTTTCTACACTTCTCTTGCTTCTTTCTGTACCTCACTTGCCTCTTTCTGCGCCTTTCTTCCTCTTTCTGCACCTCTCCTGCCTATTTCTGTACCTCTTTTGCCTCTTTCTGCACCTTTCTTCCTCTTTATGCACCTCTCTTGCTTCTTTCTGCACCTCACTTGCCACTTTCTGCACTCACTCTCTTCTTTCTGCACCTCTCTTGCTTCTTTCTGTACTTCTCTTACTTCTTTCTGCACCTTTCTTCCTCTCTCTGTGCCTTTCTTCCTCTTACTACACCTCTCATGCCTCTTTCTGCACCTATCATGCCTCTTTCTGCACCTCTCTTGCCACTTTCTGCACTTCTCTTGCTTCTTTCTGCACTTCTCTTGCCTCTTTCTGCAACTCTCTTCTTTTTTCTGCAACTCTCTTCTTTTTTCTGCACTTCTCTTTCTTCTTTCTGCATCACTCCTGCCTCTTTCTGCACCTCTGTTGTTTCTTGCTGCACTTCTCTTGCTTCTTTCTACATATTTCTTCCTCTTTCTGCATCTTTCTTCCTCTTTCTGCACTTCTCATGCCTCTTTCTACATTTCTCTTGCTTCTTTCTGCTCCCCTTTGCCTCTTTCTGCACCTCACTCTGCTTCTTTCTGCACCTCTCTTGCTTCTTACTGCACCTCTCTTGCTACTTTCTGCATGTCTCTTGCCTCTTTCTGTACTTTTCTTGCCTCTTTCTGCACCTGTCTTCTTCTTTCTGCGCCTTTCATTATCTTTCTGCACCTCACTCTCTTCTTTCTGCACCTCACATGCCTCTTTCTGCACCTCTCTTGCTTCTTTCTGCACCTCTCTTGCTTGTTTCTATGCCTTTCTTCCTCTTTCTGCACCTCTTTCCTCCTTCCGTGCCTTGCTTCCTCTTTCTGCACCTCTCTTGCCTCCTTCTGTACCTTTCTTCTTCTCTCTGTACCTCACTTGCCTCTTTCTGCACTCACTCTCTTCTTTCTGCACCTCTCTTGCTTCTTTTTGCACCTCACTGTATTCTTTCTGCACCTCTCTTGCTTCATTCTGCACCTCTCTTGCTTCTTTCTGCACTTCTCTTGCTTCTTTCTGTACTTCTATTGCTTCTTTCTGCACCTTTCATCCTCTTTCTGCACCTTTCTTCCTCTTTCTGCAGTTCTCTTGCTTCTTTCTGTACTTCTCTTGCCTCGTTCTGCACCTCTCATGCTTCTTTCTGCACTTCTTTCTTCTTTCTGTACTTCTCTTGCTTCTTTCTGCACCTCTCTTGCTTCTTTCTGCACTTCTGTTGCCTCTTTCTGCACCTCTCTTGCTTCTTTCTGTACCTCTCTTGAGTCTTTCTGCACTTCTCTTGCCTCTTTCTGCACCTCTCTTGCCTCTTTCTGCGCCTTTCTTCCTCTTTATGCACGTCTCTTGCCTCTTTCTGCACCTCTGTTGCCTCTTTTTGCACCTCTGTTGCCTCTTTCTGCACCTCTCTTTTCTCTTTCTGTACCTCACTTGCCTCATTCTGCAAATCTCTTGCCCTTTTCTGCACCTCACTTGCCTTTTCTGCACTTCTCTAGCTTCTTCCTGCACCTTTCTTCTTCTTTCTGAACCTATCTTGCCTCTTTCTGCACCTTTCTTGCTTCTTTCTGCACTTCTGTTGCCTCTTTCTGTACCTCTCTTGAGTCTTTCTGCACTTCTCTTGCTTCTTTCTGCACTTCTCTTGCCTCTTTCTGTACCTCTCTTCTTCTTTCTGCACTTCTCTTACTTCTTTCTGCATGTCTCCTCCCTCTTTCTGCACCTCTGTTGTTTCTTGCTACACTTCTCTTGCTTCTTTCTATACCTTTCTTCCTCTTTCTGCATCTTTCTTCCTCTTTCTGCACTTCTCATGCCTCTTTCTGCATTTCTCTTGCTTCTTTCTGCTCCTCTCTTGCCTCTTTCTGCACCTCTCTCTTCTTTCTGCACCTCTCTTGCTTCTTACTGCACCTCTCTTGCTACTTTCTGCATGTCTCTTGCCTCTTTATGTACTTTTCTTGCCTCTTTCTGCACCTTTCTTCTTCTTTCTGCGCCTCTCTTGCTTCTTTCTATACCTTTCTTCCTCTTTCTGCACCTCTCTTCCTCCTTCTGTGCCTTCCTTCCTCTTTCTGCACCTCTCTTGCCTCTTTCTGCACTCACTCTCTTCTTTCTGCACCTCTCTTGCTTCTTTCTGTACCTCCCTTGCTTCTTTCTGTACTTCTCTTACTTCTTTCTATACCTTTCTTCCTCTGTCTGCACCTTTTTCCCTCTTTCTGTTCCTCTCTTGCCTCTTTCTGCACCTATCTTGCCTCTTTCTTCACCTCTCTTGCCTCTTACTGCACCTTTCTTACCTCTTTCTGTACTTTTCTTCTTCTTTCTGTACCTCTCTTGCCTCTTTCTACACCTCTATTGCCTCTTTCTGTACTTCTCTTGCCTCTTTCTGTACTTCTCTTGCCTCTTTCTGCACCTCACTTGCATCTTTCTGCACCTTTCTTCCTCTTTCTGCACCTCTCCTGCCTATTCCTGCACCTCTTTTGCCTCTTTCTGCACCTGCCTTGCCTCATTCTGCACATTTCTTGCCTCTTTCTGCACCTCACTTGTCTCTTTCTGAGCATTTCTTCCTCTTTCTGCATGTCTCTTGCCTCTTTCTGTACCTCTCTTACCTCTTTCTGTACTTCTCTTGCCTCTTTATGTACCTCATTCTATTCTTTCTGCACCTCTCTTGCTTCCTTCTGCACCTCTCTTGCTTCTTTCTATACTTCTCTTGCTTCTTTCTGTACTTCTCTTGCTTCTTTCTGCACCTGTCTTCCTCTTTCTGCACTTTCTTCCTCTTTCTGCAGTTCTCTTGCCTCTTTCTGTACTTCTCTTGCTGCACCTCTCTTGCTACTTTCTACACGTCTCTTGCTTCTTTCTGTACTTTGCTTGCTTCTTTCTGTACCTTTCTTCTTCTTTATACGCTTTCTTTATCTTTCTGCACCTCACTCTCTTCTTTCTGCACCTCTCATGCCTCTTTCTGTACCTCTCTTGCTTCTTTCTGTACCTCTCTTGCCTCTTTCTGGACCTCTCATGCCTCTTTCTGCACCTCTCTTGCTTCTTTCTGCACCTCTCTTGCCTCTTTCTCCCCCTCTCTTTCCACTTTCTGTGCCTTTCTTCCTCTTTCTGCACCTCTCTTTCCTCTTTCTGTGCCTTTCTTCCTCTTACTGCACCTCTCATGCCTCTTTCTGCACCTATCTTGCCTCTTTCTGCACCCCTCTTGCCACTTTCTGTACCTCTCATCTCTTTCTGCACCTTTCGTCTTCTTTCTGTACCTCTCTTGCCTCTTTCTACACTTCTGTTGCCTCTTTCTGCACCTCACTTGCCTCTTCTGCGCCTTTCTTCCTCTTTCTGCACCTCTCCTGCCTATTTCTGTACCTCTCTTGCCTCTTTCTGCACCTTTCTTCCTCTTTATGCACCTCTCTTGCTTCTTTCTGCACCTCACTTGCCTCTTTCTGCACTCACTCTCTTCTTTCTGCACCTCTCTTGCTTCTTTCTGTACTTCTCTTACTTCTTTCTGCACCTTTCTTCCTCTTTCTGTGCCTTTCTTCCTCTTACTGCACCTCTCATGCCTCTTTCTGCCTATCTCTTGCCTCTTTCTGTACTTCTCTTGCTGCACCTCTCTTGCTACTTTCTACACGTCTCTTGCTTCTTTCTGTACTTTTCTTGCTTCTTTCTGTGCCTTTCTTCTTCTTTATGCGCTTTCTTTATCTTTCTGCACCTCACTCTCTTCTTTCTGCACCTCTCATGCCTCTTTCTGTACCTCTCTTGCTTCTTTCTGTACCTCTCTTGCATCTTTCTGGACCTCTCTTGCCTCTTTCTGTACCTCTCTTGCTTCTTTCTGTACTTCTCTTTCTTCTTTCTGCACCTTTCTTTCCTCTTTCTGCACTTTCTTCCTCTTTCTGCAGTTCTCTTTCCTCTTTCTGTACTTCTCTTGCTGCACCTCTCTTTCTACTTTCTACACGTCTCTTGCTTCTTTCTGTACTTTTCTTGCTTCTTTCCGTACCTTTCTTCTTCTTTATGTGCTTTCTTTATCTTTCTGCACCTCATTCTCTTCTTTCTGCACCTCTCATGCCTCTTTCTGTACCTCTCTTGCTTCTTTCTGTACCTCTCTTGCCTCTTTCTGGACCTTTCTTGCCTCTTTCTGCACCTCTCTTGCTTCTTTCTGCACCTCTCTTGCCTCTTTCTGCCCCTCTCTTTCCACTTTCTGTACCTTTCTTCCTCTTTATGCACCTCACTCTCTTCTTTTGCACCTCTCTTGCTTCTTTCTACACTTCTCTTGCTTCTTTGTGTACTTCTCTTGCTTCTTTCTGCACCTTTCTTCCTCTTTCTGCACTCTTTTCCTCTTTCTGCACCTCTCTTGCCTCTTTCTGCACCTCACTTGCCTCTTTCTGAGCGTTTCTTCCTCTTTCTGCATGTCTCTTGCCTCTTTCTGTACCTCTCTTGCTTCTTGCTTCTTTCTGTACTTCTCTTGCTTCTTTCTATACCTTTCTTCCTATGTCTGCACCTTTTTCCTCTTTCTGTACCTCTCTTGCCTCTTTCTGCACCTCTCTTGCCTCTTTCTGCACCTCTCTTACCTCTTTCTGTACTTTTCTTCTTCTTTCTGTACCTTTCGTGCCTCTTTCTACATCTCTATTGCATCTTTCTGCACCTCTCTTGCCTCTTTCTGTACTTCTCTTGCCTCTTTCTGCACCTCACTTGCATCTTTCTGCACCTTTCTTCCTCTTTCTGCACCTCTCCTGCCTATTCCTGCACCTCTTTTGCCTCTTTCTGCACCTGCCTTGCCTCTTTCTGCACATCTCTTGCCTCTTTCTGCACCTCACTTGTCTCTTTCTGAGCATTTCTTCCTCTTTCTGCATGTCTCTTGCCTCTTTCTGTACCTCTCTTACCTCTTTCTGCACCTCTCTTGCTTCTTTCTGCACCTCTCTTGCCTCTTTCTCCCCCTCTCTTTCCACTTTCTGTACCTTTCTTCCTCTTTATGCACCTCACTCTCTTCTTTCTGCACCTCTCTTGCTTCTTTCTATACTTCTCTTGCTTCTTTGTGTACTTCTCTTGCTTCTTTCTGCACCTTTCTTCCTCTTACTGCACCTCTCATGCCTCTTTCTGCACCTATCTTGCCTCTTTCTGCACCCCTCTTGCCACTTTCTGTACCTCTCATCTCTTTCTGTACTTTTCTTCTTCTTTCTGTACCTCTCTTGCCTCTTTCTACACCTCTATTGCCTCTTTCTGTACTTCTCTTGCCTCTTTCTGTACTTCTCTTGCCTCTTTCTGCACCTCACTTGCATCTTTCTGCACCTTTCTTCCTCTTTCTGCACCTCTCCTGCCTATTCCTGCACCTCTTTTGCCTCTTTCTGCACCTGCCTTGCCTCATTCTGCACATTTCTTGCCTCTTTCTGCACCTCACTTGTCTCTTTCTGAGCATTTCTTCCTCTTTCTGCATGTCTCTTGCCTCTTTCTGTACCTCTCTTACCTCTTTCTGTACTTCTCTTGCCTCTTTATGTACCTCATTCTATTCTTTCTGCACCTCTCTTGCTTCCTTCTGCACCTCTCTTGCTTCTTTCTATACTTCTCTTGCTTCTTTCTGTACTTCTCTTGCTTCTTTCTGCACCTGTCTTCCTCTTTCTGCACTTTCTTCCTCTTTCTGCAGTTCTCTTGCCTCTTTCTGTACTTCTCTTGCTGCACCTCTCTTGCTACTTTCTACACGTCTCTTGCTTCTTTCTGTACTTTGCTTGCTTCTTTCTGTACCTTTCTTCTTCTTTATGCGCTTTCTTTATCTTTCTGCACCTCACTCTCTTCTTTCTGCACCTCTCATGCCTCTTTCTGCACCTCTCTTGCTTCTTTCTGCACCTCTCTTGCCTCTTTCTCCCCCTCTCTTTCTACTTTCTGTGCCTTTCTTCCTCTTTCTGCACCTCTCTTTCCTCTTTCTGTGCCTTTCTTCCTCTTACTGCACCTCTCATGCCTCTTTCTGCACCTATCTTGCCTCTTTCTGCACCCCTCTTGCCACTTTCTGTACCTCTCATCTCTTTCTGCACCTTTCTTCTTCTTTCTGTACCTCTCTTGCCTCTTTCTACACTTCTGCTTGCCTCTTTCTGCACCTCACTTGCCTCTTCTGCACCTTTCTTCCTCTTTCTGCACCTCTCCTGCCTATTTCTGTACCTCTTTTGCCTCTTTCTGCACCTTTCTTCCTCTTTCATGCACCTCTCTTGCTTCTTTCTGCACCTCACTTGCCTCTTTCTGCACTCACTCTCTTCTTTCTGCACCTCTCTTGCTTCTTTCTGTACTTCTCTTACTTCTTTCTGCACCTTTCTTCCTCTTTCTGTGCCTTTCTTCCTCTTACTGCACCTCTCATGCCTCTTTCTGCCTATCTCTTGCCGCTTTCTGTACTTCTCTTGCTGCACCTCTCTTGCTACTTTCTACACGTCTCTTGCTTCTTTCTGTACTTTTCTTGCTTCTTTCTGTGCCTTTCTTCTTCTTTATGCGCTTTCTTTATCTTTCTGCACCTCACTCTCTTCTTTCTGCACCTCTCATGCCTCTTTCTGTACCTCTCTTGCTTCTTTCTGTACCTCTCTTGCATCTTTCTGGACCTCTCTTGCCTCTTTCTGTACCTCTCTTGCTTCTTTCTGTACCTTCTCTTTCTTCTTTCTGCACCTTTCTTCCTCTTTCTGCACTTTCTTCCTCTTTCTGCAGTTCTCTTTCCTCTTTCTGTACTTCTCTTGCTGCACCTCTCTTTCTACTTTCTACACGTCTCTTGCTTCTTTCTGTACTTTTCTTGCTTCTTTCCGTACCTTTCTTCTTCTTTATGTGCTTTCTTTATCTTTCTGCACCTCATTCTCTTCTTTCTGCACCTCTCATGCCTCTTTCTGTACCTCTCTTGCTTCTTTCTGTACCTCTCTTGCCTCTTTCTGGACCTTTCTTGCCTGTTTCTGCACCTCTCTTGCTTCTTTCTGCACCTCTCTTGCCTCTTTCTCCCCCTCTCTTTCCACTTTCTGTACCTTTCTTCCTCTTTATGCACCTCACTCTCTTCTTTTTGCACCTCTCTTGCTTCTTTCTACACTTCTCTTGCTTCTTTGTGTACTTCTCTTGCTTCTTTCTGCACCTTTCTTCCTCTTTCTGCACTTTTTTCCTCTTTCTGCACCTCTCTTGCCTCTTTCTGCACCTCACTTGCCTCTTTCTGAGCGTTTCTTCCTCTTTCTGCATGTCTCTTGCCTCTTTCTGTACCTCTCTTGCTTCTTGCTTCTTTCTGTACTTCTCTTACTTCTTTCTATACCTTTCTTCCTATGTCTGCGCCTTTTTTCCTCTTTCTGTACCTCTCTTGCCTCTTTCTGCACCTCTCTTGCCTCTTTCTGCACCTCTCTTACCTCTTTCTGTACTTTTCTTCTTCTTTCTGTACCTTTCGTGCCTCTTTCTACATCTCTATTGCATCTTTCTGCACCTATCTTGCCTCTTTCTGTACTTCTCTTGCCTCTTTCTGCACCTCACTTGCATCTTTCTGCACCTTTCTTCCTCTTTCTGCACCTCTCCTGCCTCTTTCTGCACCTCTCTTGCTTCTTTCTGCACCTCTCTTGCCTCTTTCTCCCCCTCTCTTTCCACTTTCTGTACCTTTCTTCCTCTTTATGCACCTCACTCTCTTCTTTCTGCACCTCTCTTGCTTCTTTCTACACTTCTCTTGCTTCTTTGTGTACTTCTCTTGCTTCTTTCTGCACCTTTCTTCCTCTTTCTGCACTTTTTCCCTCTTTCTGCACCTCTCTTGCCTCTTTCTGCACCTCACTTGCCTCTTTCTGAGCGTTTCTTCCTCTTTCTGCATGTCTCTTGCCTCTTTCTGTACCTCTCTTGCTTCTTTCTATGCCTTTCTTTCTCTTTCTGCACCTCTTTCCTCCTTCTGTGCCTTCCTTCCTCTTTCTGCACCTCTCTTGCCTCTTTCTGCACTCACTCTCTTCTTTCTGCACCTCTCTTGCTTCTTTCTGTACCTCCCTTGCTTCTTGCTTCTTTCTGTACTTCTCTTACTTCTTTCTATACCTTTCTTCCTATGTCTGCGCCTTTTTTCCTCTTTCTGTACCTCTCTTGCCTCTTTCTGCACCTCTCTTGCCTCTTTCTGTACCTCTCTTACCTCTTTCTGTACTTTTCTTCTTCTTTCTGTACCTTTCGTGCCTCTTTCTACATCTCTATTGCATCTTTCTGTACCTCTCTTGCCTCTTTCTGTACTTCTCTTGCCTCTTTCTGCACCTCACTTGCATCTTTCTGCACCTTTCTTCCTCTTTCTGCACCTCTCCTGCCTATTCCTGCACCTCTTTTGCCTCTTTCTGCACCTGCCTTGCCTCTTTCTGCACATCTCTTGCCTCTTTCTGCACCTCACTTGTCTCTTTCTGAGCATTTCTTCCTCTTTCTGCATGTCTCTTGCCTCTTTCTGTACCTCTCTTAACTCTTTCTGCACCTCTCTTGCTTCTTTCTGCACCTCTCTTGCCTCTTTCTCCCCCTCTCTTTCCACTTTCTGTACCTTTCTTCCTCTTTATGCACCTCACTCTCTTCTTTCTGCACCTCTCTTGCTTCTTTCTACACTTCTCTTGCTTCTTTGTGTACTTCTCTTGCTTCTTTCTGCACCTTTCTTCCTCTTTCTGCACTTTTTTCCTCTTTCTGCACCTCTCTTGCCTCTTTCTGCACCTCACTTGCCTCTTTCTGAGCGTTTCTTCCTCTTTCTGCATGTCTCTTGCCTCTTTCTATACCTCTCTTGCTTATTTCTATGCCTTTCTTTCTCTTTCTGCACCTCTTTCCTCCTTCTGTGCCTTCCTTCCTCTTTCTGCACCTCTCTTGCCTCTTTCTGCACTCACTCTCTTCTTTCTGCACCTCTCTTGCTTCTTTCTGTACCTCCCTTGCTTCTTGCTTCTTTCTGTACTTCTCTTACTTCTTTCTATACCTTTCTTCCTATGTCTGCGCCTTTTTTCCTCTTTCTGTACCTCTCTTGCCTCTTTCTGCACCTCTCTTGCCTCTTTCTGCACCTCTCTTACCTCTTTCTGTACGTTTCTTCTTCTTTCTGTACCTTTCGTGCCTCTTTCTACATCTCTATTGCATCTTTCTGCACCTCTCTTGCCTCTTTCTGTACTTCTCTTGCCTCTTTCTGCACCGAACTTGCATCTTTCTGCACCTTTCTTCCTCTTTCTGCACCTCTCCTGCCTATTCCTGCACCTCTTTTGCCTCTTTCTGCACCTGCCTTGCCTCTTTCTGCACATCTCTTGCCTCTTTCTGCACCTCACTTGTCTCTTTCTGAGCATTTCTTCCTCTTTCTGCATGTCTCTTGCCTCTTTCTGTACCTCTCTTACCTCTTTCTGTACCTATCTTGCCTCTTTCTGCACCTCTCTTGCCACTTTCTGTCCCTCTCATCTCTTTCTGCACCTTTCTTCTTCTTTCTGTACCTCTCTTGCCTCTTTCTACACTTCTCTTGCTTCTTTCTGTACCTCACTTGCCTCTTTCTGCGCCTTTCTTCATCTTTCTGCACCTCTCCTGCCTATTTCTGTACCTCTTTTGCCTCTTTCTGCACCTTTCTTCCTCTTTATGCACCTCTCTTGCTTCTTTCTGCACCTCACTTGCCTCTTTCTGCACTCACTCTCTTCTTTCTGCACCTCTCTTGCTTCTTTCTGTACTTCTCTTACTTCTTTCTGCACCTTTCTTCCTCTTTCTGTGCCTTTCTTCCTCTTACTGTACCTCTCATGCCTCTTGCTGCCTATCTCTTGCCTCTTTCTGTACTTCTCTTGCTGCACCTCTCTTGCTACTTTCTACACGTCTCTTGCTTCTTTCTGTACTTTTCTTGCTTCTTTCTGTGCCTTTCTTCTTCTTTATGCGCTTTCTTTATCTTTCTGCACCTCACTCTCTTCTTTCTGCACCTCTCTTGCTACTTTCTGTACCTCTCTTATCTCTTTCTGCACCTTTCTTCTTCTTTCTGTACCTCTCTTGCCTCTTTCTGCACTTCTCTTGCCTCTTTCTGCACCTCACTTGCCTCTTTCTGCGCCTTTCTTCCTCTTTCTGCACCTCTCCTGCCTATTTCTGCACCTCTTTTGCCTCTTTCTGCACCTGCCTTGCCTCTTTCTGCATCTCTCTTGCCCCTTTCTGCACCTCACTTGTCTCTTTCTGAGCGTTTCTACCTCTTTCTGCATGTCTCTTGCCTCTTTCTGTACCTCTCTTACCTCTTTCTGCACCTCTCTTGCCTCTTTCTGCACCTCACTCTATTCTTTCTGCACCTCTCTTGCTTCTTTCTGTACATCTCTTGCTTTTTTCTACACTTCTCTTGCTTCTTTGTGTACTTCTCTTGCTTCTTTCTGCACCTTTCTTCCTCTTTCTGTACTTTCTTCCTCTTTCTGCACCTCTTGCCTCTTTCTGCACCTCACTTGCCTCTTTCTTAGCGTTTCTTCCTCTTTCTGCATGTCTCTTGCCTCTTTCTGTCCCTCTCTTACCTCTTTCTGCACCTCTCTTGCCTCTTTTTGCACCTCACTCTATTCTTTCTGCACCTCTCTTGCTTCTTTCTGCACCTCTCTTGCTTTTTTCTGCACTTCTCTTGCTCCTTTCTGTACTTCTCTTGCTTCTTTCTGCACCTTTCTTCCTCTTTCTGCACCTTTCTTCTTCTTTCTGCAGTTCTCTTGCTTCTTTCTGTACTTCTCTTGCCTCGTTCTGCACCTCTCATGCTTCTTTCTGCACTTCTCTTGCTTCTTTCTGTACTTCTCTTGCTTCTTTCTGCACCTCTCTTGCTTCTTTCTGCATTTCTGTTGCCTCTTTCTGCACCTCTCTTGCTTCTTTCTGTACCTCTCTTGACTCTTTCTGCACTTCTCTTGCCTCTTTCTGCACCTCTCTTGCCTCTTTCTGCACCTTTCTTCCTTTTTCTGCACGTCTTTTGCCTCTTTCTGCACCTCTGTTGCCTCTTTTTGCACCTCTGTTGCCTCTTTCTGCACCTCTCTTTTCTCTTTCTGTACCTCACTTGCCTCTTTCTGCACATCTCTTGCCCTTTTCTGCACCTCACTTGCCTTTTTCTGCACTTCTCTAGCTTCTTTCTGCACCTTTCTTCTTCTTTCTGCACCTATCTTGCCTCTTTCTGCACCTTTCTGCAGTTCTCTTGCTTCTTTCTCTACCTTTCTGCACCTCTCATGCTTCTTTCTGCACTTCTCTTGCTTCTTTCTGCACTTCTCTTGCCTCTGTCTGCACCTCTCTTCTTCTTTCTGAACTTCTCTTACTTCTTTCTGCATCTCTCCTGCCTCTTTCTGCACCTCTGTTGTTTCTTGCTGCGCTTCTCTTGCTTCTTTCTATACCTTTCTTCCTCTTTCTGCATCTTTCTTCCTCTTTCTGTACTTCTCATGCCTCATTCTGCATTTCTCTTGCTTCTTTCTGCTCCTCTTTTGCCTCTTTCTGCATCTCACTGTCTTTTTTCTGCACCTCTCTTGGGACGTTATAGTTAGGAATTAACATTTAAAAAACCTTAGAAATTCACAGAAAAAAACACAGGTTTCTTGGCGTTATAGTTAGGAATTTGCATTAAAAAAACCTTAGAAATTCACTGACCAAACCACAGGTTACAGGGACGTTATAGTTAGGAATTAGCATTTAAAAAACCTTAGATATTCACTGAAAAAAACACAGGTTTCGGGGACATTATAATTAGGCTGATATTTCACTCGTTCAAAACCAGAGAAATTGAGCTGTTATAGTTAGCTGAACTAACTATAACTTGTGCCCCCGCAATGCACAGCTGATGATGTCACATATTACATCACTCATGACATGGTCAGGGACATCACTGATGACATCTCAAATGACATCACTGATGGCATCACTGATGATTCATCCACATAATCTCTGATGCACCTACTCACACCACAATATAACCTATCATACACCCATTTCAAATTTCAGACTACCATTCTTGAAATCATTGACACGCCAATACCAGTACGTACATACCTACTCACTGATTCAAGGGTCTACATACACATCCATTCACTCACCCATACAGGCGTTCATACAGCCAGTCACTCACCAATAGAGCCGCTGAGATATCCTCTCATACACCCATAAAGCCACTCATACACTGCAAGTCACCCATAGAGCTACTCACACGCCTACTCACTCACCCAAACTCTGAATTGCACAGCCACTTACTCATTCATATAGAAACACATACACACTCACTACTCATACAGATACTAACAAATACTTACTCTCCATAGAGTCGCTGACACAAGCACACACTCACCCATACAGCCACTCTCACAATCACTCACTCAGACATGCAGTCACTTATATACTCAAACACTCACATATACTGCCTTTCATATATGTAGTTACTCACCCATATACCACTGAGACATCCATTCACTCACCGACACAGCCATACACACACTCACTCGCCCATACAGTCCCTCACAGATGTACTCATGAACCCTTACACCCAGGGATTCACCCACTCATACATCCATGCAGGGATTCACATACCCCCTCACCCACCTACACAGACACTCAGGCACCCATACAGGTACTCAGACAACTAATCAATAAACCATATAGACACTCATGTACCTACTCACCAACCCATGCAGCCACTTACACACCAACTGACAGACTGATACACACATTCACACAGATTAGTCACTCACCTGTACATTCACTAAGAAATGTTTAATCACTCACTTATACAGTCAGTCATGCACCCACTAAATCATCCATACAGACACTCATACACCGTCTCATTCTTTGAATACAGCTTGGCGTATATATATAACATTCTTAAACTTTTTAGAAACACTCAGTCACTGGATGATGTAATCGGTGATGTCATTTGAGATGTCATGAGTGATGTCACTGACCATGTCATGAGTGATGTAATATGTGACATCATCAGCAGTGCATTGCAGGGGTGCGAGTTATATTTAGCACAGCTAACAATAACAGCTCAATTTCTCTGGTTTTGTACGACTGAAATGTCAGCCTAACTATATATATATATATATATATATATATATATATATATATATATATATATATATATATATATATATATATATATATATATCACCAAATTGTTTTCTTCAAAAACAACATGGAACTCAGCGGGTCTGCAGAGATTTATTTATCCTTCTGTGGCATGATGGGTTTCAGCTGGTGTGCCTTCTTCAAATGCCAGTAACTCTGGTGCTCGCCTGCGGGTTTTAGCATGCCTACTGCCTCACTCCCATTGGAGGAAACCGTATGGTTTTTCATAGAGCAACTACGTGTCCCAGCATTCCCCTTGATGGGAACGCTGTTAGTTATTCTTTGCCACCAGACACTATGAAGAAAAAGAAATATAAATGTCCCTGCAGGCACCTACATCCTCCGCAATCCCCAGTGATATGCAGACCTGAAGGTGCTGTTTCGGTAAACGGCGTCTTTCCACGAAGTCATGGCCTGACTTAGTCACTGGGTTCCATCTTCTCTCAAGTTTGCAGCGGTTCAGGGTCTTCCAATACCTTGGAAATAATTAAAACACCTCGTGCCACTGCTGCCTCCAAACACTAAAGGACGGGTTACCCAGCGTGCCTGTGGCTGCACAAATACTCACACCAAATTGTTCTCTTCAAAAAACAACAGGGAACTCAGCGGGTCTGCAGAGATTTATTTATGCTTCTGTGGCATGATGCGTTTCGGCTGGTGTGCCTTCTTCAAATGCCAGTAACTCTAGTGCTCACCTGCGGGTTTTAACATGCCTGCTGCCTCACTCCCATTGGAGGAAACCGTATGGTTTTTCATAGAGCAACTACATGTCCCAGCATAATTTTTAAATTTGCAAAGTTGAGTTACTTAAAACACTCTCTGGTCTATATCGAACTTGGCCTGAATTTTAATATTCTGTTAAAATGTATGGAACCTGATTAGTGTTGGGGAATGCATCCTCCCTATATTCTCTGACAACATATAGAACAGCACCTCTATCCCTTTTATGTGTCAGCTCTACTCAGATGGTGTTTTCAAGTCATGTTCACAGATAGGCAAATAATGTAATTTATCCAAGGATGAAATCTCAAGTACTTACAAGTACAAGAAGAATTCATTACACAAGTTTCCTTTGGATGAAACTATGTCTGACTTTTTTTTCCCCGGCAAAGTGTTTATTACAGATTGCTTTGAGTTGAGCAATACAAGGCAATAAAAGCATAAGGTGATCCCTCTAGGAAATAGCCTTTAAAAGGAAGAGGCGATGAAGGGACCTTGTGCCTCAGTTGCCCTTGTTGTTCTATTCATTGGTGCAGTTAGTGTAAGAAATCAGCTCTTCTGGCTTAAACCACAGGTTGATCTCCATTTTGGGACTTTGCACAGAGTCAATGCCATGGCATATGTTCCTGCCAACTTGGATGCAGAAGTTTCCACAGATGGTCCCTGGTTTGGAATCCACTGGGTTGGTCTCTCCCGGCATTGCCCCCAGGTCCCTCCAGTCCTCATCCCATTCCATACTAATGGAGATAATAATCTCCTTGACAGAAAAAAAAGAATGGCAGAATACTAGGACCCCTAACCCCACCCCCTCCCACCGGGAGTACTTAAACAGTACTTACCCAGCATTCCGCCTATTCTTTTTTTCTGTCTTCAACAGGAATGGTTGCTGGGTTTCCTGCCTCTTCCCCATTTAGCTGCTGGGCTGTCCTGGACGGTGTTGGTTTCACATACCTCCCGGCCTGCTGGAGCTTGCCGGGAGGCATGGATGTGGCTGGCCAGCCCTTTGCAGCTGGTGCACCAGCACTCCTGATCTGTTCCGGGTGGCAGGGCGTGTCTTGCGAAGGCCGAGCCGGGTGGAAGTCACGCTGCTGGTGGCTAGTTGGCAGCTTGCAGGGGCTGCACTGGTGGTGCCCCTAGAGTGCCTGACGGCCGGTGTTCTCCTGGATAGCCTCCTGCCAAGTGCTGTGGCTGGTGGGGCATGCTGAACTGGCTGTTGGAGTCCTCTTGAGATAGGTAGTATGATGTGGAGTCTGCCTTCTCCAGTGGTAAGTACCGCATAGCGGTTTTCCACTCGTTCATTTTCTTACCTGTGGCTGCCCCTTTGTTTGGGGCTCTGCGCACTCTTTCCCCCGTTATGTTGAGTTGGGCTTTTCTTTCTTTCCTTGTCTGTAGCCTGGTGTGTCCTTCTGGGCACACGTTTGTACCCTTGCCCGGTCCTGGGCCTCTGCTCTGGCCCTGTGTGGCGGCTGGCCTTGGGTGGCTGGCAGCTCAGAGGCTATGCTAGTGTTTCCCCTGGATTGTCTGGCTACCGGTGTGGTCATTTTCCTGCTGCCCAGGTGCTGGGGTTGGCCGTTTGGGCTGGCTGGTGGGGAGCAGGCGGTGAGTTGTGGTGTCTGCCTGCCCCGTAGTGTTTTTTTTCCAGTCTTTACCCTGGCATTGGACTTTGGAGCCCCGGCCTCCCTGTTGCTTGGTGTCTGTCTCTCTTTCAGAGCGTGTTTTACGGATTGGCTGTTGCCCAGCGCTGGCTTGATGGCCTCTGCCTGGGCTGGCTGGTGTGGGTAGTCGGTGTACTGTGGAGTCTGCCTCCTCCGGGGGTGAGAATCACTTGGTGAGTTTCATCCCTCTTTTCCTTGCTCTTCTGTGTGTCTGATGCATTTTTTGTGGGCTGCATCAGTCCCTTGGGGTTCCAGGTCTACCGGCTTCTTGGGTTCCATTCTCACCGGTGGGGGCTTGGTGTTGTACCCTCTCTCTGGCCTGGCGTGGTCATGGGGCTGTGGCTCCCTGTGGTGCTGTGGTTCTGGTGCCTCTCACTGGTCGCTGGCAGCTGTCCTTGGGTGGCTGGTGGTCCGGGGTCTGTGCTGGTGGTGCCCTTGGGGTGCCTTGTTGCCAGTGTTGGTGTTTGCCTGTGACCCTGTGCGGGGGTTTGGGGTGCCCTTGGGCTGGCTGGTGGGACAGTGAGTCCTGTGTTGCAGTTTCTTCTTCCCTCTTTGGTTCCTTTCCGGGTGCCATGGCCTTTTTTGGGGGTCATCGACCTACCTGCTGCCAGGTCCTTTGCCGCCGGTGGGGACTGGGTGTTGGGGGTCATCCTTTGCATCTGCCTCTGCGGCTCCTGTGTTTTTCTTCTGTTGCTTCTGGCTGGCTGGTGTGGGCATTGGGGTGGCAGCCCGTTGGTCTGGTGTCTGCCTTCCCTGGGGGGGGTGTACCGCGTTGTGGCTTTTTCTGGGTTTTTTTACTGCTTGGGGGCCCTGTTGTTCCCCTTCTCCTGGCTGTGCCTCTTCTCTGGCCTGGCTTTGCCTGGGACAACAGCGACTCGGGGGCTGTGCTCGGGGCACCCTGTGTGCGCCTGGTTGCCATTGGCCCGGTTTTTGGGGTCCGGGCGGTGTTGGCTTAGTCCTTTCACTTTCCGCTTGGGGCTTGGTCTTGCTGTTTAGGCTTGGTCTTTTGGGGTTCCTGCACGCCTTCTTGCTGTTTTTTTTTTCAGTGGGTGAGTTGTGGTTCAGGGGCCGGTTTGGTGCCTCTGGCGTCTCCAGTCCCTGGTCTTTCTGGGCTATCGGTGGCCCTACTGTTGCTATGTCTGCTTGGGTCTGGTTTCTGCCCGGCCCCTCTTCTGGTCCCTGCCCCCTCAGTGGGTTGTGTGCCTGTGGGCCCTCCGGGCTCATTCTTCCTTGGGTTGTGGTGTCTCCACAGGTCTTCTGTTCTGGTGGTGGGACCTTGGCTTCACCTCTGTCTGTCCTGGCCTCGCTGTTCCTTTGTTTGGCCCCTAGTTGGCATGTGCGGGTCCGGTTGGCAGTGCCTTCTCTGCCCTTGTCTCCTGGTTAGAGGCTTCCTGGTTGTGCGGGGGCATTGCCTTCAGGTGGTGTACGGCTCGGGTCGTTGGGGCCTTTGTGCCTTAGGCGCTGCCTTTGGGTGTTTGCCTATGGCCCTTGACAGGCTTCCCTTTCTCTGATCGCTTTGCGCCTTGCTCGGGTGTAGGTCGGCGGTTCTGTCCCTGGTGTGGCTGGTGGCCGGGCCGGCCTCCTTGTCCTTTCCTCTGTGCATGGCGTGCCGGTGTGGGCTGCTTGGTTTCCGTCCTGTCTTCCTGATGCTTTGTGTTCCCTGTGTGGCATGGTTGTGGCTGGTTCCCGTGCATTTCTCTCTCTGCTTTTGGTGGTTGGGGGATTCGGGGATGTGGCTGTTGGCCCTGTGCCACTCCCTTTGGGGTGCTGGGGGCACCTTATTGGTGGCCTTGTGTCTTGCTGGCATGTCTGTTGTTCAGTCTGCTGGCTTCTCTGGGGCCTGTGGGGCCACCTGCGGGGTTGGGGTGTGGGCTGCCCTGTTTGTCCCTCTTATTCTTGTGGCCCTTTTGCGGCTGGTCTTGGGGCTTGCTTGGGGTTGTTTCTTGGTGTCATCCTTTGTCCTCTGGGCCGGGTGGGCGGCTGGTGGTTCAGGTTGGGGGTTTCCTCCCTTCCGGGATCCTGGGTTCCTCTTCGGTGACTGGTGGCTTAGTCTTCTCCGGTCCTATCTTTTTTGTCTGTGGTCGGCACCAGGTTTGTGGCTGTGGGTGTCACCCTTGGTGTGTCTTATTTGGGGCGGGGTCTTCCCTGTTGGCCCTGTTTGGTATTTGGGTTCCCCTGGTCTCAGTGGCCTTGGGGGTATTTTGTCTCTCTTGGCTCTTGGTGCTCTGCCCTGGTCTGGTTCAGGGTTGGCTGGGGTCAGCCCCTTGCTCTTCCTTGGGCGGGGTCCATTTGTTGGCTTCCATTTTGGTGGGAGGGTTGTGAGGTTCTGACCTCAATTTCTTCCCCTGCCGTTGTCTGTCCAGGTGGGGTTTATGTTTCTCTGCCTGGTCCTTCTGGTTGGCCTTCAGGCAGCTGGTGTTTGGGTTCTTGTTGGTCCTGCTTCCTTCTGGCGGCCGTGCCTTTGTTTGTGTCTTGGTGTCCCCTGCATTCTGGGTGGTTGTCTCGGTCATGGCCTGTTGGCCTGTCCCTGTGCCCTGGTTCCTTCTTCTGGTTTGGGTTGTTGTCCGGTATCTGCGCTGGTGGTTGGTGCTGGACGTTCCTGCGCTGGGGCCTGGTCCTCCTTTGTGGGTTTTCAGTGGCGGTGTCCTCTGGGCTCTCTGGTGGCCAGGTCTGTCTGGTTGGGGGGGCTTGCTCTTGGTCGATGCTCCCTCCCTTCCTGGTTTGGTCTGTGTGGGCCTGCCCTTGGTTGGCCCTCTGGGTCAGTGCCTTGGCTCTGTTTGCTGGCCCTGTCCTTTTTTGTCTTTGGTCTGCTGTGAGCCTCCCTGAGAGTGTTGGGGTTCGTCCTGTGGTAGGCCATGTCGCATTTTGTCTCCTGGTTTATGCTGGGCCTGTTGGGTTTTCCTTGCTTCCCCTCGGCTCTCTGTTGGGGTTAGTAGTGGGAATGTTTGGCCGTGTTGGGTGTTCATTCCATTGTCTGCTGTAGGTCACTCTCTTTCAGGTCTGCTGACGCGTCTGTGGAGCTGGTGGCGTTCCTGGACTTGGTGGCTTTCTCGCAGGATGGGCACCCTTCTGGCTTTTTGTGCCCTGTGTGATGCCTCTGCTGTTGTTGTCTGCCTTGTGCTGGTTGATTCTGGGGGCCTGGTTGCTTCGACCCCTCTGGGGGTTAGCCTTTGGGCATGGGGTCTCTGTGGTTTGCCTCCTTTTCGGTTTTGGCTGGTTGTCTTTGCCTTGTCGCCTACAGGGCTGGCTCCCTTCTGCTTGGTGTTTTTGGGGGATGGGTTGGTGGGGCTTGGGTGCTCTGCTTGCTGTTTTTTTTCTATGATTGATTGTCTCCTTGGGGCTGCTGGTGCCTTCTGCTTCTGGGGTGCTTGTACTTCCTGTCCTTGACTGTGTCCCTGTTGGTGTGGCCCTGGCTTCCTGCTGGGTCTGGTCGCCTTTGGTCTTCTTCTGTTTGTGGCCTCTCCGCTGTCCTTCTGGTGGTGAGAGTCTCTGGTGCTTCCTTGTTGGGTGCTCCTCCTCTGTTGTTGGTTCGATGGTGTTCCAGTGGGTTCACTGACAAAATATCGATATTAAAAATTTAGAAGTATAAAATATTGATGCAAAAATATAGAGTGCAAAAATATCGACTCCCTATACTTAAACAGGTAAGTACAAAGATATCAGAAAAAAAATCTCGATGTACAAAATATCGAACTATATATATATACCAATAACATAAAATCTAATTTAAAAAAATTATATTATAAATTAAATCATTACACTATTTCAAAATTTTCAAACTTACATTTCTCACTCCAGTGAGTGCAACAGTAGGAAAAGTGTTGGATAGCGGAGGGGTAGAAATTACTATTCCCACTCCAGTGAGTGTAACAGTAGGGAAAATGTTGGATAGCGGAGGGGTGAAAATTACTATTCCCACTCCAGTGAGTTCAACAGTAGGGAAAGTGTTGGATAGCGGAGGGGTAGAAATTACTATTCCCACTCCAGTGAGTGTAACAGTAGGGAAAATGTTGGATAGCGGAGGGGTAAAAATTACTATTCCCAATCCAGTGAGTGCAACAGTAGGGAAAGTGTTGGATAGCGGAGGGGTAAAAATTACTATTCCAACTCCAGTGAGCGCAACAGTAGGGAAAGTGCTGGATAGCGGAGGAGTAAAAATTACTATTCCCACTCCAGTGAGTGCAACAGTAGGGAAAGTGTTGGACAGCGGAGGGGTACAAATTACTATTCCCACTCCAGTGAGTGCAACAGTAAGGAAAGTGTTGGATAGCGAAGTAGTAAAAATTACTATTCCCACTCCAGCGAGTGCAACAGTAAGGAAAGTGTTGGACAGCAGATGGGTAAAAATTACTATTCCCACTCCAGTGAGTGCAACAGTAGGGAAAGTGTTGGATAGCGGAGGGTTACAAATTACTATTCCCGCTCCAGTGAGTGCAACAGTAGAGAAAGGGTAGGATAGTGGTGGGATACAATATACTATTCCCACTCCAATAATTTTAAAAGTAGGGAAAGTGTTGGATAGCGGAGGGGTAAAAATGGTTATTTCCACTCCAGTGAGTGAAACAGTAGGGAAAGTGTTGGATTGCAGGAGAGTAACAATTATTATTCTCACTCCAGTCAGTTCGAAATTAAAAACAAACAAAATTTTAACAACAATAAAAATATTTAAAAAACAAAATAAATGTAAAAATATATAAATATGTTAAAAATTCAAATTTAGAAAAACATATTATAATGTTACATACATATAACAAATACCTACAAATATTATATTAAATAAAATAAAAAATAATTTCCAAACAAATAAATATTTGTAATTAAAAATTATTTAGAAACAAAAACATTATTACATAAATGTACTTTTTTATTTCCTACCCTATAGCACCACACAATTCACAACCCACATCTAAATTTTAAAAAAATTACTTCCTCAACTAACATAAGTAATTACTAATTAAAGAAATATTAATAATTAAAAAACAAATTAAAACTCATAAAAATGATTTGACTTCCCACACTTTACCCCTATAATCCCCACAACCCACAGCTAAAATTAAACTGTAAAAAAATGTATTACCCAATTAAAACTTATTTTCAATTAAACAACTAATAGTATTTAAAATTATAAAGTAAGTAAAATTAATGTACTCCCTACACTGTACCCCTATAATAAAACCCACACACCAAAAAATTAAACAAATACCCTAATTAAACATACATTAATTAATTAATATTAATGATCAACTAATTTTAAATAATTAAACAAAAATTACTTCCCACCCTTAACCCCTATAAACCCCACAACCCACACCTAAAATTAATTTCACAAATTCCATATTTAATTTTCAATTAATTAATTGATATTAATTAACTAATTATTAATTAATTAAACATAAATTTCTTCCCACCCTTTACCCCTATAAACCCCACAACCCGCACCTAAAATTAAATACACAATTTCCGTAATTAATTTTCTATCAATTAATTAATATTCATTAACAACTAATTATTAATTAATTAAACATAAATTACTTCCCACCCTTTACCCCTATAAACCCCACAACCCGCACCTAAAATTAATAACACAATTTCCATAATTAATTTTCAATCAATTAATTAATATAAATTAACAACTAATTATTCATGAATCAAAAATAAATTACTTCCCACCCTTTACCCATATAAACCTCACAACCCAAACTTAATTTCTTTTTACAGAATTACCATAATTAATTATCAATTAATTAATATGTATTACCAACCAATTAATAATTAATTACAAATAAATTACTTCCCACAATTAACGCTATAAAATCTAAATTAAATAAATAAAAAATAATCATTAATTTATTACAATTAAATTACTTCCCACCCTATACCCCTATAAACCCACAACCCGCTACAGAACTAAAAATGCAACATTTTATTAAAATAAAATTCATAACTACAAAAAATTTAACACATATTAAAAAACATAAACAATACTTATACAAAAAAACATACATCACATACATTCAAAATATAAAGTAAAATACATAACACTAATTAAAAATCTGTATTTTAAACATCTATATTTTTGCAAAAATATTAATGACTTCTATATTTTTAAAAATGATATTTCTTACCTTAAATTCGATATTCTTTACCACGATATTCTTGCTGTCGTTATTTCTGAATCACGATATTTCCAACTCGATATTTGTGCAAGTCGACATTTCCAACTCGATATTCTTTCTCAGCACCGTTCCAGTGTAGGTTGGCAGCCTTCTGGGTGGCAGCTCCGTGGATTGGCTGCTTTTTTGTTTTTCTTGGTCGTTTCCTGTATGTTTAGGAGGGTTCTGCCCTTGTTTGGTTGGGGGCATTGCGAGCTGTGTGCTCCGGCCTATGTTTTTCCTATGGTTCCCTTGTTTGCTTCGCTTGGGATGCTGCTTTTCGGTGTGGTGTCCTGGGTTTTCTTGGGGGTTCGTAAGGCCGGGTTTCTGGCTTTGGTATGCTTCATTTGTAAGGAATGGGACGAGGACTGGAGGGACCTGGGGTAATGCCCTATCACTCACCGGTAATCTTCATTACTCCTGTTCCCGTTGTTTTTGTCCCATTCCTTACGCGCCTCCCTCCCTCCCAGATGGCCGGCCTTCCTGTTGGTGGCTTGGTAGTTCAGGCGGAATGCTGGGTAAGTACTGTTTAAGTACTCCCAGTGGTAGAGGGTGGGGTTAAGGGTCCCAGCATTCCTCCGTTCTTTTTTTTCTGTCAAGGAGACAGTAATCTCCATTAGTAAGGAATGGAACGAGGACAATGGGACCAGGAGTAATGAAGATTAACGGTAAGTAATAAAGCTTTACCCGGCCAGTCTTCACCACATTAAATCCTTCCCAGACCACAGGCATAACAGGGCAGGAGCCCATCTATTGGCAATCCTTCTGGTCAATGTAATGCTCCTTCCGAAGTTCATCAGAGGTCTGCATAAACTTCATGACCAGAGTTCAACCTTAGTTTCCCCGAATTCGAATATTACACACTCTTATCCGTTTCACAAACCCCAATCATGTCATTCTTGAAAGGCTCAATTCAGTACCACAACACCATGGTGACTTACGTCCACTCGCCATCCCTGCGGAGCTGGGACCGTCCGCCATAGGTGCGCCGGTCCCGCCCGCCGTATTAGGATGCGCCCGCCACACTGGGTCCTTCCGCCATCATAATCAGGCCCTAAGTTATTTGTCAAAAATGGAGAGTTAATTACCGCCCAAAAGTCTTTTGAATTGCTTGTGACTGCGGCCTGTTTAAGATGTTCCCAGGCCTCCTCTTTTAGTACTTTCTGACTACTCTTTCTGGCCTCTTTGTACTGTTTGTGAAGGGAACTAACCAATGACTGATCCCTAGGGGTTAGCTTAAGGGCTTTGTGGAGGTTAGATAGAGTTTTAGTACAGTTTGGCTCAAACCACCTCGTCTAGAGGAGATGCGAGTAGAGGTGTTATTTACAAGGTTGGCTTTCACCTCCTTCATAATAAGTTCAAAAGCTGCCACCACAGTTGTTTGGAGATAGTCTAAATTAAGACAAATCATTATTTCAGAATATCTATTTTTAACCACCAAAGGGACCACTTTTTATTTATCGATATTGCCCCATTTAAGAGATATCCAATTTTTTTCCCTATATACGGCTTTGGAATACAGCTAGTATGCATAGCGTTTAATTATTCCCATTTCATTTTACAAACTAATGCTGTATGATCACTAAAGTGTGAAGGATAAATTTGTATGTCTCTAAAGAGGACTCTTAGTGGCGTTGAGACTATTATGTAGTCAATGGTACTCCCCTGCAAGTTGGTTCCAAATGTTTTATGTAAGATGCCTGTGTTGATATCCGATGAATTGATAATTTTAAAATTCCTTGTGATAAGCAACCTATTAAGTGCTTGGCCGTAATAATTGTGTGTGAAGTGAGGTATCACTTCTCCTTCCTCATTTACTAGACCACACACTGATTTTATCATATTGTGACAACTATGTGCATCACCCACCCATAGATGTTTACAATACTATTATAGTCTCGAGTATATGCTTCAATTGCTTTTTTCACTACATCCAAGATTCTTGACTTCTCTATTGTAAAATTATTATTGTAATAGTTGATTAAAAGAATGATGGTACCTTCCGGGGTTTTGATCAGCAAGAACTTATAGTATATGGAATCATTGCGGAAAGCTAGTATCTTGAAATTTAGAATATTTCTTACCAGCGTCAAGATAGCTCCACTTGCACGTCCTGCTCTGAACGGGAGGGCTGGTGTAAAATACGATCAGAAGCTGTCTAAATGGACCGAACCTGTTTTCCATGTCTCTTGTAGACATATTAAATCATATTTATTAGTAAGTTCTATCTAGTTTTGATCAGCTAGTTTATGTCTTAACCCCGCTATATTGCAACTAATTAAATTCAGCCACCCAGTTCCCACTTCGGATATCTGGGGGAGAGTTGGAGAGGTGCTAGCGGGTGCCTGTTGTATGTCTAACACAGGGCCGGACTGGCCGTAGCGGGCACAGGGCATTTTCCCGGTGGGACGCCAGGGTGGGGGCCGGTTTTGGGCCCCTCAGGGGCCGTTTTTGTTACAGGGTCGTTTTTGCAGTATAGCTGCAATATCGGCCCCTGTAACAAAATCGGGCGAAACCGGCCCTGGCAAACAGCTCGGCTGCATCCCCAACCCCCCGGGGGGCCAGCCGAGCACTTTGCCAAGGCCGGTTTGGATTCCCAGTCCGGCCCTGGTCTAACATCATGCTATCCTCCCTCTGTCAATCGCAAGAATCCAGGCCTTCTAGAGTTGCAAATCCATTATTGATCGGTATCGAGGGGTTTATCTGTGGTTCATAAAGCTGCCCTGCTTCACCTGGAAGGGTGTTAGTTTGTTCCTAAATTCCCATTGGTTTACATTTCTGTTTATTGGTCTATAAAAAAAGCATAGGGGGAGAGCATAGTTCTGTGAAGTAGAGGATGGACAACTGGGTAGTAACTCCAATAGTTTCTGTACCAGAAGATGGCTCCTAAAATTAACCACTATACAGTCCCTTCCTATGGATTTATTAGAATTGCCGACCCGCCCCACTCTTCTTGCCATATTAACATGGGTAAAATGTTGTAGACCTCCTGGGGAATATTTATTCAGCCAGTGTAACATTTTAATCATCAGTTGTTTGGTAGATTCTGTTTGAATGCCTTTTATCTCAGGAATGTTGGCCAAAATCACCACATAGGGGCAAGCTGCTGGGGGTAGGTCTAACCTTGTAAGAGGTTGGCTCATGTTGTCTCTCACCCCCCCTTCTTGGGAAGATCTACCTCTGCCCTTCTGAATTGCTCCTCCTCTTGCTGTATTTCTAGGCCGCCCTTTTGAATCTTGTATCGTACCCTTTGTGGCAGCTAGGCTATTGTGTACCGGAAGAATATCATATGTCGGGTGGGGGAATGACTGCCTTATTTGTTGTAATTGTGCTCCTTCATATGACCGGGTAGAGTTATTACCTCCTACAGTCTCTATTCCTGATCTTTGTTCTCGCCCTCCCCCCTGTGTCTGCATCTTTATCTGGTTTTCTGGCTGATTCAGTGGAGCAAGACCCAAGGGAGGGGAGGATTCACTTATCTTATACGAGGTAGATGCCTGTGCTGTTACCTCTGACACTCAAATTATACCCCCTTGTGATGGGATTAAAGCCATGATTGTAGCTACTTTTTCTTCAATCATACTTAATCTCTCCACAAGGGGTTTTATCGATAGATTAAATATCTGTTCCATTTTGGAGCATATGATGTCCTTTGTAGACACTTATCATAATTTTAAAAATCAAACTACAAGTACAAAGTTACATCAAGCTGTAGGATATAAAAAATACAGTTAAAAATTGTGAATTTCTTCACAATGAATTGAGAACAATAAGACCTTGATAGTACGACGCAACATAATTAACAAAAACATTCATCAATTAAACATGGAAAAGGGAGCCTCCCTGAGAATTGGTGATGATAACAAAAACAAAAGTATTTGTGATACCCCAGATGAAACAGATCAGCTTTGAATATTGATAATTGTGTATTCTTGGGGTCTCCCTTTTTATCTGTTTTATTGACTAATTTTTTTTTCAAAATTATGTTACATCGTTCTGTGAAGGTCTTATAGTTTTTAATTCAACAAATTATAGTTATTCTATATGATGCTTTACCTGCGTGTATGCTTTTATCTTTCCTCTTTTCGTAGCTCATCCATCAATCAATAAAGAAAAACAAATGTAATACTAATTCAGTAGATTGTCCATTAGTGGAAAATCTGCTGGTAGGTTTATGCAAGTAAATCCACCCATTGCATAGATTTTCACGCTAATTCTTGGGCATTTCTGCGAAGCTCCAAAAAGTCAGAAACCTATGCAACCTATTAGAGGAAGCCTATGGTTTGTAGATTTGTGACTTTATTTTGGGATATTTGTAACTCTAAATTATCTGTGTTTTTGGTGAAAACTATTTGAGCAAGACTGTTAACGTTGAACTTGTTGGAACGGTCTTCTTTTGGTCTTGTTTTGGCTGGTGATTTCAGAAAGGCTTTTAGGAGATGAATAATTATGTTGTTTCTTTGGTCTATTTCAAGACAGCTTTAGATGTCTGTGAAAGTATATGTGATCACCACAAATTATAAAGAGAGAGGGACAAGGGGTCAAACCCCAACAGTCATTGCCTGTTGGGTGTAACATTCACATTTTGTATCAGCCCAAATACAGACATTGTACAGACATTGTATATATAAACTTTTGATTAATGATGTATGGAGTTTTATCTATTTGTGGGAGAGGGCCATTTGACTGGCTAATTAAGTGGTTGGTGGTTGTTCCGTTCTTACACAATTTGCAGTTTGTTGGGTGTAAGAAGTGCCTCTTTTTGCATGATCGCATCCAAGTTTTTGGACTGACTGCTAGTTTTGAGACTCTGAAAGTGCACTGAGCCGCGCCAAACAGACGTTAGTGGCAGTGCTGTGACCTTTGAAAAGGCATACGTCTAATTGTCTCACCTACAAATGGCATAAGTTAACTTACTTATAATTCTTTAGCCTATGGTACCAAGAGTATTCAGGGCCTGCAAGTTAAGTGTCCCTAATGTACTGCATCACTTGCTGTGCTACCATAAGTGTGAAAAGCAAAGCATGACACCCATCTCACCATTGCAGTCTGGCAGAGCAGTTTTTAAACTACTTACCTGACTTTGCCATTTACACCAATGAAAAGCCAAGACGTTGCTTCTTAATATTTATAGGTCACCCCTAAGGCAGGCACTCTGAGCCCCAAAGGCAGGGTGTATTATATCAAAAAGATGGATATGTATTTTATAAACTTTGCATATCCTGACAGTAAAAACCTTGCCATGTTGGTTTTTACAATGGAAAGGCTAATAGCCCCATTGGCGAGTATGAACTTGCACATTGACAACTCAGCAGTGCTAAATTCCAAATGGGACCACTAAGCATGGTATTTCATGATATCAGACTAATTGTTACATTAAACCCATCTCGCTGCTTAAGTCAATATAATGTAACTTTTATACAAAGGGCAACTTTAGAAAGTTGCCACTTTGTTTCCCAAAGTTTCCAGTAGCCATTTACGCTTGCACATAAATGGCTGTCCTCGAGACAGCATTCTGCCCTCATGATGAGCGGTATGAATTACTGTCAAGAAGGGAAACAGAGAGAAACAAAAAGACCTGTAAAGAAACAGGTGTTACCTCCTTCTGGCAGGGTGGCAAGAGTGGATGTGAGCTCAAAAGGTGAGCTTCAAAGGGGAAGCTGCCTTTGAAGGGAAAATGGTAGTCACTCTCGAGAGGGGTTGCCCTTTTGTTTTAGCAGACAGGCTGTCATCGGGAGCAGGGAGGGGGATGCAATGAATTCTGGGCTAGCTAGATGCCCCACTTTGATGGAAGTCGTCATGAGGCAGGAGACGAGCTGATAGCACATTGGCTAGATAGTCGCTACTTCCCCTTAGGCTCATAATGGGCATAAAAGCAGTACCCTTGGCTGGAGAGAGGACCAAAGAAGGCCTGCAGCTGTTCCCCTGACCTAGCAAAAAGAGGCTGCTCAAAAGGCTGGACTGCACCTGCTGCATCATGGGCTAGCAAGAAAAGAACTGTATCTATGGTGTCCTGCTCGCGGAAATGCCATCCCTGAGCCCCAGAATGAGAAGGTGACTCCAAGAGTTAGTTGGCTGACTACTTGTTACAGCCATATGGTCATATAAGCTGAGAAGCCTACTCCTCTGAGAGCCCAGTGTCAGGAAGCTTGACTGCCATTGGATGCTGAGGTGCAGCCTGGGAGATCAAGTCTCGACCCTCACAAGTTGCACCTGAGTCTACTGTACCAGGGAGAGTCGTCAGAGTGCAGTATGGTCATCCAGCATGGCATCCTCATCATCCTTGAGGATCTTCACCATCCTGCATCCCTTGCATTAGGACGACTCTATTGACATCTATGGCAATTCACCCATACACCCTAGAACTGTACTGGGAATTGCTTTTACAGCAAGGGAACTGTCAAACTGGACCCTTTTGGTTCCTGCGACTGACTCCTTGATGGAGCTGGACCCCACAGTGGTGCACTTATAGCAGTTTTCAAGTTACTTGTTGTGACTAACCTGAAACCATGATTTGCTGTTAATGTCAATAATTTATTGCATTGAGTGAAAAGCTGTGATTTATTGTTTCTTTAGAAATGTATATCTCTGGAAACCTTCCTGGATTTGTTTTTGCTGAGGTGCCTATTCAAAGATAAAAGTGATACTTATTTTTAAAAATGAGTGTTGGATTTTTATTGTGCTGCATTTTGTTCTTATTCAACTAATTTAGCACTTCCTAATGCCTAACAAGGGTTCCTTTGATTAGACATGACAGCTCTGAGCCACAGCTACCCAGAATTGAGCTATGGTTTTACAAACAAACCTGACTGAACCTTATATGGAATTGTGGTTTTATTACACATTGAGGTCAAACAACCACACCATATAATAAACCACTTTCCTCACAGTGGGTAAGTACTGTGGTTGGAGCAGTAGACCCAATCGTTTCAGCAAACTATATGTGAGGTACACATGTTTGAATCACACTGGTGTTGTGAGCCTTGCAGCTTGCATGGAGCATGGGCTGCATTTTCTATGGCAGAATGAGGACCTGTGAGGGACCTGTGAAAAGATGGCATGCCTCCTCGTAGTAAAAGTGGAATCTGTGAAAGCACATGTGAGGTACTGCTGATTCCAATAGGCTATGAGTGGATCTTGTTCTTTGCTTATTCTGCACATTCAGCTAGAACCGTTTTTTAAAAGTGGCAAAATTCTCAGAAATTACCTGAAGCACCTTTTATAAAAGCCAAAGAGATCTGCAGTAAAAGTGTACCATGCAGAGTGTGGCCAACTTTGACTAGATTCCTTGGATGCCAAATATCAATAGGAATAACACAGAAATACAGGAGTTAAAAATATGAAAGGGGTAAAAACGTTCAGTAACGAATATGTATGCATTCTCAATGCTCAAGACCATAAAACATTGAGCAAATCCAGTTCTGCAAACAAAACTTCCAAGCTTTCAATCAGTTATCAACAACGTGCCTATCATCTCTCACAAACCTCTCACCATACCAAAGAACTTATGGAAAACTTGGTTTGTCTCCCATCCCTTTACAACCTTGTGAGAGATATACCCAGATGGCTTTCCTTCATAGAATTCGATCTGCAGTGAATCACGAAGATAAAATCCCCTATTACTCCTTTTTCATATGCAATAGACCCCATACCAGCAGTGCCTGCAAGACACTACACCTCTCTTTCTCAAAATTGTAAATACGTCTGACCCCACAAACCTACAAATTTTCAGAATGATTTGAAGACTCATGTTCATGTGACAAATTATTGAAAAAGCAGCTACTTCATCACTCCTTACCCATATCTCCAATAACAACCTCCTCCACAACTTCTATTCTGGATTCCTCTCAAACATTATACAGGATGGGCACAATTCAGATAGTGTGTGATGCTCTCTATATATACTCAGTGATGGTTTTGCTTGCCTGCTTGTTTTGATTGACCTCTCAGCAGTATGCGTAAACCTTAACCACCAGTCCCTCATACACATTCTATCTCTAAGTATGAGATTTAGAAATACAGTCCTGAATTGGTTTCCGTATTTCGTGTCCTCAACATCCCAGTTTTTCAAACTACACTCATTTGAGTCCTGCACAATCTCAGTCAAATTTAGCGTTCCTAAAGGCTCCATCCTCTCACCATAACTCTACAGCTTTTACATGGAATCACTACCCACCATGATCCAAGACAAAAACTTCTTTACACATCAATATGTTGATGACATACCACTCTACCTAATGGTTTCGAACCCTGCAAGCATAGACAACCTGAAGATCTTTCTTGAAAAGCTAGCCTACTGTGTGTCCTCTCTCTTCCTGAAGTTAAATCCAAGCAAAGCTGAATTTGTCCGACTACACTCCAATGACTCTCCACCTTCTGTACAAAAATGGCCAGATTCCCTAAACCCTTTAGGGTTCTTCCTAACTCTGGTACCTCATCCTACATCACTGGGCTTTCTCATAGACAAACATCTCAACCAAATGGAGAACATTGCAATATTGATTGGATCCTCCTCCCTTCAACTCCATCTACGTATGAAATTAAACCATGCATTCCTCATTCAGACTTCAGATAAGCAGTACAAGCCCTGGTTTTTAGTCATTTCAATGGAGGAAATGAATTCTTGGCAGTTCTCCCTAATCCATCTCTGGTCTAAAATCTGTACTACATGCAGATGCTCTCTAAGTTGCAGGAGACAGAAATCTGATCTCTTCACTCCCATCCTAACACACCTTCACTGGCTCCCCTGGAAGGGAGAACTGACTTCAATATTGCCCTCTTAACTCATTCAGAATTTTATAATGCCCAACCATTCTACTTAAATCATAAGCTTTATCTCACTGGTGCCCAATAATCCTGTAAATCCCAACATTCAAAGAAACAGAAACATCCAAACATGCTTTCTCCTTCCTCTCCCCCAGGCTTTGGAACTCTATGCCTGATCATATTGGACTAAAGCTGAATCTCCTAGTCTTCTGCGAAAAACTGAAAACCCATCTCTGTGAAATGTATCTATTAAATGCTCTATCTTTCGTTGCATCCTTCTCATCTATCCATGTTACACGTTCCCTTTGTCAGGTGTATGTAAAGAATTATGTTGCTCTTGAGGCTAGACAACCCTGTAAAATTTTAAATAAGTAAATACAATTATAACCAGCAATGACAACCTTCGCTGTCATTGAAGTGGTTCACATTGTGTTCTCATTCGTAATTAGGAAATAGCAATTTGCATAAACCTCGCGTTATCTTCTTTATTTTTCATTAATCATGTTTTCTCCCAAAATGTACTCAATTCACTTCTAAATAATGTTTCAAATGCTTTAAGCCTGGCAGTCAATCAGTCAATTAAAAACTTTATTTGGGTTACAAGAGCAACCATAAAAGTACATCAGAATAAAAAATATTCTGAAATCATTCAGTATTCAAGTCTGGCAGTCAGTCAATCCTTAGTTTCCTCATACGTTACCCTTGTAATATTCGAGTAGGCTAGGAATACAAGGAAGGCTAGATGAATAATCAGGCAACCACATCGCCTCATATTCTATTTTAAATATATTCTAAGGCACACCTATCTGTCTCTTGAATGCTTTTGCTTATTTACCGGGGGTAGGGGTGCATTTTGTGGGAGAATAATCCCTCTCCCGCGCTGTTTATTTTTTTTTCTAATTACATGATACAGCTTACAGTTTCATATACAGCATATTCTTTAATGAAATAAAAACAATAAGCTACTTAGGAGCAATCTGCAGAAAAAAGCATTTAACTGCCTCGCTTCACACAAGGAGCCGAACTTAATACAGCTTGGCAGACGGTCCTGAAGGAATTCTGCAGAGCATGTAAGAGGGGGATTTACCTAATCAGTTTAGCAGAAATGTGAGTCTAGATTGCTTTCTGAATAAATTGAAGGCTTATCAGGTGCAGAGACAGAAGATGTGCCTTATACCAGGAAAACATGATTTTTTTTATTATAAATCCAGATATCCATTTATCATGCGTAATGACATGTGGAACAACATTTCGGAAAATGTCATACATTTACCTTCTGGATCGGATTTATTCAAATCAGCAGGGATAATGTCACTAAAAGTGCATAGCCTGCTAAGTTAACGGAGGAAGATCCGTTTGTGCTGAGTGTACAAAGAGAAGAGTAATAGCAAACTGAACATTTAAGATGAAGTAGAGGCTGGAGGGCAGGGGTGCACGCTACCTAAGAAAGAAAAGATGCGACTGAGACCCAGGGCCAGATTTACTAACCTTTCACATTACGCAGTGCTGCAAGGCAACCTGCTTTGCTGCGTTGTACTTTGATATGGTGCACTTCTGCTCTCTCATAACACTGGCACACTTCAGCCAGCCTTGCGCCAACACAGGCACCCTTGCATCTTGCACCAAGGTGCAACGGTGCCTGCATTACAAGGAGAATTGTTTTGTGCAGAAAGAAATACCAGAATACAGCACACATAGAAAGAGGAAATAACAAAGAGAAGAAAAAAATTCTTATCATTATGCCATCCTCTGGGAGGTGTAGTGATTTCACACAATCCCAGGCATACACACCTTTAAATCTGGGATTGTGGGAAATACATGGTTGGATGCCCGGGAACAACCATGTTTCACCCTTGGAACTCCTTCCAGAACAGAATGTAACACAATGCAGAGCAAGCTGCAGCACTGCATTAAATGCATTTACAAAGCCACGAAATGCAGCACAAATCGCCCCTTGCGTGGCTTTGTGCCATAGCTTTATTTGTATGATTAATAAAAAAACAAAATCTCATTAGATTTGCAGAACTAAAATACTATGATGCAAATTCAATCATAACTATCACCTAAGATATGAAGCCATCATCACTACTTCGTCAAAATTCATTATGTTCACCAAGTAAAAATTTACACAGAAACAATTTCATTTCATAGTACTTAAATAGAACTGAACCTAAATCCCTATCTTTTTAAAACATTTATGTCAAGGCACAGTCATTGTAAAAACTCTTTATTACCCAACAAATGCATGGAGTATATAAAGAGCTATCGAAACTACATCTGAAACTGAAACCATATTTCACTGTTCTATGTAGTACTTATAGGCTGTCCTAAACATGCTTTTTTCTGCTAAAACTCATTCACTGTATAAAAATTAAGTAAGACACTTTCAAATCATTACTACAAGATAAAACCAAACCATAGGCCCTGTCTTATTATGAAGCAGATAAAACGCAATGCAGATGTTCTAAATATTCCTTAAGGTGCCTGCCACGGGGTGCAGGGAAGAACTGCATCTCCCATTTTACTATGGGAGCATGCATTCAGGCCGGTTTATGGATGGAATGAATGCTCCCATAGAAAAATGTAGGAATGCGGCGAACAGTGTTCGGTCGCATCCTAATGGGGTGGTCGGGTCCGCCGACCGGGTGTCGGTCAGTCCCATGACCAATGCGATGTCAGGCGGAAGTGCTTCCGCACGACATTGTAATGACCCCCTTAAAGTGCAAACCAAATTACTACGTTACGACTGATTGGCTTTGTAAATATCTACTAACATTTTGCGTTGTGACTGTGCCACAAAAGTGACGCAACCATGACGCAAAATGTTAGTACAGCTGGCCCCAACTCCATTTGACACATCGGACAGAGCAAACATCCAGTCAAATCACAGCGCTAGGTTGCATCACAGTGCAAAAACTATCCCTAGTACATTGCCCCATAGCTGCTTAGCCTTCGAAGAGGAAATATGTCTATAAACAGGGTGGGTTCATATCCCTATTGCCATAATTAAACCATAGTGGATGGAATTGCCTGAAAAGCTGAATAACATTGCGACCTAGTTTGCTAGCGTGTTGTAGAATAGCTGCTCTTTGTCATTCAGAACTAATAATGATTTTGTCATTGGCAAAAAGCAGCTAAAGTATTTTTGGAGTCATAATTTCGTGACAATTGGTGGAAAACAGTGTCCTTTTATAATAGGCTAAAAGCCAGGTTTTTTCGTGCCAAATATCCAAAGTTCATAAATATAACTTGCGATTTTTCTGAATTAATGCACGAACTTTAGACACATGTGGGCAAAGCGAAGAAAGCAAATCCTTGTTCGATGTTTCCCTCTTGTTCTATTTCAAGTTCATGCATTAACTTGGAGAAATTCGGAGTTAAATGTTCGTCCTTTATACATCTCCCAAGGAAAAGTGCTCAGCCTATCATGATAAAGCCCAGTATCATTGCTGTGATGAACCGGCAAAACATTCAGCAGGATAGACAGAAAAAGGGAGAGATGAAGGGGAGAGAAAGAGTGAGAGAGAAAATAGAGAGAAGGTTTTCAGAGAGAGAGCTAGTCTCTCAGTGTCAGTGATACCACTTCTATGATGGTTGAGATGCCTAATACATTGGATATTTTTTTTTGGATTGCCCAACTCAACGAATATGCACAGAATTGTGCACAGACCTAGTGCATCAATCCATGGTTCATCTTAAAATTAATAGGCAAATTGGTCAAAGGCAATAATAGTCATACGGGGATCTAAGTGTCCATACCTGTTTTTACTCATGATGAAATATTTGCGTTCCACTACTTCAAAACTTACTTTTTCACAAAACGGGTCATAACAATTGAGTTCACTCAAAATGCTCACTTTTATTAGTTTGATGCAGATCTGTTGAATAGTTTTTGAGGAAATTTAAAGTTTACAAGGAGGTGTACAGGCTTTAGTGGGTTCATTTTATGCAATCTTGACTCTAAGCTTGCCAGCTCATAATTCTAAACAAAAAAAAAACATCTGATTTGTGGGCAAAAATGGAACATAGGGGCCGATTATGATGGCGGACAGACTGGAGTCCGCCCGCCATGGTGGTGGTAACCGGGACCGTCCGCAATACATGCGGCGGTTCCGCACACCAAATTATGATGTGACTGCCACCGTGGCGGACGCATCTTGCATTTTAACATTGCGGTGGTTGCTGCTGACAGCAGCACCCGCTGCAATGTTGAAAACGCGTGTTGTGCATTACACTGCACTACGTGGCAGGCACCACACGGTGCCTGCCACTTAGTGCACTGCCCCCCCAGTGCACATACACCTCCCCCCAACACAAGGGGGGCCCCCGAAACTAATCCCCGCCAGCCTTTCAATGGCGGTTTACCCGCCACGGAAAGGCTGGCTTCCGACAGCATCGTAATTCGTCGGACGGAGCCTGCTAGGCTCCGCCACCATTTTAAGCATGCTGACCGCTCCGCCAGGCAATCGTAACGATTGCCTGTGGGAGTTCTGTAGCGGACGGTCTTTGCAACCGCTGCGGTCCTAAAGCGATTCCCACCGCCATCATAATTCGGCGGTGGGAAAATTGCTGTCAATTGACGGAAGGATCGCCACCGCCGGGCTTGCGGTGACGATCCTTCCGCCATCGTAATTGGCCCCATAGTGTTTTTCTAGTTGCTCTGCCCACCTCTGTTGCAGTTACATACTGTCGGGTACTGTAGATAGAAATTGGTGGTTCGCTACAAACCTAGAGGAGATGAGGACATGGCTTACAAGAGTTGAAAATACTGTTTTCCATGAAAAATGATTACATTTTAAAACAATGCAGTGTTTTCATGCAAAGTAAATTTGGGGGCCAGCCAGTATGAATGTCTCTCTATGTTGATGCACAAACCCAAACTCTAACCCTTACTGTCAAACCTACCTTTAACCAGTGTTTAATTTGATCTGGTGGCTGCCGGTGGGGGCCCCAGCATACATTTTTTGGGACGGGCACTTATAGTTGCTCATCTGACATTTCCAGAGAGCAAGAGAGGGGAAAACACACAAACGTCAAAGAACAAAGAGTAAGACGGAATAACCGTCACCATGGAAGAAAGCAGGAAACTGCCAGAGTGAGATAAAGGGACCGACAGTGGAATAAATAGGCCTGAGGTGTGTTCAGCACTAGCAGCATCTGTAATCAATGTGCTGACATTTAATAGCTCCGAACGGGCTTCTGAGTGACGCTTTTGGGCAACTCAACCTCTTATTTGACAAATTACGCACTGCTTCAACGTTAACCCTAATCAATTCTCTATACTGGTATCGGGCACAGGGGTGTGGAATTTAATAAAATATCTACTTGTCCATGGGGCAGGTTGCTTCATAAATCTTCATGTCCTGTAGCAAAATCCACTTGCCCCTTTGGTACCAAGTGCATCGACAAATTATGGCAGCAATCTCATTATATAAGAGTTCTGATATAGCCTCTCTGATTATCCCAGGGCTCATACCATAGTAGTGTTTGAATACTTGCAATCCCCTTATGTTGCCACGTTTCCACATATCTACATACTGGTGCTGAAGGTCGTGGTAAGCAATAGTTCCAGGGTTAGAATGCCCTTTTGAGTCTGTGCAAACCTACTACTTGCATGTTTTAAAGGTTTTCAACAACTCTTCTCTAATCTTTTCCTACACTGAGAAATGTTGGAAATTTACTCCTGACAATGGCAGACGTAAACATGCTTCCAGAGTTGGGGGAAAAAGTGGTTGGAGGGAAAGTGAACTTGCAAACACTCAGATTTTTGCATGAGCAAATCTACACATGCATTTTTGCTCATGCTAAAATGCAGTTCACAAATATTTTCTAGGAGTACAATTTCTTGTCCTAGTTCTGTAAATTCTTGGGAATTCACGAAAGCTGTATAGCTGCACTTAATGCAAGGACATATACCATGGATTCACTTTTGAGACTTTCTTTAATAATTGGGCCCCTAATTTGGTCTGGGGTTGACCGTGACCTTTTGTATTTATTGAAAATTCTGTCTCTCTCTCTCTCTCTGTATCAGCTGGCTTCACTGTGAGTGACTGCATTCTGCTCTTTCACAAGGAGCATATCTACACACAAAGTAGTGCCAGTAAGTTCAGTGCCAGTAACTACTGTGGCAGTGTGTGCTTTTTGAAACCAAAAAACTATTTTTGCTTTTGCCAATGTTTGTTATAATGGTGAGGGCCCGTCCGCTCCCATGCCAATAAGGTTTTACAAAAACCATGCCAAAACAAGTCACACATTGACAAAACTAAAAAGCTGACCACCAATTTCAGACCTATTGGCTTTGCCAATGCTTGTCTATATGTGTTTCCAAAAATCTTATGTGAAACTGGTTACACTGATTTTCCATTATGAATATTTTTGGGAAATACTAGCATGCATCAACACATGCGCCTAACTGATGCTGCAAAGAAATGGTACCTGAAATTTTACAGTAGTTTAGCTAAATGTTTTTTTTTCCTGCTTTCATTTTTTTATGAACATTTTATTTTCAAAACCAAAGAATCATCAATCTTGCTTTCAAGCTTCTGAAAATATTTGCATCAAATCAAAGAGCATTCTGGGAGCATTATACATAGCCTCCTATTGCTAAACTTTGAAAACGTGTGTACACGTTTTTATACTGGAACCACTGTCAGTAGTGCAGTCGGAGCTTACATTTACTTGGAGCGCTCACTCTAATAATAAAGGCTTTCAATTAATGAACCATAAATACAAGTTTGAACAGCTATAACATGGGCAAAAATATTACCTTAACTGCAGACAGTGCCCTTCCCTGATCCATAATGTGGTACTGCAAACTGGCAGCCAAAGGGTTTGTGCTGCAGGGGGTTGGGTCTACTTGTCCCAAGGACAAAATACACATGAAGTCTTGTTGCCCTTCACCCCAAACAATATGTCCCGGGCGTCGGGCTATAGGAATTCCACATCCCTGCGGTCAGTACTGCAGGAAAGTCCATGTCTGGTCCCCAGTATCAGTTATTACTGGGAAATATTGGTATTTCTTTCAGCCCGTGAATAAGCCTTTTGGATTGCTTATAGCTTTGACTTCTGTGTGATATATCTGTACAAAGCATTCCAATATAAAATATGTCACTTAATTTTCTTCTTGGAAACTTGCATTAAACTGGTCAAGAGGGGACAAAAGTTAAAAAGCCAAGGCCATTGAATATGAGCAACAGGGTATATCGATTGACACAAATATTGTGTTATGCATATTGTGATGCCAATAACATCTTGGGATAGTATTCCACATGTACGAATATTGTTTTGAAATATTTTGTATCTTGTTTTAAATATATTTGTACAGAGTATTGTGTTGGGTTCTTGCATTCCCTTCTGGAATGTGTGGGTTGTCATAGGAATGAGAATGTGAGGATCGGGTGACAGTTGGAGAGGAGATTCAAGGTGGATTCTGCACTCTCGTCCTGTTGCGGTTTTACTTGAATAAAAGGAATTCTTACCCTCCGAAAGAGTGTCCTTGTAGTGGTGACGAGCTGGAACTGAACCGGACGAGTTTCCCACACTTCAAGTGCCTCCTTGTGTACCGGTGTGGACTCATCGGTGTGACTTTGCCGTGCGCACGCCTCCACGACGCAGGGATCCGAGACAAGGCCCTGGAATGGGCCACCTCCTTCCTCGCCGGCAGAACCCAGAGAGTCCGCCTCCCACCATTCCGATCCGAAGCCTTCGAGATCATCTGCGGCGTACCCCAGGGATCATCCCTCAGCCCAACACTGTTCAACATCTACATGGCCCCGCTTGCACGCATCGCCAGACAGCACGACCTCAACATAATCTCCTACGCCGACGACACTCAACTGATCCTCTCCCTCACCAAGGACCCCCTCGCTGCCAAATCCAACCTCCATGAAGGAATGAAGGCCGTCGCCGATTGGATGAAGATCAGCCGACTAAAGCTGAACACGGACAAGACAGAGGTCCTCATCCTCGGCTCCAACCCCTCAGCCTGGGACGACTCCTGGTGGCCAACGACACTGGGAGCAGCCCCGACACCCACCGACCACGCACGCAACCTGGGAGTCATCCTCTACTCAACGCTCTCCATGGCCAAGCAAGTCAATGCAGTCTCCTCCTCCTGCTTCAACACCCTCCACATGCTTCGCAAGATCTACAGGTGGATCCCGACAGATACAAGAAGAACAGTCACCCAGGCCCTCGTCAGTAGCAGACTTGACTATGGGAACGCCCTCTACGCGGGAGCCCCGGCCAAGCTCATCAAACGACTGCAACGCATACAAAACACCTCTGCACGCCTGATCCTCGACGTGCCACGCCACAGCCACGTCACCCCCCACCTGAGGAACCTGCACTGGCTCCCCGTCGACAGGAGAATCTCCTTCAAACTCCTCATCCACGCACACAAGGCACTCCACAAGACTGGCCCAGCCTACCTCAACAGACGACTCTTCTTCTATGTCCCCAACCGCCAGCTCCGCTGACCTCTCCCTCGCCACCGTCCCTCGCATTCGAAGAACAACCACCGGCGGCAGATCCTTCTCACACCTCGCCACCAAGACCTGGAACACCCTTCCACTAAGCCTACGACAGACCCAAGACCTGCTGACCTTCAGGAGGCTACTCAAGACCTGGCTGTTCGACCAGTAGCAGCAACCCCCCCCTTTTTTTCTCCCCAGCGCCTTGAGACCCTCGCGGGTAAGTAGTGCGCTCTACAAATTCTGTGATTGATTGATTGATTGTGTATTCATGAGGCCCTCCTACGACAATCAGAAGAAAAGTCTGTTCCCTAACCCAGGGGGACTCTGCCAGCTTCCTGTGGCCCTCAGGTACTGTACATTGAGGGGCTGATTCCGATTCAGGCCGGAAATCACTCCGACCGAGCCGGACCCGGAGAGATTTCCGACCGAATCGGACTCTAGCAGCCTGACCGAACGAGTACGATGCGTGCGCATGCAATCGGACTCGATTCGGTCGGACTCCCATTGAAGTCAATGGGAGCCGGTCGTACAACGCGTACACGGGCTCCCATTGACTCAATGGGTGCGACGCGAACAAGGGCGCCCCCTACAGTGGGTACGCGTCAATGCGACTCGCGCCGTACATGCACAGGTAGGGGGACCCATGGGTCCCCCCTGTGTGCGACTCGCGCGGCTACGCGTGCAGGGGGGTCCGACACGGACCCCCAAAGTCCGGCTCCGACAGCTCTTTGGAGCCGGACGGCACGAGTCGGTCGGACTGCTCGAGGCGCGCATCGTACTTGCCCGGTCAGGGAACGTCTCCATTGCGCGGTGCGAGTCGGTCGGAGCGGTTGGGTTCCGCGAACGAGTCGGTCGGCGATTTCGCGTACGCTCGCATCGTACTCGCTCGCCCGGACGCATGCACGAATCGGTCAGAAAAGAGGGCTCCGAATCGGATCCGGTAAAGCCAAATCCGATTCGGTGCCCTACCGGCCGAGATCGGAATCGGCCCCTCTGTGTTTCGAAAGGGGCATAGGGCCTCTGCGTGCTCAGCCTTCCTCCTGTGCCCCGTGCCTGCTGGCGCTCGAGAAACCTTCCAGCCCTCTGCCAACGCATCTGTTCACATGCTGACATCACCGTCTTGCCACACGTCGCGGCCATTTTGGATCGGTCTAGTCGAGGGGATGCTTCGGTTTCAGCTTTGCTGCAATTTGGGATGGGCTGCCCATCAGGTATGTGCACATTGGGATCATAACACTGCGTGTTGCCATCCGTGATACGAACACTTGTTTCTAATCTTGGTACATTCTTCAAGCATATTGTTTGGCAGTTTTGCCCAGTGCGGCTTCTCCTTTTTGGTGGCATTATTTCTTCTGCCTTCGCTACAGGTACTCTATCTGGGTGTGTCATCAAAGTACAGTTTTCTTGCCTGTTTTACAGTGACAGGCTTACCAACACAAGGATTTAAGAATTCAACCTCATCATTTTTGTTTTTTTACAAATGTTATTGTCATTTACTTTTTCAAACCGCATTATCCTGGGATAGTAAGTAAATAATTAAAAAAAAGTAAGATTTGTTTGAATTTGAGCTCATTAGGAAGGGAATAATGTATGCTACACCCTTAAAATCTTTCAGACACACAAGATGAAACTATCACCTTGATGGATGCCAGCCAGATGGGTTTAGGTGCCATTCTCATGCAACACAGGGATGGCAAAGATGAAGTGGTAGCTTTTGCGTCTAGGAGTTTGAAAGGTGCTGAGTCATCTTATTCCGTAATTGAAAGGAAGATATTAGCGTGTTAGTGGGGCATTGTCCATTTTAAAGTTTACTTATCGGGTTCACATTTCACTGTTCGAGTTGATCATAAGCCATTGGTTCAACTATTCACTACCAAAGGCATGGAATGAGCCACACCTAGAAATGCCAAATGGCAGTATAGGCTGCAGGAATCTGATTATAAGGTGGAATATGTACCTGGTGCAAAGAACGTGTTGGCAGATTGTATGTCTAGTCTTCCAATCATGATTTGCTTGATAATGGGTAAATTCTTAATGATGTGGAGGTAGATGCGGATCTTGTGTGTGCAGTTGAGCGCCAATGTGATGGTGCCATATTGGAGGACGAAAGGCTCACTGCTTGTGATTTAGATGAACAAATGAAGGAGACGAAAGAGGGTATTCATCAAGGGTGGTCACAGTGGAAGTCAGATGGAGTGAAGAGTGATGATTACATGGTATGAACAACAATTGGTACTGTAGGGTATTCGATTAAAAACAGATTAGTTCCTTATTCAATGCAGGCTAGCCACCTCTTTGGCTAGTCTTCTGCAAAATCAAATTGTACAAATTAATTGTAATGGGTTCTTCAGAACAGAAGAGACACTGACATAGAGGTTGTAGTAATTAAAGAAGTCTTTAATTAAGTCAGCACAACGAACACTTCACAATCCAGCCTTCCGTTCCCGAGGTCGCAGCTTAACTGACAAACCTCCGAACCCTCACTCTGGAACCCTTATAAAGAATCCATTACAACATTCTGATGAACATAGAAAAGGAACATAACACATCTTCCCCCTAAAAACAACAAAAGAAAATAAATAAAACTACAAACCCCCCCTCCCCAAGAATAAACCAACAATAAATTTAACAAGAGAAAATGAACACAAAGAAGCCATAAAATGTAAGCAGACAGAGATCTGAAAAACAAAACAAGCAAAGATTCACTTCAAAACATAATCCTCTAAGTAATGAGGAGTACATACTCTTCTCCGACCCACTCTTGACAAAGCAGCATCATCCATACCTCTCCTCTCCCTTTCCAACAACAATCTGTCCATCTCAACCACCTTACTCTCATCCACTCTCACCTGATTCTCACAAGCATTATCCAGAGTAGACGTGGCATCTCCACCACCCGAATTATTGGTAAAGACCTCATCCGAACAATTTTGAGATGAAAAGTCGGGAACGCCTAGATCGAATGAGAGACCTTTCTTCACAGACTCATCGTGAACAACACTTGCTGCCAGATCATACCCCACCAACACCACATTCCTCTTGCTCCACCATTTACCATTCTCCACCAAAACTGCATGTTTAGAAACCTTGACTATGCATGTTTTGGGAAAAACCTTAGAATTGCTTTTCTTGGCTCCAATGGCCTCTTCACCTTAACAAGATCCCCAACCTGAAACTGGACATCTTTTACCTTTTTATCAATGTCATAACTTAGCTTCATTTTCAATTGGGCCTTTTCAACTTTATCACGCATTTGCTTCAGATCAGGGATCCTGTTAGCACACTTCATTTGCTCCAGCACCCAGCTGGGACTCAACTTACAGGAACCATGGCGTCCCTTCAACAAGACAAATGGTGAAACACCAGTGAGAGAATGTGGAGTATTGTGATAACTCCACAATCTTTCTTGAACGGCTTCAGGGATCATTCCCCCTGCCACAGAAGCCGTTCGAATCATCAGAAGCCATTTGAATCATCTGACACCAGAGAGTAACATGAGGTATATTAACATTCATATGCCATACGTGCTTACACTAGCCCAAAGAGCCATTGGTTTCATATATACAATATGTGGACAAACAACGAGTATGCATTATACAATGGGTGCAGAGTGTCACAAGTATGTACATTAAAATCCACAAGACATTACATATGTTACATAATAGTACAAAACACAAAACTTCCCATGGTGGTCCCAGGGAGTTTGTTCAAAAATATTCAAGCCTATGTCCTCATTACTAGGATGTGGGGTATGCCTGATCACAATACGGCGCACCAGTAATGATCGTCGACTTTTCGACCCTTTTGTGTTATGTGCTCATGTCTGGCTTCACCGCGGGTCTTCATCGGGACAAAAGAGTATGAAAAGATGGCCTTAAATAAAAGGCGTTAGATTTGAATCCAGTGTTAATTCATAGGCATGGCTTCTCCGGGATAGGGGCCGTAAAATAAGTTACCTGGGCACCAGGTTGGTTGGCCAGATTCGGATACAAGAGAGGGCGCCTTGTAGCCCTTGTGCATTGGGTTATGTCAAAAATCCTAAAGTCTCCGAGATACAGTAAGGATTCTCTATTGTACACAATGTTAGTTAGTTAGGAGCGCGGTTCAGTCACGTCTTGCTCCTCTGAAACACAATTATCATCCCATTCACTTTAACACGAGTGATGCTTACAAGCATGTATTTGAAGAATTGTCCATCATTATTGGGCTTTTATATCAGTCTAGTGTGTTAGTAGTTCCTGAAGGCATGAGAAACAGAATTCTGTTTTTGGCACATGAAGAGCGCATCGGTATGCGTGCAATGAAAAGAAGGATAAGGGAGAATTTTTGGTGGCCAGGGTTGGACAGGAATGTTGAGTAGCACATAAGATATTGTGTCAGTTGTGCAGGCAGTGACAAAACTCAAGTCACTCTTCTCAGTCCTGTGGAAGCAATTGAGGTACCCAACAAGGCTTGGGGCAAATTAGCCATTGATATCATTGGTCCCATTGTACTTTCCGGTGGTATGTTCGAGTATGAAATTGTGGTTGTGGATTTTTTACAGTCGCTGGTTGGAAGAAAAGTTTGTGCAATCTCTCAACAGTCATAAAATTATTGAGTTTTTGGAATCTATTTTTCTCAAGTAAGGCATTCCTGATGAAATTTTAACTGAAAATGGGTGTCAATTTACATCTGCACAATTATCTGAATTCTTATGTTTTCTGGATATCAAGCATAACGGGACTTCTTTATATTATCCTAGGAGTAATGGTTTTGTTGAACATTTCAACAGAGTTCTCAAGGACAACAAACAGCTAGAGCTAATGGTTTAAATTGTAAGGAAGAATTAAGGAAATTGTTATGGGCTGTTCGCACCACTCTCAATGCAGATACAGGACTATCACCTTTTGTGTTATTGAGTGCAGGGTGCTGGTGTCCAAAATGACAAGACAGTGAATGGGGCAATTTAACATTTCTAAACAGAAAATGAAAGACCTAAGAAGGAGAAAGCATTAAGCTCAGAACAGATACGTGGGTGTCCAGGGAAGAGGGTCCAAGGTGGCGGTTGGGGATTATGCCAGAATCAAAATGCCTAGTATCAATTCTAAGGGGGAGTCCAAGTTCTCATCTCCTCAAAGGGTTGTGGACGTGAGGAAGAGTGTGGTTAAACTGGAAAATGGCAAGTGGTGGAACAAGGATAAAAATGCCTTTGCGCATATTATTGGCAAGAAGAATGCATGTACTGAGGTGGAGAGGTGCAGAGATTTGAAAGGAAGCTTGCATGGAGAGGAAGGAGAGTTTCCACCAGGGAAAGGAAACGACCATCCAAATTACGAGATTTGGTGCCAAAGTGAGTCATGTTCTACAATATCATGTGAAATGTATATTTACACTGTGAATCTTTGGTTTTCAATTTTCTTTCTTCATGTTCTTCTTTTCCTTTTTCCCTGTTAACCCTTGCCTTGCTCATTTATTATTGTTATGTTTAACTTTTCTTTTATGTATATAAGGGGAAGGATGTGCTGGGTTCTTGCATTCCCTTCTGGAATATGTGGGTTGTCATGGGAATGAGAATGTGGAGATCGGGAGGCAGTTGGAGAGGAGATTTAAGGTGGATGCTGCGCTCTCTTCCTGTTGCGGTTGTACTTGAATAAAAAAAATTCTTACGCTCTGAAACAGTGTCCTTGTATATTCCATTTTATTATTTTTGCTGTGTTTCATTAGTTTGTCTCATATGTTGTTATTGTTTTAATGTTAAGTGCATGTCATTTTTTAGGCTAATTTTGTTTAGTTGATGTGGTGAGAGATTTAAAGAGTTTTAATTTAATTTTAATTTATTTATTGAGGGGATTGTAGGAGAATAGGGTGTGAGATTTTTAAATATTCATTTTTCAATTGTTTTAATTAGTTTATTTTTATTTATTAATTAGTTATTTTGATTCATCATGTGAAATATTTTATTTTTAAATTTTGCAACTTTTTTATTTAAATTGTAATTGGTTAGTTAGCTAATTGATTTTATAAATTATTTAATTATTTTAACAATGTATACATGTTTTAGTTTTTATGTAATAATATTAAAGTATTAATTTTTTTAATGAAACTGTATTGTTAATTTTATTCTACTATTCTTTTAATTTGTGCTTATGGGTGGGGACATTTTAGAACAGTATGTTGGGATATGTTTAACATTTTTAAATGATTTAAATTAGTAAACTATTTGAATATATTTGATATGTAACTTTAATTGCTTATTTAGTAATTTTAGTTTTTAATTTTTGTATATAAATAATATATTGTTAAACATGTTATATATTTTTCTATGTATTTGTTGAAATATATTTTATGATTATTTATTTCATCTATATTTGATTTTTTTATTTTTAACTTAGGAGCAGAGATAATAAATGTGGCCTCTCCAAAGTCCAAAACTTTCCCTACTGTTTTTCAGGTTGGAGTTGGAATAGTAAACCTGACCCCTCAAAGGTCCAACATTTTCCCTACTTTTGCTTACGTGGGATGTAAATAGTAAATCTAACCCCTCCAAAGTAGTGAATTTGACAAGTCCATGCCTAATTTTTCAAGTGATTTCTTTTTAAAAGTTATATTAATTTCAATTATGTTTAATTATTTATATTTTTGAGAGTAATAGCATTTTTCTTAAATTACTTTTTAATGTGCAGAATGTTTTGTATATGCTTTTAGAATGTTTAATCCCAAGTGTTTGCAGTTATTATGAATTAGTTTTTGTATTTTTTATTTTATTTATTTACGTATTGTATTTAAATATTTAAATATTTGTTTGCATTTATTTTCAAGTATTTCTTTAAATGTTTGCAAGTTATAAGTATAGTATATATATGTTTATATAATATGTATTTTATAAAGCTTATATATATACTTGCAGTTTGTTGACCGGGTGCCGCTGGATTCTGTGTTCAGGAAGAAGAACACCAAAGGGAGACATATATATATATATATATATATATATATATATATATATATATATATATATATATATATTTTTTTTAACAAAAAACCAAAGGTGCACCACTTAATGGTAATATAAAAAAATATTACAATCCATATCCATAATGTAAATCTTTTAGGCTCTTCTTTTATTTATATCGAGCTTGTAAAATAGACAGCCGACGCGTTTCGTCCAATAAAGGACTTCTTCAGGGCTGTAACAAACATATATACAAAACATGAATACATACAATGTATACACATAAACAATACATATATTTACAAATTCCAAACATATATAACATTTACAACAACAATTACTAAATATATGATTTGTATCACAATAACTGACCACATATTCACTACATCATTAATACATAACACTTTAAACACTTAAAATTGCATACTATTTTCCAAACAAATTTTGCTCCACATCTATGATAAAAGACATACCCTAAAAGAGTATATTATTACATATATCTAAAAAGTATATTTTTTAATCATTTGAGAAGGGAAAAGTAAATAGAGGGACGAAGGATAAAAACTGAAAGATAGAAGCTACAAAGACACATAGCTCGTAGCGATTCAAAAGAGGACATAAGACAAAGGTCCCATAATTATGTCTCCAAAAGATTCCAAAAACTATCAGATGCAGATACATCTGGTGTAATGCGCCATCCTGGCATTCATTCATCAAGTTAGTATAAGAGAGATTTGTGCCATATCAATATATGGAAAGGAGGCTAAGTTAAACAACCATCTGTCATAAAGGATACCCACCATAAGAATAAAGAACCGGACACTTCCAGTTGAATCAACGTCGAGGTGTCCGCAATAAGTAAATTTGTTGGTCCAGATTACACGCACTTTGTCAATGGACTGTTACAAGAAAAGAGAGAGGCACACAGCTATGATCATATATCCTCACAGAAGATGACCCTATTACTATATTCCAAACAGACAAAAAACAAATAACTTACTAGATATCATAACGAAGAGTATCTCTCTATCACAATTTGTAGAAATCTAAGGTCAGATAACACTTTATCAGACCTTATCTGTAGCCACGCCTCAATCTGGTGGGCTTGAAATCACAGGACAAATACCTGATCAACCTGTTACCACTCTAAGATGGCCGCTGCATCGGTTATCTTCTGATGCCAAGTTTTGAGTAAAGCGTACGTTGGGCTCAGTAATACGGTTTTTGGAATTTTCGAGCGGACTACACAATTAACTTTATCATATTCTAGCCTCGTATTGATTTGGAAATTCCGGAGGGATACTGTTTATTATTTCTTGTATATTGGGCAGAGTACCTTGATTGTGGGCTCAGCAATATGGTTTTGGAATTTTCGGGCGGGCTACACAATTAACGTTATTATATTCTAGCCCTGTATTGTTTTGGAAATTCGGAGGGATACTGTTTATCAATTCGCGCATATTGGGTAGAGAACCTTGATTATAAGTGGACCTTCATTTTCATTAGTCTTTGATTACCATTTCAAGATGGCCGCTGCTTTGGATGCCATCTAACGCCGCCTTGTAAGTCGAGTAAATATTGATCTCACCTGTAACGTATTTGGGGTTTGCAGCGGGCTATTTAAACGAAATGGTGCATGGGTATTCTTTATGACCGTACCCGCTGTATAGGAAGAGTGTTTTGGTTTCTGTCGCAGCCATATTCAGGTAAGGAGGGATTTTCACTCGGGTGTCTTTACTCTAGCACGTTGGGAGTTGGGTCCATTATTCGTAGATCTCCATACTTTTTATGGAACCGTATGTATGCCGCTTTCATGTGTTTTATGCAGGGAAGAGGGCTAATATTTCTAGTCTGGATTTATGCTACAGGTGCGCCCCTCTCTTTTTCCCCCCCCTCCCTTTTACTCCCCCATTTTTCTTCTTTTATATTGAGCATGAAATTAGAAATAAGGTGTCATCTTCTGATATTGGGCATGGCATGAATATATGGAGTCTCATGAAGGCCATCTCTGTACACTTTATGGAGTGTGGCAGGATTATATTCTCCCCTTGGATTTCTATCTACCTTGCGCCCCCCCTCCCGCCTTTTGTGTAGTTCTGTTTATGAGCTCAGATCATATTGGATATAGGATGAGAACATGGTTCTTAAGACTTTCTAAGTCTATATAAAATACGCTTTTTATTTACAGGTTGATCAGGTATTTGTCCTGTGATTTCAAGCCCACCAGATTGAGGCGTGGCTACAGATAAGGTCTGATAAAGTGTTATCTGACCTTAGATTTCTACAAATTGTGATAGAGAGATACTCTTCGTTATGATATCTAGTAAGTTATTTGTTTTTTTTGTCTGTTTGGAATATAGTAATAGGGTCATCTTCTGTGAGGATATATGATCATAGCTGTGTGCCTCTCTCTTTTCTTGTATCAGTCCGTTGAAAAAGTGCGTGTAATCTGGACCAACAAATTTACTTATTGCGGACACCTCGACGTTGATTCAACTGGAAGTGTCCGGTTCTTTATTCTTATGGTGGGTATCCTTTATGACAGATGGTTGTTTAACTTAGCCTCCTTTCCATATATTGATATGGCACGAATCTCTCTTATACTAACTTGATGAATGAATGCCAGGATGGCGCATTACACCAGATGTATCTGCATCTGATAGTTTTTTGGAATCTTTTGGAGACATAATTATGGGACCTTTGTCTTATGTCCTCTTTTGAATCGCTACGAGCTATGTGTCTTTGTAGCTTCTATCTTTCAGTTTTTATCCTTCGTCCCTCTATTTACTTTTCCCTTCTCAAATGATTAAAAAATATACTTTTTAGATATATGTAATAATATACTCTTTTAGGGTATGTCTTTTATCATAGATGTGGAGCAAAATGTGTTTGGAAAATAGTATGCAATTTTAAGTGTTTAAAGTGTTATGTATTAATGATGTAGTGAATATGTGGTCAGTTATTGTGATACAAGTCATATATTTAGTAATTGTTGTCGTAAATGTTATATATGTTTGGAATTTGTAAATATATGTATTGTTTATGTGTATACATTGTATGTATTCATGTTTTGTATATATGTTTGTTACAGCCCTGAAGAAGTCCTTTATTGGACTGAAACGCGTCGGCTGTCTTTTTTACAAGCTCGATATAAATAAAAGAAGAGCCTAAAAGATTTACATTATGGATATGGATTGTAATATTTTTTTATATTACCATTAAGTGGTGCACCTTTGGTTTTTTGTTTAAATTGTTATAATCCTGCATTGGATTGCATCGTGGCAGTGGGTGCATTAACGGTGTGCACACATATGTGATGGGTGATTTCCATCTTTAGAAATATAACTAGGGATAACGGGTCAGGTGCTTGGTCTATACAGGGTACATTGCCAATAGTTTGTTTTACTTATAAATTACTCCCTGGGTATGCACTGACTCGACCTACTAACTTCAGCTCGTATTATTAATCATAATAAATATGTCTAATTTTAAAGATAGACGACAGGAATTAGCACAGGACCTTTTTTCATCAAAACAGACCACGGGAAGTACACCAAATAATGTTGTCAGGACAGAGGGTTTAAAAATCAAGTTTCAGAAGTTAGAAAAATTAAAAAAACAAGAAATGTCCAGGTGGTGGGACGGTACCACCTTAACTAAATATATGGAGAATGATAAGATTCCAAGGGGTCTTAGAATTTTAATTTTTCCTACATTTGAGGACTTGGATCGTGAATCACTAAAGGACTAGGAGGTAAATCTCCATGATGCATCATTTAATATGATGCATATATTAATCAAAAATGCAGAGAGGAAGGGAAGTAAGCTGCAGTCTGAAATAGAAGAACTTGAGAAAGAGATTGCAGCCTCGGACCTAAAAGATACTATAAAAAAGAACTATGATATTTTAGAAAAAATACTAGACGAATATCAAATGTATCTGAAGGATAAGAAAGTTAAAAAAATTAAGAGGGATGATAAGGACTACAGGGAAGGGAGGATATATACCTTTTCTCATAAATATGACAACCTTAAAGTGACAGGGGATGGAAAGAGACAAAGAGAAGAAACGTCCGAATTGGTTTCAATGGACAGTACTAGTTCTCTTTCATCTGTGGCCAGTTTGGCCAACACTGATGAAATATCAGGTGTATCGGATATAGAAAATCGATCCACTTTTTTAGCAGAAATGGAACGATTAAGACTAGGTGCAAAAACGACAAGGAAAGAACAAAAACAAGAAGGGGTGGGAGGAGATGGCAGGAACGCAGGCAGAAACAAGAGAGTGCGGAACGACACAATCGCCATGTCCACCAGATCCAAGACAACGTAGATGGGGCGACAGCTGAGGGAGAAGTGGGAGGGCTGACACAAGAACTTGTGATTGTTAACCTTTCCTCTAGAACTTTAGCTGAAGTGGATATATCTGTATTGAGTAGAGGATTGGGGTTTTGCCCCACCCAATTTGGAAATGACACAGATATTTTTGTTGATTTGTATAAATTCACTAGAATATTAAAATTAAAAGATCATTTCATTCGGAATCCTGTTGTATGTACCGAAAATATGGGGGAATATGTACCACCGACCCATACAGTTTCAGACTTGCACACTTTACAGCTAATGATGTCATTGCAGGATGAAATACCGATTGAGATGGATGTGTTGAGATCTGAATTGAACATCATAGAAAATACGCTAACTGATAGTGGCCTTAAATCCCGTTCTAAGTTTATCCCAGTAGGGACACACCCCAACATTGATTCTTCAGGGAGAGAGTTAGTGATGGCTTTCACAAGATCTTGGAAAATCCCACTCCTCGGAATAGAGTTAAATATAACTTGTCAGTAGAGGAAAATCAAGCATTGAAGGATTTAAGAACTGACCCCTCTATTGTCATCCGAGAAGCTGACAAGGGGGGGAACGTTGTGTTAATGGATAGGGAGAGTTATATGAGGGAAATTAATCGCCAGCTGGCAGATACCACATGCTATAGAAAGATACCAGGGAACCCCATAAAAGCACTAAGTACCTATATTAACATGAGATTAGTGGAATGGCGGGAGATTGGCCTATTGAGTAATGAGGAGTACAGATATATGATGGTTGGCGAACCCACTTTTCCTTGTATATATGTGCTACCCAAAATACATAAGGGGGGCCAATTCCCACCTGGTCGCCCCATTATTTCGGGAGTTAATTCCCCCACGGAGAAACTATCTGAATATGTAGATCAATACTTACAACCTCTAGTACGCAATTTACCGGCGTACATTAAGGACAGTAAAGATATCCTAAATAAATTTGATGGATTTGAATGGTCTGAAAATCTGCATTTTGTCACAATGGATGTGGCCAGTTTATATACATGCATTAGAAAAGAATTTGGGGTGAAAGCCCTGGAATTCTTTCTTGGGTTAAGAACTGCAGACCACTATAAGCATAATGAAGTGCTGTTAGAAATTACAGATATTATTCTGTCTAAGAACTTCTTTCTACATGATGCTCAATGGTACCACCAAATACAGGGCGCGGCGATGGGTTCCAGGTTTGCTCCTGCTTATGCCGGACTCTTTATGGGCTGGTATGAGTGGGAGCATGCCTGGGGACGCCATGCCAAAAAGTGGATTGACCATATTATATTCTGGGGCAGGTATATAGACGATATTATTATGCTTTGGGATGGACCTGTCACAGATCTGCTGGAATATCATTCCTTTCTTAATGAAAACCCCTTTAATGTACAACTTACCATTGCTTTCAGTAGAGAACGAATCGAGTTTCTGGATATTACTTTTTTGTTCGAGACAATTGTATTCAAAGTTCCTTGCATCGAAAAAGTACAGCATGCAATAGCATCCTACACTCAGGTAGTGCACACCCCGACATATAATAAATAATATTCCATACGGTGAAATGATACGTATGAGGAGAAATTGTAGTACGGAAGAGACCTTTGTTGAAAATATCAAACAGACTAAAAAGCGGTTTTTGGCACGTGGCTACCCCTTGGCAAATTAGAGGAGGCAGAGAATAAAATCTCCAGAGTATCTAGAGACAGCACTTTGAAACCAAAGGATCCAGTCAAAAACAAAAAGGCCCCAGTTTCTTTCAGTACTCAATTTAACCATCATAGTGATAGGGTCTATAATGGATTACGCAGACATTGGCATTTACTTACCAATGTACCCAGCCTCAAAGATATGCTAGTCCCCAGACCCAAAATGACATATAGGAGGGGAGAAATTTGAGAGATCTACTGTGCCCAAGCTACATTACTACGCCAAAGATGGTTAATTGGTTATCACATACAATTAAAGGCTTTCACACTTGCAAAAAGTGTAATATCTGTGCATTTGGGAAGGATAAAACGAAAACATTTGAATTTAATAATAACCGAGTTTTCTATATTAATCATCTAATTAACTGTAATACGAAGTATGTAACATCTGTCCTGGGCTGCCCATGTAATAAGATCTATGTGGGCAGTACCATAAGACCATTAAAAATGAGAATTCAGGAACACCTCCGTGCGATACGTAATAATGATCATAAATACCCTATGACTTTCCACATGCAAGAAAATCATTCTACAGATAATAATATATGGTTTATAGGTATTGATCATATACCGGCCAATCCAAGAGGTGGGGATAGGGAACTATCCCTAAGGAAAAACGAAGCTGGTTGGATTTGTAAACTTCGCAGCATCGAACTTGGGCACAATAGTGATGATGAAATGCATTACTTCCTCTGAGGAGGGAGAATTTCCAACTTGTTATGATGATGAGACTTGGATTGTAAACCGCACACATATGGGATTTTATAATCATACATACAACGATGTATTCATCAATGTGACATCTTGGGGTGCAACTGGAAACATAGATGTTTGTTTAATTGACAAATGTCAATATAAACAGAAAAGAGTGTTGAATACATCTGTAATTGTATAATGGGATTTTGAGCACTTCCAATTCTGTTTCTCCCTATTAGAAATATGATGAGTATACAACATTGTTCCTTTGCTAATTAAGCTTCTTATTCATCTGACTAGGGGTCTTTCTGACGCCTGATGGATAGTTGCTGTTAATACAATAATGAAGAGTTCTTTGAAGACATAACTATCCATCTTGGTTATGTCCTTCTACTTTTTTTCTCTCTAGATTCTTTTTCCCCTTCCCTTTTTTTATTATATATTTTTCTTGCTTATATACTGAATTTATTAGTTTTTTTTTTTTCTTGTTTGGCTTAGTGCAATTGTGTTGGAGATGATATATGATTTGGAAATGTGAGGCAAGATGGGCGTATTTGTCCCTTTTATGATATGGTTACAAACATATGATGTTCCATTAGGTATTTAAATGGATTCATGTGTTATTTATACAATTTTGTTAACCCTTCATGGTATATTGCGGTCTCGTGCCAGCCTAATAGTCTGGAGCGACATCATATATTATGGCCCTTATAATTGTTAGAGCTCATTAGTTTAAGAAAAACCACTGGTGTTTGTGTACCTCTTATTACCACTCTAAGATGGCCGCTGCATCGGTTATCTTTTGATGCCAAGTTTTGAGTAAAGCGTACGTTGGGCTCAGTAATACGGTTTTTGGAATTTTCGAGCGGACTACACAATTAACTTTATCATATTCTAGCCTCGTATTGATTTGGAAATTCCGGAGGGATACTGTTTATTATTTCTTGTATATTGGGCAGAGTACCTTGATTGTGGGCTCAGCAATATGGTTTTGGAATTTTCGGGCGGGCTACACAATTAACGTTATTATATTCTAGCCCCGTATTGTTTTGGAAATTCGGAGGGATACCGTTTATCAATTTGCGCATATTGGGTAGAGAACCTTGATTATAAGTGGACCTTCATTTTCATTAGTCTTTGATTACCATTTCAAGATGGCCGCTGCTTTGGATGCCATCTAACGCCGCCTTGTAAGTCGAGTAAATATTGATCTCACCTGTAACGTATTTGGGGTTTGCAGCGGGCTATTTAAACGAAATGGTGCATGGGTATTCTTTATGACCGTACCTGCTGTATAGGAAGAGTGTTTTGGTTTCTGTCGCAGCCATATTCAGGTAAGGAGGGATTTTCACTCGGGTGTCTTTACTCTAGCACGTTGGGAGTTGGGTCCATTATTCGTAGATCTCCATACTTTTTATTGAACCGTATGTATGCCGCTTTCATGTGTTTTATGCAGGGAAGAGGGCTAATATTTCTAGTCTGGATTTATGCTCCAGCTGCGCCCCTCTCTTTTTCCCCCCCTCCCTTTTACTCCCACATGTTTCTTCTTTTATATTGAGCATGAAATTAGAAATAAGGTGTCATCTTCTGATATTGGGCATGGCATGAATATATGGAGTCTCATGAATGCCATCTCTGTACACTTTATGGAGTGTGGCAGGATTATATTCTCCCCTTGGATTTCTATCTACCTTGCGCCCCCCCTCCCGCCTTTTGTGTAGTTCTGTTTATGAGCTCAGATCATATTGGATATAGGATGAGAACATGGTTATTAAGACTTTCTAAGTCTATATAAAATACGCTTTTTTATTTACAGGTTGATCAGGTATTTGTCCTATGATTTCAAGCCCACCAGATTGAGGCGTGGCTACAGATAAGGTCTGATAAAGTGTTATCTGACCTTAGATTTCTACAAATTGTGATAGAGAGATACTCTTCGTTATGATATCTAGTAAGTTATTTGTTTTTTTTGTCGGTTTGGAATATAGTAATAGGGTCATCTTCTGTGAGGATATATGATCATAGCTGTGTGCCTCTCTCTTTTCTTGTAACAGTCCGTTGAAAAAGTGCGTGTAATCTGGACCAACAAATTTACTTATTGCGGACACCTCGACGTTGATTCAACTGGAAGTGTCCGGTTCTTTATTCTTATGGTGGGTATCCTTTATGACAGATGGTTGTTTAACTTAGCCTCCTTTCCATATATTGATATGGCACAAATCTCTCTTATACTAACTTGATGAATGAATGCCAGGATGGCGCATTACACCAGATGTATCTGCATCTGATAGTTTTTGGAATCTTTTGGAGACATAATTATGGGACCTTTGTCTTATGTCCTCTTTTGAATCGCTACGAGCTATGTGTCTTTGTAGCTTCTATCTTTCAGTTTTTATCCTTCATCCCTCTATTTACTTTTCCCTTCTCAAATGATTAAAAAATATACTTTTTAGATATATGTAATAATATACTCTTTTAGGGTATGTCTTTTATCATAGATGTGGAGCAAAATGTGTTTGGAAAATAGTATGCAATTTTAAGTGTTTAAAGTGTTATGTATTAATGATGTAGTGAATATGTGGTCAGTTATTGTGATACAAGTCATATATTTAGTAATTGTTGTCGTAAATGTTATATATGTTTGGAATTTGTAAATATATGTATTGTTTATGTGTATACATTGTATGTATTCATGTTTTGTATATATGTTTGTTACAGCCCTGAAGAAGTCCTTTATTGGACGAAACGCGTCGGCTGTCTTTTTTACAAGCTCGATATAAATAAAAGAAGAGCCTAAAAGATTTACATTATGGATATGGATTGTAATATTTTTTTATATTACCATTAAGTGGTGCACCTTTGGTTTTTTGTTTAAATTGTTATAATCCTGCATTGCATTGCATCGTGGCAGTGGGTGCATTAACGGTGTGCACACATATGTGATGGGTGATTTCCATCTTTAGAAATATAACTAGGGATAACGGGTCAGGTGCTTGGTCTATACAGGGTACATTGCCAATAGTTTGTTTTACATATATATATATATATATATATTATCTACTGGCGGTCGCCAGTAGATAGTTATAGTTAGGACCTATTTTCCATAGGAAATCCGCACCATTCTATTTGAAATAACTTTGGCGCCGGTTGACGAATCTTCGCGAAATTTTCCAACTTGTTGGGGCGCTCCGGTCCGCTCCTATCCTGAAAGTCTCGGGGTGATTCAGCAAGCGGGGGCTGAGAAAAAAGGGGGGTCCCAAAACGTGTTTTCCCCATGCAATTTTCCATAGGAACCTTTAGTCGCAGCTACAGCCTGAACTGCTGAACGGAATTACACCAAATTTGCCAAAAAGGTAGCCCTTGGTTCAGGATCGTGCCTTTTGCTTAAATGGTGTAAATCCGTTCAGTAGTTCCTGAGAAATTTGAAAAAGAAAACACATATATATCTGGGCGGAGCCTAACCACACATGTCATCGTGAGATCTGATTGGCTGTCAGCACTTCATCCTGGAATTGCTGGCAGCCATCTTGGGACCAATATAAATGATAGTACCCCCATTGAAATGCATTGTAGTGAATCGAAGATTTTGAGGGTTACCAAAAGGAGAACTATAAAGGGTGATAACAGACTTTAGTTACATTAGAATTCATTTGTTGATGGTACCATACTAATTTCAGGAATTGTGGTGTGTTCTAAGGTGATTTTACCCTGTGAAAAACCTTCTGCTGGGATATCATGAATTATGTTTGAGAGAACTATTTTCACATGCTTGTCCCATACAGTTTTGGAAGGTGCTCCAGAAGCTAAAATGAGAGCATATTTTCTGTAAATTCACATTATCTTTCTCAGTCATGTGAGAATGAAGTCTGACATTCTCAGTAAAACATGTACATCCAACAAGGTCAGAGACTGTCAGTTGATGCCTTTGTGTTCTACTGCAGCTTCCCAGAGTGTTCTAAAGAACAACTAGAGCGCTAACAGTCTTACTTATGACAAAATTAAGGCACACCTGAACCCATCTTGATTGGAATAAAATGGTAACACTTAAAACATTTAATTTAAAAAGGAACAAAATAAGGGGGTTCATTTTGCCATAGAAATTATGGTTAGTGCTGTAGAAAGAAAAATTAGGACATGTTTTAAGTGAGATCTCAAATATCTTCCTGTTATATTTCAACAGGAGCATCCTGTCAGTTGATGCCTTTGTGTTCTACTGCAGCTTTCCAGAGTGTTCTAAAGAACAACTAGAGTGCTAACAGCCTTACTTATGACAAAATTATGGCACACCTGAAGCCATCTTGATTGGAATAAAATGGTAACACTTAAAACATTTAATTTAAAAAGGAACAAAATGAGGGGGTTCATTTTGTCATAGAAATTATGGTTAGTGCTGTAGAAAGAAAAATTAGGACATGTTTTAAGTGAGATCTCAAATATCTTCCTGTTATATTTCAACAGGAGCAGCCTGTCAGTTGATGCCTTTGTGTTCTACTGCAGCTTCCCAGAGTGTTCTAAAGAACAACTAGAGCGCTAACAGTCTTACTTATGACAAAAGTATGGCACACCTGAAGCCATCTTGATTGGAATAAACTGGTAACACTTAAAACATTTAATTTAAAAAGGAACAAAATGAGGGGGTTCATTTTGCCATAGAAATTATGGTTAGTGCTGTAGAAAGAAAAATAAGTGCTAAAACACTACCCCCAGCACGACACCCTACACTACCCAAACATAACTGCACTACCCTAAACCCTAAAACACTACCACCAGCACGACTCCCTACACTACCCAAACACCACTGCACTACACTAAACCCTAAATATACCCCCAGCATGACCACCCACACTACACAAACACCACTGCACTACCCTATACCCTAAAACACGACCCCCTACACTACACAAACACCACTGCACTACCCTATACCCTAAAACACGACCCCCTACACTACACAAACACGACTGCACTACCCTAAACCCTAAAACACTTCCCACAGCATGACCCCCTTCACTACACAAACACCACTGCACTGCCCTAAACCCTAAAACACTACCCCAGCACTACCCCTACACTACCCAAACACCACTGCACTAACATAAACCCTAAAACACTACCCCCTGCTCAACCCCCTACACTACACAAACACCACTGCACTACCCTAAACCTTAAAACACTACCCCCAGCACGACTCCCTACACTACCCAAACACCACTGCACTACCCTAAATCTACCCCCAGCATGACCCCTACACTACCCAAACATCACTGCACTACCCTAAACCATAAAACACTACCCCCAGCATGACCCCCTACACTACACAAACACCACTGCACTACCCTAAACCCTAAAACACTACCACCAGCATGACCCCCTACACTACTCAAACACCACTGCACTACCCTAAACCCTAAAACACTACCCCAGCACGACCCCTACACTACCCATACACCACTGCACTACCCTAAACCCTAAAACACTGCCACCAGCACGACCCCTACACTACTGCACTACCCTAAACCCTAAAACACTACCCCCAGCACGACCCCTACACCACCCAAACACCACTGCACTACCCTAAACCCTAGAAAAGAAACCCCCACCCCATGCCCAATCCCCCTTACATCTCACTCCTCATGGTTCCTCTCTCCTCGTGGTTCCTGCTTCACGTCATCTCTGAGGGGCGGTGCACGTCGTTGTGAGGAAACAGAACAGCCTCTGTTTCCTTACAACGACATGGATCGTCTACATGTTTTAGAACGCATGGTCATTTACCATACATACCTTTACAACAAAATTTGTTGTAAAGGCATGCGTGGTAAATGACCATGCGTTCTAAAAATGCGTAGTAATGACTTCGTGATGTACAATGCATGCGTGGTAATGCATGCATTGTAATGGTATCGCAAAGTAAAAAGTCATTGTAACGGCTGTTTACCGATCAAAGCTGGCCCCTGTTCTTCAGTGAGACGTTTATTTGATTAATTAGGAGGAAGGAATGTGGTTTTTTTACCGAAAAGTGCATTCCCGGCTGTTGTATTGTGAAAGTGTCCGCGTGGCCTGGTTTCACTTCCGGTGAGAGAGTGGAAGAGTCTGTGTGGATCTAAAAGAGTTCTGTTGTTGGACGGGGCCGGTGCGACATGTCATCAGAAAACATAGCTAATGGAAAGCGTCCTCCCTGAAGTGTGGAGCAGTGCCATGAGAGGTCAAAGAGTGTGCATCCCACCGCAGTATGACCGTACCGCGTGACCCATGTGCCGCCTCCAGGGTACGGGAGGCAGAAGTGGCATCGCAGGTCCTCTTGAAGACCGTTGTAGCAGTAATTCTACATTTTGGTACTAGGGCATTTTAACTTCGTTGTTCCTGCCAGATACAAAGAGAAGATCCTGTGTTATTCAGTGCCCTCGTTACCTTTATTGTGGGTTGTGGTGCTTGTCACTTCGCTGCCCCGCCGGTGCACACGACTGGGCACCCCACCTCGTGTGCCATCTGCAGGGCCTCTGCCCTCGGATCACTGGTTTTGGTTTCTGGAGTGGCAACATAAACAGTTGCTCCCAAAGGACTAGCCTGAACACTTAGGTGAATATCCCCTGCACCAGCATTCCACGGAAATTCTTTCCTAGCTCTCCCACGTCAACGAGCACGGCTCCGCTCGCGACACCGTATGACGTCATCGGAGCCATAAGAGGACCTCGTCGGCGTGCTGACGTCCGTTCCACCCATCTTTTCCGTGCCACTGAGGCAAACAGGGGACCGAGACATTTTCACATGTATACATAGTATAATAAATATATATATATTCACTGAAAAAACCATAGGTTTCAGGCACGTTATAGTTAGAAATTAGCATTTAAAAAACCTTAGAAATTCACTGAAAAAACCATAGGTTTCAGGCACGTTATAGTTAGAAATTAGCATTTAAAAAACCTTAGAAATTCACTGAAAAAACCATAGGTTTCAGGGGCGTTATAGTTAGTTGGACATTTCACTCGTACAAAACCATAGAAATTCCCCCGTTATAGTTAGTTCAGCTAACTATAACTCGCGCGCCCGCAATGCACTGCTGATGACGTCACATATTACATCACTCATGACATGGTCTGTGACATCACTGATGACATCACTGATGACATCATCCAGTGAATGTGTGTTTTTCTGAAAATTAAATATGTTTTATATATGTATATCTCAAGGTCGATGGAAGAATAAATGGGTATATAAGTGTCTAAATGGATGATTTCTTTTGTAAAATTGATTGTATAACTGACTAAGTGTATCTTAGTGAATACATGGGTTAGTAAGTAATGATTAAATATGAAAATATCTGTATCAGTCTCTCACTTTGTGTATAAGTGGCTGCATGGGTTGGTGAGTAGCTACATGAGTGTCTATATGGGTTATTAGTTGGTTTTTTGAGTATCAGTATGAGTGTCTGAGTGTCTGTATGGTTCGGTGGGGGTATTACTTAGTGCATAGATGCATGAATGAGTGACTCACTGTTTGTATGTGTTGAAGACAGCATGTGTGCAGGACTGTATAGGTGGATGAGTATGTGTATGGGTGTGTTAGTGAGTGAATGACTGTCTCAATAGTGTCTTTATGAGTAACTACATATGTTTTAAACTAGTATATGTGAGTATTCGTGTATATAAGTGAGTATATGTTAGAGTGAGAGATTGGAAGAGTTCCTGTACAAATAAGTAGGTGTTTCTATAAGTGATTGTTTAAGAGAGTAAGTATGTGTAGGTTTCTGTAGAAGTAAGTGTGGTAGTGTGTGTATAACTGTATATGCAAGTAAATGGATGTTTGATACTTTGTTTGCATGTGTGACTATGTGTGTGAGTAACTCTATGGATGAGTGGCAGTGTGTAATAGGATGTATAGGTGTATGAGTACATATGATGAGTGTGTACATGTATGAGTGACTGTATAGGGACTGTTGGTGAATGAGTGGATGTGTGTGTAGATCTTGGAATTACTGAATAGGTGTGTTGTAACTGGTATTGGTATGTCCATTGTTTTGAAAATGTTAGTTTGTATTTTTGAGTGTGTGTATCAAAGGTTATATTAGGGTGAGAGGAGGTCTGCCACTCTATCACAAGGATGATGTCATCATTGATGTCATCAGTGATGTCATTTGAGATGTCATCAGTGATGTCATGAGTGATGTCACTGACCATGTCATGAGTGATGTAATATGTGACGTCATCAGCAGTGCATTGCGGGCGCGCGAGGTATAGTTAGCTGAACTAACTATAACAGGGGATTTTCTATGGTTTTGTACGAGTGAAATGTCCAACTAACTATAACGCCCCTGAAACCTATGGTTTTTTCAGTGAATATATATATATATATATATATATATATATTGATGCCATGCTGTTCAATGCGGCTGTGCTTCATGGACATGACCCCTCTACTCTCTCCTTAGTGTTTGGCAAGTGCCATATGTAATCATAACAACCACACTCATTTTCTCCTATGAGTTTGTACCCATGTGGGATTGGTAATATGGCAATATCCTATAAGGGTCATCCCCTATTGCCTCAGAGTTTTTGTGCAACAACATTTTTTTCCTTTCTCTGCTCAATTCATTACAGCACTGTTATTATTACCTTTAAAAAATCATGTGAAAAATTCCCTATTATATGTAATGCGTGTAGGATTTAACCATGGGGAGTTTATCCAGTGTGCAAACAATTCTAGAAATACCTCGCAAACTTTCTTGTTAAGAAAATGTTAAAAAATGTTTAAAAAATTGTATAAAGCTCATATATATATATATATATATATATATATATATATATATATATATATATATATAAAGTTTGATATTTAAAATAGAATATACTTACCTAAATTATGACAACAAAATCGTCTTCTGCATTTATGTAGTCAATATTTTTGTACTTTACATACAATATATGTGAAGTTGATATTTGTGTCCCAAATATTTTTTTGTTAGTGATTCATATTCCAATATATTTGTCTGTGATAGTCTGCCATATAACCAGGTCACACATACTGGCTGCAGGGAATGGCCAAATACCATGTTCTATACCAATCTATCCAGAGCACAAAGGGATAAATAGATCAATTTACTTTAACATTTGACAGTCTAATTTGGTATGACCAAAGCTGAAAGTAGTTTACAGTGTTCAGGTCGCTAAATCCTAGGAGTGCAAAAAAAAAGTACAGCAATGTTCATTGTTAGGTCGTCATGCAGAAATTAAAAGCCGTTTGTCAAAGAGGGTTACCAAAAGGAAGCAGCTTTGCTAAATCATTGGAAAGCAATCAGAAGAATAACATCAAGGTGTTCTGCCTGGTAGACAGGAACATTACTGCAACTGTAGAAAAGTAGGAAAAGCAGATGTGTTTTTTTAAAATTGAAACAGTGCCTTCTTCTCTGTGATTAATGCAGCAATTTACAGGATAGATTGCCAAGAACAGGTTTACTACAAAGGGAGCAGGACACACATGGGAAGCATTGCGTTTTCATTAGCAGCATAGAACCAGCTGGTATATTATATGGAAGCTGAATATGTGAAAGCTGCTGTCAAGAGAAGAGTCAACTAGATTGTAAATTGTTAATGTATAAAACATGAGATACTGGCATGCAAAGATTGGGACATATTTGTTTTGAATCATCAAAAACATCAGAATTCTGAGTTATTGTTGTTTACACGTTAAATAGTATCGAACCTATTTACAAAGGTAAACAAAGTAGTAAATGTAGGTTTATGTCTGAAGTTACCTTTTTTATGCCTATTAGGAATTCACAAAGAAGTTCTTAGCAGGTATAAACCCATTTATGGGTGCGGAATTTTCAGTCACAAATACAGAATATTCCAGAACCCTAAATCCCCCTCAAGGGACAGAGAATGTGGGTGTTTGAGGGTATTCAAATGTGTGGGTAGCCTTAGAAGTTTATGAACTCTCACAAATAAATACACTTAGGAGCATTCACAAGCTTCTCTCATTCCCCTCTCAACCTTGGAAATGGTTGGATTTTTACTCAAGTCAAGGGCTGTTTCCAGTTGTTGAAACAAAGTGTGCATTTGCACACGGTACCGCTAATGGAGAACTCTGCATAACAGGAATATGATTGTGATGAGGATGTCGCATGACCTTTCCAGGCATACGGATGGAAACCTAATCCTGTACAGCTTTCCATGCAGATTCCTGGGGGTGCTGGGAATTTCCAGACATTTGTGAATATGCACTCACACTTAGATGTAAATCTGTGAGCATAAATGTACGCATGTCTTTGTCAATTTGCCCTGCCCTATATACTTTTAGTAATAAAAGTTGATATTATCAGGTGACTTTTTTCACCTTAAGGTTTAAAAATGGTACTAGTTTATTGATAGTATTACTTACAGTTTTATTTATAGCATGTTCAATTAAAGATTTAGGATTTATGCAGTTTAATCATCAGAACTCAGGGCATCATTACGATGCCGGACGGTCGGACTGCCGCCCGCCATCACAGCGGTCTGGGGACCACCCAACAGGCAGGTGGTGGTCTAACCGCCCAATTATGATTTGACCGCCATGGAGGCGGTCAGAAAAGTGCTCTTAACACTGTGGCTTGTGCTGCTAGCCACAAAAAGGGCCACAGCATAAGCCACAGTGTCAGAGGCAAAAACAACAGTTGATGGACAGAATGCAGAACAATGTCATACATTCACCCCAGTACAGAGATCTGGGCCTAAATCCATCGTTTTTTTGCTCACCATGCCATTCCAGTTTGAACCTAGCCATATGCAAATCAGTCTTGACCCTGTGCCTCATGGGAACAGTCCAGCCCGAACTGCCAAGCCAGGTCCTCCCTGGACTGGAACCAAGCATCCTAGGACCGGTTTCGGGGTTTCACCCCTCTTCAGCCAGGATAGCTTGATTCCAGGGGCATGGAGAGCACGGGACCCACGTCTGGGCATACCCGTCCCACTTGGGGTGACAAATGCAAAAACAACAGTTGATGGACAGAATGCAGAACAATGTCATACATTCACCCCAGTACAGAGATCTGGGCCTAAATCCATCGTTTTTTTGCTCACCATGCCATTCCAGTTTGAACCTAGCCATATGCAAATCAGTCTTGACCCTGTGCCTCATGGGAACAGTCCAGCCCGAACTGCCAAGCCAGGTCCTCCCTGGACTGGAACCAAGCATCCTAGGACCGGTTTCGGGGTTTCACCCTCTTCAGCCAGGATAGCTTGATTCCGGGGGCATGGAGAGCACGGGACCCACGTCTGGGCATACCCGTCCCACTTGGGGTGACAAATGCAAAAACAACAGTTGATGGACAGAATGCAGAACAATGTCATACATTCACCCCAGTACAGAGATCTGGGCCTAAATCCATCGTTTTTTGCTCACCATGCCATTCCAGTTTGAACCTAGCCATATGCAAATCAGTCTTGACCCTGTGCCTCATGGGAACAGTCCAGCCCGAACTGCCAAGCCAGGTCCTCCCTGGACTGGAACCAAGCATCCTAGGACCGGTTTCGGGTTTCACCCCTCTTCAGCCAGGATAGCTTGATTCCAGGGGCATGGAGAGCACGGGACCCACGTCTGGGCATACCCGTCCCACTTGGGGTGACAAATGCAAAAACAACAGTTGATGGACAGAATGCAGAACAATGTCATACATTCACCCCAGTACAGAGATCTGGGCCTAAATCCATCGTTTTTTGCTCACCATGCCATTCCAGTTTGAACCTAGCCATATGCAAATCAGTCTAGACCCTGTGCCTCATGGGAACAGTCCAGCCCGAACTGCCAAGCCAGGTCCTCCCTGGACTGGAACCAAGCATCCTAGGACCGGTTTCGGGGTTTCACCCCTCTTCAGCCAGGATAGCTTGATTCCAGGGGCATGGAGAGCACGGGACCCACGTCTGGGCATACCCGTCCCACTTGGGGTGACAAATGCAAAAACAACAGTTGATGGACAGAATGCAGAACAATGTCATACATTCACCCCAGTACAGAGATCTGGGCCTAAATCCATCGTTTTTTTGCTCACCATGCCATTCCAGTTTGAACCTAGCCATATGCATCGCTTTGTTCGCCCTAAGTTGGCGGGGGTATGCCCAGACGTGGGTCCCTTGCTCACTTTGCCACTGGATTCAAGCAAGCCTGGCTGATGACGGCTGGAATGCCAGAAACCGGTCCTAGGATGCTTGTTTCCGGTCCAGGGAGGACATGGCTTGGCAGTTCGGGCTGGACTGTTCCCATGGGGCACGGGGTCAGACTGATTTGCATATGGCCATGTCTGAGCTGGGGTGGTGGAGTGAGCTAAAGAATGATGATGGATTAAACCCAGATCAGTTGACTGGGGGTGAGTGTTTGATTGGCTTAAGCGTTCCGTCCATCATCCCCTTTGTATCGCTTTGTTCGCCCTAAGTTGGCGGGGTATGCCCAGACGTGGGTCCCTTGCTCACTTTGCCACTGGATTCAAGCAAGCCTGGCTGATGACGGCTGGAATGCCAGAAACCGGTCCTAGGATGCTTGTTTCCGGTCCAGGGAGGACATGGCTTGGCAGTTCGGGCTGGACTGTTCCCATGGGGCACGGGGTCAGACTGATTTGCATATGGCCATGTCTGAGCTGGGGTGGTGGAGTGAGCTAAAGAATGATGATGGATTAAACCCAGATCAGTTGACTGGGGGTGAGTGTTTGATTGGCTCAAGCGTTCCGTCCATCATCCCCTTTTGTATCGCTTTGTTCGCCCTAAGTTGGCGGGGGTATGCCCAGACGTGGGTCCCTTGCTCACTTTGCCACTGGATTCAAGCAAGCCTGGCTGATGACGGCTGGAATGCCAGAAACCGGTCCTAGGATGCTTGTTTCCGGTCCAGGGAGGACATGGCTTGGCAGTTCGGGCTGGACTGTTCCCATGGGGCACGGGGTCAGACTGATTTGCATATGGCCATGTCTGAGCTGGGGTGGTGGAGTGAGCTAAAGAATGATGATGGATTAAACCCAGATCAGTTGACTGGGGGTGAGTGTTTGATTGGATTAAGCGTTCCGTCCATCATCCCCTTTTGTATCGCTTTGTTCGCCCTAAGTTGGCGGGGGTATGCCCAGACGTGGGTCCCTTGCTCACTTTGCCACTGGATTCAAGCAAGCCTGGCTGATGACGGCTGGAATGCCAGAAACCGGTCCTAGGATGCTTGTTTCCGGTCCAGGGAGGACATGGCTTGGCAGTTCGGGCTGGACTGTTCCCATGGGGCACGGGGTCAGACTGATTTGCATATGGCCATGTCTGAGCTGGGGTGGTGGAGTGAGCTAAAGAATGATGATGGATTAAACCCAGATCAGTTGACTGGGGGTGAGTGTTTGATTGGCTCAAGCGTTCCGTCCATCATCCCCTTTTGTATCACAGTGTCAGAGAGCACTTTATGCACATTCATGCACCGTGTGCCATGCACACCATTTGGTGCATGGCATACAGTGCGTGGATGTGAGTGGGGGCACTACATGTGCTCTCTGGCCACTTCGCAGTGGCCCATGAGGGATGAGGGCCCTATTTGGGGCCCTCAAAGTCTTTTTCTGACAGCCTTTTCATGGCGGTGGGACTGCTATGAAAAAGCTGGTGGAAATCTACATAGTAATTTTGACGCCAGTGCTTTCCTCGGCACTGCTGTCAATCTACGGATACGAGTCTGACTGACGCCCCGATGGAAACGTGTCGCGACCTTCCCCCGATGGTTTCGATCCGACCGCCTGCATCATAATGCGGCGGTTGGACCAAAGGTCTGTCTGTCGATGGGACCGCCACTGACGGCCTGATGGTGGCTGTCCCACCATCATAATCAGTCCCTCAGTTGTTACAAATATCTCCCTTGTATCTGCTCTATCTGTACTGAACGCAAGTGCACTTGAAGGCTTTTAACAGCTGTGAATGATTTTGAGTTATGATACTTAACTCAATAAAATGTCTTCCAACTTTATTATCAATAATTAAGCAATATTATTTGAGGGGAAGGACACTCTCAGGTAGATTTTGACTGGGGTGGAGTCAGAGGGCCTAAGGGGAATCTGAGAGACCCATACCACCCCAATCAATAACTACTGGGGATTGGTCTGCCCCTTAAATAATATTATTATTGCAAAATCAAACCCTTAAAATTAGGAGTGACATTCACAAAGGTATTTGTAAAATTATATGTTTTTCAAGGGACTATTTAGGTAAATGGTTACAAGAACAAGAACTTTTAGAATTGTTTTTCATGATAACGCTTCACCATTTTATGTCCTGTTGAAGTTGATTTTAGTTAATTTCTAGATTTGAGGGTACAAAAAAGAGCATATAGAAAGTTGATAGGAGATTTTAGCCTTAGTTTGTCTTATTTATTAGTAGTATCTTACGATTTCGAAGATGATTTTAACCTCTGAAAACTGTTGATCCTCTGCTTGGGATTTGTTGAGTCATGTTTGAAAGAAAACAGTTTTCTCTCATGATTATTTCATAGACATTTTGGAACGTGGCCCAGAAGCTAAAATGAGAATACATTTACTGTTAATTCCAAAATTTCTTTTTCATCAATAGAAAATAATGCCTGACAAGTTGAGTAAAATGTATACTTCCAACATCAGCAACAATCTGTTAGTTGATTCCCCAGTGTTCTACAGGGATCTAATACAGAACTAGAGTGCTAACATTCTTCATTTTTCTTTTTATTTACGGAGTTTTATATAGCGCGAACTTGACCCGATTCGGGTATCAGATCGCTTTACACGAGCACCAGTTGCGTTACATGAGGACACATTCATTTTTGTTAGGCAAGGGGAGATTAAGTGATTTGCCCAGAATCACAGGATGTTGTGCATCCCTGCCGAGACTCTAACCTGGTTCCCCAGCTCCGAGGTCGACCGTCCTAGCCGTTAGGCCAACTCAACTCCTCTTCATTCATGACAAAGCAAAGACTCCTGAATGCCATGTTGTTGGAATATGAACTGTGGAGTTGAAGCCATTTCATACAGAGGAGACTGTAGCAAATAAACACAAAGGGGCCGATTCCGATTCGGGCCGGAAAACGTACCGACCGACTCGGTCCGGGAATAAAGTCCGACCGACACGTACCGGCGCCGTACGACCCTGGTAGTACGATGAAATGCATGTGAAACCCGACCGACTCGGACGGAATACAAAACGACCGACCGAGCCGGACGGAAACAAGCCATCCGGCCGGGAAATCACGCGAAACGAACCGACCGACACGCACCCGGATTGAACCCGAACGAAACGTACCCGCGAACTCCGACCCGCGTAGTACGATGCTGTGCGTGCAAAACACGCCCGAATCGCCCGGAGCACAAGCCGTACGACCGACACGCATACAAAACCCAGCCGAAGCAACCCAATACTACGTGACCGACTCGTACGCCGCATATGAAACCTAGCTGACACACAGCGGGAACGAGTCGGACAAGATCGCACCAGACAACTGCAGCGTCCTACTCGGACACAAGAACGACTCCTACATGCACCAAAAACACCAAGGAAAAATTAGAAAAAAAGGGCCAAACAAGCAACCACAAAGCCAATAAATACAGGGAGGAAAAAAAAATGGAACAAGGACACACCTCCAACTCTACCTACATAAAGGCCACAAATCCCTACCATGATCCTTTGCAAATTCCACTGACCTGCCAGCACACAACACCATCACACAGCAACCACAGACACACTCACAGCTCATACATCACACAAGCCACACACCATTACCACACCTACAAATAGCACCCTCACACACACCCAGCTAAACCTACACTCACACCCCCCACTTGCACACACACACATCAATCACCACCACCACCCATCACCATGCCCCCAAAGAAGAACCATAAGTTCCTAGATAGTGAATTGGAAGTCCTGGTAGACGAGATCCTGAGGGTAGAGCCACAGTTGTTTGGTACATTGGTACAACAGACCCCCATGTCGCAGAAAACCAAGATGTGGGCGAGAATTGTCGACAGGGTGAACGCACAATCACCATGTTTGCGCACAAAGGAAGACATCCAGAACAGGTGGTATGATGTGCGCAGGAGGGTCCGGGACCTACTCAAAAGGACTACCTCCTCAGCCAGCACACCGGCAGTGGCCCTCCTGCAAAACCAGTATACCTCAGGGCCTGGGAGGAGAAGGTGCGGGCCATCCTACCACCAGTGAGCGTATACGGACTAACAGACATCCCAGAGCTTGGTGAGTACACAACTAATATACACAATATGGTGTGACGACACACACACATCACAGTCAAGGGGATAGGCAAACCATGCACCCTTTGCAAATACACAGCAACCAAAAGATATTCATCCCAAGATGTGAATGCTAGTCAGACAAACACAATACCTCCCATCTCATAGTGATATGTAACTGTGTCATGACATGTACAAACCTAACAACAAATACAGCAAGGCAGTGGCACAAATAGAAACAACAAACACTCCCAGATATTTAAACACAACTAGAACACCACCTCACAGGGAAGCTCACTGAAAGGAAGGAATTCTGTGTATGCTGGTCAAGTCAGTGTAGCCAATAGCATGATGGGAGTGGTAGTCACAGATATTGGTCACACCCACAATTGGCCCATCAACACCACTCTGAACCATGCTCACATCACAGGGAGTGGAAAACAACTGACAAGATGGCTGACACTGGGTACTGCTGTGGGGAGCACAAGGCCCTGATGGGAACTGGGCACCAACAAACAACAGGACCACACTGTCAGCCATCTTCCCATTGCTGTCACACTCACACACAGTGAAGTCCACTCAAAAGGAAGGAAGTATGGGCATGCTGGGAAGGGGGTGTAGGCAATAGCATGATGGGAGTGGTAGTCACAGATATTGGTCAGCCTCACAATTGGCCCATCAACACCACCCTGAACCATGCTCACATCACAGGGAGTGGAAAAGGACTCACAAGATGGCTGACACTGGGTACTGCTGGGGGAGCACAAGGCCCTGCTGGGAACTGTGCAACAACCAACAGCAGGACACCACTGACTGACATCCTGAAAGACAACTTGCACTCCCTGCAATGGAAGCACGTTCCATGGTGGGATATCTGGCTGGGTGGGAAGGAGGACTCACAGCACTGACCATAGTTACAAGCACCTCCACTCACACACCCCCTCAACACTAACTCCACATAACCCACCTGGGAGAATGTAATGCCTCACATCCTAACTGAAGATCCCACAAAGAACCACCACCCTGGGTTATGCTATGTGAAGCACAGGGACACTCTTGGGACTTGTAGCCAAACAACTTCCAGGACAACACTCCCAGTCATCCTGTCAGCACAGGCACCCCACCCCACAGGGAAGCAGAGTCAAAAGGAAGGAAGGATGGGCATGCTGGGAAGGGGGGTGGAGGCAATAGCATGATGGGAGTGGTAGTCACAGATCAACATCTCACACCCACATGGCCCATCAAGTTAGCACTGAAGCATGCACACCTCACAGGGAGTCAAAAGCCACTTCAAAGATGTCTGACACGGACCACAGCTGTGGGGAGCACAAGGCCCTGCTGGGAACTGGGCACCAACAAACAACAGGACCACACTGCCAGCCATCTTGCCATTGCTGTCACACTCACACACAGTGAAGTCCACTCAAAAGGAAGGAAGTATGGGCATGCTGGGAAGGGGGTGTAGGCAATAGCATGATGGGAGTGGTAGTCACAGATATTGGTCAGCCTCACAATTGGCCCATCAACACCACCCTGAACCATGCTCACATCACAGGGAGTGGAAAAGGACTCACAAGATGGCTGACACTGGGTACTGCTGGGGGAGCACAAGGCCCTGCTGGGAACTGTGCAACAACCAACAGCAGGACACCACTGACTGACATCCTGAAAGACAACTTGCACTCCCTGCAATGGAAGCACGTACCATGGTGGGATATCTGGCTGGGTGGGAAGGAGGACTCACAGCACTGACCATAGTTACAAGCACCTCCACTCACACACCTCCTCAACACTAACTCCACATAACCCACCTGGGAGAATGCAATGCCTCACATCCTAACTGAAGATCCCACAAAGAACCACCACCCGGGGTTGTGCTGTGTGAAGCACAGGGACACTCTTGGGACTTGTAGCCAAACAACTGCCAGGACAACACTCCCAGCCATCCTGTCAGCACAGGCACCCCACCCCACAGGGAAGCAGAGTCAAAAGGAAGGAAGGATGGGCATGCTGGGAAGGGGGGTGGAGGCAATAGCATGATGGGAGTGGTAGTTACAGATCAACATCTCACACCCACATGGCCCAGCAAGTTAGCACTGAAGCATGCACACCTCACAGGGAGTCAAAAGCCACTTCAAAGATGTCTGACACGGGCCACAGCTGTGGGGAGCACAAGGCCCTGCTGGGAACTGGGCACCAACAAACAACAGGACCACACTGCCAGCCATCTTGCCATTGCTGTCACACTCACACACAGTGAAGTCCACTCAAAAGGAAGGAAGTATGGGCATGCTGGGAAGGGGGTGTAGGAAATAGCATGATGGGAGTGGTAGTCACAGATGTTGGTTAGCCTCACAATTGGCCCATCAACACCACCCTGAACCATGCTCACATCACAGGGAGTGGAAAAGGACTCACAAGATGGCTGACACTGGGTACTGCTGGGGGAGCACAAGGCCCTGCTGGGAACTGTGCAACAACCAACAGCAGAACACCACTGACTGACATCCTGAAAGACAACTTGCACTCCCTGCAATGGAAGCACGCTTCATGGTGGGATAACTGGGCTGGGGGGAGAAGGAGGCCCGGATGGCAAGCAAATACCACCAATGCTGGTCATGCACACACCTCAACATTCACATTGACATGCCACAGGTTGGCAGGACAATGTTCTACACCAATATCACTCTCTGACTGTCACAATTTTGGAGAATGCAATGTCCAGGCCCACATCCAGAGGTACAGTCACAACTGTCAGGTGTTTGAACAATTGATGCCAGTAGAAACATAACATACAATCTGTGTCTCTCCCCAAAACAGGTGATGATGGGGACACAGCAGCAGATGAGGAGGAGTCCCTGTCCCAGGCTCCGGGGAACACTGAGCTCACTGGTGTGGATCAGCCTCTGCACTCCTCGGATGGCGAAGAACCAGCTGAACCCTCCGGTGTGAGTCATCATGCAGCACCAGCAGGACCAACATCTGCACCCCCCCTCCAACAACTGCCAACACACAGGCCACCCCTGCCAACACGGACAGACCAAGGACCACATATGACAACAGAGCAGGGACCCAGACCCAAACTGGAGCTGGTGACAACGAGCCCAGGAACAACACCCAAGTGGGCCCACGGTCACCTGTGCGTGCCACCGCAGGTCCTGCACGTGTCGCCAGGGGTGGTGGGAGGGGTGGTAGACATAGGTCGCTCTTTGCAGAGGGGTCTGGACTGCATGATGACCCACAACTGGCACGCATCGCGAATGCGTACCAGACTAGCACCGGAGAGGTCAGCCAGGTAGTGGGGATCCTCAAGAACATACAACAGCAGCAGGCTGCCCATCATGCCCGCTTGGACTCCCACATGTCCCGTGTCGAGACACACATGTCACGTGTCGAGACACACATGTCTGGCATGGAGTCCAAGTGGGACACATTGGAACAACTGACAGCGGTGCATAGGGACATACTGACATGCCTCCGCCAGATCAGCACCAACATGGCCACACCTCCCTGTGTGCCCACAACATCTGCTGCTGAAACAACTGCAAATGCCACAGGGAGGGAGGAGGACTCTGGCAAAGAGTCCCCTGCACCGCCGCAGCCTGCACCTGAGGGTCCCCCCCTAAGAAGAGGGGCCGTCCGAGGAGGCCAAACTGAGAGGCCGATGGCCATCTACATCCCCCAGGAAGCCAACACCTGTTCTGGAACTTTTCCTCTGTGTGCAAACTGCACGCCCTGTCGAAGCCAACCCAACTCTCCCACATGACATGGGGAGCTCTAGTTGGCCAAATTCATCAGATGACTGTGGACTTTACTCTGGACATTTCAGCTACCAAGACTTCCAAATCACATGGGAACTTTGGATTCCAATTTCTATGTACAGCACCCACCATCCTGTGCACCATTCTCACACCTGTATGTAAATAAACTCACCAATACACCATATCTGCCTCTGTTGTGATCAGAAAAATGACACTGTGCATGCTAACTGCTACAGCAAGTCCAACACCGTCATGTCAGTCATGACGACGTGACACATATGAGGGAGACACACCACTAGGGCCACACAACACATACACACCAGGGCCATCAGACTCATCACCTATACTGATGTTGCAACTAAATATAGTGGAATGCACAGACACACCACCTATTCACAGTCTGTCAACTAGACTACAGGTGCAGTAAGCAAATGTCAGTCAGATGTGGGACCACAGACAACGCACATCCCAAAGTGAAGCACAGGTTTATTACACATTTGCAACATGTTGTTTCCACTACAAATGCTAGCTAATCCAACCTGGCTGTGGCCACAAAGTCAAAAAGTGCAGAAGATAGAATGTCCAGGGGTGTGTGGCACATCACCTGTAGGGAAACGACTGCTTCCACCTTGCAAGTTGATTCATGGATTCATGGGATCCAAGTTGATCAAACAACTCCGGCAGCACCCTGTGAAGGACAGACATGACACACAGTCAAAACCACTGAAGAACACCATAGAACGGCAATACTCATGTCTAATACATGTCACGAGATAACTACACAAAACCAAGTTAGCATGTCAACACTGTTGGGCAGTACAGACCACCTGCAAGGACACATCGCTGCACGCATCCAGTCAAGTAGCACATGGCCACACTCAAACAGCAACAGAGCACCACACACACATATCATGCAAACTCAAATCATTGACATTACAACCCTCTGGAGACTCACATTCAGCTGAAGAAGTTGGTGATGAGCTGTGTGCGGACATCACCATCATCATCATCATCTTCACTGGCATCGTGACCCAGGCCAGGATCTTCCACAGGTGGCGGATGTTGGTCATCGTCATCCAGGATAAGAGGCAACTCCTTCCGCACTGCCAGGTTGTGTAGCATGCATCAGATGATGACAATCTTGCACACCTTTGCTGGGGCATATGGGAGGGCCCCTCCTGTCTTGTCCAGGCAGCGGAAGCGGCTCTTCAGGAGACCAAAGGTCTGCTCAATCACCCTCCTCGTCCGACCATGTGCCTCATTGTAGCGCATCTGGGCTGGTGTCACAGGGTTCCTGAGGGGTGTCAGCAACCACGGCATGTTGGGGTATCGCGAGTCACCTACAGACAGACAATTGCACATTAGCCGATTTGAAAATGTGTGCGGAAAACAACATAGCAGAACACACACAATGGTACAAAGTCAGTACACACCAACAAGCCAGGCACGCTGGTTCGGCATCTGTGACATCATCCTCGGGATGTGACTACTCCTCATCACGTAGGCATCGTGTGCCGAACCGGGGAAACGGGCACACACATGTGTGATGGTCATATCTGCAAGACATACCACCAGAGCATTGATCGAATGGTAATGTTTACGGTTCCGGTATGCCTGCTCATGTGCCTGTGGTGGTATCAAAGCCACATGTGTCCCATCAATGGAGCCAATTACATGTGGCATCCTCCCCAGGGCATAGAAGTCACTCTTGACGTCAGTGAGTCGTTGACGTGTTGGGAAATAGATGTACTGGTTCAGGTATATCAACATTGCCCCCAAAACATTGCGTAGCACACGGCTGAACATAGTCTGTGACATCCCACCGGCAGTCGCCACAGTGTGTTGAAAGGTACCGGTGGCAAAGAAGTGTAGGGCTGCCATCACTTTCACCTTGGGGGTCAGCGCTGTAGGATACGGACGGCCAGGCTGCAAATGTGGGTCCAACCGCACTGCCAAATCCTCAATCAGCTGCCTGGTGAAGCGGTACCGTCGGATGCTGTCACGTTCCACCATCGTTGCCAGGTCTGGGAATGGTCGATGGACAGCAGGAGCCCTGCAGTGCATAGGTGAAGAAAGCAAGATTGTCAGTCACCCCAACTATGTGCCGTTCACCATACTCAATTTCACATGATACATCATTAACAAACACAAGTACTTGATGTGTGTGTCGTTCTGTTTGGACATATATGGCACCTACATGGACATCATCTAACATCTCGGTTCAATAAGTGTTGACAACAGGTTCCAGGGTGTGCTATGGGAAACCATTAGGCTGTGTCACAGTACCCATTTACTGCTCTGACGTTCCACACACATACCACAGTGACATGTCTGGACAGATGCTCCACAGGCATCACAGCTCATTGACAGGTAGATTCCCAGGGACCCTGTCTTGCCACATGGACACTGGCATGACATTGCGTATCATGTACACGTCAGAAAAACTAACATGACACCCACAGTTAGTGGCCCCTGTAGCCTCTGCAGGACAGACATGGATGTCTGTGACACACACACACACAACATCAAAGTTCATGCACAAACCACGTGGATGTGGAGACTGTCTCCCATTGTGCACATGGAGTCAGAGACATGTGAAACACAACATGCACACAGACTGCGGAGGGACATCACTATTGTGGCAATGGGCCACCCTGTGACGTACATGCCTTCCCACATGTGAGCCTGGGGGTATGTGACATGTCATACACATACACAACCTGGAAATGTGACCATGACACATGCTCATAAATGAAAAGTTGCACACCACAGTGGTCAGGTGCACAACACACAAAGGACCCTGTCCCCATGAACACGTGCACAGCCTGGGTGTGTCTGCCCCCAAATGCCACCCCAAAAACCACATGTTCACCCCCATACACAGATAAGGTTATGCTGCCACACATGCCTTAGATACAGTGTGGACTGGGTGTGGTGTTGTAGGTGTGCCCCTGAGTCCCTGGAAAGTATATGTGCCTGGCATAGGTTCACCAGTGACCAGCATGGTGACATATGCGTGTGACCTGTCCAGGGACGCGTTGAACAGCAATGGACCGATCGGTGTGCCCGGCCGGCCCACTGCATTGTATGTGAGCGGGTACGCGTTGTATCCCGGGTACGCGTTGTACAGCAATGGACCGATCGGTGTGCCCGGCCGGCCCATTGCATTGTATGTGAGCGGTTACGCGTTGTATCCCGGGTACGCGTTGAACAGCAATGGACCGATCAATGTGCCCGGCTGGCCCATTGCATTGTATGTGAGCGGGTACGCGTTGTATCCCGGGTACGCGTTGTACAGCAATGGACCGATCGGTGTGCCCGGCCGGCCCATTGCATTGTATGTGAGCGGGTACGCGTTGTATCCCGGGTACGCGTTGAACAGCAATGGACCGATCGGTGTGCCCGGCCGGCCCATTGCATTGTATGTGAGCGGGTACGCGTTGTATCCCAGGTACGCGTTGAACAGCAATGGACCGATCGGTGTGCCCGGCTGCCCCATTGCATTGTATGTGAGCGGATACGCGTTGTATCCCGAAATACGCGTTGTACAGCAGTGGACCGAACGGTGCGCACACATTGGCTGGGGCCTGGCATGGCAACGGACGCGTTTTCGAAGCTCCAACGAGTCTGATGCAGTGAATTCAGTTGGCCAGCCACAACAATGTTGCAAAATCATGGGTGTCATGAAGTTGAAGATTTGAAGGATGCTGTGGGTGTGTATTAGTGCTGCTATTCCATGGATTGGTCAGATTCAGAAGATGCAAATGACTTTGACCTATCACTTTGGACACATGGGACAGTATCTGCCTCTGCAGCACACATATAATGCTGGCTGTTCCCCTGAGAGCTCACTTGCCTGCACTACATGCTCCAGGACGACATCTGCCACCAACACTGCTGCTGTTTATGCATCCTCTGGCTCCTGCAATGGCACGTACTGTGGAGAGAGCCCCAGCCTTCAGCCTTGAGGAGAACCAGGCCCTGCTGGACAGCCTCCTTCCACAGTACAGCAAGCTGTATGGGAAACCAGGGGAGCAGGTGAGTGTGCTGTCCACTGCCTCACTAATTGTGCATGTTGTCTGACTAGCAGGGCTTTCAGTGTGCACACCACTGGCTAGCATGCCCACTGAGTAGTTGTCACACCCCAAAGTGTGTAGTTACATGCACTGAACTGGTACAGTGCAGTAACAGTGCATTCCAACTAGGTTTACTTCCCATGCAATGATACCATGTAGTGACTGCTGTCAAACTGTTCATAGCCATTGTTTCACTGCCTGTGTACATCATATGCCCCTGTGATTGAGACATGTATATCCAACTGTGTGATGCACGTATATGTTGCATGTGTAGTAATGGCCTTTTCACTTTGTCATCCTCACAGGTTGATGCCCACCAGAAGCAGGAAATCTGGCTGACCATCTCCCGGAAAGTAAGATCCATGGGAGTCTACAGGCGCAGGATCCGCAACTGCCAGAAGAGGTGGCAGGACCTTCGTGGCTGGACCCGGAGGATCGCAAGGGTCCAGCTGAAGCTGTCGCCTCCTCGCAGGAGGGGCGGACACCGGACCCTGACCCCCCACATGCTCCGGATCCTGGCGGTGGTCTTCCCTGACCTGGATGGGCAGCTGAAGGACAGACAGCAGCAAGGAGGGGGTGGGTCCATGACTGCACTGTGCACTTTGTCTGACATGCTATGTGCCCTCCTCTGGCCTGGTTAAACTTCCACAGTACATCAGTCATGTGGTCCAGGACCCATGTCCCTCATTTGTGACATGCCCACTTCTCCTCTGATACGCATATGTGTGGCCCTTATAGTCAGGAAATTGTGTCATTTGGGGACTGTGTCATTGCATTTAGCTTTGCTCAAGCTGGGGGACAGCATTTGTTCCTGTGACTATGTTGTGCGATTCATGGGTGGGTCAATTGCTTACACAATGCCTAAGTTCTGACATGTAATCTGGGTGTAACTTTGATATGTGGTCCGCTTGCTGCTCTGACTCACCACATGTCCCTGGGGAATTTGGCACACACCCATGCTGCTGGTGAGAACAATGTTTGGGCCTCAGGAGTATGTGTATCCAGTGTGTCACACATGCTTAGCCACCTGCCTACTGTCCAGGACTCATCCCTCTTACAGGTGGAGCTGGACAGTAATGCCTACTCCAGGGCATGCAAGGCACTCTGTACTCCCACTCCCGTGTATCAACTGGCATGTTGTGATCAGTGTAATGTACCCTCAGGTGTCTGCCTCTGTCTCATTGTGCTGTGTCTTCGTTGTCAGGACTACTGGTATGTTTATCGGTTAGGGCTCAGCATGCCATCTGAGATGTGACCATGATAGACGATACTTCTGTGACTTATAGGTGTCTGATCACTTGACTGTGCACACAGGTGTTTGCGACTGTGACTTTCAGGCAGCTGTATTGTCATTCACAGCACACTGTGAGGTGCTCATGTTCAGAGAGTTGTGTTTCATGTCCCCCATATGTCCAGTTGGTATGACGTGGACAAATAGTAGTACAGATGATGTGGTATTTGGGGGATGGACATGTGCACTTGTCAGTCACATAACTTGCATTCCCCATGCCCTCGGATTGTGACACACTGCAGACTGTTGTTAGCTGGCTGCCATGGCCATGTGACTTGAGACAGTAATGTATGACTTTGCACGCATTCCTGTGTCATGGCATTAAACTTCCTGAGACTGATCCTGCAGGGGAGTGACATGTGCAACATGCACCCCATTGTGGCATTGACTATCCGGACATGGGTGCATCATGGTGTCTGGTGCTGGTATGCATCACATGCATTTCTATTTAGACTCTGGCCATCCCTTTATCCGGACACCTGCACTGACTCAGTGGCAAGAGATGTGATGTGTGCATGTTCACATACTTCACCGTGTTCCCTGCAATGTCCAACAACTGTGTAGGTGGTGCATGTGTCCACACTGGGGTCTTACCATCAGACAGGCACCAGACAGATGGGTGCAAGGGCAGGAGGGGTGTGAGTCCCATGGTTGACCATCAGACTGACAATTGGCTTCCCCGAATCTGTGTGAGGACTTCTGGCTATGTTCAACTAAGGATGCCAGGGCTTGCTCTGTAATGTGCTGTACTTACTGTGGTGTGTGCGGTCAGTGCAGGTGACTGATGTATGTCTGTTTCCCTAATTGTTTGCAGATACATCCACGGCCACAGGAGAGGACAGCTCCACGGAGCAGGAGGAGCAGCGGAGCCAGACTGGGTCATCATCGGACGAGTGGTCAGAGGGACCCAGTGGCACGGAGGGCGAGGGGAGCCACACCGAGGAGTCCTCAGCACCATCCACCTCAGCTGAGGACCACAGCAGCTCGGAGGATGACTCCCTTGTGGAGGCGGGTCTCAGCAGCCACCAAAGGCCAGCTAGTCTGTCTGGCCCGCCACCACTGCCCTCCCATTGGCTCCCATTCCTGAGGTCTGTGGAGGCTCCCGTACTCGGGAGCGTGTCTCGTTCGTGCCAGGCACCGCAGCCCCTGCCCCTGTGTCCCCTGCTGCCCTGAGTGAGGAGTCTGTGTACCTCCTTCGGCAGCTCCATGTAGGGCAGACAGCAATGCTGAGTGTCCTCCATGCACACACCACTCTGTTGACACAGCTGGTGTCGTTCATGGAGGGCATCTCGACGGGTATGTCTGCCCTACAGAGGAGCAATAGGTCCATGGACTCCTCCCTGACGGCAGCAGTGTCAATCCTCCAACAGTCCCTCACCCCTCCCACCTCTGCCCCATCCACACTTCCTGCCCCCTACCTGTCCAAAGCACATGCACACCTGCACAGTCACCCAAACACACAGACACGAGCAGCACAGACACACCCAAGAGAAAGGCAAGACGTGCACACATGCATCCTCAGGGGACTGATACCACAGACACAGGGGACGGGGAACACACACACACACAGGCATCCACATTAACTCTGCAGTCCTCCAAATCCTCTCCCTCCAAGACCCCTTCCCTTGCCTCGCCTGCTAACACACCTACACAGCAGATCTTCCTGTGTGACCTCGGCCTCTTCCCCTCCAATGCTGCTGATCCAGCATACCGGGGGAAGAGGAAGTCCACCCACACAGAGGGTAGTGCCCCTCGCCCCCGGACACCCTCCCCCAGGCACAGGCAGAGTGAGCCCCCCACCCGCAAGTCCCCCGGTCCCAGAAGAGCAAGACCCCCCACCGCCCTGCAAGTCAACCACCCAGTCTCTCACCTCCATCCCCCAGGCCACCACTCCACAGGTTCCACCGCCACACCCTGCCCCAGGTTACCCCACACACCGATACCGCATCCCCAAACTGCTTAGGCCCTCCCCCCGCCACTTGCTCTTCCACCCCAAAACCAGACGCTCTGCCTGTTTGTGCCACTGGTGTGGAGACCGTGTCCCCCCTCTGTCCTGCCCAGCTCTTCTGCCCCCCTTCCACTACCTTGGAGTCATGCACTGCGGTGGAGTCCACAACCACCCCGTCTGACTCTGGCACTGCATTGGGGACCCAGTCCACTCCATCTGACCAGCCCACTGCAGTGGTTGCAGCACCAACACCATCTGACTTGAGCCCTGCGGTGGTGCCAGCCCCCCCTGAGTCAGACACCTCCACTGCAGTTGCCGGTGACACTCCTGCACCCACCTCCCCTTCACTGCCTCCTTCTGGCATCCCCTGATCCTGTCCCTGCGGTGCCTGGCCTTTCCCTCGTATGCCCCTCCAAGGGGGATGTCCCCTGTCCGTACCTGTGCAGGCAAGCAATTGTTGACAAGTTGTCACACATCACCCTGTTGGGACTGTATATTTGGACTGGCCATTGGCCTTAGTTTATTTTGGACTTTTGATTTGAGTTGCACACTTGCTGAATAAAGCCTCTTTTTGTTTACTTGTGGTTAATCTTTGGAGGTACATGATGTAGATGTGTGGAATCATGCATTTGCTGTTGTAATAGTGTTCAGATCAGGTAAATGAATGTTTGCTGTGATGGGCTCCATGTGGTCCATGGGATATGTGTCCTAATCTAGTCTGGATCTATAGCATCCTTTGCTGCAGTCTGAGGGTGTAATGTTCAGCATTTGACACAGGGATGTACGTTTAGCATTTGTAGATTACCATCTTTGTCCTACACTGATGCACATCTGGTGGGCTTACCACTGTCCAATGTTCCTAGTACCCTGACTGTGTGCCCGTCTCCAATGGACATGCAGTTTAGCACATCAAATTTGGAGGACTCATCTGTGTACACAGTGCAAGTTGCTTGACACATGTCTTGGGTGTATGCAGATGACTGACGTGACACTCCCGTGCCCAGGCTGATATGAGCAGAGCCTTCAGTGTGTTGTAGTTGTTGACTCACTGACCGAGTATTCTGCTGACATGTTTGAGTCGTGCACAGACAAGGTTTGGCACAGCTGACCTTCCACAGGAGTGGAGTGCCCTCATGGCAGTGCGTGATTCCGTGATATAGGCTGTGCCCGTGTTGTGTGTTGTGTAGGCATGTCTGTGCGTGTTCCCTTCTCCTTTTCCTACACAGGCTGTGTCCCTACGGATGATCCTGTTTGTGATGCTTGCTGAGTTGTTCTGTGTTCATCCAGCATCTTGGACCTGGTTTCTCCAGGATGTTGGGTGCATGGCAAACTAATGTTCATGAGGTTGTCATCCCTAGTTGTCTTTGTTGTCAGGGCTGGGGATGTGGGCAAACGCAGATGGGACACAGTCAGGATTCCTCTTGGCACTTGTTGGTTACACAAGTAATGTTATTTTCTGTTTGTGTATGCTTTCAGTGATTGTGACACGTTGTGTGTGTGACTGCTGCCACTCCTCAGGGTCAGAGCTGCAATGTTGGAAGTTGTCTATGTGTGTCCTTTGTGGGTCAGCTTGGCTTCTTCATTGGTGTGTGACTATGGCCAGGGTCCCATTGTTTGGGGTGGATTTCACGTCATGCCCATGTACGGCATACTGTGCAGTGTGTCAGACATTCACAAGTCTTGTTGACTGGCCATGTGTGATGGGTTTCTGCACCTTATTTCCCCCCACCACCCCTGGGATTGTCATGGGTGCATGTGCAATGTCAGCAGTCCATGTGAGCTTCACTGCTGCACATTGGTGGAGATCAAGGTGTGTGGCGTTGATTGTGTGCAAATGTGAGTTGTTGCACGGCTGGGGCACTACCTCCATATTGTCCTTGGCTGGCAGGCCATGCTGAGTGCTTTGTGCTTGTATAGGTGTGATGGTAGTTTGTTGCTCAGGACACATGGCTGTGGTTCACAGTGTGGATGACATCTACCTTTGTCATCACAGTGTGATTGTCATGCAGGCTAGTGTCACCACAATGTGGGGTCCCTGGGGGAGTGCTGTGGTGGTTCTGTCTCTTGCTGTGTTTGTTGCTGTTCCTACAAGCTTGTGTGACATGTGTAATTTGGGCTCCCTCTCATCTCACAATGCCTGTTTGCCCACATAGGGGAATCCAATCCATGAGTTACTTCTGTATGTGACTGTGTTGACATCTGTGTATTAGTGAATCTGGCTTCCTCAAGTGTTGTGTGTTTGCCTGGGGACACTGGCACACAACCCCCCTCACCTGTTGTGTTTGATATGCAGTGTGAGTCTGCCTGTTTGTGTTTGTGCATTTGCACCACTGCATTGGCATATCTTTAGTTTGCCATTGGCTGTATGTTGTTTGTTGGCTTTCCCCTGCTGGCCCTGGGACTGCTAGGTCATCAGGCAGCACATTGATCATGGTTAGTATGTCCCATTGCTGCCATGGTATGGTATTTGTTCACCTGACATCTACAGTCTCCACAGGATATCTACATTTGTGTGTCCATTGGTGCAGATATGTGGGTCTGCATTATGATGCTCACTTCTGTCATTGTGTCATTTGTGAATGTAGACAATGTGGGCCCCCATGGCTGATGTTTGTGTGCACATGGCCAGAACGATGTGTCATTGGCACTGCACTGCTTGCCTCACACAATCTATGTTGCTATGGGACACAAGCACTACAATGCCACTGTAGTGTTTGGTGTTGTGTGGCCAGGAATAATCCCTGCAGTTTTGTTTTTGCAGCTTTTATCAGGACTACACTTACCTTTTGGGCACTGTGGTGATGGGGCTTTGGGCCCCATTGCCACACTGTTCAAAATGTGCTTCAGCTATGGAGCACACACTTACCTTTTGGGCACTATGTTGATGGGGCTTTGGGCCCCATTGCCACACTGTTCAAAATGTGCTTCAGCTATGGAGCACACACTTACCTTTTGGGCACTGTGGTGATGGGGCTTTGGGTCCCATTGCCACACTGTTCAAAATGTGCTTCAGCTATGGAGCACACACTTACCTTTTGGGTACTGTGGTGATGGGGCTTTGGGCCCCATTGCCACACTGTTCAAAATGTGCTTCAGCTATGGAGCACACACTTACCTTTTGGGCACTGTGGTGATGGGGCTTTGGGCCCCATTGGAACACTGTTCAAAATGTGCTTCAGCTATGGAGCACACACTTACCTTTTGGGCACTGTGGTGATGGAGCTTTGGGCCCCATTGCCACACTGTTCAAAATGTGCTTCAGCTATGGAGCACACACTTACCTTTTGGGCACTGTGGTGATGGGGCTTTGGGCCCCATTGCCACACTGTTAAAAATGTGCTTCAGCTATGGAGCACACACTTACCATTTGGGCACTGTGGTGATGGGGCTTTGGGCCACATTGCCACAGTGGTCATGGTCTGCTTGCATTGTGTAGGCCACACACACAATTATGTGTGACACATTTGTTAGGGGGTCACATTGTATGTTCAATGTCATGTTCAGTGTTGTATGCATTTGACACAGACCACACACGCTTGTCATGGTGTTGGGGGTGGGATGTAATTTACAGACAGTCCTTATGTGGGAGTATGCTAGTTGTGTCATGCATTACCCGTCCTATGAGTAGGGGTGGTTGTAGTGGCAGGCATCCAGCCCCCCATGAGTGGGGATGGTAGTAGTGGTAGGCATCCAGCCCCCCATGAGTGGGGATGGCAGTAGTGGCAGGCATCCAGCCCCCATGAGTGGGGATGGTAGTGGTGGTAGGCATCCAGCCCCCATGAGTGGGGATGGTAGTAGTGGTAGGCATCCAGCCCCCCATGAGTGGGGATGGCAGTAGTGGCAGGCATCCAGCCCCCATGAGTGGGGATGGTAGTAGTGGTAGGCATCCTGCCCCCATGAGTGGGGATGGTAGTAGTGACAGCCATCCAGCCCACCCTGAGTAGGGGTGGTGTTAGTGGTAGGCATCCATCCCCCTATGGGTGGGGATGGTAGTAGTGGTAGGCATCCAGCCCCCCATGAGTGGGGATGGTAGTGGTGGTAGGCATCCAGCCCCCCATGAGTGGGGATGGTAGTAGTGGTAGGCATCCATCCCCCCATGGGTGGGGATGGCAGTAGTGGCAGGCATCCAGCCCACCCTGAGTAGGGGTGGTGTTAGTGGTAGGCATCCATCCCCCTATGGGTGGGGATGGTAGTAGTGGTAGGCATCCAGCCCCCCATGAGTGGGGATGGTAGTAGTGCCAGCCATCCAGCCCACCCTGAGTAGGGGTGGTGTTAGTGGTAGGCATCCATCCCCCTATGGGTGGGGATGGCAGTAGTGGCAGGCATCCAGCCCACCCTGAGTAGGGGTGGTGTTAGTGGTAGGCATCCATCCCCCTATGGGTGGGGATGGTAGTAGTGGTAGGCATCCAGCCCCCTATGGGTGGGGATGGTAGTAGTGGTAGGCATCCAGCCCCCCATGAGTGGGGATGGTAGTAGTGGTAGGCATCCTGCCCCCATGAGTGGGGATGGTAGTAGTGACAGCCATCCAGCCCACCCTGAGTAGGGGTTGTGTTAGTGGTAGGCATCCATCCCCCTATGGGTGGGGATGGTAGTAGTGGTAGGCATCCAGCCCCCCATGAGTGGGGATGGTTGTGGATTGTAGGCATCCAGCCCCCCATGAGTGGGGATGGTAGTAGTGGTAGGCATCCAGCCCCCCATGAGTGGGGATGGCAGTAGTGGCAGGCATCCAGCCCCCCATGAGTGGGGATGGTAGTAGTGGTAGGCATCCAGCCCCCCATGAGTGGGGATGGCAGTAGTGGCAGGCATCCAGCCCCCCATGAGTGGGGATGGTAGTAGTGGTAGGCATCCTGCCCCCCCATGAGTGGGGATGGTAGTAGTGACAGCCATCCAGCCCACCCTGAGTAGGGGTGGTGTTAGTGGTAGGCATCCATCCCCCTATGGGTGGGGATGGTAGTAGTGGTAGGCATCCAGCCCCCCATGAGTGGGGATGGTAGTAGTGGTAGGCATCCAGCCCCCCATGAGTGGGGATGGTAGTAGTGCCAGCCATCCAGCCCACCCTGAGTAGGGGTGGTGTTAGTGGTAGGCATCCATCCCCCTATGGGTGGGGATGGTAGTAGTGGTAGGCATCCAGCCCCCCATGAGTGGGGATGGTAGAGGTGGTAGGCATCCAGCCCCCCATGAGTGGGGATGGTAGTAGTGGTAGGCATCCAGCCCCCCATGAGTGGGGATGGTAGTAGTGCCAGCCATCCAGCCCACCCTGAGTAGGGGTGGTGTTAGTGGTAGGCATCCATCCCCCTATGGGTGGGGATGGTAGTAGTGGTAGGCATCCAGCCCCCCATGAGTGAGGATGGTAGTAGTGGTAGGCATCCAGCCCCCCATGAGTGGGGATGGTAGTAGTGCCAGCCATCCAGCCCACCCTGAGTAGGGGTGGTGTTAGTGGTAGGCATCCATCCCCCTATGGGTGGGGATGGTAGTAGTGGTAGGCATCCAGCTCCCCATGAGTGGGGATGGTAGTGGTGGTAGGCATCCAGCCCCCCATGAGTGGGGATGGTAGTAGTGGTAGGCATCCATCCCCCTATGGGTGGGGATGGCAGTAGTGGCAGGCATCCAGCCCACCCTGAGTAGGGGTGGTGTTAGTGGTAGGCATCCATCCCCCTATGGGTGGGGATGGAAGTAGTGGTAGGCATCCAGCCCACCCTGAGTAGGGGTGGTGTTAGTGGTAGGCATCCAGCCCCCTATGGGTGGGGATGGTAGTAGTGGCAGGCATCCATCCCCCTATGGGTGTGTATGGCATTGGTGTTGGCCATCCGACCCCTATGGTTCTGCTGTTGCTTGTGTACGTCATTTGTGCATCCCTATGTGTGTGTGACATATTTCGGGTACGTGTCGTTTGTTTGTGTTGTGGGTGTTTGACTTACCGTCTGCGCCGTACGCGTCCGTGCCAGTCCCGGTAATAGATGTAGAGTATTGGTAGGACCTGCGCGATGGGATTCATGGTTGGGTCGTCTCGTTCGGGTTTCTCGTGGCTTCGACTCGTACTCGTCGCTGGATTGTTCGTCTCGTCGCCGTGGATCGTCTTGTGGCGCGAATCGGAGCTTATGTGCAGCTCTCCCGGATGCTCATACGTGCCGGACGTAGCGACGAGTTCGGCGCATACGGAAGACGCATCGTACTAGTCCGGCCGGAAGGTGCAGTGTATTTGGTTCCGTGCGACTCGATTCAGCGTTTACGGATCCGGCTCGGGCGGGGAACAGGAGCTAGAATGGGTATCTGGGCTGTTATGCGCGTCGTACTTGTTCGTTCGGTAGAGTGTTCGCGTCGGTCGGGAAACAGGCGTTCGGCTGGTATTTTTTCCGGATGAATACTGTTAGGTGCGCTTCCGGCCGACATCGGAATCTACCCCAATGTGTTTCATTTTGTCACATAAATTTTGGATAATGCACTAGAGATCTAAAATAAGACCCAGTTGACATAAATTCTTACCTCTTTACCTCACCAGTAAAAAATGAACCACTGAAATGCTACCATCCTATACTCAAGACAAAAGTGAGCCACTCCTGAATGCCATTTTGCTGGAATAGGATATGTGGAATTTAAAGCCTTTCCTGTGGAGCAGGCTGAAATAAATGAGCACTGAGGTGATAATGCAGATATGAAACCAGCTGGTTTAAAGTGTGAAGGAAGGGCTACGATTGGGTAATTAGAGAGATGGAGCCGGCTGAAGTAAATGAGCATTGAGTTGTTAATGCAGTTATAACAACGGCTGGTATGGGTTTTAAGTCATTTATTGAGTAATACATTTTTAAGGGGCTACAAATAGTTAATTAAGGAAATCCCTAAATAAGTCCAACTATCCCCTTCAGGATCTGTTTGCTCAGGCTACCCATCCTCTCTGTTGCTTAATACCTCCTCAATGTTAGAATAGTAATATTTTGGTCAACTTCAAAGGTTTTTAAAGTCTGACATTTAAATATGTGCACATAAACATTTTAGAGGTGCAGGAAGCTCTTTAAAACAAATCAAGCTATGCTCTAATGGATAGTGAATCCCTCCAATCACTTCCTTTTGACAGTAGTTTTATCCACCTTAACATGTGCTAGCTACAAAATAACCTTTATTATGATTTAAATATAAGTAAATGATAAAAACACATTTCAAATATATATTTTCCATACAAACGCTGCTCTGTCCAACCTATGAATGACTGCATTCAAGTTTAATTAATTAAAAGTCCATGCTGAAGTCTATCCACACTGGAGCTACATCTGACCTCTGCCCCCACCATACCTTCACCAAAGGACTCATACCCATCAGCGAAACTATTATACCCATCCTCAATGTCTCCATTGCTAGAGGCTTCGAAACACTCCACTGTCAATCCTCTGTTCAAGAAACTCATTCAGCACACTCTCACACCCCTTCCTCCTTAGAATCCTTCACAAGATTGGAATGTGGGAACCGACTTTCCGCTCAATTTACTCATTCTTCAAGGACATAACTCAAGCTATTTACCTGGTACCATACTCCTCAGAATCCCCCAACCTCATCTGCAGAGTACCTCAAGGACCATCCCTCAGCCTGACCCTCTTCAACTAATACATGACCCTTTTAGTCAATGTCATCAGCTCACATGACAACATCATCCTCTCAGATGATACCCAGCGCATACTCTCCCTCTCCGACAAGACCCCAACACAAAAATAAGATTACTGCCATGATGTTTAACTGCCTCAAGCTCAACACCGACAAGACAGAAGTAGTGATCTTCAGAAAAAGCACGTCCTCTTGCGACTCCACCTGGTGGCCAACCGACCTTAGACCCACACCCACCCCTAGCACCTACACCAGGGACCTCAAGATCATCACTGACAGCTAACTGGACATGCCTGCATCAGTCAACTCTGTCACAGGATTCTGCTTCCACACTCTATGAGGAAGAACTTCAAATGGCTCCCAAGCAACAGCAGAAAACCATCATTCAAGCTGGGCTTGGGGACACTCTGTACACCTAAATCAACAACCAAATCTCCAGAAGACTACAAACTACCCAGAACTTGACAGCCACACTCATCCTCAACCTCCCACGCTGAAAACACATCACACCTCACCTCAGGGAGTCTCACTGGCTCTTGATACACAAATATGATCAGTTAAAACTCCTCATTTACACAATCATGGCACTATACAAAATAGGTCCTGGCTACCTGAACAGTCGCATTTCCTTCCATCATCCACCCAGACACTTCTGCTTCACTGGACTCCTACTTGCACGCATCCCACGCAAACACAGGAACACGAACTGGAGACAGACCTTCTCATACGTTGCTTCTAAAGGGCGGAACAATCAGGCTTTTGCATAAGAAAGTGAATGATTCTAAAGCTGTCTTCTTCAGCAGCTTGTCTCAATTTGCTAGTGCAGCAAATGGGTTTCACCCAATTAATCTCCCTGGATTTTTTGATATTTCACTGCCCGGGTTTGAACTTTTAGTCTGAGTGAGTCTAACCACCTGAGCCTCTCAAATGGTAAATTCTGTGGAAATTAACTGAGAATGCTAACTGCTAGTGTATACCTTATAAGATAAGGCCACAGTAGTGCAACTAAGATAACAGGCATGTGCGCACATATGCGGGATGAGCATGTGGGACTACAGTCTAGTATCTACACATGGGTAGCCTTTGTAGAAGGGACCCGTCAGGGATTGGTGATCGCCTAGTGTAGGCCTTATAATGTGAGTGGATATTCATAGTGCATATTGTAGTGAAGCAGGCGCAGGAGCCAGGTAAGCAAAACAGCGAGGTTTAGTCAAGACGCTGAACCATCTCAGGCAGGGCTCAGACGACAACTCAAAATTAACTGTCACGACCTACAACGCTCGGTACGGAACTCTCACACAGTGAAGTTCCGAATGGAGCAAGCATTCTAAACATCTTAAAGCAGTAACTATTACATGGGTCTTTCCTGAAAATAAAAAAACAAAGCATAAGAAAACCAAACCTAAGGGAAAGGGGAACAAAAGAAGGGAATAACAACAAGCAATACAATAGTACAGTAAACATACCATGAGAAAAGACAAAATGCAATGTAAACACATCAGTCCCTGTAATGGAAAAAAACATTAAAAGAAGAACACATCAGTCCCTGTAACATAAAGGAACATTCCTCACCCTAGAACTGCGTTTCAAACCAAAATGATTAGTTTGAGTATGCAACTTTTCACCATCCACACTGTGACCATCAAAACCTTCATCAACATCACAAGACTTAACCAACCAACACTTATTCCACCACTGACCATTCGCAAACTTCACAGAACCACCATTTACCTCCACAACCTTGGTGGATGGCCTGAATTTAGAACAACCCTTCCTCACATAGACCGGTTTTTTCACACGAACAGAATCACCCACAACCAACTCAATCTGTTTTACATTCTTCCTGGAATCAATGTATCTCTTCTGTTTCTCCTGGGTCAAACTCACACGACTCCACACACTGACATCAGACCACTGCCCACCTTTGACCCATTTACTTATCAACTGGGTCAGAATCTGGTTGCAGCTCTACGACCTCGTAACAGCTCAAAGGGTGACACACCAGTGGTAGCATATGGGGTAGTGCGATAAAACCAAAGCATGGTCTTGACAGAGTTTGCTACCACGCAGTTATTAGCAAGAGCCCACTGTATACATTCCCCAACACCCTGTTCATGCATTCTACCAAACCATTGGTTTGAGGGTGATACAGTGAACTCTTGAGGTGTTTAATCTCACTGGTCCGTAGAAACACTTCAACCTCACTGGCGACAAATTGTGTACCATTGTCTGTCACAAGAGTTTCACGGAAACCCTCCTTCAGGAACTATTCTTTCAAGAATTCAACAACAGTCTTGGAGGTCACCTCTCTCACAAACCTAACCTCAGGCCATTTGGTATAGTAATCCATCATGACCAGCGCAAACCTTGAAAACGCGTCAAGCGCGTAGAAAGGACCAACTATGTCAAGCCCTAACTTCACCCATGGTGCAAAGGGCAGCTCAATGGGAGAAAGTGGAGGAGTGCGCAATTTGACAGATTTATTACAGCTAGAGCATATGACACACTCTTTGACCATCTCATCAACCTCCCTATCCATGGAAGGCCACCAAAAGGATAGTCTCACCCTTTTTTTGGTCATGGTGGCTCTCAAATGCCCCTCATGAGCATGCAAAATGATGCCAGCTCTCAGACACACAGGAGGGACCAACTTGTCAGCTCTCATCAATAAACCATCCTCAATGGATAAATCATTCGCCACCTGAACATACGTTTTGAATTCAAAACTAAGGTTTCTCTCCCTTGGCCAACCCATTTCCACATATCTCATGACAGTCAGCATGGAAGCATCATTGTTTAGTGCTTGGCGCCACTCATTCTCAGAAATCGCACACAACTGTGGGAGATCAACAGCCGCTACAATGAATTCTTCCTTGTCTTCCTCGCCCACATCCGAGTCATGCTCAACAGTAACAGATGACTGTGAAAGGTAGTCTGCACAGCCGTTCTTGCTCCCAGGAATGTACTCAGGTAAAAAATCAAACTGCAACAATTTTGAGGACAAGAGAGCAATACATGGAGTGAAACCTCTAACAATTTTCCCACTCAAAATGAAAATCAAAAGCTTGTGATCTGTTTGGAGACAAAATTTCCTGCCCCAAATAAAATTGTGAAACTTCATTACAGCCCACCAACAAGCTAATAGCTCCTTTTCGATGACAGAATATTTTTTTTTCTGTCAGAGACAGAACTCTCGAGGCAAAACCAATGGTCCTAACCTCTCCACCTTTAGTTTGACTCAGCACAGCCCCCACCCCAACATTGCTTGCATCAACAGTCACAGTGCATTGAAGTTCAGGATCATAGTGCTTTAACACTTTGGGTGAAATGAGCTGTTGCTTGACCCAATCAAACACTTCTTGGCATTCAGCACTCCATACAAATTCAAACGCAACCCCCTTCATAAGCATCTGCGACAGAGGCCTCAACTTGGTGGCAAAATCTTGTGCAAAGCGCAAATAAAATTTGCAAAGCCCTAAAAAGGACTTAAGGCTAGCATTGTCAAAGGGAGCCTTTGTCTTGGAAATCGAATTCACAAGACTCGACTTCAGGAGAATACCCTGGCCGGTAACCAAATGCCCTAAATACTCAACTCCCTTTCTCAGGAAAACACACTTGTCTCTTCGCAGAACCACACCATTGGATTGGAACCTAGATAGGACCTCTTGAAGAGTAGCATCATGGGCAGCCCTGTTTGGAGCAAAGACCAAAATGTCATCTTGGAAAACAGACAATCCTTCGATCCCCTTGAGCATGTTATTCATCAATCGCTGGAAGACGGATGCCGCTGATGCGAGGCCAAACGGCATACGAACATATTGGTAAGTACCAAAGGGAGAAATGAAAGCGGTGAGATGTCTAGACTCAGGAGCTAACTCTACCTGGTGGTAAGCAGAGGCTAAGTCTAACTTTGAGAAAACCTTGGCATCCTTCAACCCTGCTAAAAGTATGTTGAGTGGGTGCAAATCTACCCAAATCTCTTTGTTTAAGCAGCGGAGGTCAGCACAGATCCTCAACTCCCCATTCTGTTTGTGAGTAACAACCCAAGGAGAGAGCCACAAGGACGAGTCAACTTGTTCAATTATTCCCTTCATGCACAGAGAATTAAGTTATTTTTCCAAATCTTGCCTTATGCTAAAAGGGTCGTTCCTCAGCTTGTGCCTAATAGGCCTTGCACCATCCTTCACAATGATTCTATGCTGGTAGTCTTTGACTTTCCCTAATTCACCTGAAAACACGTGGGGAAATTTGTTTATTATACCCTCAAGAGCCAAATTATCCCTCACAACCAGTACTTGCTCACTGGTCCCAGGTCTGAGTACCATACCAAATAATCCCTGGTGGAACCAGCCCAAAATGTTTAAAACTTTATGGGCAACGTATACTTTCCCAGCAATCTTTCTACCTCTAAACTCCATAATGTGTTCAACATACCCAGACAAATTGATTTCATGTCCTTCATAGGAGACCGCCTTACGATCAGGGGGTAAGAGTGGTCTAGAAGGCCATGTTTTGTCATAAAGTTCTTGTGTGATCATGAAGATGCGTGCAACAGAATCTACTAATAGCTTCAAAATTTTATCTCCCACCAAAACCACAACATACGGATCCACACATAGTTCTGGATTTCCCACTTTGACCTCCTCATTCTGCACCACCATGACCATCTCCCTGAGATCTTTGGTGATGGATTCATGACTTTCACCAGACAGATTTTCATTGATGACACATTTGACAGAGGACGACTGTTTGCCTCTGCCAGATTGACAAACCTTAGCAAAGTGACCCGGTCTATTACAAATTCTACAGGTCACAAATTTAGCCAGGCACATACCACGCTTCACATGAGTTTTGTACCCACACCGGAAACAAATATTTTGTTGTGAAAAAAATGATTTTGTCTACCAACATAACCTTTTAGTCTCCTTAGCATCCTTGACTTTGACAACAAAAACAGGCTCACAGTTTCTAGTTCCTTAGCGCACAAATGAGACGTTTCAATGCTCTTGGCCATTTTAATAGTGTCCTCCAACGTAGGATTGCCCATCGACAGCAGCTTTTGCTTGATCAACTTGTCAGTACAATGACAAATAAATTGGTCTCTGACCAATTGGTCTGCAAAATTTTCATACTGACACTCAGAAATTAACCTTCTCAAAGCGGTTATCTAAGCATCAACATCCTTACCAGCATTTTGAACTCATAAAAAGAAACTAGTGCCGCAGCACAACCAAACTTGGTTGGACATCAAACCTGGTCTAAAGTCTTTTCACAGTGTCTTGATAATCATTAAGAATGTCTTCACCTTCAATGACAGGTGGAGCAAATGTTTCAAAATAGCCCTGCCTTCAAATGCTAACGAATGAAGCAGAAGGTATTTCCTTCTTTTGGCCCTGAAGCGATTAGCCCCAATTGCGCCTAAATACGTCTCAAACCAATCAAACCATTGTTTCCACTTGATGTGAGGGTCACCTGGTGTTTCTAAAAATGGAGGTGGAGGCGCAACTGACTGCATCCTTCTTCACAACACCTCCCAAAGACTTGGCTTGAACCAGTAAGATGATGTGCTTTTTCAGAAGGCACAGGGGATAGAAGGAAAAAAAAAACAAATGCACAAATTGATTGTCACAAACCTGTGTAGAGTGGTATATAAATGCCCACACAGTGGACAGGCCGGTGCCAGGAGATGTATAGCAAACGTCTTCCTCGCAAAACAACGTCGAAATAAATATATAACTTCTTAGGAAAGTTCTCTAAGCAAACACAAATGTGCATAGATAAAACTAGACACTCAGCAGCAAAACTGTGCAGGAATGAGCATAGCGCCTTTAATGACAGTGCGCTTACCGTACCAGCCAAGCGGAAATGACCAAACTAGCTCGTAGGTCTCTCCATGAACAGCACTACCACACACGACCTCTGAGGCATACCATGAAGCAGCTGTTGCGAGAAATCTGACAAAATGCTCCACCAGGCAGAGCCTTTGTGACGTAGAGTCCTTTGTCACCACGCTCCTCCGTTGACTGGAATGCACCGCAAACTCTGCGTTCCACTGCCAGACGAACCATAGTGTAAAGACAATGAAGAGCGTGCTCCGTCACTCTGTCGTCATTTCGTCGCAGAACGTGTTGAAACGCAATGCCCTCCTTGCGTTTCAGACTTTGACGAAGGATGTGCTCCGTCAGCCTGCCGTCACGCCGTTGTCACGCCGTCGTCACGTCGTCAAAGGTTGCGGTGAAATGCAGTGCCCTCCTTGCATTTCACCAAAGGCTTCTGAAGGCTTCTAAATTTTCGCTCTGCCCACAGTGCCCCAGCTGCTCTCGGCTTGCTTGAAAAATTCACCGCGACTCACCGGCAACCAGAACAACTTCCGAAAAGGACAGCCGTCGACCAAAATCCTTGGAGAAACTTAATTTGGCCCAAAGAGCAGGGAAACCACACTGGCAAAGCACGCAGGTTCGTGTAGATGGCCCAGCACTCGTCGCCACAAAAAGATGTAGTGAAGCAGATGCAGGAGCCAGGTAAGCAAAACAGCGAGGTTTACTTAAGACGCTGAACCATCTCAGGCAGAGCTCAGACGACAACTAAAAATCAACTGTCACAACCTACAACCCTCGGAATGGAACTCTCACACAGTGAAGTTCTGAACCGAGCAAACAGTCTAAACATCTTAAAGCAGTAACTACTACACATATCTGTAATGACTGCTACAAAGTCTGTATGCTTTACTGAATTACACATTTTAGGTGAAATCTGTTCCATAGCACAGTTTCGCTCTACTTAGGCCTAGAGATACAGGTCAGGCATCAGTCCAAAGATAAAAATGAACCCTGAGTGCAGATTCAAAATCACTCTTGTGATACCTGTACTCCTTAAGGCACTTGCAGGGTTCTCATATTTCCTTGGCTCAGCCCATAATGAAATTTCATGTCTTTAGCTCCCCTACTGGGCCAAGTTAGTGACTATATGGGTTGGCAGCAGGATCAAATGCCTCCCCACACAATAGAGCCATTTCACAGTGTTTGGAATTGTTCTTGGGAAAGCAAGAAATGGGGAGGGATTATGCATGTATTAATTAGCTATTCACACAGTACCTGGCCTGAGAAGGCTCACCCCCACAGAATAAAAGGAGGACTGCAAGACCTCTGTAGCCAAACACAGGAGGGTCTCCCTTTAGAGTTTTAGTGGGAAGGGATCAGTGTCAGTTGGGAGGTGGGCGTGATGCTCTCAGTGAAGGTCTTTTCGAAAACCACTTCAAGCTGCCATGTTGAAATGCCCCAGAATGTTGTGCAGGAGCGTTGGGGGCAGGGGTGCAGTGATGATGTGGCACCCTAGGACTAGGCAGAGGTGCCTCACATCTACAACTTTCCATCCCGTCTTAAAAAACCCTGCACAAGAGAGAGACTGTTTAACACTTTCTGGTCCTGTGGAAGATCAAAAGAGGACTGTGCCTGCTGTTTGTAGCCTGAGAGGAGCCCTTAAGGACTGGACCTGTTCCCTTTAGTACCCTGGACAAAGAAGTGGTTTATCTGATCCGCACTCCATCACAGTGAGCCTAAAATTTTACCTAGGTCCCAGCCTACCGTTTCCATAGCCTATAATTGTTGCTTAGTGCTCTTTGGCACTCTTTTTCACTTATATCTTTAAAATCCTTCTCTCTGGTCCCCCTTCCTAGATTTCTGTTGTTTTGGTGTTATGCTTTTAATAAAAATCTACTCCATTTTTCTAATTTAGTTTGGGAATTTTATTGTTTGGATTTTAGGTTTTATTACTGTTTGGATACTTCATAAATACTTTACACATTGCCTAAGTTAAGCCTGTCTGCTCTGTGCCATAGTTACCAGAGGGTTGAGCTAAGTTTAGTTTCGTGACTTTGGGGTTCACCCTGACAAATAAGTGTTATTTTTTCTTGGGATGGATGATTGCCCAACCCACAAAATACTCCACTTTTTCACATCCAGTACATTTGTTGAGTTAGGTGAACATTCTAGTTCTACAATAGGACTCTGTGATGTTCACAAGCAGTCATTAGGGGAAGAAGTCATAGTGATCTGTGGGTTGAAACTGTAATGATGCTTGTCTCAGGTACTATGAACTCAAAAGACAGGAGTAAACCTGGGAACCCAGTCGCGACCCGGGGAGAGTATGTAGTGATGCAGCGTTTACCCAGAAATTATCACCAACCCAGGGTCCGGGTCACTCCGGTGGGGCCCATAACACCGAAGTACACACTCCCTGTCACACACACTCACACACACCCCCCAGACCCTTGCTAATAATCCTACAATGGGTTGCATGAATTATTTCCTATCACGGGATACCTTTAAGCACAGATTTTTACACCAACATTTGTTTTCATCACCTAATTTTACTAACTAATCTATGCATCAATGTACCCCGCCAATTAGGTCGATGGACCAATTAGTTGAGCAAGTTGATGGTGATTGTCAAGACCAGCTTAACCTCACTACAACAATACATTGATTTGCATAATTAATTGACTCTAAAAGAATCACAAACACCTGAAATCATTTTAAAGATTTTATATAATTAATTTGCATAAAGAAAATTATCATTTATTCTCTCACTATAAAGATCAGTGAACCATAATTAAAAACATGCATTTAATTCTAAAGATTTCCTACACTAAAACCCTTCCTAACCAACACTAAACCCCAACTTTCTTAATAACCCTGGCCTCCTAGACGCATCTCTCACCCAGGCTAGTGTCCCGCAACGATCTCGAACCTACAAGGGTCATCAGTGCGCATTCTGGCATGGTTTCAAGCTCCCAGCATCTCTGCAAACAGCTTCTCTGACAGACAGCATCTCTCCAACCAGCTTCTCTCTAAAAAAAAACAATTTTGGTCTGATATTTATACTGTGTTTGCTGGCTCTCTACCCTCAAATGTTTCAACTCTTGCCGTTTCCCTTGCTCTGATTGGTCATGAAAATGCATTTCTCAGCTCTCAGGATGTCCGTGAATGACAATGTATTTCTCTGCTTCCAGGATGTCCGTGAATAACTTTGTATTTCTCTGCTCCCAGGATGTCCGTGAATAACTTTGTTTGACAAGCTGATAGATACAAATTCAATTGTCCCATAGTTCATTAGCAGGCATTCAAATGTTCATTGGCAGGGATTCAACTGTTTATTTTCAGCTGTTTCCACGTGGTCATTCTTTGGCAGGCATTCGACTGTTCTCGTGATATCATTCTGGCTCTCAGCCACTCGCCGGCATTCATACAAATGGCCTCGAACATAGTCAGCTGGAGTTGCAAAGTTCAGTGAAGCACAAGGCATGCGCGAGGTTCTTCCAGCCAGATGATGCAAGCATTCTCTACTGCGCAGAACCGGGAAAAACGAAGCCATCTTGAAACTAGCCACCAGCCAAAACTACGATAAACACAAAGAAAATGTGAATACACAGAAAATAAGTGTTTTCTGTCCCCTCACCGACCAGTACTAATATTTATCCCCTAAAACTGTTACCTAGCGGAAAAGCATCACACTGCAAGCCATTAAAATAAAGCAAAAGCAGCATGTAATGCACAATGTACACTACAGCATAGACATGCACTATTACACTACTTAAATGCGCAAAATAGATAAAACATGCGTTTTACACCATTAATTAATATGTTAATCAAACCTGTTAATGCAGAGCATTTCCCACATGTAATGTGTGTGTTTGGTTAATACACAGCAATCAAAATTAATATATTACTTTGTTATGGGGTGATTGGTCTGAACGGGGTACGCACAAAATCTTCTGTACTTCGCTCCATCAATCCCCCTTTTGATGATTTCATCATCACCAAATCCCAAACCACCCATTCATCCCACTAAATTTAATTTGATCAGACACTTCTTCTCAATAATTTTGTTAGTTCAGCAAATTTCTTTCTCATTTCCCTTGTTCTCGACAAAAATGTTATCTTTAGTTCTAAATCTGAAACGTACTTATCCTTGCGAAGTGCAGTTCTATCTACCTGTGCAACTTATTTGTACATTGTTAACAGCACCCTTAGTAAAATGATACAACATAAACACATCTTACACCTAAAGCAAACATTTTATATCTATTTTTAGGACTGTTCATATCTGCTATGGTATCTAAGTTATCCTATAAATAAAATCTACCAAATATGTACCGTATGTACAAAGTGTGTTTCCACACTTGAATGACTTTCTGTCCTTTGCCCCTTCTTTTATTTTAACTACTTGGAAATGGTTAATGAAAAATCGTCTTCGTCTTGTGTGCTAAAACCCAGAAGTGTTTTCTGTAACACTGTTAGGGTGGCCTCAAGTCGTTTTCTTTGTCCTGCTCACTGCCGTTGTCACTGTCCCTTTCCTTTCTAAAATCTACTTCTTCTATCTTTTGTAAGACTACGTAAGTCCACTCAGGTGGTCTATCCAATTTCTCCTGTTCTAACTTGTTTGTTATTTCAGAGATCTGGTCTTCAAGAGCTTTTGTTCCTTTTCTCACTATCTTATACTTGAGTCTCTTTACTCCGTTGGGCCACATGTGTGAATCATCCTTATCCATAGGTTCAGAGTCTTTGTTCAGAATTTCCTGTTCTTGCCTCTGCTCTTGACTTTGTTCTTGTCCTAGTTCTGTAGTACTGTCTAAATCGTTGTCAGGTGAAAAATCGTTGAGTCTTACACCTTGCTGTACACTCGCAGAGTCTGTTGATCTAGTCTCACCAGTTTCACAGTCTGCTTCTCTTCTGTTAACAGCTTCTGGTTGCTCAGCACCTGATTCAGAACTTGTATTCAAAATCTGCAGTCTATTTCTCAGTGGCCTTTGTTGTGGATCAGGTACATATGCTTGTCTCATGGCTCGTCCCATTAGTATCTTGTAAGGATTTAAACATGTCCTTCTGTCAGGTGTACTTCTCATGGTTATTATAACTAGGGGCAAAGCATCCGGCCATTTCAAGTCAGTGGAATCACACATTTCTACTAATTTGACTTTCATTGTGCCATTCACCTGCTCACCAACTCCAGAAGCTTCTGGACAATAGGCACAATGCAGTTTCTGTTTAGTGCTCAGTATTTCACAGATCAGACTGATAACTTCGTTGTCGAAATGAGTTTCCCTATCTGTGTGTGCCTGTCCATGATACATGCGTGCAAAATGGGCAAACATACCATTGGGCATAACAGCTCTTTCATCTTGGTAGACCCAAACATCATCCTCTTCTTTTTGTGTGCAACATTCTTTTACCCACGTTTCCTTTTCCCCATCGCTTGCCTGAACCTGCAACTGCCTCACTTCTTTCCATGTTTCTACTGTGTTAGTAAGCATGAGATATTGGGAAAAAGTGTCTTCCTTCGCCCGTGCCTGATTCAAAGAACAATCCTGTTTTGTGCAATATTTTGCCAATTCATCTGCAAACAAATTCCCTCTGGTAATGTAGTCAGTTTCACATTTGTGAGCAGCAGGAAATGCTAATGATCCCTTATCAGCTATTCGTTTTTTCTTCTTTCTCCGCCTGCTTCTCCATTTTTCAACATCCCTCCTTTTTCTCAGCAATATCAGCAATTCTTTAATTTTAGCTCTTCTTCCAGTAGTGTTTAACTTTTCTATGCCTTTTCCTGTGAAATCTAATCTATATTGTTTCTGCAAATCCCTATATTTAGAGATATCCACTCCTGTTTTTGGTCTGTTTATGCTTACCGTTCCAAAATTGAATTCCTCCATGTCTACTTTTAATTCTGCAATATCTATCTGTTGGCGTTCTGCATCTTTTCTATAGCCACTTCTTTCCCTCTCTCCCAACTCCTCACTTGTCAGACTCAAAGAGACTTCGTTTAATCTTTCTCTAGGTTTCGTTCCCTGCAACCATCCAGTCAGTTTTTCAGTCAGTATCTGAGTTCCAACCGTGTAAGTCGGAGCTTTTGTCAGATCTTTCGGTGTATCCAATCGGGACACACTAAGCTGTTTATTCCTGACACTTTCAGAGAATAACTCTCTTCTAGGATCTGGTCTTGCCTCATTTAACGGTATGGTCAGTGAATGTTCTTTCTCTACCTCACTTTTGCAAACAGAAATTTCAGAATCTATATTCATCGGGACTGTTAAAGTTTCCATATTCATAGGCAGTTCTTTCAATCTTTCAGACAATTCTCGTGTCCTGACTGCTAACTCATTTTTTTCTTCTTCATAATTTGACCTATTTATCACTTGTGTTTCTTGCCAAATAATCATACTGCTCATTGGAAGGAGTTCTGCCTTTGTTACTGTACTATTAATTTGAACAGGTTCTTGTCTATTTATTGCACTACTCCCTATGGGGACTGGAACAGTTTGGAAAACTTTTGTAGTTTCTGCTGGCGGTGCCTTTGGCACCACTGTCGCAAACTCCCTTGATATGGAGGTGGTCTGTTATCCAGAATGTCATCCAGCAACTCATCTTTAGTATCACTGTACCTACAGCCTGAAATTTCAATATGCTTCTTTTCCCCTTTCTTTTTACCTCCTGTAGATCCTCCCATACTCCTGACAGGAAACAAATCATTTGGTACATCCACCTGTTGCCTTCTACATATTTTGTCCTCAATATTCTCATTCCGATATTTATCTAAACCAAAATCATAACCTCTTCCTGATCTGTGTCGTTCTTTCTCATTCACCTCATTTTCCCAATCCATTAATGCTTCAAATTGCGTAGGTCTAACTTTAGGCTCAAGTTTCCCCATTGTTTCTCTCAAATGCCGCAAAACCTTTATGTTAAAAGAACCTTCTGGAGGAAATGCAAGCGCACCATCACCTTTCGTATATAGCACCCAATTCTCTACAAACACGCAAGTGTGATAGCCATGCTTCATTATCATGTGAAATACAGGCGTTCCCGGGGCAGGGAATAGTTTCCACTCCTGTTTTACTGCAGGCTTGTCTTTCACAAACAATCTTTTTACCTTTCCAAACAGCGAAACTTTCTTCTTCTCTTTACCAATATTATACATTTTTCACTTAACTTTTTGTCTTCGCATTCAGCTAGAAACGTCAGTGCAACACAAACTCTCTACCAATCAGCTTCCTCTGCGCGGTTTCCTTTCCAACCAATACCACTGTGGAAACACACTTGTAAGCAAATCAGAAAGCTCTACGTCACTTTCGCATCCACCTATCTCAGCGCGACTCTCACTAACGCACCAATCCGGGGCGTCTATGTCACTCTGGTGATTCTCCAATCCCAGCACGTCTCACACTAACGCACCAATCAGTGAAAGCTTCGTCTTTCTACAGCTGACCAATCTCAGCACGGTCTTTCTGAAGTCAGCCTTTCCCACTACTCCTGCTCTTGCCGACCCCTCCTTTACAAAATTTGATGGCAAACTTTTCTCAACAATTCTTTGTTAGTTACAACATTAAAACATTTCCATTGTCTGATTCGCTAAACAAAAGTGACAGCTTTGTCCATTTACACAAGAATCCTGTATTTCCAGTAGGCAGCGCTTACCTCTACCCTACCACAGAATTATTAACTTTCGCCGATAAAGTAGCACTTCCCTCTACCTTACCCTTCTTTCAAGCAAACAGTAAACCCGTTTCTCTGGGGATAAGACACATGTGGAGACTATGCTCCTGAGAATTAAGGCCAGAGTTTCACAAGAAAACGTGATTTGCTATCCCAGTTACACACCTTTCGTACAGAAAATCCCTAACATAACACAACCTGTGTTATTACAAAAAATGAATTCAGACCATGTACCAAATTCCATGTGACTTCTCTTGCCACACGTGTTCCACTTCCTACATCCCAGAAGCGTGAAAACTCACATATAACATAACGCGACTCAACATTTAGGGGCCGATTCCGATTCGTGTCGGTAATTTCTCCGACCGAGCCGGCCTCGGAGAGATTTCCGACCGAATCGGACCCGTGCAGTCCGACCGAACGAGTCCGATGCATTCGTATGCCACCGGACACGAGTCGGATCGGACTCCCATTGAACTCAATGGGAGCCGGTCGTACAACACGTACGCGGGCTCCCATTGCCTCAATGGGTGCGAGGCGGACAAGGGCGCCCCTACAGCGAGTACGCCGCGAAGCGCTCGCGGCGTACACGCACAGGTAGGGGGACCCATGGGTCCCCCTGTGTGCGCCTCGCACGGGTACGCATACAGGGGGGTCCGACACGGACCCCCAAAGTACGGCTCCGACAGCGAGTTCGAGTCGGACGGCGCAAGTCGGTCGGAGCGGTCGAGGTGCGCATCGTACTTACCCGGCCGGAAAACGTCTCCATTGTGCGGTGCGAATCGGGTCCGAGCGAGTCGGTCGGAGCAGTACGATCCGGGAACCAGTCGGTCGGAGCGGTCGGGTCGCCCGGACGAGTCGGTCGGCGAATACGCATCGTACTCGCTCGCCCGGACGCGCGTACGACTCGGTCGGAAAATAGGGCTCCGGATCGGATCCGGTAAATCCGAATCCGATTCGGAGCACTACCGGCCGAGATCAGAATCGGCCCCATAGTGTTAGTCATCAAATAATCAATAATCAATAATCAACAAACTTGTCAATAATAACCATCATTCTGCTACCATTTAATTGATGCAGCGTTTACCCAGAAATTATCACCAACCCAGGGTCCGGGTCACTCCGGTGGGGCCCATAACACCGAAGTACACACACCCTGTCACACACACCCCCAGACCCTTGCTAATAATCCTACAATGGGTTGCATGAATTATTTCCTATCACGGGATACCTTTAAGCACAGATTTTTACACCAACATTTGTTTTCATCACCTAATTTTACTAACTAATCTATGCATCAATGTACCCCGCCAATTAGGTCGATGGACCAATTAGTTGAGCAAGTTGATGGTGATTGTCAAGACCAGCTTAACCTCACTACAACAATACATTGATTTGCATAATTAATTGACTCTAAAAGAATCACAAACACCTGAAATCATTTTAAAGATTTTATATAATTAATTTGCATAAAGAAAATTATCATTTATTCTCTCACTATTAATTCTCACTGAGCATTGCCATTTATTCAGGAAATAAATCAAGAAACTGTTTAATAAAAGTCATGAAGAGAAAATGTAAGTTTGCATTCATTTCATTATTCTTAAAAATGGTTAAAAATCAATTCTTGGTCATGTAACTGATAGAGGGTTCCCAAAATGAAAGATCAGTGAACCATAATTAAAAACATGCATTTAATTCTAAAGATTTCCTACACTAAAACCCTTCCTAACCAACACTAAACCCCAACTTTCTTAATAACCCTGGCCTCCTAGACGCATCTCTCACCCAGGCTAGTGTCCCGTAACGATCTCGAACCTACAGGGGTCATCAGTGCGCATTCTGGCATGGTTTCAAGCTCCCAGCATCTCTGCAAACAGCTTCTCTGACAGACAGCATCTCTCCAACCAGCTTCTCTCTAAAAAAAAACAATTTTGGTCTGATATTTATACTGTGTTTGCTGGCTCTCTACCCTCAAATGTTTCAACTCTTGCCGTTTCCCTTGCTCTGATTGGTCATGAAAATGCATTTCTCAGCTCTCAGGATGTCCGTGAATGACAATGTATTTCTCTGCTTCCAGGATGTCCGTGAATAACTTTGTATTTCTCTGCTCCCAGGATGTCCGTGAATAACTTTGTTTGACAAGCTGATAGATACAAATTCAATTGTCCCATAGTTCATTAGCAGGCATTCAAATGTTCATTGGCAGGGATTCAACTGTTTATTTTCAGCTGTTTCCACGTGGTCATTCTTTGGCAGGTATTCGACTGTTCTCGTGCTATCATTCTGGCTCTCAGCCACTCGCCGGCATTCATACAAATGGCCTCGAACATAGTCAGCTGGAGTTGCAAAGTTCAGTGAAGCACAAGGCATGCGCGAGGTTCTTCCAGCCAGATGATGCAAGCATTCTCTACTGCGCAGAACCGGGAAAACGAAGCCATCTTGAAACTAGCCACCAGCCAAAACTACGATAAACACAAAGAAAATGTGAATACACAGAAAATAAGTGTTTTCTGTCCCCCCACCGACCAGTACTAATATTTATCCCTAAAACTGTTACCTAGCGGAAAAGCATCACACTGCAAGCCATTAAAATAAAGCAAAAGCAGCATGTAATGCACAATGTACACTACAGCATAGACATGCACTATTACACTACTTAAATGCGCAAAATAGATAAAACATGCGTTTTACACCATTAATTAATATGTTAATCAAACCTGTTAATGCAGAGCATTTCCCACATGTAATGTGTGTGTTTGGTTAATACACAGCAATCAAAATTAATATATTACTTTGTTATGGGGTGATTGGTCTGAACGGGGTACGCACAAAATCTTCTGTACTTCGCTCCATCAGTAGCCAAAAAACAATGTCTCAACCGGTAATCATTTAGGAGGGCAGATGCAAGGAGAGTATAAATCACGTAAGAGAGGGGAGAAGAAAGGGAGACCACATGAGAAATTGGTAGAAAGTAAATACATTCTTATTTGTAAGTAGTTATATCAGCACTACAATACAATTTATTCAAAGGTAACCAAAACACACAAGTGTGCACTGAACGTGCTAGTGACTGTGAACAGCGCAGTGACACAAAAGAGTGAAAGAGGTACGGTGTTCCTGGGTGGCAAATTGGCCACCTGGTTAGTACTAACCAGGTGGCCAATTTGCCACCCAGGAACACCGTACCTCTTTTGTCTTCTAGTTCTACCCAGGGCAAGTAGGGTGGACCTTTATCAAGCCCTCATTGTCCCCCTTGTTGTTTACAAAAGAGTGAAAAACAGTGTGAGCAGCGCAGGGCAATATACAAAAATTATTTGAGTGGTCAACGATACAATAAGAAATATATACAAAGTAAGTATTTTGGTTTGGACTGTTTAGGTAGACCACAATGACGCCAAAGTTTACGCTGAGTAGTAGATGGTGTTTCGAACTGTTCGATTCCAGGTCATCATCAGGACAAGGTTACTTAATTCAGTATAGTGCTGTTCTGGTAGTGGTGAATCAATCCAGAAGATGTATGGAGGGTTAAGGTGTTCAGCCCAATGGCGATTTACGTTGGAGTGGATCCAGAAAGGATCTCTGTATGGTGGAATTCAAGACACGAGGGTCCGCGTTGGAGGAATGGTATCAAAGTACCTTGGTCCGTTGTAATCGGACCTTGACTGAATGCGACGAGGCCAGCGGTCCTCGTGGGGGTCGGTGAAGGAATCCCGGTGTGGCATGCAGCAGAAGTTAGAGAAAGGCATGCGGTGTAGACGGGCGATTGAAGCGCCACGTAGATCAGCACTTCTGGCTGATGCACGGTGAGCGATGCGACAGTGTGAGAGTAGGGTAAGAGGAGTAACTGCAGGGTGAGTGAGGTGACCATATGACCATATGAATTTGGGTGCTGATGTAAGTGCAGAGTGGGAAGAATGAATGCATGGTTAGTGATGGGCTTGTTTGAGTGAGATTGCAGATTGAGCAGTGAGGGGGACAGGTGAGTGAAGTGTCACATGAGTGCAGGGTGAGTAGTGTGCTCGTGTGACTGTAGGGTGAGGTACAGGGTGAACAGCGCAAGTGCATTGTGAGGGCATTGTGAGGGCATTGTGATCGCTGTGAATGCAGGGTGAGCATGAAAGTGAAGCGCAAGAATGACGAGTAAGTTGTCTGAATGCAGGGTGCATTTTTTTTTTTTTACTGAGTTTTATATTGCACGAACTTGACCCGAAGGTATCGGGTATCATAGCGCTTACATAGCACCAGTTGCATTACTTGAGGACACATTCATTGTTTGTTAGGCACGGGGAGATTAAGTGATTTGCCCAGAATCACAAGATGTTCAGCGTCATTGCCGAGACTCGAACCGGGTTCCCCAGACTCAGGTCGAACGCCCTAGCCATTAGGCCAACTCCTCTCCCCATTCCCAGACACTTGAATTAACTCAGCATGTTATTGACGGCGGCGTAGGGTTTCAGATATAAGTTAAACTATTGCTATTATGGCATTAATCAGTGATCGAGGGTGGAAGAAAAAAATAATGCGCTGATCCTGCAACAAACTTCCAGTCTTATGATTAGGGTTGCCAGCTCATTATTTTGATGTCCCAGATGGTACATAAATAAACAGTCACCTAAAGCTGTATTTTCAGCACTTAGCTATGCACACTTTGAACAGCAAATATAAATAACAGCAAAATAACAGCAAATATAAATAGAAAGCACTTTTAATTGCGTTCTAGGGCTGCCTGAATGATCCATGACATGATCCATGACTGATAATTAAAGGGAACAAAGACAGAAAAGTCACATTACAAATGAAAACATGCTTTTTTGATTTATAACCTTATTTAGTGTCAAGACGAGGTCTTTGTAGGCTCTTCAAACAACACATGGGTGGCATTTTTCTTTTGGAAACCCTACTTTATATTCCTTTTCATGAAATGCATTCTCACACTACAGCAGTAAATGTAAAATGCAAATGTAAGGAATAGGCAGAGTGGGGGGCCCAGGGGGTACTGGAACCCGGAAAAAAAACTAAGCCTCAGTAACCAATTTACAAAGGTATGTAAATATGCAAATGACCTTTAAAGACCTGTGAAAAACTCGGGTGTGCCGGAGATAAGACTCCAGACACTGCCCAGCCGAGCCCACAGCAGCTTGAGCTTCAGCAGCGCCCGGGCTGAGACACACAATGGGGGGGGGCTGAAGCCATTTCAGCCCTATGGTCGTTGCGAGCCTGCATACCATGCATCCAGCTGGGCAAAGACCAAACTAAGGGGCCTATTACGATGGCGGGCGGACTTTCGTCTGCCCGCTACCCTAGCGGTGCTGGGACCGGCCGCCAGTGGTGCGGCGGTCCCGCACTAGCCATTAGGATGCCACCGCCACCGTGGCGGTGGCATCCTCCATTCCCAGCATTGTGGTGGGCAGTGCACACAGCACCGCCAGCCACAATGATGGGAATTCACTGTGTGCATTGTCATGCACAAGGTGACAGGCACCGCGTGGTGCCTGCCACCTTTTCCATGACAATGTAGGGGGGTACCATAGGTACCCCCCATGTGCACCTCCCACCCCCCCAATACCCTGGGGGCCCGCAACGGGCCCCCAACAGCAAACTCTGCATCCCTTTTCGTGGCGGCATTGCTGCCACGGAATGGCTGCTTCCCGCACCCATGCTAATATGGATGGCGGTGTCTAGCAGACACCGCCACCATATGTAGCCCCTTTTCCGCCCGGTCGACTGGTCAACCGGCGGAAAACCGGCGGACGGTCTCTTCGTCCGCCGGGGTCCCCCCGCCATACTAATATGGTGGGGGAAAATGGGTGGCGGACGGAGGGAAATGTAGGGCGGATCGCCACCGCCATGCGGGCGGTGGCGATCCGCCCTACATCGTAATGACCCCCTAAGGCTCTATCAATGGATTTTTGGTTTAAATGTTATGGCTTTGGGATGCATATGAGGTCTTGGATTAGGCCGTTGTGGGCCTAAATCATTCACTTTATTTATGAAGAGCATTGATAGGTATAATTTACAACAAAGAATGGCCACCTCCAATTGATGTAAGATGGATGTACAGTCCCACATTTGCGTACAATAACATCGCTCTGTGTTCTTTATCAAAATACATGGTACAGGCCTTTGAGTGCTCACTGCTGACATGAATGTGACTTGCAAGTCATGAATGTGAATTCAAGAAAGGCAAGGTTGGCCTTCCCTCCTTCTGAGGTGGATGTGTTGTAACATCTGCTATTAATAGTGCTACGAAATGTCAATTTTGTGTCAATAATACATGACCAGGCTATTATTATTATTATTATTATTTATTCCAGTCCGACTCATCCACGTCATATATGCTTCATTGTCACCATAAAACTAGATATATTTTTCAGAATTCTAAATGCAGAATTTCATAGCACTTTCTCCCAAAATTTATTTTAAAGTTAATGACCTATGCACCTTTGTACTACAAGAGTCCTCTTCTCCCACATGACAATACGTTTTTTCTCCTACTGAGATAAATGGGTGATCTCTCCTTTACCGGAAGGTAAGTGGCATTTGTTTTCTTTAGGTTTTCTCAGCCTAATATATGTTTTTATTAATTAACTGTTGGTGCAAAGACACTGCACAGTATTGGGTGCTCCACCTCTAGTGTCACACAACAAAATGGAGCTCATCCTGCCCCTGTGGACCGTGGTATCCCACACTGGTTGCCTTTGTGTCCAGTCATCCAAACTGTGGTAGGGAAAAAAATTGAAATCCTCAGTTTCATCACAGAATCTTTGTTGTGACAGTCTGTGCCTGCTCTTTTCTCCTTTGGAATCTTACTATTTCTGAAGGCCAGAGCCATCATTCTGGCTGATGTACATTTAACTTTCACCCACTGCCCAGGGTCCTATGTTCCTGACCTGGTTGTAATCCTAAATGAAATACAAGATCATTTTTCAAATTGTTTTCACTATGAAATCAAAACAAAGGGTATTGGTTTCCTCCCACTCTGACCGTGACAGAACTCCAATATACTGATCTTCACAACTCTTGCAACATTGTCTAAATTTTCGATTTCTTCCTATAAATGGACAACTGAAGTTATTGCACAGTCTCTAAAGGACTCACATTATTGCACATCATCCCATACAGATGGCACCTGGATTTCAGGGTTGCAATTTTCTGATCCAAGCTCTTTACTTAACTATCTTTCAGCTCAGCCTTACCCTTTAGCTTCTCCAAGAGCCCTCCATCAACTGCACTTTATGATCAATATTTCTGTTTTAGAGTTCCAACCTTTTAGCAGGTCATAGAGCAGTAATGTACCTTGAGATAAAGTGGTCTTACAAGGACCATCCACGACTAGATGCTGCTGCACTGCAGGACGATGCTAAGAAAAAACTAATTTTGTCTTTTCCATCCCTTTGTTTTTTATCCTTTAGAGATTGGGCCCAGCTTCAGGATACCACACAACTGGCATGGGGGTTCCCCCAGCACTCAGACAAATTCTTAAGCTAAGGCCATAGTCATGCAGTGGGGGAAGAACTAGAGTATTTCAGGCAAGAGGCCTCAAACAGACATCTTACTAAGCTGGACCTCTGAAGTCCCTTCATTGCCATAATGTTGCATGAATGACAACTAGACTACCTAGGGCCTACCTTAAGGTTGAATTATATGTAATAAAACAAGAGTTTAAGGCTTGGCAATTAGTTATAAATGCAAAGTCAAAGTGGCAGTAAATTCAACACACAGGCACTGCAGTGGCAGGCCTGAGACAGGTTTGAAAGGCTACTGGTGTGGGTGGCACAATCAGTGCTGCAGGTCCACTAGTAGCATTTAAATTACAGGCCCTGGCTATGTTGTATACCACTTTACAAGGGACTTACAACTACAAGCAAACTAAATATGTCAATCATGTATACACCAATCACACACTTGTTTAGGGAAGAAGCACGTGCACTTTATGTGAGAAAGTGCCCTCTTTCTGCATGGTTGCCCCCGTTTTTTTCTGAATTGCTGATGTGCTTTGACTGAGTGTGCCCTGGGCTCCTGCTAATCAGGTACCCAGGGCCTATGTTCTTTCCCTAAAACTACATTGAAGCCTAAACCCAATTGGCATCTCTGGCCACAGGTCAGCCCCTGGTAAATGGTACCACAGATACCCAGGGCACTGTGACCAGAGAAGGCTTCTAAGGGCTGCAGCACTTATTGTGCCACCCTTAGAGGTCCTGTACCCTTACACACACACACTGCCTTTGCAGGCTGCATGTTTTGGTGCAGAACTCAGTGAAGAGTCGACATGGCACACATTCCTGTGTGCCATGCCTACAACCCACTGCCCTGGCATAGATCAGTCACCCCTCTAGCTGGGTGCACTATACCAGTGGTGAGGGTACAGGTGCATGAGCCCTGTACCACTACAGTGGCTAAGTCCATTCTTAGACATTGTAAGTGCAGTGCTGCCATTAAGAGTATATGATGCTGGGAGTTTGTCATTACGAACTCCACAGCACCATAATGGCTACACTGAAACTGAGAAGTTTGGTATCAAACTTCTCAGCACATTAAACCCACACTGATACCAGTGTGGGATTTAATGAAAAATTCACACAGAGGGCATCTTAGAGATGCCCTGTAAAAACTAACCCACCTCTAGTGTCCAGGCTGAGTGGCTGCTTTCAGCTGCCACCACCAGACATGTTTCTGGACCCCATGGTCGAGAGCCTGCTGCTCTCAGGGGCCTGAAACAATGCACATCCTGGGACAAGGTGTCAAGCCTCCTCCCCCAGGATGGGCAGGGTTTACGAAGGGGAAGCTTCAAAGGCTTGCCGCCTTTGTGAGCTTCCCCAGGCCACTTGCTGCTTTCAGCAACTGGTCCCCACTGGTTCTGACCCCCACTTTGGGCGGGAGAACCGGAGGGAAAAACAAGTGAGGAAGAGAGGTGTGCCCACCTCTGCCAACTCCACCCCTCAGGTGGGGGAGGCAAGGTGAAGCACAACTCCCAGTCCCCGCCATCTTGCAGATGGGGGGAATCAGCCAACCAGGGTCAGGCTCATGCCCCCCTCCCACTGGAGGGTGGCATAATAGGGGGTGCACCCCAGGGAAGGGACCCATTGGTCCCTGCCTTTTACCTACCTGTAGCGCCCCTAAATCTAGTATTTAGGGGCACCCCTGAACCTTGCTTCCTCAGGCAAGAAGAAACTGCAACAAGAAGAAGAAGAAGGACCGAACAGCCGTGCAGCAGCTAACAAGAGGAAAACGCCCACTGACTTGGCCCCAGCCCTACCGGCCTGTCTCACCCTCTTGCCTGCTCCTGCGAAATCCCGGTGTGTCCTGCAGCCAGCAACCTCGAAAACCCCGGAGGACCTGCCTGCCTTCAAGAACCAAGACTTTGACTCCCGTGAACACCAGATTTGTTCATCTGCAACCTCTGGCTCCGGCCGAACACCGCGGATCCGCCCCCCTCCGCATCCGCCATCCACGGCCCAAGCTCAAGTGGGCAAACACCACGAGGAGGTCACCCCGGCGATCCTGACCCAAGATCCGGTGACCCCTGACCTGCCTCAAGCCTCCAGCCGACGCCTGCAGCCTAAATCCGGAAGGTCCGCCTAACCGCGACCAGGAGCTGGTAAGAAGATCCGACCCCAAAAGGCACCCCTGCACCTGACGCCCCACAGCCTTGGGTGTCCAAACCGACGGTGCCTAACCAACCCCTAAATTTCCAACTTACCTCTCGAAGTGGTGGTTCGTCCCCAAGCCTGCAGTGCCTTTGCAAACCGGAGGTTCCCCGTTGAAAACAACAGGGGACCTGACGTCGAAACAGCACCCTGCACCCGGCCGCCCTTGTGCCGCTGAGGGTGCACCTTTGGTGCTACTTTGTTTCCTCATTTGTCCTGAGCTAAAGTCCAGGAGCTTTGCTCCCACAACCCAGTGGCCTGCTTGCCAGCAGCCACCATCCGGAGGCCCCCTATCCCCCATTGGATAACATTGGGCATCAGCACTCTGCACCCGGCCGTCCTAGTGCCGCTGAGGGTGTAACTAGAGTGCATCCTTGACCTTGGGGGACCCCTGAGTCTACCCCCAGAACCTCAACTCCCACTACCAAATACTTACCTCAAAATCGATAACACTATTTTCCTCCATAGGATAACATTGACTGTTTTTCTTGGAAAAGTTTCTAAGTGTGGAGTTTGAAAACCTTAAGAAATTCTTTAAAATTGCACTAACTAACAAAAACGATTTTACTTACCTGTTTGCAGGAAATGTCCTAGAGTAGTATCCAGGTATACTACTCTGAGTAAGAAAAGTAATCTCAAAAGTAACTTACCTGTAATTTTACTGAAAAGCCCATTCAAGTCTATGTACTCTATTTACAACGTATTGCATTTCTCTGAAACCATACGTCAAGTCAAAACAAAGTGCATATACAATTTCATTCAAACTGTATTTCAATTGCATTACTACTGTAAAGTATTTATTGCTTACCTGTGCCAGGCTTGCTTGGTTCTAGAAAATAAAATAACTAAAAGAATATTTTTATACAAAAACAATTGATCTGAAGTTCAGCATTTGAGTGTGTGAATTCATTTGCTGACTGAGTGTGTACAACAAATGCTTAACACTGTCTCCTGATACTGCTTTACTGCTCGACCACACTACCACAAATAGAGAGTGAGGTGCTATCTAACTTTACCTCTGCCTACCTTTGGGGATCCACTGGACTCTGTGCATACTATACCTCACTTTGGTATAGTATATACAGAGCCAGCTTCCTACACTTTAGCACGGATTTCATAAAGTGCTCAGAGTCCTAATGGCAAACAACAAAATACAGCAAAACATGGAGGTCCAAAGAAAAATATTTGGGGGAAGATCACCCTGAGGATGACAGATCTAACAGACACCGTATTGTCATTACAGCTATTTAGACTTCCTCCTTTCTTTTTGTCTCAAACTTTCAAAGGTGAGTTCATTGTTTGATTCCAATAAATGTTACTGAGGGCCTGATTATGACTTTGGCGGTCTTGGAGCAGGCTGCCACGCCAGCACCCCACTCCAAGAACCACAAACCCATAGTCTGGCCTCCCACCGTATTCTGATTGGAATACAGGTCAGGCGGTCCTGCGGTGGCGGTCCCACGGTGGTGCCTTTCAAAGTCTCATATCTGAGCCTTAGAAGGCACCGCATGGGAGCACAACAGCACGTTCCTGCACGGCATGGACTGTTAAGTCCATGCCATGCAGAAACTGGGGGTGCATGCATACAGGGGGGCACAATAAATGCAGCCCCTGAGGCAACAGGAGGCTCTGTAGGCCCCCTTTGTTTCCTCACCGCCACACTTTTCATGGTGGGCTCACTGCCATGAAAACTGTGGTAGTGAGGAAACTCGTAATATGCTTGGCGGTGCCGCTTTGGCACCACCAGCATATTGCAGGCCTCAGACTGCTGCAAGACCACCAGGGATCGTGGATTCCTGGCAGTAGCAGCGTCCGACTACCCAGCTCGAAATACGGCAGTCGGACTGGTGGTGCATCAGTAGCCGCACCACCACCGCAGGTTTGGCGGTCCATCGGACCGCCAAGCTCGTTATCAGCCCCCGAGTAAGTGTTCAAGGGAAATTTATTTTCATTTAAATTTTCTCCTAATGTCTAGTGCATGAACAAGCCTTTCAAGAATTGTTAATTTAGTGGTTCCTTTCTTGTTCATCCCTACCACCATCCATTACAGTTCATGTCTGTAAGAAATTGGGTTATTAGTTTGCAGAATGTGAGGCCTGTGCAAGAAATAGGCCCATAATTTCCCCTTACTGGGAACCAAGCACCACATTGTAGCACTTAACTCTCTCAGGGGTACGAAGCACAGCAGTCTAAGGCCTACTCAGGGAAGTTGGAGTGGGCTAGTAATCGCCATTCGCTCGCACACAAAATAATCCTAAATATATGATTGTCCAGTCAGTGCTTTTTCTTTGAAAAAGGAAAAGTACATTTATTACACATACAACACTAAATTCTATACATTTATTTACAAATATATATACATTAGTCAGATGAAATTACCTTTGGTGACATTTTGAAATCACGTTTGATCCCTAGTGGGTTATGTCCCTCTAAAATCACAATACCCCCACCCATACCATATGGAACTTCACAACATAATGGGGTGTCATGTAAAAATAAAACAGTCCTATCAGCTTTGTCAAGGGTCATCACAACAATAGCAGAGTGCAAGCCTGTTGGCTTTGTCAAGGGTCACTATGTTAAAATATAAGATAAGCCTATTGCCTTTGTCAAGAGTCACCACACTAAAAAAACTATAATCCACATGTTATAAGCAACAATTATATTATTGTAATCACTGGTGATGTTTAAATGCAGTCATTACTGTCAATAAAGCATTGCAATGTTGGTCAAAACCACTATTAGCAGTTTACTATCTATAAAACATTTAAAATGAACATAACATGTGTCTGATTCTTTCTTATACACCTTTAGGCCACATAAACTACAGCCATAGAACCAACCACTAGAGGTTCCCAGACTCCCAGACTGTAGAACACAAATTCCATCTTTAGGAATGCTTGAAAATAGTGAAAAGGTCTCCCCAGGTCATGCATCCATTGAACTGGGAGTCAGGTTAATTTTTAAATGACTTGGGGGGCTACTGCACTCACTGCAGCCCCACAGTACCTGAAATTTACTTTGGTGGTGCCCCTGCCCTCCTGGGACCACCACAAACAGAGAACAACATATGCCTGGATAGCTAAGTCATTTTGTTTGGATATATTTCTGAAATGGATAAATAAGTCCAAAGTAACCAGCGTTTTTTATTGTTATTATTTTTCTGATAGCCCAGAGCAATTCTTCCAGAGCAAAGCAAGAAATATAATCATACAATATGATTTAGTTATCCAGCTCTGTCATTTGTTGTATAAGCTTTATTTCGACAACTCGTGCCATAAAAGCTATAAAAAACGCCAATTATGATAAAAGAAGAAATGTAAAAATAGGCAGTTTGTGCAGCAACTCATTACAGTTAAAAACAAACAAATTATTCATCATGATTCATGACTACGGCGAAAGAGCAATATAAAATTCAACAGATCAGTAATAAAAACAATTGGCACAGCATTACAATAATAACAGATACTTAAAACAGTATGGAAGAGGAAGGAGGAGTGTAACAATGTTTTCACATTTAGGACCTCTTCAGTTGGACCTAGTTCGCAGTACCCAGCAGTCCTTTTAATGGCTTTTCCAACCCTCTCAGGACAAAATTGCAGACTGATTATTAACAATAAAGTGCATGTGCATAGCATTTTGATGAGACATAAATTACCCTCCTATGAGCCCTTAGGCAGCTATGTGTGAACCTCATCCTTTTTGATACTGTGACGTTCCTATCTGTGCCTTCCTTCTTATAAGCCATGCATGACTTGAAAACCTGGCCACTCCACAAGCAAAAAGTGGTCTAGAATCTGATCTTAAAATGCGCAAGGCGTGCCATGGTTCTGTGTGCCCAATTGCCGGCAGATCGGTTTTAGCCATTTAGACCTCGATTTGGCGTAAGACTGGCAAACAAACATAACATGGGCAACGGATTCCACTGGGTCCTTGCAGCATGGGCAATCTTTTGATGTTGGGTTACATGGATGCCAGTCAGCTGTTACCTCACAGACAGGGAGTGTGCCAAACCTAAAATGGATGTATATCATCCTGTCTCGGGGGACCTGAATTATGTCTAGGTCGGGCTTTAGATATCTGGTCTGTTTGTGGAGATGAAATTCTGTGGTGAGTCTCCCAAGGTTTGGTTTGCTGGGTTCTTGCTGTTCCACCCATTCCCAGAAATATTGTTTAAGCACTTCTTTCCAGGGTGGATCTTGCTTGGCCCAATTGGCTTGAAGCCCTAGTGCAGACATCAATCTCCTGGCATTGGTGATCCAGCCTACCTTATTTTTTGTGTCTATCTGGAAAACCTCAGAAAAGGCTTCCACATAGGGTAGGAGCTCGGGGGTACGTCTTATGCGAGCCCAAAAGAGCAGCGGGTGAAGCGTCGCTATATCACCAATGGAGTGCCTACCCATATCGAGCATTCGGGGAGTAAGCAGAGTGCTTTGGGGCAGCATCACAAGGTCCCTTAGGAATTTGTGCTTAGATCTGCAGAGATCGGAAATCTAATCGAATCCCACAACTCTGCTCCGTACAGAGCTGTGTTAACTACTTTTGAATCATAGACCTGAAGAGCTGGAGCTACCGGTCTACTGTGTGTAGAGTGGTGTTCCTTTCCCAGGGACCTCGTTACTCGCTTGTGGCCTAATAACATCTTGGTTAGGTGAGGCTTCCACGAAATTTTGTCTGAAAGTCGAACACCAAGATAATCAAAAGTGCCAACTCTTTCCAAGGGAGTCCCTCCTAACAATGGGCTGCCTTTGTTGTAATTTGGCAGCATTTAAGTTAAGCATTAACTGAAGACAGCCTGTATTTAGAGGCTAAATTGTCCGCTTTGTGGAATCCATTTTGTATTTCTGGCAGCCATTTTGGCTGCCATGTGCTACCATGTGCTCGCCATGTGCTCTGTCCTACCTTCCTGTCAACTGCTCTTGAAATCTGCCTAGAGACAAGTTATATTTAGTTCCTCTTGCTTTGCACATGCTCAGTTGAGCTTGCAGCTGTTCCGAGTTTATAAATGTCAGGATGTGTCTACTAAAAGTAGAAACTGTTAGCTCCACCCACTTGTCGACTGTGCATTCTCTGTATGACCTTATATGTGCCTAAAACCAGCATTTGTGTTAGTACCGCCTTCATTTGAGCCCCTGTGTGGGTATAAAAGGACCAGGATCCTTCCATTCAGTGTGCTACTTCATGCATTACTGAAGGGTGATGTGCGAATGTTAGCTCCACCTCATGAGGTTTAATAAACTCTGTCTTTTCTATTTCCAGTTTCTGTGCCAACTTCTTCCTAAGTGTCTGAGGACTCTGTGCAGAGAAGGGAGAACCCCTAAGCACTGGTAGGCCTTGCTGAGGCTCACTACAACAAATTGGCGCCCAACGTGGGGCTCATCAGCGACTCGGATGCCCGAAGGACTGGTCGCGACGAAGGATTGGAATCTCGCTTTTGGACGCGATCGCTGCCTGAGGAGACCAGAGTCTTGGCACCCACAGCGTTTTTCCTTTCTTTCTGATCTGACCATCCCGGCGGCGCCGGTCCTTGACTGAGATCTCTTCTGTTGATTCGCCGTGCAGTGACCATTTGGTCGATTTGAGAACTTGGCAGTTGGAACCTGGACACCATTTGATTGGTAAGAGCCGTTTTGCGGCACTTGCTGTTGGTTTGATGCCTTTGATTGGTAAGGTAGTTTTAGTAACACTTACTGTGGCTTTGTTTGTATGATTGGCCAATTTTGGAATCTGTTTTGTAATTATATATGTATTGCAATACATATAGGCAGGTAATGAGGAGAATTTTCTCTATTTAAAATTGTTTGAACAGCGCAACGTACGAAGAGTACCTTAAGCGCTACTTTGATTATAATACTGCATATTTTGCACTATTTTTTGGCATGCCTGTTTTCAGCACACTTCGTAGGATGTGTTGCTTTTGTAATGGTACCAATTTGAGACTTGACGAAGCACAACCAGCCCCCCCGGAGGGGACGCCTAATAGGGATATGTATATTAAGTATGGTATTTCTTCTATAATGTACTGCACGTTATGGAACAAATATACTAGTAAAGATCCTGAGTTGCGTTGGCCTATGTATGGGTCATTTGATTTGCGAAAAATTCAGTATGTGGAACAATGTATGTTTAAACGAAAGACTAGGCAAGATATGTTTGATTGTGTGCGAATGTGGGAGAAAGAAGTGCGTGAGCGAATGAAGCGTGAGCAAGCCTTGATTGACAAAGAACAGCGAAAGACCATTTATGCGAAAGCATTAGAGTTAAAAAACAAGGAGATGAGAGAAATTAAAGAGAGGGAAGATAGGGAACGCCATTTACAGGTGACTGGCCAATACGCTGTTAGGCAGCCCCTTTATCCTATCCTTAATAAACCACAAGATGATTTCTTGTTATTAGATCGTTCTCCACCTCCGTATATTTTTTCTTCTGCTCCTCATGAGTCAGATGAGGACTCTTTTTCAGACCAGGACAAAGCTCGAGAAACTCGTTCCATGCTATCTGCTGAGCGTGCATCTGACATTAGATCTACTGCGCGTAAAGCCGTTCGTAGTACTACCACTGCCTCTGAACTTTTAGATAGTATAAAAGGATGGCAGGAAAGGGAGCAAATATATTTTACCGATACATTTGCTGCAGAGGTTATTGAACAATTTAGGAAGTATTCGGTAGAAGTGGAGCCCGATGATGTAGCAACTAACTGTAAACAATTACGTGACGGTCTTTTTGTCTTCTCCCAGGTGGCTGACACGATCAGACGCTTGGTTAAACTGCGTGTTGAAGCAGCCCGTTTGCGAGAGGAGAAAAAGGCAGCAGAAACAGCTGCACTAGCATCTCAGATCAGCATGGCACGAACTTCTACTCCTGAAACAGATAAGAATGTTGTAATTCATGTGAAACCCATGCGGGAAGCCGCGCCTTTATATGTTCCTCCTAAAGGAACGGGTACAGAGGATGATAAGACTTCTCTTAATGCGAAAGGGTACTTTATTTATAATTGGGTTTACACTCCTTGGAATAGAGCAGATGTTATGGCCCTTAAAAATGCATTGCCTGACCCGCGAAAGAATCCAGCAGCCTTTTATGAGGAAGTTGAGGGTGCAATCAGCTCTTGTACTATGACTCTGTCTGATATTGATTTGTTTTTTGGATTAATATTACCACCTGATATGTGGAGAACTGTGCGCAAAATAGATGATAATGCGACATTTGGAGCATTGTGGAAAGATTTAGAGCGGTTAGATGAAAATAGAGAACCTGCACAGAAACCGTGTCAGTTAATTTTAAATCTTCCGGCAGCTATATTAGTTAAGTTAAAGACGATCATTCCCCCTAAAAAGATAGATTGGACAGTGCTAGCGTCTTGCAAGCAAAAGGTAGATGAATCAGTTTCTGACTTCTTCACACGCTTTGAAGAAGCATTTCACGATTTTAGTGGCCAGTCATTGACAGATGACACAGGTAGGCATCTGTTTGTCGATAAATATGTCGCAAACCTTTTGCCAGGAATAGCTAGTCGCTTAAAGGCCAGTGAGAGTTCATGGACTACATCTTCTCCGGTTTCTCTTTTAACTATGGCCCAGTATTATGAGCGGCAAGAATTAGAAGCCAAAGGTAATGAGGACAAAAAGTCTAAAGAGTTGAAAACAAAGGTTATGTTGGCTCAAGCTTATGGTCCGCCTTCTAGAGATAATGATAGAGGTGGACGTGGATCTTATGGTTCGTCCTTTCCTTCCTCTGCCCGTTCGAATTTGTCTGTTGATCAGTGTGCGTACTGCAAAAAATTTGGACATTGGCTTTCTGATTGTCCAGTGCTGCGTGCTCAGCAGAATCTACGTGGTCGGGGACAAATGAGAAATCGTTCAGGATATCAAGGGCCTAGAGGAAGCGCGAATGATCGTGCTCGGTTTGATGCTAATACACGTGGGCAGAATGGGTTTAACACTTTTGATAGAAGGAACCAATATCAAATGTCTGACTATGTGCCCTCTGATTTTCAAGATTCTGCTTATGCATAGGATTGCCTAGGATGGGGTAAGGAATCAATTGAAGTTCCAGTAGATCAGAGGGGTCCCTATGTTACAGCACATGTTTTGGGTTCTACTGATCAGTTTCTGGTTGATACAGGAGCTACTCGTAGCGCCTTGTCTAAACAATTGGTTCCAAGGGCTCCCCTGTCTGGCTTAACCATTACATCGATAGGTTTCGATGGAACACCTTCCCTTAGCCCATTGTCACAACCACTTGCATTTGATATTGATAAGTTTACTGCTCCATGTCCGTTTTTGCTTTCTCCAAACACACCAGACAATATTGTGGGTCTTGATATGCTTAAATATTTCAGGGCTACGATAAGGTGTTCTCCGGAAGGAGTACGGGTTATTTTGAATGACAACTACCCTATGATTGAGAGATCTTGTATTGTTAAAGAGGACATTGCACTAGCCTCACTCCCTAGTACTTTGTGGGCTACTTCGGACACTGATGTAGGGCAAATGGTTATTCCACCAGTACATATTAGTGTCAAGGAGGGCGCTTTATTGCCAAGACTGCCTCAGTATAAAATTTCTCGAGAAGGAGAAGAAGCACTCACACGTATTGTACATGATTTAATTAAGGTGGGGGTTGTGGAAGAAGTTCCTTACAATATTTGCAATAGTCCGATTCTTCCCATTTTGAAAAAAGATACTGACACTAGGATTTATAGATTTATTATCGATTTGAGAGAAGTCAACAAGATTGTAGTACCACAGTACCCTGTAGTCTCTGACATAACGACATTGCTTACCCTGGTCCCTCCAACAGCAACTACATTTTCTGTAATTGATCTGAAGAACGCTTTCTTCTCGATTCCTATTCATCCTGATAGCCGATATTTGTTCGGTTTCACTTTGAATAATAGATCATACAGATTTTGTAGAGTTCCTCAAGGCTATACTGAGAGTCCTAGTATTTACAGTCAAGCATTGAAGAGACAGCTTGATTCCTTTACCTTGCCTAAAGGAGTGGCTCTCATACAATATGTCGATGACATCTTGTTGGCAGCCGATACACCTGAGCAGTGTGAGAAATGCACTTTGTCTTTGCTTTCTTTTCTTGCTACACACCACCATAAAGTATCACGAAAGAAATTGCAATATTGTAGACCGAAGGTGACCTATTTAGGACACCTTCTGTCTAAGGAGGGCCGTGCACTGACACCAGATCGCATTCAAGCAATTTTAGACACCCCAGTACCTTCCACGCAGAAAGATGTCCGTGCATTCATTGGTCTGACTTCGTTTTGCAGGCAATGGATATTGGGTTTTTCACACATTGTTAAACCCTTGCTAGCACTTTTGACTAAAAACACTCCGATCCCCCTTCCATGGACAGATGAATGTCAAAATGCTTTTTGTCAGTTGAGACAAGCTCTTTGCTCTGCACCAGTGTTAGGCACACCAGATTACACGAAGGCTTTTACACTCTATGTACATGAGAAAGAAGGATGTGCATTGTCAGTTTTAGTACAGACACACGGGGACAAACAGCGTCCTTGCGCATACCTTTCTGCAGTTCTTGACCCTGTTGCTCGTGCATTACCTGGGTGCTTCCGTTCAGTTGCAGCGACGGCTGTGTCCATACGTCAGAGTGAAGGGATAGTTTTGTCACACAAACTGTTGGTGCTAGTACCCCATGCAGTAGATGCCCTTTTGAATCAGACTAAGACTCAGCACTTAACTAGTGCTCGTTTGACAGGATATGAATTGACACTGCTAGCACTTCATATTACCTTGAAGAGATGTGCGACACTGAACCCCGCCACTTTGTTGCCATATCCTGCGACTCAGTCTCAGTCAAAGGAGCCTCACGATTGTATATTCCTTACTGAGGAACAGACAAAGGGTCGCATCGATTTGCAAGATACGCCCCTTCCAGATGTAGATGGGGAACTGTGGGTTGATGGGTCCTGTTTGAAGTTACCAGATGGCACGACTTCAGCTGCTTATGCAATTACCACGCTTGAGACAGTAGTGGAAACAGCTCGCATACCTCAGAAGTCGGCTCAAGCAGCTGAACTAATAGCTTTGACACGAGCATGTGAGCTTAGCACTGACTTGTGTGTGAACATTTACACGGATAGCCGCTATGCTTTTGGAGTGGTTCATGATTTTGGCCTACTCTGGAAGGAAAGAGGCTTTCTTACATCCCATGGGATGCAGATAATGCACGGAGAGTTAGTGCATAATCTCTTGACTGCACTTACATACCCAAAGAAAGTTGCTATTATGAAATGTAGCGCACACAAGAAAGTGACTGACAAAATAGGACAAGGCAATGCCTTTGCAGACCGCGTAGCCCGTGAGACTGCGATGCAGCGAAGCACTACACCCATGTACGTAGTGAAATCACAAGCTGAGCGTTGGCATGATGCTAGAGAGGAAGTATTGGATATACAGAGATCTGCTTCTGTGGAAGAGCTTGAGCAATGGTCTAAAGAAGGAATATTAGATGATGAGGGTTGTTGGCGTAACAAAGAAATGAATAAGTGGAAATTGCCTGCGGCCTATTTACAACCTATGGTTCAAATGGCACATGGGCTGGCACATGTTGGAGCTCTAGCAATAACTACATTGCTTACACAAGTTTGGGAGCATCCTGAAATTGCTAGCACAGCCAAAAGGGTAGTACAGTCCTGTTTGATCTGTTGGCAGTATAATCCTGGAAAAGGGACACGAACTCCTACAGGAGGGTTTGCTACACCAACCGCACCTTTTGAAGTTTTGCAGATGGATTACATCCAACTCGAACGCTGCAATAATCTGAAATATGTCCTAGTGGTGGTATGTGCCTTTAGCAAATGGATAGAGGCATACCCTACGAAGGATAATACTGCTCTCACCACAGCAAAGGTGCTTCTAAAGGAGTTTTTCCCTAGATACGGTGTTTGTAAACTTTTGTGGAGTGACAATGGACCTCATTTTATTGGGCAAGTTGTTGAGCATGTCCTGAAAGGATTAGGGATCAAACAGAAATTCCATACAGTTTTCCACCCGCAATCAGCAGGATTGGTGGAAAGGTATAACGCTACTTTAAAATCAAAGTTGGCGAAAATACTGGCTTCCACGTCTCTAAAGTGGCCAGATGCCCTACCTTTGGCATTGTTGTCCATAAGATCGGTGCCACATTCACGATCAGGTCTTACCCCCTATGAGGTGGTGTTTGGAAGACCAATGAACATTTGGGGAATTCCTAAGCCACGCCCCATACATGATGTTCCTTGTGTTCTGATGAATGATTATTTGGCACAGTTAACTGACAGTTTGATTTCTATTCATCAACAGGTTCGAGAAGCTCTTCCTGACAGATCTACAGGTGAGGCCCACGAACTCCGTCCTGGTGACCATGTAATGGTCAAGGTCTTCGACAGATCGAACAGCTTGGAGCCAAGGTGGCGAGGACCAGAGCAGGTGCTCCTTGCGACAAGGACAGCAGTTCGAGTGACAAACAGAAAGAATTGGATCCACAGCACACACTGCAAACGCGTGTCGCCTGCCTTGGTGGAACCTGCTGTGTTGACCGACCATCGAGAGATTCTGGAGACGGAGAAAGGCCAAGCTATCTCACCTGACGAATCTGCGGAAGTCTTCCCGGACCACACGATCACTGGAGTATCCAGATATCAATTGAGACCGAGGAAAGGATCTGCAGTTTTGAAAAAGACTGGTTGAGCTACCGCCCTGGGTTAGTGAAACGGAGAGCCATTGTGGCAAGGGGAGAGGGATCAGCCCTGTATTAGTGTAGTGACACCCGCTTTGACCCATGGTGAAGAAATCAGCGGCTGCCCAGGGAGAAGAGCTCCAACGACTGTTTTCAACAAGTTTTCAGAAAGATCAATCATTACTGCTGCTAAAATGAAAAAACAAATAATTTGTGCTGTAGGGTTTGTTGTTGCTATGGTGGCTATGGCAGCAATTACATGGTACATCGAGAAGGTGGCTCCTGTTCGACAGCTTTTTGTTGCCACTACGCCAGTACCCGTGGAACACCACTACTTTACTCTTCCTTACCATGAGCAAAAGCATCGACAATCTTACCTGAACAATACTTTTATCCAGATGTTGCACCATACTCACAATGCTACAAATACTACCAACTGTTGGGTGTGTGGGATGATGCCTGCACATCAAAAGAAAGGAGGAACACCTTTTATTCCTCTTCCATTTTCTCACAATGGTTCTTGTCAAGCTTGGTATGCGCTTTTGTTTGCATATGGAAAGCCTTCAGTAGGTGGGATTATTTTTCAACTTAATAAAGTGTGTTATCAAAATAAAGAAGGTTATCCACAAGCCAAAGGGACTAAATGGGAATGGGAAGAGTATCAACCGGACAATATTTCAACACCATATGTTTTCACAAATGTGAGAATAATAAAGAACATTGGACCTTTTGTGATTTCTGTGACAAAAGCTAAAGCAGATTTGTGTATTTGTAGTGTTGGAAGAATTCCAGTGGGGAGGAGCGAGTGTACTGTAATCCTGACCATTGAAGGTGCCAATAAGAGCACTTTCACAGCCTCGCATAACACGTATTTTGTGTGTGGAAATAACGGATATTATCAATTACCTGTTGGGTGGTCAGGAATCTGCTATGTATCTTTTCTGTTGCCCCCTGTGTTTCTGGCACCTGCATTGTATCACCGTGATTTTAAACTGTACAATGACATTTCCAAAAACAGAAATAAGAGGACAATAAGTATGGATGAAGTTGACCAAACCGACACTACCCTACAACAATATGTTGATTTCAATTTGGGCTTATTTTTCTTTGTGGGTGCTGCATTAAATAGCAGGAAGATTAGGCGACTGACTCGTGTTGTGGAAGCTGTTACTAATCAGACAGCTATGGCACTTGGGAACATTACAGAGGAACTACAGATTGCAAGGATTGTAGCACTCCAGAATAGGATGGTGCTAGACGTGATTTTGGCTGATCGAGGTGGTGCATGTCGCATCATCGGTAGCAGCTGTTGTGTATTCATACCAGATCACTCACCTTGAGTATATGACGCAATATCAAAATTGCATAAGATTGCTGCAGAAATTCATCCAGAGACTGGAACTTGGACTTTTGCTGGATGGTTTTGGACTCTTGTTTCTGCTTGGGGCTGGAAGCTACTGACTATCCTGTGTGTAATAATTATAATATTTTTTACATGCTGTGTATGTATCCAATGTGGTCCAATGCTTTGCTCCATTTGCATTTCTGCTTGTATACCTGCCAGAGGGAACATTGCTGAAACAAAGGCCCAACAAATGTTGAATAAAGAGGTGGCCGAAATAATGTTAATAGATGTACGGGATGAATATCTAGATTACCCCAGATAAACGAATGTCTTCAGCCAATGCTGAAAGGGTCGTCTGTTGTAATTTGGCAGCATTTAAGTTAAGCATTAACTGAAGACAGCCTGTATTTAGAGGCTAAATTGTCCGCTTTGTGGAATCCATTTTGTATTTCTGGCAGCCATTTTGGCTGCCATGTGCTACCATGTGCTCGCCATGTGCTCTGTCCTACCTTCCTGTCAACTGCTCTTAAAATCTGCCTAGAGACAAGTTATATTTAGTTCCTCTTGCTTTGCACATGCTCAGTTGAGCTTGCAGCTGTTCCGAGTTTATAAATGTCAGGATGTGTCTACTAAAAGTAGAAACTGTTAGCTCCACCCACTTGTCGACTGTGCATTCTCTGTATGACCTTATATGTGCCTAAAACCAGCATTTGTGTTAGTACCGCCTTCATTTGAGCCCCTGTGTGGGTATAAAAGGACCAGGATCCTTCCATTCAGTGTGCTACTTCATGCATTACTGAAGGGTGATGTGCGAATGTTAGCTCCACCTCATGAGGTTTAATAAACTCTGTCTTTTCTATTTCCAGTTTCTGTGCCAACTTCTTCCTAAGTGTCTGAGGACTCTGTGCAGAGAAGGGAGAACCCCTAAGCACTGGTAGGCCTTGCTGAGGCTCACTACAACACCTTTGTAGGACTTAGGTGGTTAAAGGCCATGAATTTGGTTTTTGAGGTGTTAATGACCAACCCCCTGGTGTCACAAAAGAGATGGAATCTATTAAGTAGTCTCTGCAACCCTGCTGGGGTCTTTGACACCAGCAGGGTGTCATCTGCAAACAGAGGAGTCGGCACCTTGTCACCCCCCCCCAAGGTTGGTGTGTCGGCTGGTTCTTCTTGCAAGAAGCTAACCACTCCATTCATGTACAGGGAGAATAGGGTGGGAGCCAGAACACAGCCTTGTTGAACTCCCCTGCTGACTGAGATGCGCTAGGTCAATTGCCCCTGTGCCCCCCATCTAATCTGTGCATAATTCCCTTCATGCAGCCGAACTACCAGGTTAAGAATGTGTAGCGGGATGCCGTTGTCTTTGAGTGCCAGCCAAAGTTTGCACCTGGGGACTAAATCAAAGGCAGTCTTTAAATCGATAAAGGCTAAATAGAGACTACCCTTGCCGATCACTACCACTTTCCAATAAAGGAGTAGAAGCCGGAATGCCTGGTTGATGGTCCTCGTCTTCACCCTAAAACCAGCCTGGTACTGGGATAAGATTGCATTATCATACGCCCATAACTGGATCTTCTGCAGCATGGCTCTGCAGTAGACCTTTTGAAGGGCGTCGATCAGGCTAATAGGCCCATAGTTTGAGGGTTCATCTCTGCTTCCTTTTTTGTAAATTGGGACCACCTCTGCGCCCTTCCAAGACCCGGGGACTGGGGGCACCGCTAGCTATTGCATTTGACAAAAGTAAGATATAGCGGGCCCAACTTTTGATGTCAGCTAGAAATAAATCCCCTGTGATGCCATCTGGCCCTGCAGCTTTGGACAGTACTATACGTCCTATGGCGGCCTCTATTTCGCCCAAGGTAAAAAATTCATCATCCCGAAGGATGGCTGTAAAAATCAGCCACCTCCACTGCGGGCGTGTCCCCAGAGGTTGTAGAGAGCTTCCGGAAGTGATCATGCCATTCCTGACCGGTTATATGATTGGGGGTGATTGGCCCCTGAACTACTACCCCAGGTGAATAAAGACCAGAATGACTTGGTGTCCTTCTCAGCGCTTGCTTCCTTGAGTTGCTGCCAACGAGATTCATCTCATGCCCTTTTGGCAGAACACAAGGTAGCCTTGTAGTGCTTCCTGGAAGCTTTAATCAAGGAGCAGTTCTTAGTTTTGATGGCTAAAGCTAAGAGCGAGCGCTGATGTCTGCAATCCTTTGTACACCATGAGTAGAGTCCTCCTGATGAAATACTAGGCTTCCGATCTGACCTTGGAGCAAAGAAATAGGAACTAAATAGGTCGAAAGTTCTCAGGCGAAACTCGGCATTAAGGGCATTGAGTTGGAGCGCCATCTGTGTCCATTTTTTAACTGGGGGTAGGTCTAGGGAGGGGACAGCCCATTTGAGGTCGTCATTCTCAAAACCTGTTAGATCTTCTTTGTCGAGAGGCTCGAAAGTGCTATTGAAGTCGCCTGCTACTATTAGTCTTGAGTGGGTTGAACATCTAGCTAGGTTTTCTTCCAATTGGGTGAGAAAGGGCGAAGATCTACCCCCTTTGGTCCCCCTCACATAGACGTTGAACATATCAATAGGATCTCCCCCAGGGGTCCCTTGATACTGATCCCCAGGATATCTGGACTAGAGCTTGAGCAGAGGGTAATCTGGCATCCCAAAGCAATGCCCACTCAGATGATCAGCCCCCCTGCCGGGCGCCCTCTCCCTTTTGTGGTTGCAGGTGAAAAGTAGCATGCATAACCTGATTTAAAAAGGTGAACCAAACTCCAGGTCTCCTGAAAAATGCAAATGTTGTATCCCTCAATTAGACCATTCCAGTGAGGGAGTGACATTTTGCTATTTAGCCCAACCACATTCCAAGGTATTACCCTAAGCTGTTGGTGGGAATCAAGGCTGAGGGACGATGCAGCATTTGGGTTAAAAGGGCAATGATTAGTGGGGGCCTGTGTTGGTACTAGGGAGTTGTGGTTCATGCAGGAAACCAACCCACCAAACCAAAAGATTGGTAGAGGCACTACTCGTACCTATTTCTAACAGAAGTCCACCCTCCCTTGAATAAGACAACTTCTGTAGGGCCTCAGTGCTTGGACAGTTATCTGCATGGATGGAGGGTATGGAGCGTGGCCTGGAGTGCTGGTGATCTTCCTTCAGGAGTCAATCATTAGATTCTAAGTAGGAATCTCTAGGTGTTCCTCACAGGGGTAGGGGTGGAATGGACTTACTCTGTTCGTGGGGTATAGAGCGTTTAGACTGGATTGATGAGACGTCAGGGGAGCAGGTTCGGTATTCAAGGGCAAGGAGATTTTCAGCCAAATCTATCCCTTTAAATGTGAGTTCGATGCAATCAAAAGGTTGATTAGGGAAGGTGCATCTTCGGGCCCTTATGATGTCATCACGGATCACTGAACGGCAATCCCTGACGTGACTGATCCAGTGGATTGCTTTGTTGATCAAGGAGTATTCCCCCTCGTGTCCCTTTCTTCTACCAAGTTTTGGAACATTAACCATAAAGATTTTCTGGGCGGGTGGCAGGCGTGAAAGGGCTGGTGGTGCTAGCTGATCCTGCCATGGTATAACAATAATTGCCCCTGGCGCAGATTTGTATTACTGATCCCAAGGTGATTAGAGGACCCGTGCACATCCATTGGATTAGGGGGATAGTTGACTCGATTGACGGTGGGTTCAGGTTGTGCTTGAGTACAAGGAATGATAACAGGGTGTGGCTGGGGGGACCCGTGGTAGAGAGAGTCCCTTTGGTATATAATTGGCCAATGTGGCATGGGGTAGTTACGAGTGAGTTGAGTGTCTGCTCTCAGCACGGCTTTGGTAAGCAGTGGGGGTGGTGAGCCATTCTGCAGTAGTGATTTAACTAATATTGTGAGACCATCAATCATTGATCTCATGATCCCTACTTCGGCCCTGAGATTATTAATGAGCTGATGCGTGCTCAGATTCTGATGATCTATATTAGGTACAGGTGTGGTCTCTTCGGAAATCTCGAGAAGCTGTTGGGGAGTGTCTTCCTTAGGGTCGTCGGGCAGGTCCAAAAGGGGAGTAAACCTGTTGGCATATAGAATGGTGGATTATAATTGTGATGTTGAACTGCAAGTGGGGTTAGGGGAATTAGGGGGGGAGGGTTAACCCTCACAGTGTGGGATGTAACCCCCTGATTGTTAGGAGAGGTCCCCTTGGAAATTGATTTCTTAAACATGGCTGGGATGGCTGGTAAGGCACTGGGGCTAATGGTTCTGGGGGAGGGTTGGCCAGTAGTGGTGCATAAAGAGGTGGCTGGTTCAACGTCTAAGATGCCTTCGCATTCACTTAGCAGGCTGTCAATGCGATCTAAAACGCAATTGCTGCCTGGATGTTTAGAAGATTTCCTGACCTTTTTTCCCTTCCCAACTACCCACCACCGGTACCCTCCATAGCTTTTCTCTTCCCCATCCCTTGGGCCTCAGGGGACACAGCCCAAGGTAGATAGAAAACAACAACGGTCTGGACCTTTCCAGCACAAAATAACAAAGTGCTAAAACAGAGCGGCAATATTAAGAGTGCCCAACCCCACAAATAGTCTGCACAGCCAGAGGACTTTAACCCAGCCCACAAAGTAGTTGGTAATAGAAACAAGTCAAAAAAAAATCCTCTCCAGAAAACACAAAACAAAGAATGCCTGGGTAAGTCTCCCCACACAGAAGATGCAGGATCCCATGGATGCAGCTGTAAGCAAATAGCTAGGTTTGCCAAAGGGAGACCTAGAAACTCGAAAGATGGCAGACAACCGGCGTCAATGGACAGTGTCAATGTCAAATAATGAGTCAGCAGACAATCCCAAATTGCTTGTTGCCAAGATGATGCGAACCCAAACCTGGGCCTGGACCGACAGATAAAGAAAGAAGGAAAAAGGCACAGTACCTCATATGGCAGCGGTGAACCTGCAAAAGACTGCAGGGGACCAGGCATTAGGGGGGTGCCCTGCCCTGCCTCTTCCTGGCAATGATGGGCAAGGATGGGCCCGCCCTTGGCCCGGGCTTTGCCAGCGCGAGTCCTGCGCCGCGGGTGAAAGAAGGCGCTTAATAGCGCGTCACCAGCCCCTCCCTCCTGGGAGTGAAGACTTTTCGGGCCTGTAGTCCCCCAACAATGCAGCAAAGGTCACGGTGGCGGCTGTGGCAGCGCGCCACGCCACAGAAGAAAGAAGGCTCTTAAAAGTGCGTCAATGGCCCCTCCCTCCTGGGAGTGAAGACTTCTGGGGCCTGTAGCCCCCCAAAGATGCAGCAAAGGTCACGGCGGTGGCAGCTCTGTCATTTACCCAATTCAGGCCCAAGGTACATGTAGTACAATTTTACTCGGAACATACAAGTAAATTAAATATTAGTAAATTAAATATGCCAATTGGCTGGAAGTCAATCTTACAATGTTTTAGGGAGAGAGCATAAGCACTTTAGTACTGGTTAGCAGTTAAACACCATTATTAAACTACCTTTCTAGGTAGGTGACCTTGAATCAATTTTAAATCACTTATGCTTTTTCACCGCACTTAAAAAAACAGCTCCGCTGTAATCAGGCGTCGAAGCAGACCTTGGAGGCACTCAGCTTCCAGGAAGAGAACCCAGTGATAAAGCATGTCACCAACTACGCTAGTGAGTGAGGGTTTTTTAAAGAAACCCTTAGAGTTCCCCCATTTTGCTGAGAGTTACAGACTCTTTAGGAACTCTTGATAGGTAGACAGGGTACTGGCTCTTGTTGTTTGGTGTATCTATAGTCAAAGTAAGATGGCAAGTTTTCATTCTCTCTCTCCTTTTCCTGTTTGTGATATTGAGAAGCACCAAAATCTGGATGTCAGTGAAATGGGAAGTCACATCTGTTGACCGTGTTCCAACTCCCTTCCTGCCTCCTCTTCACTCATGATTATAAATAGGCTCACGCGCAAACACTGTTCCTGTTTAGTCCATACATTCTATTAATTACCAGCAGTGATAAAAACCCACCCTACAGCACTTACCAAATCTTCCCTGTAGTGTCTTTCATTTCAGTAATTGATACTGCATGCTCATGTAAAGTTATATGGCTGTAGGAAGTGTCCCGTTTGTAACAACCTTTAGACTTGTAGGGGTGAAAAAAGAGATGGTACTGTATTACAGGTTATTAGAATGGCAATGGTGTCTATTTGCAGCCCTGGCTATCTGCTAGCTCCAAGTCCTCCATTTTAGCTACATCCTTAGTTACAGTGACATACCTACAAACACAACTTACACGCACTCCTCCCAGCCCACTGCATCCACCTCCAAGCTCGGCTCCTCCTGAGTTCTGCCCCGATGCCCCACCAATTTCCCTTTGTTACCCCTGGCTCTGGGGGTCCACATTACCTGGGCTTTCCTGAACTCGGCATTGGGGCTACCTGCTCTGCACTGTAATCTTGCCTGGCTTGAAACTCAAAACAAGCTCAACCCACCTTAAAAAGAGCCCAAATCGAGTGCAAGTCCTGCCAAAAGAGCTAAAAAAAACCAAACCTATCAAATCACAAGAAACGGTTAAAATAAGTGACAAATGTTAGAGCAGGATGTTGTGGGCGCCCATAGACTCTGCTATGCGGCGGGAAGCCGAGTTTTTGCCGATCTCGATGCTCCAAGTGGAGCGCAGAGTGGCAGAACTCCGCAAACTCTGCCGGCGGAGCGAAGTTTACTGCCCGCCCTTAACTCTAATGCCATTTGTTGCCACAAATTCACTTGCACCTTATAAGTGTGTCTGTAGTAAAAGGCTACGCATATCCATGTTTCTTTGCTTAAAAGAAATTATTTTTCCCCCTTCAACATTCAATTTATTAAATTAACTCTGCACTATGAATGTTTTAAGTAATACTTAAGATCTAAGCCCAAAAGCGGTAAAACAGTGTAGAATCAATTGAATTCTTTAGAAACTATATTTCTAACAGTGCATTTATGCTGTTAAAGAATGGTTTTGCTTGGATCTGCATTTTGAATTGTGCACAGGATTATTTAAATGTTTTTTATGAACTCTATAAATAATATATAAGGATGTTTTCCTTCTATCCAAAGGGACATTTCAAGAACAAGGATTCATTTTCTGCCTAACAATGGATTAGAAAACATCAAGAAATTCAGAGCCAGGTTCAACTACTACTTAAAAAAACTGCCGCCTTTGGAAAAGTTTGCTGAGTTGATTGAGGCAAATCTTACATATCCAAGCCATTGCTGTGCATTTGCAAACCGAAAAAGAATGAAGTAAGTATAGACAGTTTGTTTCAATCTTCATTTAAATTCGGAATCGGTGCATTTCTTTGCATCACACATTTAAAACAAATTCACACAAGTAATTACAAACAATTTACATTTCAATAGACATAGATGCGGTCTATTTATGTATATATTTAAGCATATGGTATTTCTATAGAGCGAACCTAACCAAAAGGCAGCAGTGAACTTTTCATTATCAAAGACAAGCAAAAAGTCAACAAGTAATAGGAGAGGAAGCTGGGTAGTCGATGATTAATGCATTGTGATGTAAGAGGTGAGTATTCAACTATTTCCTAAATTAGAGCAGCGATTGGGCAGTCCTGATGGCTATGGGAATGTTATTCTGGATCTTGGATGCACAAACAGGAAATGCCTGCTATTTAGTTTTTTCATGTTTTTAGTGTTTCTGTAGGATTTTGTATGAATTGTATGTGCAAATATATATGATTGTTTTTGATTGAAAATGGCATCCATTTTAAAATGTGCATTGTGTTTAGTGAAGTAGCATATGCAATGTACGGTAAAGTTGACAGTTTAGTCCTGTTAATGATGATTGATGATTAGATGCTTGAGAGTCGTGAAACTCACTGAAGGCTTTGAAAGGATCACTTGTTCTTGACCACTGCTTTTACAGTAATACTATGGCCCTGTCACTTTTAACTTCATTCAGACTCTTGTTCATAGAAATCCTGCATCATATATCCTTTTGAATGTCAGTCCAATGTTTGACACCTTGTTGAGAGCCCCAAGTCTTACCATTTAGACCCCTGCACTGTGCCTTGTTCATAGATCCCTACGTTTGATATGTCAGGCCAGAGTCTTGACTTGCACAGGTCAGTTTGCTGAAAAGACAAAGTTTAATAATTAGTCTAGGAGCACTTACTAGATGTGAAGATATGATTGTTATATACTCTGGTGAACAGCGAAACCACCAAAATGTACTGCTGCTTCTTCCTGTCTGGGAAATTAGGTCAATCTATTTTCCTCCTTAAAAAGACGATGGGCCCGATTCACAAAAGTAATCTGAGACAAAATCCTAACTTTACGACTTTCGGTATTCACAAAGCACACTTAGGAGTAGTAAAGCTAGGATTTTGTCTCAGTTAAACTTAAGTTTTGGTCTTAAGTTTATCTTAAGACCAAAACTTATGTTTAACTGAGACAAAGTTTTGGTCTTAAGTTTAAGTTTTGTTCTTAAGTTTAACTTAAGACCAAAACTTAAGTTTAACTGAGACAAAGTTTTGGTCTTAAGTTTAAGTTTTGGTCTTAAGTGTAAGTTTTGGTCTTAAGTTTAACTTAAGACCAAAACTTAAGTTTAACTGAGACAAAATCCTAACTTTACTACTCCTAAATGCCCTTTGTGAATACCGAAAGTCAGGATTTTGTCTCAGATTACTTTTGTGAATCGGGCCCAATGATTTTCAAGGACACAATTCAAAGCTACAATGCTTTTCAAGAAACAAAAGTAAAAGTAAAGCAAACCTTACGATGTATCCATGGCCTGTTGAATGTTTGAAAGATTTGTGGTCTATAGTGTTATGCCTTCCTGGGAAGTGATTTGGGTACAATTATATAAGGGATAAAGTACCCCCGCCGTACATTATAAGAACATTGCAAGTCACCGAGGAGTTCCATAACCATATGTCGACCTCATTCCTTTATATGCTTATGGAACCCCGAGGTGACTTGCAATATCCTTATCATGTACAGAAGGGGGTACTTTACCCCATATAATACATGGTCACACCATCACCTTTCCCACAAATCACTTACAACATTGGTGCATAGCTCTTTCATATGAAAGAGTGAACATGTTTGCAAACATGAAGAATAAAAACAAAACCTCTAGTGCAAAATTAAACACATCAAAAACCTGTCAGATATTTTTTGCAAACAGATATTAGAAAGAGTGGGAGTTGCCGTTCGAACATCCAGGTTTTTAGGCCCCCCTTGAACTTCTGTAGGGTGGGTGCAGTCCGGAGGTGGAGTGGGAGGCCTTTCCAGCTAGGTAGGAGAAGGTGCTGCCGCAGCTTCTGCTTTTGTGGGAGCAGGGTATGTGGATGAGGGAGAGGGAGGCAGAGCTTGGCTGTCCGCCGGGTTGGTGGAAATTCAGTCTGTGGTTGAGGTAGACTGGTCCTTTGTTGTTCAGGGCTGTGTAGGCATGGATCAGCAGTTTGAACTGGCACCTTTTTTTTGGTCGGGGAGCTAGTGGAGCACTCTGAGGTGGGGGTGGCTGAATTGCATTTGATTTTTAATAACTATTAAAAATTGTTATAAATAAGTAAAATAAAAATAAGTAAAAATTGTTTTACTTGCCATTTAATTTAGTTTGTCTCATTCCTGAGATATAGTATTAAGATTTATGGTGCTGAGACTTGAGGTTGTACTGACGTTTCTCCACTTACCACTGCAGAAAATAAATTTGTCAGACAGCTGGTTTCTGTTCCAAACAGCTCACCGTTAATTCCCCTATTCTTGGATTTAGGATGAAAAAGAATTGTAGACCTGGCCGCACTTAAACCACTTGTTTATTGGGTTCACTTATGGGTTACACCTGAGCTAAGAGGGTTCAGAGACTGCCTTGTAGACTTGCTTAGTGCAGGAGGTGCTAAATCAGTACCCTGGGTCAAATTTGTTTCTGACTGGCTAAGCAAGTTGGGACTGCAAAGGTTATAGGCTGACCCGAAAAAAATGTGTAAAGATGATCTTAATATTTTGAAAACCAGCTACTAGACTTATATCCAAGAGGGCTATATTAATAACCAGTCAACTGGCCCACTGACAAATAGATTTTTAGATATCAAACCATTTCCTCGTTCTGAAGAATTTCTAGATTTTGTTTCCTCTCCTTTAGCGAAACGTCTCTATATCCGCTTTCGATTGGGCACCTTGCCTCTGAGGTCCTTCACTAACAAATGGAATATGGACTTAGCTTCTAGTATTTGACCGGCGTGTGGCTTGAAAAATGAAGAGATACATTTACTATTCTTTTGTCCTGGCTATCTAGGCCTGTGCCGGAAATGGATCACCCCTCTATGTCATAATCTGAAGGTGACCAGATATTTAGTGGCTTACAGAATTTTAAAGAGTGATACTACTCCTGTAATTGTTATTGCTATTAGCAACTTTTTACAGGCGTTCTGGTTTAAACGTGGTAGACTACAGACTGAGAGTGCCAGGGATTAAGATATCTTTTAATTACCACCTAATTCCAACTATATATATTTAATAAAAAGGGGAAACATTTCTGGACCTCCCATGCTGCTTGTTGCTTGCTTGCACATAGCCCTTGTTCAACTTTTGCACTCCGTTTTGTATACAGTAATGATTGCAGGAATTAATTCTTAGCAGCACCTGCTTTTTACCACAGGTCTGAGCTATGTGATGTTTCAAAATGTATTTTAATGCTATTTATTGTATTATTCTGTGTATGTACACTTTGATACCGAATAAAGTATTTTACTACTACTACTATTAAGATTTGTAATATGTACTCTGGTTTTCTACATAGGACAGCTAGACCTGCTACAGTGAAAGCTAGTTTTTGGCTGCCTGTCAAAGGAAATGTTAACATTAAATTGCTACATATCTTACTTTTAAATACCTGCGCCCTCTCTTGCAGGTGACAAGTCCTGCATAAAAGTGACTTATTTATACTTAAAATGGCGTTTTTGATCTGTCAAAAGGGTTTATTTGACAGGTCGAATAGCAGTTTTTACAGTGCTACAATCAGGCTATACTGGTAGGCCTGAAACCATGTTTGCACTACCACTGTAGTGGATGGCATAATAGGTTCTGCAGTCTACTAGTGGCACTAAACTTCCAGGACCTGGATGCACCTGGTGCCATATACTATTGATATATAGGTAAGTTAAATATACAGATTTTGAGTGTGCCAATTTGACCATGTTTAAAGGGGGAGCACGGGCACTGTGCTACTAGTTAGCAGGAATAAAGTGCGCAAAGTCTTGACACCAGCAAAAATATAGTGTCCCTCAAAAGCTCAAAAGGCGAAAAACATGGGGTGACATTGCAGAAAAGGTGGGTTTCCTACAAAGACCATCCCCAGCAAAGAGCTAGGGTAGACTAATCAATCCCTTGATTGGCTTCCCTACTCAGGTGAGAGAACATCGACAATTTGCCACCATACTTGTCTGTTCTATTCCACTCTGAACCTACCTGTTCCCCTCTGTCAACACATGTCTGAGCCACTAACGTTGTCCATGGGGAATCCTTCTTCTCACTTGCAAACCCCATCTGTGAGGCAACTAAACCTAGCTTGCACACAGATGTATCCCAGTTGGCAGACAGTACCAACATGGTTAACAAGGTTATATGGCCCATTCTAAACCCTTTGTTCTGCCTAAAGGCTAACAAACCAACAGAGGCCACTGACAGCTGGCCTGAACCAGGACCCTGACCATCTACTGACAGGTGGATCTCCAATCTGGGGCTCTGGGTAAGTCTCACTTCCAGCCTTGGGCTGGCAAGGAGTCTTCCACTTGCTCCTGAGGTCTCATTAGCCTCTTAGGTTTCTCGGAGTGTGGAGCTGCACCCTCAGGTGCAAAACACTCTCCTTCCACTTTTGAATCCACCTTCCCTGGGGTGGTAAGCTGTAGATGACATTTCAGTTCAGTGCCTGTACCATGAGACTGAACAGGTGTCTGGCAGTCCAGGCCTTCAAGTGGTTGGCAGGATACACAGTCCCTCTCGAGGATGACACACTCTGTCTGTGTTGTAGGAGAGTAGGATCTGCTTCACATGGGTACCCCCACTTTTTGCTGATGCTTCACTGGTTTTCGACATTAGTCTGGCTGGGGCCCTGCTATTCAGAACCCCAGCCTAGCTGTTTCCTCTTTAAAAGGGTCTCCATGTGCCTTTAGCACATCACTGATTGGGATCTGGAGTGCCCTTGTAAGTCCCTAGTATATGGTAAACTATGTACCAAGGGCATAGGTACCTCAGAGGCCTGCTAGGGGCTGCAGCATGTATTATGCCACCCCTGGTAGGCCATCCAAACTGACACCACAGGTCTGCTACTGCAGCCTGGGTAAGGTGGTGCATGCACCCCTTGCTGTGGTATAGGTTACCTATATCACTAACTGCATACACACATATAAACCTATAAGTCACTCCTAAGGCAGGCCTTATCAATCCTAAAGGCAGAGTGCATGGTTCCTATGTGAGAGGGTGCCCCTGCATGAGCAGGGCCCCTCTGCGGCGTTCGGAGACCATCTCTGATGCTGTTTGTAGTGCAGCCTGACCATATACTCTTAAACGCATTATATCCTCGCGGTAAAATGCTAACTATGGAATGGCTGCACCTAAACATGTCGTGTTTGGTGTCAAACATCTTGGAATACTACCCCCCGCCAATCCTGGCGGCGGGGGTAGCATTCCACCCTTCTAGAGGGAAAGGCATGTTAACTCTGACGAGTCCGGTAACTTCTTTCCAGAGCCCTGGCATCACAAAATGGATGCTGCTGCCACAGACACGAGTCTGGCCTCCTGCTGCTGGACGAAACTCCGGCAGGGGAGGCCTGGACAATAGGTTTCCTGTCCCAGGGAGGTGTGACCACCTCCCCAGACAGGACAATTTGTATTGGGGCTGGGCGGGAGCACTTTCGGGTGCTTTGAAGTCCTGCACTGGGGGCACATTTGGTGTCCCTGTGCATACCCCAGTTCAAACCGGATCAGGGGCTTGCAGCCCCTGCTTTGGCGCGAACTGGACAAAGGGAAAGGGGTGTAGCCACCCCTCTGCCCTGACCCACCCATAGGTGGGGCCACAGAGTAGTCCATCCCCTATTTTTAGAATAAAGGTAGGAACCCAGTCCTTAGGACTTTAGATTATACCTGGACGAAACTCTGACACTGAATCCTGGACCTTCGACGCTCTACGACAAGATTAGAGGACTGAAGAATCTCCCTTGGGGTCAAGAAGTGACTCCCCTGCTTGGCAGGCACCAAAGAAGCATCTGTCCGGTTCGCATCACTGAAGCTCCCGTCGGACGCCGAAGTCATCGCATCACCAGAGGTGGATTCTCAGACTTCCCCGAGGCTACCCTGAGTCCCCAGCAAAGCTGAGGCCCGTGGCTATCGTGGGTGACTTGAGACCGTGACCCCTGGACACCGAGCACACTTGCAAGTGCACCATCTTCTGGGTCTTCCAAGAAGTCGTGCTTTGGGCTCCGAGTAGCCCTAGCCTCCAGCACCACCTGCACCGAAGATCACTGGCCCCCACTCCACGAGTGTCCTGTAAGCCAGCTCCACGTGCGGCGTCACGAGGCTCCTTTGCGGTTGCTAGCCCATTGGCTAGTAGCCCTTGACGAAGGCCAATCTTTTCTTTTCTTGGCATCCTGGTTGCTCTAGGCCTGCCCTCACTTACCCTCGCTGGGTGAGTTCCCCAGACCTTGCTGGTCTGCATCATCGACGATCTACATCTTACTCGAGACTTGCCGTTGCCAAGGCTTGTTGGGTCCAATCCGGTCGCCGACACCTCAGCACTCGACAGACATCGAGCACCAGCCTGAATCCTGCTCCTGGTCGCCGACAACGCCTCCCGGACCTCGTGGCTGAAGAGTCAAGACGACCGTCACCGCACCTGAAGCACTCGACATCGGTGGGCATCTGTCCATCGCCTTCCTGGTCACTGGCTAGTGACCCAGACTCTGTCCCCTCTGCTTTCAGGTTCTTCAGAACTCCGATCCACCCGGACACTTTTCTCCTGGTCGCCAGCAGCACTTTGCAGCAGATCGCCATACGAAACGACGACGAAACCCGACCCCGAAAGGCACCTATGCACCCGGCTTCCCTGGGTGAGGTAACACGAGTACTCCGGTGCTCCCGTGGGTAGAGACTCTTCAAAGTCCTAGATCTCAAAGGGTTTTGTCCTAGTCCTATTTTAAGTGTCCCTTTCCTCTATTTTCCCGATCCCGACTTTCTCTATAGAAGTTAACGGCGTATCGCGGTTGTGTATTTACACTGCACGCGTCTCCCGTGGGTCCCCTGTGTCACTACCTTGGGTGGTTCCTTGTGGTCCAAGCACTTCTAGAGGCTCTAGGCCTAGTGTCTAGTTCAGTCGTGGTTCGCATACCACTTTATTGGTATATGGTTTGGTACGCCCCTAGGGCCCAAACGTGTATTTGTGCTATTACTGTGATTTAAGATCTTATAACCTATGTACTTCGAACTCTAGCCTCATAAAGAGACTAGAGGGGTGTGTTTAGTAATAAATACATATATTTTGAATATATACCTGGTGTGGTGCTCTTTCATTTGGTCACTCAAGAGATTATAGACTGGTAAAACAAGCTGCTTTACATTCCTTCAAGACTTAGCCTGAAGGCTGCTCTCCATAGCTACCACTAGGATAGCTTTCAATAAGGTTGTCTTTAACCTACCTACCATAAGAGTCGATTTGGACTGGTGCAAGGTGCCCACTATAATTAGTGGACAGCATATGCCAGGCCAACTTCTCACATTGGTGTGCAGCGTGTGGGATTCCAGCTTGCTATTGTTTTACCAGATAATCTCAATTGAATTGATCAACTGAAAACCACTAAAGGTACCTAAGGTACATATAATCTAAGCTTAGAATAACAGTAAGTTCTACTGAACTTAGAGTTGTGTGTTAAGGGATAGCACAACCCTTTCTACAACTCAAGAGAGTTTAGTAGGCCACACTAGAGTAGGTAGTGCATACACCACACCACACTAGTAATGTCTTTAAAAGCAGGATCCAAAGATACCTTGCAGGAAGCCATGGAGCTTCCACCCTCCAAGTATGACACACTCCCATTCTTGGAATTGAGAGCTTTGTGTAACGTGAGGAAATTAAGGACAGGCCAAAGTCCCACCACCCAACACCTCCAGGAGTTGTTGGTGGCTTATGATCTTAGTAAGTCCTCAGAGACTGAAGGGGTAGGAGCAGAGGGTGGGCCAGCAGATGAGGAAGGGACCAGGGGTACCACAACCCCCAGCCCCCCCTCTGAAACTGACCAGGAGGGTGACAATGACCCTGACCTGGAAACCCCAATCCCTTCTGGGGAAGATGAAGATGAGGATCTAGAGAACCACACCTTTGTCCCCCCAGGAAGGATTATGAGTGTGCTCAGAAAGTCTAGGTCTCCTTCTCAGGAGTCTAACCACTCTGGCACCTCCATAGGGAGCTCTGTTTCTTCTCACAGGAGGGAATCCTCTCATGAGAGAAGAAAGAGACTGGTCCAGTATGAGGAAACTCAACTGGAGATCAGGAAGAAGCAATTGGCTTTAGATAGAGAATCCCTAGATCTCCTTAGAGAGAGAAGAAAGTTGGGACTAGAGTCCCATGGTGGCAGCCATGTCCCTAGAGATAGGGAAAGGTCCTATGACCATAGGAACCTGAGCAAGATTGTCCCTCCCTACCAGAGTGGGGATGATATCCACAAATGGATAACTGCTTTAGAGAGGGCCTGTAAAGTACAGAAGGTCCCTCAGGAGCAGTGGGCAGTAATCTTGTGGCTCTCCTTTGCTGACAAAGGTAGAGACAAGCTCCTCACTGTTAGAGAGGAGGATGCTGACAATTACAAGGTCTTGAAGAGTGCTCTTATTGATGGGTTTGGCCTAACCACTGAACAGTACAGGTTGAAGTTCAGAGACACCCAAAAAGCACAGACTCAAGACTGGGTAGACTATGTGGATTGTTCTGCCAAGGCTCTGGAAGGCTGGTTGATGGGCAGTAAGGTGTGTGACTTCTCAGGATTGTATAATCTGATAATGAGGGAGCAGATTCTTAATAACTGTCAAAATCAGCTGTTGCATCAGTACCTGGTTGACTCTGATCTGACCTCTCCCCAAGAATTGGGAAAGAAGGCAGACAAATGGGTCAGAACCAGGGTGAAGCAGAAGGTACAGAACCAAGGTGGGGAAACCAAGAAGCAAGATGCTAAGAACTCTGACAAGGGTGGGGAGAAGGGTAAAGATCAAAAGTCTTCATCAGGCCCCCAAAAATCTTCTTCTGGTGGGGATTCCCAGTCTACCAAGGGTAAAGGCCAAAGAAAACCATGGTGCAAGGTCTGTAAGCAAAAGACCCACTGGACCAGTGATTGCACCAAGTCCAAAGACTCCAGTCCAGCACCCACCAATGCCCCTAAGGCACCTGTTCCCCCTAGTACAGTTGGTGGAAGTGCTCCAGCAAAGGGTTTAGTAGGGTTCACCCTGGGAACTGAGTTGGGCTCTGACCTAGTTAGAGAACTGACTCAGGCTGTGTTAGTCTGTGATGGAGGCATGGATGTGCCCTCCTCTATGAGTCCCAGTAATCTGGGCAAGTACAGACAACAGCCTTTAATCAATGGACGAGAGGCTTTGGCATTTAGGGACACAGGGGCAAGTGTCACAATGGTGACACAAGACCTTGTGCTACCTGGGCAAGTTATGCTTGGTGAAATGTACCAAGTGACCAATGCTAGCAATGTCAGAACAGACCATACTCTGGCAGTTGTTAACTTCTCCTGGGGAGGGGTAACTGGCCTTAAGAAGGTTGTGGTAAGTGCAAACCTACCAGTCGAATGCTTGCTTGGCAATGACTTAGAGACTTCTGCTTGGGCAGAAGTGGAGCTCAGGACCCATGCAGAAATGCTGGGGATCCCTGCAGATGTGTTTGCTGTGACCAGGTCACAAGCCAAAATGTCTAGCACTGAACAGGCCTTGGATTCTGGAAGAATGGACCAAGTGCCTTCCAAGAGGAGGAGTAGTAGGGTTAAGGCAGTGCCTTCCCCCTTGGCTCAGGAGGAAGATCAGTCCCTTGAGGGGGATGATCTCAGCCCTGAAGAAGGAACTGTACCAGAGGAACTTGAACCTGACCAGGTTGAGTTCTTGGGGACAGGGGGACCTTCTAGGGCAGATCTGAGCCAGGAGCAGCAGAGCTGCCCCTCCCTTGAACCCCTCAGACAGCAAGCTGCTGCTGAGGCTGCTGGGAAAGCTAGTGGTCCCCATACAGTGTATTGGGATGATGGACTCCTGTACTCAGAGAGTAGAGACCCCAAGCCTGGTGCTACCAGGAGGTTGGTGATACCTTTGAAGTTCAGGGGCTTCCTATTGACCCTAGCCCATGATATTCCCTTAGCAGGACACCTGGGCCAGAACAAGACTTGGGACAGAATTGTCCCTCACTTTCACTGGCCCCACATGTCTGAAGACAGTAAGGAGTTTTGTCGCTCCTGTGTAACCTGCCAAGCCAGTGGCAAAGCAGGTGGCACTACAAAGGCCCCCCTGATACCACTACCTGTGGTGGGGGTGCCCTTTGAGAGGGTAGGGATTGACATTGTTGGTCCCATGGATCCCCAAACAGCCTCTGGGCACAGGTTTATCCTGGTGGTAGTGGATCATGCCACCAGGTACCCAGAAGCTATTCCCCTCAGGACCACTACAGCACCTGTGGTGGCAAGGGCCCTCCTGGGAATCTTCTCAAGAGTGGGCTTTCCTAAGGAGGTAGTATCAGACAGGGGTGCAAACTTCATGTCTGGGTACTTAAAAGCAATGTGGAAGGAGTGTGGAGTTACTTATAAGTTCACCACACCCTATCACCCACAATGCAATGGTTTAGTTGAGAGATTCAACAAAACCTTGAAGGGCATGATTAAAGGGCTCCCAGAAAAGCTTTAGGCGTAGATGGGACATACTCTTGCCCTGCCTTTTATTCGCATATAGGGAGGTGCCTCAGAAGGGGTTGGTTACAGCCCTTTTGAACTTCTGTTTGGCCACCCTGTGAGGGGTCCACTGTGCTTGGTGAAGGAAGGATGGGAGTTACCTCTCAAGCCCCCAAAGCAAGATATAGTGGACTATGTACTTGGTCTCCGCTCCAGGATGGCTGAGTACATGAAAAAGGCAACCAAAAACCTTGAGGCTAGCCAGGAACTTCAAAAGGCCTGGCATGACCAAAAGGCTGTTCTGACTGTTTACCAGCCAGGACAGAAGGTGTGGGTGTTGGAGCCAGTGGCCCCAGCAGCTCTCCAAGACAAATGGAGTGGACCCCACACTATTGTTGAGCAGAAGGGTGAGGTCACTTACTTAGTGGACCTGGGAACACCCAGGAGTCCCCAAAGGGTTCTCCATGTCAACCGACTTAAGCCATATGTGGACAGGGCAGACATGGGCTTGCTCATGGCTACTGATGAAGGGCAGGAGGAAGAGAGTGACCCACTCCCTGACCCACTCCCAGAACCCTGACGATGGGTCAGTTGATGGTGTAGCCTTGGCAGGCAGCCTCACTACCCAGCAACAAACTGATTGCAGGCAAGTCCTCAATCAGTTTAGACATATGTTTTCACTGACACCCAGTCAGACCACCTGGTGCACTCATGAAGTGGACACTGGGGACAGTCTGCCTATTAAAAACAAGATTTATAGGCAACCTGACCATGTCAGGGACTGTATCAGGACTGAAGTCCAGAAAATGTTGGAGTTGGGAGTAATTGAACCCTCAGATAGCCCTTGGGCTAGTCCAGTAGTCCTGGTACCGAAACCTCACACCAGTGGTGGGAAAAGAGAGATGAGGTTTTGTGTAGACTACAGGGGTCTCAATGCAGTCACTAGGACTGATGCCCATCCAATACCCAGGGCAGATGAGCTCATAGATACTTTGGCATCTGCCAAATATCTCAGCACATTTGACCTAACAGCTGGCTACTGGCAGATCAGACTAGCTGATACTGCAAAGCCCAAAACAGCATTTTCAACCCCTAGTGGGCATTATCAATTTGTGGTAATGCCCTTTGGTCTGAAAAATGCACCTGCCACTTTCCAGAGGTTGGTGAACACAGTTCTCACAGGACTGGAAGCCTATAGTGCAGCTTATCTAGATGATATTGCTGTCTTTAGCTCCACCTGGGAGGATCACCTGGTCCACCTCAGGAATGTTTTACAGGCCCTGCAAAAGGCAGGCCTGACTATCAAGGCCACTAAGTGCCAGATAGGGCAGAGTCAGGTTGTGTACCTGGGCCACCTTGTGGGTGGAGGCCAGGTTCAACCTTTGCAGAGCAAGATCCAGACCATCATGGACTGGACTGCTCCCACTACCCAGACTCAGGTGAGAGCCTTCTTAGGCCTGACTGGGTACTATAGGAGATTTGTCAAGGGGTATGGATCAATAGTGACACCCTTGAATGACTTAACTTCTAAGAAAATGCCCAAAAAGGTTCAGTGGACAGCTAGCTGTCAAAAGGCATTTGATGACCTCAAGCAGGCCATGTGCACTGCTCCAATTCTGCAGAGTCCTGATTACTCCAAGAAGTTCATTGTTCAAACAGATGCATCTGAATTGGGGGTAGGGGCTGTACTGTCACAATTGAATGAAGAAGGTCAGGATCAGCCAGTAGCTTTTATTAGCAGAAGGCTGACCCCTAGAGAGAAACGTTGGTCAGCCATAGAGAGGAGGCCTTTGCTGTGGTCTGGGCTCTGAAGAAGTTGAGGCCATACTTGTTTGGTACACACTTCCTGGTTCAGACAGACCATAAGCCCCTCTTATGGCTAAAACAAATGAAGGGTGAAAACCCCAAACTGCTTAGGTGGTCCATTTCCCTACAGGGGATGGACTTTACAGTGGAACATAGGCCTGGGAGTAACCATGCGAATGCAGATGGACTCTCTAGGTATTTCCACTTAGAACATGAAGACTTAACTGGGCAAGGTTAGTTTAATGTCCCTACGTTTGGGGGGGTTGTGTAGGAGAGTAGGATCTGCTTCACATGGGTACCCCCACTTTTTGCTGATGCTTCACTGGTTTTCGACATTAGTCTGGCTGGGGCCCTGCTATTCAGAACCCCAGCCTAGCTGTTTCCTCTTTAAAAGGGTCTCCATGTGCCTTAGGCACATCACTGATTGGGATCTGGAGTGCCCTTGTAAGTCCCTAGTATATGGTATACTATGTACCAAGGGCATAGGTACCTCAGAGGCCTGCCAGGGGCTGCAGCATGTATTATGCCACCCCTGGTAGGCCATCCAAACTGACACCACAGGTCTGCTACTGCAGCCTGGGTAAGGTGGTGCATGCACCCCTTGCTGTGGTATAGGTTACCTATATCACTAACTGCATACACACATATAAACCTATAAGTCACTCCTAAGGCAGGCCTTATCAATCCTAAAGGCAGAGTGCATGGTTCCTATGTGAGAGGGTGCCCCTGCATGAGCAGGGCCCCTCTGCGGCGTTCGGAGACCATCTCTGATGCTGTTTGTAGTGCAGCCTGACCATATACTCTTAAACGCATTATATCCTCGCGGTAAAATGCTAACTATGGAATGGCTGCACCTAAACATGTCGTGTTTGGTGTCAAACATCTTGGAATACTACCCCCGCCAATCCTGGCGGCGGGGGTAGCATTCCACCCTTCTAGAGGGAAAGGCATGTTAACTCTGACGAGTCCGGTAACTTCTTTCCAGAGCCCTGGCATCACAAAATGGATGCTGCTGCCACAGACACGAGTCTGGCCTCCTGCTGCTGGACGAAACTCCGGCAGGGGAGGCCTGGACAATAGGTTTCCTGTCCCAGGGAGGTGTGACCACCTCCCCAGACAGGACAATGTGTATTGGGGCTGGGCGGGAGCACTTTCGGGTGCTTTGAAGTCCTGCACTGGGGGCACATTTGGTGTCCCTGTGCATACCCCAGTTCAAACCGGATCAGGGGCTTGCAGCCCCTGCTTTGGCGCGAACTGGACAAAGGGAAAGGGGTGTAGCCACCCCTCTGCCCTGACCCACCCATAGGTGGGGCCACAGAGTAGTCCATCCCCTATTTTTAGAATAAAGGTAGGAACCCAGTCCTTAGGACTTTAGATTATACCTGGACGAAACTCTGACACTGAATCCTGGACCTTCGACGCTCTACGACAAGATTAGAGGACTGAAGAATCTCCCTTGGGGTCAAGGAGTGACTCCCCTGCTTGGCAGGCACCAAAGAAGCATCTGTCCGGTTCGCATCACTGAAGCTCCCGTCGGACGCCGAAGTCATCGCATCACCAGAGGTGGATTCTCAGACTTCCCCGAGGCTACCCTGAGTCCCCAGCAAAGGTGAGGCCCGTGGCTATCGTGGGTGACTTGAGACCATGACCCCTGGACACCGAGCACACTTGCAAGTGCACCATCTTCTGGGTCTCCCAAGAAGTCGTGCTTTGGGCTCCGAGTAGCCCTAGCCTCCAGCACCACCTGCACCGAAGATCACTGGCCTCCACTCCACGAGTGTCCTGTAAGCCAGCTCCACGTGCGGCGTCACAAGGCTCCTTCGCGGTCGCTAGCCCGTTGGCTAGTAGCCCTTGACGAAGGCCAATCTTTTCTTTACTTGGCATCCTGGTTGCTCCAGGCCTGCCCTCACTTACCCTTGCTGGGTGAGTTCCCCAGACCTTGCTGGTCTGCACCATCGACGATCTACATCTTACTCGAGACTTGCCGTTGCCAAGGCTTGTTGGGTCCAATCCGGTCGCCGACACCTCAGCACTCGACAAACATCGAGCACCAGCCCGAATCCTGATCCTGGTCGCCGACAACGCCTCCCGGACCTCGTGGCTGAAGAGTCAAGACGACCGTCACCGCACCTGAAGCACTCGACATCGGTGGGCATCTGTCCATCGCCTTCCTGGTCACTGGCTAGTGACCCAGACTCTGTCCCCTCTGCTTTCAGGTTCTTCAGAACTCCGATCCACTCTTGGATCCACCCGGACACTTTTCTCCTGGTCGCCAGCAGCACTTTGCAGCAGATCGCCATACGAAACGACGACGAAACCCGACCCCGAAAGGCACCTATGCACCCGGCTTCCCTGGGTGAGGTAACATGAGTACTCCGGTGCTCCCGTGGGTAGAGACTCTTCAAAGTCCTAGATCTCAAAGGGTTTTGTCCTAGTCCTATTTTAAGTGTCCCTTTCCTCTATTTTCCCGATCCCGACTTTCTCCATAGAAGTTAACGGCGTATCGCGGTTGTGTATTTACACTGCACGCGTCTCCCGTGGGTCCCCTGTGTCACTACCTTGGGTGGTTCCTTGTGGTCCAAGCACTTCTAGAGGCTCTAGGCCTAGTGTCTAGTTCAGTCGTGGTTCGCATACCACTTTATTGGTATATGGTTTGGTACGCCCCTAGGGCCCAAACGTGTATTTGTGCTATTACTGTGATTTAAGATCTTATAACCTATGTACTTCGAACTCTAGCCTCATAAAGAGACTAGAGGGGTGTGTTTAGTAATAAATACATATATTTTGAATATATACCTGGTGTGGTGCTCTTTCATTTGGTCACTCAAGAGATTATAGACTGGTAAAACAAGCTGCTTTACATTCCTTCAAGACTTAGCCTGAAGGCTGCTCTCCATAGCTACCACTAGGATAGCTTTCAATAAGGTTGTCTTTAACCTACCTACCATAAGAGTCGATTTGGACTGGTGCAAGGTGCCCACTATAATTAGTGGACAGCATATGCCAGGCCAACTTCTCACATGTGTCATCTACGGTCTGTCTGTTGCAGGTCTCCTGTCCTCTGTCTCTGTGATAGCGCAGGTAGAACCACTAGGTCAGAAGTTGCCTCACCAGGGTCATTCGTGGGGTGCTGAGTATCTCAGAACACGTAACCAATGGGAGTTCAGGGAGCCAAGGATGCAGTCAATCTGCATCTGGTGACTGACAAAGACCTTACTTTGGTCAAATGCCCCCTCCTATTCTAGGACTAACAGGCCAATAGATTGGAATACGTCCTTCCCCAGCGCCTGCGCTACCCTACCGACCTGTCCTGGCTGGTACTGCTCTGGGGAAACCAGCCTTGCTACCACTGTGGTCTTATCCCTCAGAGCAGTGACAGGGATTCCATTATCTGTGACCTCCTGGAAGTGATGTCTAGTACCCTCAGATTACCAACTTATCAAAAGACAATAGTAGTGGAAGTTTACCACTGGGTGGTAGCACTTTTTCAATCCAGAATACTTTGCTATGAAATTCACTTGCAGTACACTATGTAAACAGCTGGACTGTTGGAAATTAAGAAGGGCTTTAAAGACCTTGCTTTCTTTTTATCAGTTGAACCTGTCTTTCTTTCTTTTGCATCTAGAAGCATAAGAGGAGATGTTTTGATATTTAAGTTTGATTATCTAAACACAAATGCAACCATACTCAAAAAGAACCAGGGCTTTAAATCATTTTTTACGTGACACACGGTTCCTTTTGGGAAATTACTTGTATACTTAAATAAACAAACAAACAACCGTATGAATAAAAATGTATATAAATGTTAATATTGATAAATACGATGTTGATGTACTCCATGATATATATACATATAACAATGAACTCGCATTGCTGATGTTGAATCCACCTGATATGACCTCCCCATCAACCCTGAGTCAGAAATACGTGGTCATGCAGGCCCTGCAACCTAGGCCTTAAGCAACCGATTGACAGATCACAGGTAGGGTGATACGTAACCCTTAGAAAAATGTGCCAAAAGGCAAACCCAGATCGATCCCACACAGGGCCGACTTTAGGGCAGTGCAACTGGTGCGGCTGCACTGGGTACTGGCCTCAGGGGGGGCGCTGTGTTTAGCAATAATTTAAGATTTAAAAGCACCTGCTGCAGAGTTCCTTGTGCATCAAGCTTTCAGGCAGCAATAAAAATGTCAAGATAACTGTTGTGATTAAGGTTCCTGAGAGAGAGAGATTACTAGTGGCAGTTTTGACTCGCCATAAAGTAGCGCAGAGGGTTAATATGCCTGCTGCAAAAGAACATATCTGTATTTTATGTGGATAGTTATGTGGATTAGTAAAGCCAGTCTTTGCCGGCATATTAAAACAAATGAAATGCATGTGAGAGATGGGCTATGGAAAGATGAGGGGCACTTTTGCCGGGTGGTAGCGAGGGAATCCGAGGAGGAGGTCATGGGGGCCACCAAAAATGAATGTCGCACTGAGCACCACCAGCGCTAAAGCTGGCCCTGATTCCATGGATTGGCAGCGACACCACAATGGCCTTAGGAGATAAAAATAAAACACGTTTGACCAGAGAGGCGTGCGTTCGCAAAACACCATAAAGTCAGATGCCACACTAAGTTAGAAACACTCAGTCAATCAGAACACAGCGTGCATACTACATGCAGTGATCATGTGCTTCCCATGCCAGACATCTGGACACGTACCTACTGCCCCCACATTGTGTGCAAGCAAGGTTGAGACCCACCTACGCTTCTGATCAAATGACCAGATTTATGGCCCCGTAACTAGGCCCCGATTTCTGTGTCCAAAGTAATGTACAAATTATTATATGACGTTTCATGTAATGTATAAAATGATCGTTGAAACCAATGTGCTTTGAGACAGTCTTCAGACGCCGTCTCGGTTGCCTGTTCTCCCAGCCGCTGCGTTGAATTAAGTCAACTGTTCCTGATTTGACAAACGCCTCTTGTCTTTCACTTTTTTCAAGATAAACTCATATTTGAGCAACATTTTGGTGAGCAAGATAGGAGAGATTGGTCATTTAAACACAATGTAGCTGAAAGAACAGGATCCCACCCGGATGGATTCACATGTGAGCAGCAAGAACGGTGAGAAGAAGTCACAATTGATTGGAAATTCTGCTGAATCTGCAGGGCGGAGGTCCATCCTGAAGCCGCCGTCAGTGGGTAAGAGACTGCATATGATCCTTCACCCCAGCAATTGGCGTATGGCAAACTAGGAAGATGCATAAAAATCAAACCTGAGCACCTTGCCACTACAGAAATCTGACATATTGCCTATTTTATGTGTCCAAGCTGAGTAGTCGCAAGGCAGCCTCGGAGGCGATCCCGCAGAGATCATCTTTCTCCTATAGTTAGCAAACTCGGAAAGGGGAGGGTTGTTTAGTCACTTGGACGGCTGGGCGTGATACAGAGGGTACGCTTGTCTCTGGGTGTGATACAAAGACTGCTTGAATCTCTGGGCGAGACACAGAGGGTACTCTTGATCCCTGGGTGTGACACAGGGGTGGGGTCTCACCACTTGGACCTCTGGGCATGACACAGATGGTAAACATAGGCTCTGGGTGTGATATAGAGCCAGCATCTCGATCTTAATTTTTTTAGTCTAAAGTAGTTTTCTTAGTGTTATTGGTTTCTTAACACTGGTAATATCTGAAAGAATTGAGAGGTGTTATTCGCTTGGACCGCTGGGCATGGCACAGCCCATACTCCAGACCCCTGAGTGTGGCATAGGGTGATAATCGGATGTTAGGGAAATATTTGGACCTTGGAATGTAAGGGGCAGCTTGTGCTTGGCCAAGGAGGGCCTGGAGTTATCGGTTTGCTCCTTCTTCTCTGCTTAAAGTGTTTCTATCTTCTTCCCTGAGCCGATATTGACAGACTCACTTAGGGGTATATTTACAAGAATTGCTGCTAAGCTGTTTTGACGGTGCTTAGCGGCAATTTATTTACCGCTGTCTATCGCCGAAATGGTCACATAATTGTGTGGCAGTCAGTTGTTTGTCCTGACCTCAGTCTTAAACACACAGAGGGATCAATGGGCACATACATGTGTTCAGAAGAAATATCCAAGCTGACTCACATCCTGCTTAACACCTACACTAAAAACAATGCAATACAAAGGATGTAAGTGATTACCATTTGAAACATAGGTTAGGATGTAGCCACTTTGTAGTAGCTTAATCACAGAACAGCAAAGAGTGTCTTTAAGTTCAAATTGCTAACATCATGCTTCACCATAATGAAAAATCTGGGTTGTGTAGATTTTCAAATTTAAGCTGCACCCCTGCATTTGCAATTGTACCTGTGGGCATTGAGGCTAACTTGCATCAACAAAGGCACCCTTGCACCAAAGTGCAAGGGTGTCTGGGTAGAGGGAATGATTGTTAATGAACAGGAAGGTGTTCCTGCCTGCACACAAACATCCCTTCATGGGATTGACCTATTTCAATGTGTGCTGCACACCTTAAAACACATAGATACATCTAGGATTAGGAGAATCAGAACACATCTCCTTGTCTTATCCACGTGGAAATCACTGTATCCCTGGTCTCAGGGCATGAGTGGCCTACTCCTTATGTCACACTTGTAAATAGGTGGCAGTGGCAGCATGGGAATGTAGTGGAATGTCCACCTCAAAACTCAGTGACCAACACTTATACGCTACTTGGAGTATGTAAGAGTGCCTTATCCCCAATGCGGTGTTAAGCCACGTAAAGTAGCTTTATGCTGCGTTGTAAATAAATTGAAGCAACCAGCACCACAGGAAGGTCTGAATAGATGATGTAACAGTGGCAGTAGGGGCTTATAAATATGACCCTCACTGTTGGCCAACAGGGCAACTGTCCAAATCAATGAACAACCTAAATTTAACATTCATGGACTTTGAACATTGATATATAAAGCTGCGTGTCACAGGTGTACAATGTAACAGTGTCATGCACTCTGATTGTCAAATGCACAAATACATGGTAACATGTAACAGACACATACAACAGTATCTGCCCTTTACATTGCAGAAGATGAGACTTCACCTCCTGCTCAGCAGCCTTTCCCACTTTTCAACGATGATGACGATGTGGATGAAGAACTCACTACCATCGACCATGACACCCTCCAAGAGATGATCGACTCCATAGGCAGCCCATCTCCAAAACCGGGGAGATCCAGCAGCGTTGTGGTGTCTCCTCTCCACATGCCCTGTCAAACATCCAGCAGGCACCACCTACCACCACAGCCACAAACCTGGAATCTGAGGACCCACAGATACAATTTCAGCGCCATGTGGTAGAAGTCCAGCGTGCGATGGCCGACCAGTGCGGGTGGGGTTCGAGACCCTGGCAGCCAAACCTGAGGGGATCCATGGGTGCCTCAGTCCCACTAGGGACCACTCAGCAGCCATCAGAGGCCCCTACAGTCGGCTCCGTGGCCTCCAGCAGTCCCTGGCTGACATCGCTGGTGTCAAGATGCAGAGGCAACAACAACTGTCCAACCAAAGTGGCACCAGCGATGTGGCTAAAAAGTTGGGGGCAATGAGGAAGATCTTAGAGAAGATGGAGCGGAAGCAGGATTCCCGCTTGGATGCCTTGGCTGCCTGCCACCCTGACATTGCTGGAGTCCTGCAATCTCTGCATCTCATTCTTGCTGCAGTGATGCCTTATCTGTTGGCACAGATGAATGCTGCTGCACCTACAGCATGCACATCTTCTGCCTGTGATGTGTCTGTGTTTCCCTGGCCAGCCGCAAATCCAACATCATCCTTATGGGAGACACCACACACATCAGAGGAGGAAGATGTGGATGAAACAGCTCTCATAAGGAGAAGCCAGCGGTAGCATTCATCTGTCTCTAATGGCCAGTTTCTGCTTAGCCCTGTGCTTACCATCATGCTTTGAATATCACCAGTCACTGTCCTCATATTGACCATGCTACGTTCACCTTGGACATTTTATGGACTGTCAATGTGGCCATTGATCATCAATGACACTGCATTCATCCTCCTTACTGAAGATTTCTGATTCCTCGGCATGTCTCATGACATGTTCTCCCACAAGGACTCTGTCTGACCATCCCATGGCTATGTACACAATTTTGGGCTTGTTGTCAAAAGAAATGGTCTGGTGTGACAATTTCTACTTTGAATGTATAAATAAACGCACTTTCATTTGTCTGATGTGTGTTGTCTGTGGCCATCAAACTTGAGAGGTGTCAACTATGCCTAAGCAGTGTAGCCAGTACAACAAATACAGAGGACATTCCAAAAAATGGGGTCTGCTGAGTCTGTGTCCTTGATAGGCAGTGAGATGACAGAACATGTGTGAATAACACAATGGGTAAAATTTCCAAGGCACTATTGCCACTGGAAAGCTACTTTTCCCAATGTTCAGGTGTTGATAAGGCCTTGGATCACTAATCAAGTCAGCATAAAACCACTTGAAGTGGCTTAACTTTGCCTTGCTAACTAGGCACACTTTGACCCTATACTTAGTGTCAATGTGGTGGACAACGGGTGTTGTGATGGGTGTTCAGCCAAACCACATTTTAAGATAGAATATTCACCATATTCCCAAGGATGATGTACAAATGTTGCAGAACGAGGAGAAATGCAGTGTAAATAAATCCTTTGTTGATATACGTAGTTGGGCAGCATTTTGCTGGACACATACAGACAGCAAAACACCATGACTTTCAGTGTCTGTGCAGGAAGGGGCACTTTCCAGCATATGATCAGTTTTTTCCACAACTCAGGCACTCTTGCATTATGGTGCTAGTGTACCTGCATTTGCGCTCTGCATTGATATATTACACACGCCCAAGGGGAAATGCAGTGCAATGCTGTAATGTCTGAACTACGGCACAGCCCTGTGCTTCCATAGTGAGGGATCGCAGCATTAGACTTCTTGCTCTAACCATGGCCTACACTACTCTAGTTGTAGATATGCACAAATAGCCCACATACATTAACTACAAAAAATAGTGGTACGCTACATTGATGAACTGTCAATGTCAAATCAAGTATATACACAAACCAGTCCAACCTAAAGTACAATGTAAAAAAATGTAAAAAATTGATAAACATCTTTGTTGTGAGAGGCAAATGTAGTGATTGTCAAAGTTCAAGACACAGGCAACTAAGTACCACCCACCGTACCTACATCAGGGAAACAACGCTGTGGGAGCTTAGTGCCTCCATTAGCTACTGTGTTTTTCAACTCAGAGAAATTTTGAAGATGGCAACTTATTCAGCACACTATCCCTATGCAATGGCAGAACTTAACTTTTCTATCCTACATATCATGCATGTCTGTTAATCCCAATCAATCAGCAGTATGACAGTAGCATGACCCTGGAAGATGACGTTAATCACATTTTTGATTCCAAAAACATTTTTGGGGAATTAATCTGATGTATCAAAATACTTTCTCAAAAGTTCTTAGATTCACATTAAACATTATTGATGCCACAAATTACTAAACACTAAGGGCCCGATTCACAAAAGTATTCTGAGACAAAATCCTAACTTTACGACTTTCGGTATTCACAGAAGGCATTTAGGAGTACTAAAGTTAGGATTTTGTCTCAGTTAATCTTAAGTTTTGGTCTTAAGTTAAACTTAAGACAAACTTAAGTTTAACTGAGACAAAATCCTAAGTTTAAGACTAGGATTTTGTCTCAGTTAAACTTAAGTTTAACTTAAGACCAAAACTTAAGTTGAACTGAGACAAAATCCTAACTTTAGTAGTACTCCTAAATGCCTTCTGTGAATACCGAAAGTCGTAAAGATAGGATTTTGTCTCAGATTACTTTTGTGAATCGGGCCCATTGCCTTTATTTCAAACAATGAAGTACCTATGCTAAATCTACATGTAAAATACTATCCTAACCTATATTATTCTAACTTATGCTAATTATACTAAACACTAAACTAATTTACTTAGCTTAACCTATACACATAGTAACATATATGAAGCACCAACCTCCCTCCCCTTAAGGCACATGTGGAGACAGGACAAAGACAACTTAACCTAAACATACACATGCTTAGTGCAAACTTCCTTAGTGCATGATGGGACATAAAGTCCATTACGTGAGTAAATTGTTCACTTAGATAAGTTCAATGTGCAGTCCTAAATTAAAAAGCAATTGTTTAACCGTAGTAGGTATCGGGGCATTCAGACTTGCATATTTAGCATGGAACATAGTGCTGCAATGGTGCCAAGCAGTGTAGCACCGCAGCCTTTGCCACTGGCGATGGTGCTCCTCTCCACGGCCGGGCCGCCGTGTGGAATTTATTTCAAACAAAGTTGCCCTAAAGCATTAAGAGGGCACTTGACTGTGTTCTCCCATCAGGTATTGAAATGCAGCTTGTCGTCCTGCTCCAACATAATTATCTTTAGCAGTCGCGTTTCAAGGAACTAAACCTCTTCTTCCTGGGCTGCTGGAACAGCACATCAACGGCTCACATTATTCAATTTCAATTGGCACCATTGCAGCACTGTGTTCCATGCTAAATAAGCAAGTCTGAATGCCCGATACCTACTGAGGTTAAACAATTGCTTTTTAATTAAGGACTGCACATTGAACTTATCTAATTGAACAATTTACTCACGTTATGGACTTTATGTCCCATCATGCACTAAGGAAGTTTGCACTAAGCAACACGCCCACTGGGGGCCAGCGAACCAATAAAGAATGCCGGAAAAGCCGGAAATTGAATAATGTGAGCCGTTGATGTGCTGGGAACAGCCCAGGAACAGCCCAGGAAGAAGAGGTTTAGTTCCCTGAAACGCGTCGGCTAAAGATAATTATGTTGGAGCAGGACGACAAGCTGCATTTCAATACCTGATGGGAGAATGCTTTAGGCCAACTTTGTTTGAAATAAATTCCACACGGCGGCCCGGCCGTGGAGAGGAGCACCATCGCCAGTGGCAGAGGCTGCGGTGCTACACTGCTTGGTACCATTGCAGCACTGTGTTACATGCTAAATAAGCAAGTCCGAATGCCCCGATACCTACTAAGGTTAAACAATTGCTTTTTAATTAAGGACTGCACATTGAACTTATCTAAGTGAACAATTTACTCACGTTATGGACTTTATGTCCCACCATGCACTAAGGAAGTTTGCACTAAGCAACACGCCCACTGGGGGCCAGTGAACCAATAAAGAATGCCGGAAATGCCGGAAATTGAATAATGTGAGCCATTGATGTGCCGTTCCAGCAGCCGAGGAAGAAGAGGTTTAGTTCCTTGAAATGGGTCGGCTAAAGATAATTATGTTGGAGCAGGACGACAAGCTGCATTTCAATACCGGATGGGAGAACACAGTCGAGTGCCCTCTTAATGCTTTAGGGCAACTTTGTTTGAAATAAATTCCACACGGCGGCCCGGCCATGGAGAGGAGCACCATCGCCAGTGGCAGAGGCTGCCGTGCTACACTGCTTGGCACCATTGCAGCACTGTGTTTCATGCTAAATAAGCAAGTCTGAATGCCCCGATACCTACTAAGGTTAAACAATTGCTTTTTAATTAAGGACTGCACATTGAACTTATCTAAGTGAACAATTTACTCACGTTATGGACTTTATGTCCCATCATGCACTAAGGAAGTTTGCACAAAGCAACACGCCCACTGGGGGCCAGTGAACCAATAAAGAATGCCGGAAATGCCAGAAATTCAATAATGTGAGCCGTTGATGTGCCGTTCCAGCAGCCCAGGAAGAAGAGGTATAGGGCCATATGTATCAAAATTGCTTTTTGCGATTCTCAAAATGCGATTCTTAGCAAATCGCATTTAGAGAATCGCAAAACCCGATGTAAGTAAAAGATAGCAAAATATTAGCGATTCTCGGAAATTCGCAGAATAAAATGCGAATACCTATTTTGCGAATCCTTAATTGCAAATTCGCAAATAAGGAATCGCAATTTAGAGAATCGGCAATTTGGGTGCAGCCTGATGACATCACAACCAGGAAGTGAGACTGCCCATGCTGCACCTGATTGCCAGAAGCTGAGTGAGAGGCTGGGAGGAGAGGGAGAGAATTGTGCACTGCAAGTGAGAGAAGGAGAAATGGATCCCCAAGAGAAGCAGCAGGAGGCGAATGCAAGAAAAAGGAAGCAAAAATTTAGTGAGAGGGAGCAGGAGGTGCTCATCCAGGAAATGGTAGTTAGCCATGAGCTCCTGTTTGGAAAGAAATCCCTATGTGTGCCAGAGGCACGTAAAAGGAAAATTTGGCTTGAAATCCAAGAGAAGGTGAATGCCATCGGCATGACCCACCGCACTGTTGATGACCTCCGCAAAAGGTGGTACGACATGCGCCAAAGATCAAAGGAAAAGGTTGCGACAAGGTTGGCGGAGGCAAAGAAGACCGGTGGGGGGACATCCACAGCAACTGAGTCTACGCCCCTTGAGGAGTTGGTGGAGGGCACCCTTCAGCCCGAGAGTGTCAGTGGCGTGGCTGACCTGGACAGCTCCGACACCCCGAACACCAGACAAGGTAAGACGCATGCCATTACTCCCCTGATACAACACCACCTCACTCACACACTCAGGAAACACCCAGACACCAAACATGAATGCAAATCCAGTACATGTTAACAAGCACACCCAGCAATGCATTTTGGGAGATGTAGTGCACATGCACCAAACAGTGGAGCAGTGAGACACAGCAAGGTAGAATAAGGATGAGTAATTCAGGAAAGGCTAAAAACAGACAGATAGTACTCATGTAATTCAAAATCTGAGAACCGTATTGCATTACCAATGCGAGGCAGGACACCAAATTAATGTGTGGATTTACATTCACAGCACCACCTGAAACACAGGAATTAATTGCAGAAGGTGATGATGCATCCACCAATGAAGACCAGGCAGGGCAAGAGCAGCAGGATGAAGGCAGACCAGCAATCCCTGTGCCATGCAGAAGGCGCCTCATAGTGCCACCTCTCCCACTGCTGGAGGCAGAACCGCAGGACACAAGCGGCAAAGCCCAGCCAGTCCAGAGCCAGCGTGCAGAACAGCACACAGCACAGTCCCCTGTCCATCCTAGTGAAGGGAGTGGGTCCAGACGCAGGGCACGGCCTTCCACCAGCGCTGCTGCTGTAGGTGAAGACACAGTGTTTTCCGGGCTCGAAGGCACCATGGTCAGAGTCCAGCGCCTGCAAGCCAAAGCATTAAGGTCAATCCAGTGCCAGTTTGCCACACATAATCACAACATGACCCAGATGAGGGAAGGTTTCATGGGCATGACAGGTGCTCTAGGAGGACTGTGTACAGAGATGAGGAGAGACCAGGCAGCCAGGCGCAGGGAGAGACAACGTCTCCACAGCCGGCTGGACATGTACACCAAAGCTGTGAACCGCCTGTCGACTGCCACGTCCCTGCTGGCACGTCGGTGTGTTGGCATGCAGCATGAAATGGCTCACTGCTGCCAGGATGTTGCTAGGGGCCTGGTGCAGGTCACACATGCCGTGGATCAGCTGCGGGCAGCTGCCACAGGTGGCACAGGACCCCTGAGCTCATTGGAGAGTGAGGATCAGTCCAGCAGGAGCAGTATCACTCCACCAATTCCCCAGGACATACGCGGGGTGCGCGGCAGGGGAGAACAGCCGAAGACTCAAGGGAGGACAGTGGGCACCCTGAGCGAGGCGCAACAGGCCGTGCCCGCAGGAGATGAAGTGTGATCAGTGGCACATGGCTATGTGTGAGGCAACACATTGCCTCTTGACTCATGTACGAAGGACATCCTTGCACTGTGACTCTAACATGTGCATGCAATTGTGATTAAGTCAGGCTGTGTGACAGATATGTTCCTGCCCCTAAGGAAATAAAAAACACAGTTGTGCACCAATCTGTAGCGTTGTGTCCTAATTACTCACCTAGAAATAGTTCTGTGTGATCTCATCTCGTCTCTGGCGCCCAGCAGCCGCACCAACACCACCTGCTGGTCTGAACCGTGGAGCTGGGCCATCCTCATCTGATGACTCGGAATCTGTGAGCTCCACTGGGGTGCCTTTCTTGGTTGCCATGTTGTGTAGCATGGCACATGTGGCCGCGATTTTGCAGCATGTCTCCGGGCTGTACTGTAGCGCTCCTCCACTCTTATGAAGGCAGCGGAAATGGCTCTTCAGGATTCCAAATGTTCTCTCAATGGCACAGCGTGTGGCTCTGTGGGCGCTGTTATACCTCCGCTCCCCTGCAGTGGCTGGATTCAGGTACGGAGTCAGGATGTAGTCACGTACAGCATACGCACTGTCACCTGCAGGGTGACAAGAATTAGGTTAAACACTGTCCAGCCACTTCAGACCTTTACTGAATGTGTGTTTGAAAGCCATGCATTTACCTAGCAGGTAGCCCTCACCAAACTCGCCAGCTGTGAGTCGGCGGTTAATTTCACTGTGGCGAATAATGAATGAATTGTGTGTACTGCCAGGGTATTTAGCAACAATATCAGTGATGACATGTTTTGCATTGCACACTACCTGTATGTTCAGGGAATGATAGGACTTGCGGTTCCTGAACACATACTCATTCTGTGAGGGGGGAGAGTGCGACATGGGTCCCATCTATGCAGCCAATTACGTGTGGGAATTGGGCTATCTGGTAGAAATCATGCTTGGTCTGATCTAGTGCGTGTTGTGTGCTGGGGAATTGGATTTGGTGATGCAGCCTCTGTACCATTGCATCAAGGAAAGCGTGGAAGAAGCGCGACAGTGCACTCTGAGAGACCCCTCCTGCTGTGGCTATCACCCCCTGAAAACTCCCTGATGCAAGTAAGTGCAGTGAGCACAGGACCTGTATATGGGTGGGAATGGTGTGTGCCCTGCGTGTGGGGTGTTCTAGTATGGGTTTGAGCTCCTCTATTAAGTCCAGGATGCTGTCTGCGTCCAGCCTGTAGTTCACATGGATCTCCTCCTCGGTCTGCTGGAACAGGGTGATGCGCGCTCTGAAGATCCTTTCCTGGCGCCTCCTTCTCTGTGCAGCAGCTCTGATTCGCAGCCTCCTGGCTATCACATACAGCCCAGCCATTGTGAAACCCCCTGTAGCATTGTGGGCCTGTTTATATTGGTTGCACCTGGTTACCACCTGCTCTGAGTTGGTGGTAATTACGATGTGCAAAATTGCGATTTTCGCAAATTCGCAATTTGCGATTTTTACCCGCATTTCGTTTTGCAAATTCGCTATTTGCGAGCAGGTTATTAGCGAATATCGCAAATAACGTGTCGCAGATTGCGAGCTTGCATTTTATTCGCAGATTCCCTGCCTCGCAAAATTGGTAATCGCAAAATTTGCAATTACCGTTTTTGCGCACAGGATGCCCTTCTTACATAGAAACACTCTGTTTTGCGATCGCAAACACAGTTTTTTTGCGATTCGCAGTGTTTGCGATCGCAAAACAGCTTCATACATATGGCCCTTAGTTCCTTGAAACGCGTCGGCTAAAGATAATTATGTTGGAGCAGGACGACAAGCTGCATTTCAATACCTGATGGAAGAACACAGTTGAGTGCTCTCTTAATGCTTTAGGGCAACTTTGTTTGAAATATATATATATTCACTGAAAAAAACATAGGTTTTAGGGACAGTTATAGTTAGTTGGACATTTCACTCGTACAAAACCATAGAAATTCCCCCGTTATAGTTAGTTCAGCTAACTATAACTCGCGCCCCCGCAATGCACTGCTGATGACGTCACATATTACATCACTCATGACATGGTCAGTGACATCACTGATGACATCACTGATGACATCTCAAATGAAATCACTGATGACATCATCCAGTGACTGTGTGTTTCTGTAAAGTTTAAATATGTTTAATATATATAGGGAAAGGCGTATTGAAGAATGAGTGGGTGTTTAAGTGTCTGAATGGATGATTAAGTACGTGCGTGACTGACTCTACAAGTGAGTGATTAAACGTATCTTACTGAATGCATGGGTTAGTGACTAAACTGTGTTAATGTCTGTATCCGTCTGTTTGTTGGTGTGTAAGTGGATGCATGGATTTGCGAATAGCTACATGAGTGTCTATATGGGTTATTGATTGGTTCTCTGAGTATCTGTATGGCTGCCTGAGTGTTTGTGTGGGTGGGGTGTGTGTGACTCTGTACATAGATGTGTGAGTGGGTGATTCACTGGGTGCATGATTTCAAGAGTGCATCTGTGATGGACTGCTTGGGTGGGTGAGTGTGTGTATGGGTGTGTTAGTGAGTGAATGTATATCTCAGTGGTACATGTGCGAGTAACTACATATGCAAAAGGCAGTATATATGTGTGTTAGAGTATTTAAATGGCTATAAGTGAGAGTGTGTGATTGTGAGAGTGGCTGTATGGATGCGTGTGTGCTTGTATCAGTTATTGTATAAGAGCGTAAGAATGTGCTAGTATTTGTATGAGTAAGTGAGCTGGTGTGTGTATAACTGTATAGGTGAGTAAATGGGTGTGTGATTAATTTTTGCATGACTGACTAGGTGTGTGAGTACCTCTATGGATGAGTGGCGGTGTGTGAGTGTTTATATAGGTGTATGAGTGCATATGATAGTCCTGTACTGAGTGACTGTAAGTATGAGTGACTGTACGGGTGAGTGAGTAGATGTGTGTGTGTAGACCTAAGAATCAGTGAGTGGGTATGTAGTTATTGGTATTGGAGTGTGTATGGTTTTGAGAATGGCAGTCTGTAATTTAGAGTGGGTGTATCAAAAGCTATATTAGGGTGTGAGAAGATGCATGAAATTATCACATGGATGATGTCATCAGTGATGTCATTTGAGATGTCATCAGTGATGTCATCAGTGATGTGACTGACCATGTCATGAGTGATGTAATATGTGACGTCATCAGCAGTGCATTGCGGGGCGCGAGTTATAGTTAGCTGAACTAACTATAACGGGGAATTTCTATGGTTTTGTACTGAGTGAAATGTCCAACTAACTATAACTGTCCCTAAAACCTATGGTTTTTTCAGTGAATTTCAAAGGTTTTTTAAATGCTAATTTCTAACTATAACGTGTCTGAAACCTATGGTTTTTTCAGTGAATTTCAAAGGTTTTTAAATGCTAATTTCTAACTATAACGTGCCTGAAACCTATGATTTTTAAGTGAATTTCAAAGGTTTTTTAAATGCTAGTTTCTAACTATGCCTACAGAGGTAGGACATGTGATGAAAGAAGAAAAAACGCGCAGAAAGAAGCAAAAGAAATGCAGAAAGAAGCAACAGAAGTCCACAAAGACGAAGAAAAGTGCAGGAAGAAGCAAAAGATGTGCAGAAAGAACCAACAGAGGAGCAGAAAGAGGCCATGTTGCAAAATCATCCTGTGCCCACAACTTTTTCAGACGGGTACTGGTGGTAACTGACTCTGACTAACCAGAGTCAGTGCTATGCTAAAAGACACTTAGAATACAGTGAAAACACCTACATACACTAGGGAACACTATGCGTTGGGGTACCCCTGTGATTAGCATGACCTCCTCTGTAAGTCCCTAGTACATAATAGGGCAGGGGATTAAAACTACCTCTTAAAACGCGTGTGCAAACGCGCCCCGTGGCGCGTTTTAAGTTGCAGGATTAAGTCCCCTTGAATCCTGAGGGTCCCTGGGGCCCAACTGGCCCCCAGGTACCTACAGTTAGGACCACAGAGCTGAGTTGCAGAGAGGCGTTCCGAGGCCACGCACCTTTTTCACCTCTCTGCAACGCAACTCTGTTGTGCTTACTGAAGGTACCTGGTGGGCTAGTTGGCCCCAGGGTCCCTCAGGATTCAAGGGGCATGTTTGCACACATGTCACCTGAGGCCCCGCCCCCTCCCTTCACCACTGTGCAAACTGCGCCCCGTGGCGCGTTTTAAGTTGGGGGATTAGGTCACCTTGAATCCTGAGGGTCCCTGGGGCCCAACTAGCCCAAAAGTACTTCCAGTAAGCACCACAGGCCTGCGTTGCAACGCCTGTAACAAATTGTGTAGTTGTGTTTAGGTAGTGAAGGGGGTCGTGCTGGGGTAGTGTTTTAGGGTTTAGGGTAGTGCAGTGGTGTTTGTGTAGTGTAGGGGGTCATGCTGGGGGTAGATTTAGGGTTTAGGGTAGTGCAGTGGTGTTTGGGTAGTGTAGGGGGTCATGCTGGGGGTAGTGGTTTAGGGTTTAGGGTAGTGCAGTGGTGTTTGGGTAGTGTAGGGGGTACTGCTGGGGGTAGTGTTTTAGGGTTTAGGGTAGTGCAATAGTGTTTGGGTAGTGTAGGGGGTACTGCTGGGGGTAGTGTTTTAGGGTAGTGCAGTGGTGTTTGGGTAGTGTAGGGGTTCGTGCTGGGGGTATTGTTTTAGGGTTTAGGGTAGTGAAGTGGTGTTTGTGTAGTGTAGGGGGTAGTGTTTTAGGGTTTAGGGTAGTGAAGTGGTGTTTGTGTAGTGTAGGGGGTCGTGCTGGGGGTAGTGTTTTAGGGTTTAGGGTAGTGCAGTGGTCTTTGTGTAGTGTAGGAGGTCGTGTTTTAGGGTTTAGGGTAGTGCAGTGGTGTTCGGGCAGTGTAGGGGGTCGTGCTGGGGGTTGTGTTTCAGGGTTTAGGGCAGTGCAGTGGTGTTCGGGCAGTGTAGGGGGTCTTCCTGGGGTGGTGTTTCAGGGATTAGGGCAGTGCAGTGGTGTTTGGGTCATGCAGGGGGTCATGCTGGGGGGAGTGTTTTAGGGTTTAGGGCAGTGCAGTGGTGTTTGGGTAGTGTAGGGGGTCATGCTGGGGGGAGTGTTTTAGGGTTTAGGGCAGTGCAGTGGTGTTCGGGTAGTGTAGGGGGTCGTGCTGGAGGGAGTGTTTGAGGGTTTAGGGCAGTACAGTTGTGTTCGGGCAGTATAGGGGGTCGTGCTGGGGGGAGTATTTTAGGGTTTAGGGTAGTGCAGTGGTGTTCGGGTAGTGTAGGGGGTCGTGCTGGGGGTTGTGTTTCAGGGTTTAGGGCAGTGCAGTGGTGTTCGGGCAGTGTAGGGGGTCGTGCTGGGGCTGGTGTTTCAGGGTTTAGGGCAGTGCAGTGGTGTTCGGGCAGTGTAGGGGTCATGCACGGGGTGGTGTTTCAGGGTTTAGGGCAGTGCAGTGGTGTTCGGGCAGTGTAGGGGTCGTGCTGGGGCTGGTGTTTCAGGGTTTAGGGCAGTGCAGTGGTGTTCGGGCAGTGTAGGGGGTCTTGCTGGGGGTGGTGTTTCAGGGTTTAGGGCAGTGGTGTTCGGGCAGTGTAGGGGGTCTTGCTGGGGGTGATGTTTCAGGGTTTAGGGCAGTGCAGTGGTGTTCGGGCAGTGTAGGGGGTCTTGCTGGGGGTAGTTTTTCAGGGTTTAGGGCAGTGCAGTGGTGTTCGTGCAGTGTAGGGGGTCGTGCTGGGGATGGTGTTTCATGGTTTAGGGCAGTGCAGTAGTGTTCAGGCAGTGTAGGGGGTCGTGCTGGGGCTGGTGTTTCAGGGTTTAGGGCAGTGCAGGCAGTGGTGCTCGGGCAGTGTAGGGGGTCGTGCTGGGGGTGGTGTTTCTGGGTTTAGGGTAGTGCAGTTGTGTTCGGGCAGTGTAGGGGTTCGTGCTGGGGCTGGTGTTTCAGGGTTTAGGGCAGTGCAGTGGTGTTCGGGCAGTGTAGGGGGTCATGCTGGGGCTGGTGTTTCAGTGTTTTGGGCAGAGCAGTGGTGTTTGGGCAGTGTAGGGGGTCGTGCTGGGGGTGGTGTTTCAGGGTTTAGGGCAGTGCAGTGGTGTTCGAGTAGTGTAGGGGGTCGTGCTGGGGGTGGTGTTTCAGGGTTTAGGGCAGTGGTGTTCGGGCAGTGTAGGGGTCTTGCTGGGGGTGATGTTTCAGGGTTTAGGGCAGTGCAGTGGTGTTCGGGCAGTGTAGGGGGTCTTGCTGGGGGTAGTGTTTCAGGGTTTAGGGCAGTGTAGTAGTGTTCAGTGCAGTGTAGGGGGTCATGCTGGGGGCGGTGTTTCAGGGTTTAGGGCAGTGCAGTAGTGTTCGGGCAGTGTAGAGGGTCGTGCAGGGGTGGTGTTTCAGGGTTTAGGGCAGTGCAATGGTCTTCGGGCAGTGTAGGGGTCATGCTGGGGGTGGTGTTTCAGGGTTTAGGGCAGTGTAGTGGTGTTCGGGCAGTGTAGTGGGTCATGCAGGGGGTGGTGTTTCAGGGTTTAGGGCAGTGCAGTGGTGTTCGAGTAGTGTAGGGGGTCGTGCTGGGGGTGGTGTTTCAGGGTTTAGGGCAGTGGTGTTCGGGCAGTGTAGGGGGTCTTGCTGGGGGTGATGTTTCAGGGTTTAGGGCAGTGCAGTGGTGTTCGGGCAGTGTAGGGGTCTTGCTGGGGGCAGTGTTTCAGGGTTTAGGGCAGAGCAATGGTGTTCAGGCAGTGTAGGGGTTGTGTTGGAGGTGGTGTTTCAGGCTTTAGGGCAGTGCAGTGGTATTCGGGCAGTGTAGGGGGTCTTGCTGGGGGTGGTGTTTCAGGGTTTAGGGCAGTGGTGTTCAGGCAGTGTAGGGGGTCGTGCTGGGGGTGGTGTTTCAGGGTTTAGGGCAGTGCAGTGGTGTTTGGGCAGTGTAGGGGGTTGTGCTGGGGGTGGTGTTTCTGGGTTTAGGGCAGTGTAGTGGTGTTCGGGCAGTGTAGGGGCTCGTGCAGGGGGTGGTGAGTCAGGGTTTAGGGCAGTGCAGTGGTGTTCGGGCAGTGTAGGGGGTCATGCTGGGGGTAGAGTTTTAGGGTTTAGGGCAGTGCAGTGGTGTTCGGGCAGTATAGGGGGTCGTGCAGGGGGTGGTGTTTCAGGGTTTAGGGCAGTGCAGTGGTGCTCGGGCAGTGTAGGGGTCATGCTGGGGGTGGTGTTGCAGGGTTTAGGGCAGTGCAGTGGTGTTCGGGCAGTGTAGGGTGTCGTGCTGGGGGTGGTGTTTCAGGGTTTTGGGCAGTGCAGTGGTGTTCGGGCAGTGTAGGTGGTCTTGCTGGGGCTGGTGTTTCCAGGTTTAGTGCAGTGGTGTTCGGGCAGTGTAGGGGGTCTTGCTGGGGTTGGTGTTTCAGTGTTTAGGGCAGTGCAATGGTGTTCGGGCAGTGTACAGGGTTTTGCTGGGGCTGATGTTTCAGCGTTTAGGGCAGCGCAGTGGTGTTCGGGCAGTGTAGGGGGTCTTGCTGGGGGTGGTGTTTCAGGGTTTAGGGCAGTGCAGTGGTGCTCGGGCAGTGTAGGGGGTCTTGCTGGGGCTGGTGTTTCAGGGTTTAGGGCAGTGCAGTGGTGTTCGGGCAGTGTAGCGGGTCTTGCTGGGGCTGGTGTTTCAGGGTTTAGGGTAGTGCAGTGGTGTTCGGGCAGTGTAGGGGGTCGTGCTGGTGCTGGTGTTTGAGGGTTTAGGGCAGTGCAGTGGTGTTCGGGCAGTGTAGGGGTCGTGCTGGGGGTGGTGTTTTAGGGTTTAGGGCACTGCAGTGTTGTTCGGGCAGTGTAGGGGTCTTGCTGGGGGTGGTGTTTCAGGGTTTAGGGCAGTGGTGTTCGGGCAGTGTAGGGGGTCTTGCTGGGGGTGATGTTTCAGGGTTTAGGGCAGTGCAGTGGTGTTCAGGCAGTGTAGGGGGTCTTGCTGGGGGTAGTGTTTTAGGGATTAGGGCAGTGCAGTAGTGTTCGTGCAGTGTAGGGGGTCATGCTGGGGGCGGTGTTTCAGGGTTTAGGGCAGTGCAGTAGTGTTCGGGCAGTGTAGGGGGTCGTGCAGGGGGTGGTGTTTCAGGGTTTAGGGCAGTGCAATGGTGTTCGGGCAGTGTAGGGGGTCGTGCTGGGGGTGGTGTTTCAGGGTTTAGGGCAGTGCAGTGGTGTAAGGGCAGTGTAGTGGGTCATGCAGGGGGTGGTGTTTCAGGGTTTAGGGCAGTGCAGTGGTGTTCGGGCAATGTAGGGGGTCGTGCTGGGGCTGGTGTTTCAGGGTTTAGGGCAGTGCAGTGGTGTTCGGGCAGTGTAGGGGGTCTTGCTGGGGGTGGTGTTTCAGGGTTTAGGGCAGTGGTGTTCGGGCAGTGTAGGGGGTCTTGCTGGGAGTGATGTTTCAGGGTTTAGGGCAGTGCAGTGGTGTTCGGGCAGTGTAGGGGTCTTGCTGGGGGTAGTGTTTCAGGGTTTAGGGCAGTGCAGGGGTGTTCGTGCAGTGTAGGGGTCGTGCTGGGGATGGTGTTTCAGGGTTTAGGCCAGTGCAGTAGTGTTCGGGCAGAGTAGGGGGTCTTGCAGGGGAATGGTGATTCAGGGTTTAGGGCAGTGCAGTGGTGTTCGGGCAGTGTAGTGGGTCATGCAGGGGGTGGTGTTTCAGGGTTTAGGGCAGTGCAGTGGTGTTCGGGCAATGTAGGGGGTCGTGCTGGGGCTGGTGTTTCAGGGTTTAGGGCAGTGCAGTGGTGTTTGGGCAGTGTAGGGGGTCTTGCTGGGGGTGGTGTTTCAGGGTTTAGGGCAGTGGTGTTCGGGCAGTGTATTGGGTCTTGCTGGGGGTGATGTTTCAGGGTTTAAGGCAGTGCAGTGGTGTTCGGGCAGTGTTGGGTGTCGTGCTGGGGGTGGTGTTTCAGGGTTTAGGGCAGTGCAGTGGTGTTCGGGCAGTGTAGGGGGTCGTGCACGGGGTGGTGTTTCAGGGTTTAGGGCAGTGCAGTGGTGTTCGTGCAGTGTAGGGGGTTGTGCTGGGGCTGGTGTTTCAGTGTTTTGGGCAGAGCAGTGGTGTTCGGGCAGTGTAGGGGGTCGTGCTGGGGGTGGTGTTTCAGGGTTTAGGGCAGTGCAGTGGTGTTCGAGTAGTGTAGGGGGTCGTGCTGGGGTGGTGTTTCAGGGTTTAGGGCAGTGGTGTTCGGGCAGTGTAGGGGGTCTTGCTGGGGGTGATGTTTCAGGGTTTAGGGCAGTGCAATGGTCTTCGGGCAGTGTAGGGGTCGTGCTGGGGGTGGTGTTTCAGGGTTTAGGGCAGTGCAGTGGTGTTCGGGCAGTGTAGTGGGTCATGCAGGGGGTGGTGTTTCAGGGTTTAGGGCAGTGCAGTAGTGTTCGAGTAGTGTAGGGGTCGTGCTGGGGATGGTGTTTCAGGGTTTAGGGCAGTGGTGTTCGGGCAGTGTAGGGGGTCTTGCTGGGGGTGATGTTTCAGGGTTTAGGGCAGTGCAGTGGTGTTCGGGCAGTGTAGGGGGTCTTGCTGGGGGCAGTGTTTCAGGGTTTAGGGCAGAGCAATGGTGTTCAGGCAGTGTAGGGGGTTGTGTTGGAGGTGGTGTTTCAGGCTTTAGGGCAGTGCAGTGGTATTCGGGCAGTGTAGGGGGTCTTGCTAGGGTGGTGTTTCAGGGTTTAGGGCAGTGGTGTTCAGGCAGTGTAGGGGGTCGTGCTGGGGGTGGTGTTTCAGGGTTTAGGGCAGTGCAGTGGTGTTTGGGCAGTGTAGGGGGTTGTGCTGGGGGTGGTGTTTCTGGGTTTAGGGCAGTGTAGTGGTGTTCGGGCAGTGTAGGGGGTCGTGCAGGGGGTGGTGAGTCAGGGTTTAGGGTAGTGCAGTGGTGTTCGGGCAGTGTAGGGGTCATGCTGGGGGTAGAGTTTTAGGGTTTAGGGCAGTGCAGTGGTGTTCGGGCAGTATAGGGGGTCGTGCAGGGGGTGGTGTTTCAGGGTTTAGGGCAGTGCAGTAGTGCTCGGGCAGTGTAGGGGTCATGCTGGGGGTTGTGTTTCAGGGTTTAGGGCAGTGCAGTGGTGTTCGGGCAGTGTAGGGTGTCGTGCTGGGGGTGGTGTTTCAGGGTTTTGGGCAGTGCAGTGGTGTTTGGGCAGTGTAGGTGGTCTTGCTGGGGCTGGTGTTTCCGGGTTTAGTGCAGTGGTGTTCGGGCAGTGTAGGGGGTCTTGCTGGGGGTGGTGTTTCAGTGTTTAGGGTAGTGCAATGGTGTTCGCGCAGTGTACAGGGTTTTGCTGGGGCTGATGTTTCAGCGTTTAGGGCAGCGCAGTGGTGTTCGGGCAGTGTAGGGGGTCTTGCTGGGGGTGGTGTTTCAGGGTTTAGGGCAGTGCAGTGGTGTTCGGGCAGTGTAGGGGTCTTGCTGGGGCTGGTGTTTCAGGGTTTAGGGCAGTGCAGTGGTGTTCGGGCAGTGTAGGGGGTCTTGCTGGGGCTGGTGTTTCAGGGTTTAGGGCAGTGCAGTGGTTTTCAGGCAGTGTAGGCGGTCGTGCTGGGGGTGGTGTTTCAGGGTTTAGGGCAGTGCAGTGGTGTTCGGGCAGTGTAGGGGGTCGTGCTGGGGGTGGTGTTTCAGGGTTTAGGGCAGTGCAGTGGTGTTCGGGCAGTGTAGGGGGTCATGCTGGGGCTGGTGTTTCAGGGTTTTGGGCAGAGCAGTGGTGTTCGGGCAGTGTAGGGGGTCGTGCTGGGGGTGGTGTTTTAGGGTTTAGGGCACTGCAGTGTTGTTCGGGCAGTGTAGGGGGTCTTGCTGGGGGTGGTGTTTCAGGGTTTAGGGCAGTGGTGTTCGGGCAGTGTAGGGGTCTTGCTGGGGGTGATGTTTCAGGGTTTAGGGCAGTGCAGTGGTGTTCGGGCAGTGTAGGGGGTCTTGCTGGGGGTAGTGTTTCAGGGTTTAGGGCAGTACAGTAGTGTTCGTGCAGTGTAGGGGGTCATGCTGGGGGCGGTGTTTCAGGGTTTAGGGCAGTGCAGTAGTGTTCGGGCAGTGTAGGGGTCATGCAGGGGTGGTGTTTCAGGGTTTAGGGCAGTGCAATGGTGTTCGGGCAGTGTAGGGGTCGTGCTGGGGGTGGTGTTTCAGGGTTTAGGGCAGTGCAGTGGTGTTCGGGCAGTGTAGTGGGTCATGCAGGGGGTGGTGTTTCAGGGTTTAGGGCAGTGCAGTGGTGTTCGGGCAATGTAGGGGGTCGTGCTGGGGCTGGTGTTTCAGGGTTTAGGGCAGTGCAGTGGTGTTCGGGCAGTGTAGGGGTCTTGCTGGGGGTGGTGTTTCAGGGTTTAGGGCAGTGGTGTTCGGGCAGTGTAGGGGGTCTTGCTGGGGGTGATGTTTCAGGGTTTAGGGCAGTGCAGTTGTGTTCGGGCAGTGTAGGGGGTCTTGCTGGGGGTAGTGTTTCAGGGTTTAGGGCAGTGCAGGGGTGTTCGTGCAGTGTAGGGGGTCGTGCTGGGGATGGTGTTTCAGGGTTTAGGCCAGTGCAGTAGTGTTTGGGCAGAGTAGGGGGTCGTGCAGGGGATTGGTGTTTCAGGGTTTAGGGAAGTGCAGTACTGTTCGGGCAGTGTAGTGGGTCATGCAGGGGGTGGTGTTTCAGGGTTTAGGGCAGTGCAGTGGTGTTCGGGCAATGTAGGGGGTCGTGCTGGGGCTGGTGTTTCAGGGTTTAGGGCAGTGCAGTGGTGTTCGGGCAGTGTAGGGGTCTTGCTGGGGTGGTGTTTCAGGGTTTAGGGCAGAGGTGTTCGGGCAGTGTAGGGGTCTTGCTGGGGGTGATGTTTCAGGGTTTAAGGCAGTGCAGTGGTGTTCGGGCAGTGTTGGGTGTCTTGCTGGGGGTGGTGTTTCAGGATTTAGGGCAGTGCAGTGGTGTTCGGGCAGTGTAGGGGGTCGTGCACGGGGTGGTGTTTCAGGGTTTAGGGCAGTGCAGTGGTGTTCGTGCAGTGTAGGGGGTTGTGCTGGGGCTGGTGTTTCAGGGTTTAGGGCAGTGCAATGGTGTTCTGGCAGTGTAGGGGGTCGTGCTGGGGCTAGTGTTTCACGGTTTAGGGCAGTGCAGTGGTGTTCGGGCAGTGTAGGGGTCATGCTGGGGCTGGTGTTTCAGGGTTTAGGGCAGTGCAGTGGTGTTCGTGCAGTGTAGGTGGTCGTGCTGGGGCTGGTGTTTCAGGGTTTAGGGCAGTGCAGTGGTGTTCGGGCAGTGTAGGGGGTCATGCTGGGGCTGGTGTTTCAGGGTTTAGGGCAGTGCAGTGGTGCTCAGGCAGTGTAGGGGGTCGTGCTAGGGGTGGTGTTTATGGGTTTAGGGTAGTGCAGTGGTGTTCGGGCAGTGTAGGGGGTCGTGCTGGGGCTGTTGTTTCAGGGTTTAGGGCAGTGCAGTGGTGTTCGGGCAGTGTAGGGGTCGTGCTGGGGCTGGTGTTTTAGGGTTTAGGGCAGTGCAGTGGTGTTTGTGCAGTGTAGGGGGTCGTGCTGGGGATGATGTTTCATGGTTTACGGCAGTGCAGTAGTGTTCAGGCAGTGTAGGGGGTCGTGCTGGGGCTGGTGTTTCAGGGTTTAGTGCAGTGCAGGCAGTGGTGCTCGGGCAGTGTAGGGGGTCGTGCTGGGGGTGGTGTTTCTGGGTTTAGGGTAGTGCAGTGGTGTTCGGGCAGTGTAGGGTTTCGTGCTGGGGCTGGTGTTTCAGGGTTTAGGGCAGTGCAGTGGTGTTCGGGCAGTGTAGGGGTCATGCTGGGGCTGGTGTTTCAGTGTTTTGGGCAGAGCAGTGGTGTTCGGGCAGTGTAGGGGGTCGTGCTGGGGGTGGTGTTTTAGGGTTTAGGGCAGTGCAGTGTTGTTCGAGGCAGTGTAGGGGTCGTGCTGGGGGTGGTGTTTCAGGGTTTAGGGCAGTGGTGTTCGGGCAGTGTAGGGGGTCTTGCTGGGGGTGATGTTTCAGGGGTTAGGGCAGTGCAGTAGTTAACATAAACAGAACGAAGTAATAA